>OW679196.1:74473553-74837931 GCA_940337035.1 Agriotes lineatus | reverse complement strand
TTCCATTTCAATTTTTTTATTATTTTATACTATTCTCCTCTTGTTGGTTTTAATTCTTCACTGATTTCTTCATGGATATGTCTTTCCTCTTTCTTTTCATCAAGTTTCTTTCCCTTCTCCGTATTTAATAATTTTTTGAAATAATTTTCCCATACGTCACTATCAATGTTTGCTGTTGCCATCTTTCTGTTCTCTTTCTTTATTATTTGGTATAATTTACTATTTTTTTTGTTCTTCTCTATCTCATGCATCAGTTCTTCAATCCATTGTGTTTTTTTCATTTTTAGTAGTTTCGTGCCTTCTTTTCTTAATTCCTTATATACTTCATAAGCATTCACTTCTGCTGTTCTTAGCCATTTTAGTCTTGCCTCTTTTCTATTATTATTTCGCAGTCTTTATCTAACCATTTATTTTTCTTTCTACTCTTCTTCGTCCTATTCTTTTTTCCGATGCTTTAATAATACTTCCCTTTATATTATCCCACTCTTCGTCAATATTTTCTTTCTCCGTTTTTTTATTTAGTTTTATATTAGTTCGTCGTCTATTTCTTTTTCGTATTTTATTCTCTTCTGTTCTACGTTTACATTATCAATTTCCCATTCCATTCTCATTGCCTTTCTCTTTTCTTTATTAATAGTGCTCAGCATTGTTTCTACTATAACCAGGTGGTGGTCTGAATCAACATTTGCTCCTCTATACGATCGTACATCTTGTATCATTTTCTATCTCTTTTTGTTAATTAGTACATGATCTATTTGCTTTCTGTACGTTTTCTCTATATAGGGACTATATACTATATACGATTTGTATTTACCAGTATATGTTGTAAAAATGGTGACCTGAAATTGCTAAATTTGATATTTTAGGTCTGTATTGTTTGGTAAATGCTAGTTAATAATACTTATCTGCTGATACGTAATGGATATAGTACTTCAGGAATAAAATGTGTTATACTAGAGAAATTTGCCACAATGCCCACCGTTGATATCTAGGTAAAACTTTTTTTTTTATATTTTAGTACTCTATGGTATATTCGATAGATCATCATAAAACATCTATATGTCGCTCCAGCAAAAAATATGCTTTCCAATTAGAAAATCGTATAGAGACGGCGTTCTTATATCTTTGCTTTTAAATATCCCCGCAGAATTAATGTGTTTAAGAACATTTCCATCAATACTTAGTTGAAATTCATTACTCCGCATGCGATGGTGCAGCATCTTGTTGAAACCCAGGAATATTCGTTTTCGAATCCCAATGTTAGTAATTTAGGAGCATTGTTTTTTCTTCAAAAACCATAGTCCGCAACTTCAAATGAAGAAACCCCACACAATGCAGTAACTTTCTATCCATTAAGAGGTTTTGCATGTAATTGCTAAGGATTTTTTTTAACAAGATGGAAATGAACCGCATCTGCCTTCAGTAAAAACTGAAAAATATTTTCGTCGTTTAACAAAAGTTAACAGAAACTGATACACATTGCTCTAACGGCACTATTCAGCCGTTAAACAGTTTATACTTTACGTGGGGGATATTTATTATGTATACTAGGTGAGTTTTTCAAAATGTCACAAGGTAATATCTCGAAAATGGTTTCAAATATGTTCATTAAATTTTGGTGAGGTAATAGGGAGATGGGGACATATTTAAACGTATGTTTTATAATTACGCCCCTTCTCTTTTTTTTTGAGGGGTAGGGGGTAACTTTGGAATTTTAAATAGGATGATGTACTTTTGTTTATAAAATTGGAATCTACGTAAAAAACTATATATGTGTACAAAACATTTTTGGATTTGCGGTTTCGGTTACGGAATTATGATTGACTAAATTTTGATTCAATTTAAAAAATTCATTTTACGAATAAATCAAGTTCGCTTATTTCAGAATTATTATTCGTTTCCATGGAAATGAGTTATTTTTACTCAATTCAGTTGAGAATTTTGACGCTTTAACGATTATTATTCTTGTTTATTTTATAACCTAATAAATCATAATTCCGTAACCGAAAATGCAAATAAAAAAAATTTTTGTACACACATACAGTTTTTAGGTCGATTCTAATTTTATAAACAAAAGTACATCATCCTATTTAAAATTCCCAGGTTACCCCCCACCCCTCAAAATAAAGAGAGGAGGTAAATCTTAAAAATATGTTTAAATATATTTCCCCATCTCCCTATTACCTTACCAAAATGTCATCAAAATATTTTATACCATTTTCGAGATATCGCTTTGTAACACTTTAAAAAACTGGTATAAGTGCAAAACTCTCCGTAGACTTCTATAGAAATTTTGTTATGTTTTTAAACGTTTCTTTGCAGATCCCAGCAATAGTAATTATATACCAAGGTTAGGAGGACATTTTTAGCGGAGCTATTTTGTTATTAAATAAAGTTGAAGCTATGCTTTTCAACCACGGTTATATATTGTTTCAGCACTAGCACATGTATTCCTATATCTAACAAATTCTACATCAATCATACAGTAAAAGTTTGGTTTAAAATATCCCCAAAAACAGGTAGTTGGAGCTGTTATTTTTGAAAACAAATAAATAATTTGAATTTTGATGAAGGCGAAGAAAATAAATTAAAAACAAGATAATTAATGGCACGTTCCAGAGTATAGTAAAAAACTGTTATCCTACCTTAGCTACCAAGATGTTTTCTGGTTTTTCAGTTGTACAATTTTCTTCATTAGACATCTAATTTGCAAACTCACTTTATTCAAATGAGTCTAAACCTATTGATGGACCCAATACAAAAAATTAGATTGACGTAACAAATTTTAATCAATAAATTATCACTTCTAATACAATGAGTACTCAAAGTTATGTCGCATATTTTTGCTGTGGTATCACGAATGTCCATTGCGCCTAAGCGTAATGGACATGAGTAGTGATACCACCACAAAAATGTTCTACTTAACTTTGACTAAGAATAGCATTCGAGGGTTAATTCAACGAATATAACTGTAAAAATTCATTTTGAGAGTAAAGTTTTACGTGAAATTTGGATTTCTGTGAGTTCGTGTCCATAGGAGCAACCAAAACGAGAAATTATAATAACTGTCATCACATTCAAAATGTCAAAAAATTATGTCGTCAGGATCACTAGTGGTTATATCGAAAAGTTATGCCGCTTGGAACCACTACTGGTTATGTCGATATAATTCTTTTTTATTGGCTGAAAACAGAACAACGCTACATTGTCATTGGTCTATTTGAATTATTTGACAGATGTGTTGAATTTTCATAGACAGTAAATGTTTAAAGCTCATACCGCTTCGAATCCAAAAAGTCATACCGTATTTATTGTTACACTTCCATGACTAATTATAATAATTAAAAATTTAATATTTTTCAACCACATAGATAAATAATGACTTTAAATTTACTCTCCTCTAATAAATCGTCCATTAAAGGTATAGATTGGGAAAATGCTGCCAATGAATGTTTCTAAAGAATTGAACCTGGCCCGATTTTCAAATATTGGAGCAATTTTCATGTCAGTAGTTGAGAATTGTGATATCTAATAAAAACTTGACTTGAATTTTGAGAATCCTAAGACCTCTATAAAACTAATTTTAATTTGTCAAAATAAATATTTTTCTAAAAAAATTGTCCAATGTAATAAGCACATCATTCACCTCTACTTTTTTTATTTTACAATAGCTGGAAAAGCTAACATTCGGAAATCACCTCAGTTCGAAAAGGAGCAGTTGTCGCCGTATTCCCAAAATACAATGATATCGAAAAACACCACTTGACCACGTATTACAAAGAATCTGACATGCGGCAGTGGCGTGCCACATATTATTAAATGAACATATGATAGGAAGTTATTTACTTAAAACAAATAGAACTGTACTTGGTGTAAATGAAAGTGTGTGTAAGCTAGAAAATTAACGCAAAGTGGAATTCAAAACTACACCACGAACGTCAAATGTCGCTGGTTGCGTAGAAATCAGTCTTATTTGATATCTCTATATAAAATGTAAGTATGAAATGTGTATTTTGTTCATGCTGTCAAAAAATTGTGTATTATCTAAAATATTATATATGTGTATGCGTATACAGTGTGTCCAAGATAAGGAGGGCCAGTATGGGGATCTCGGTAATTGTAAGAAGTACAAATTTGGTTAAATGGGAAGAAAGTTGAGCAATTAAAGGACAAATAAAGTGACGCCTAGAAACCCTTGATAAGATTTTTCGTTTTTGCATTATTTCAAAAAACCGAATTTTTGGATTTCCCGTTTTATTTTTTCTGGCGTTAATATTAAAGTTAGAGCGAAACTGACAAAACTTCTTTATAGCAACTTTTTTTGGATTCAAAGGTTACGTTATCAATTTATTTATCCGACGTTTTGTCTTCGACTAACCATCAGCAACTGCATTTTTTTTTATACGGTCTTGATTTTCTGATGCCAAATTTGTGAAGCCATTTTTATTTTCAATTCAATAATGTACCACACATTATGGTTTAATTACGTTTCGAGTTTTTGGAGACCACCATCAAGAAATGTTTGGATACGGACCTGTGTCCTAGAGCATTTCATAGCTTTTGTAATTTAAAAAAGAAGTAATAAGCCACACTGGATGTTTTTAATTCTTAATAATCACGTTTGATCTTGAAGTACAAATAATTTTCAATGGTCAGTAATTAATTTAATGATTATTTTTCTTGCTTATAAACAATAACTAAAATTCGAAATGAAAAACATTCAGTGAGGCTCATTACTTCTTTCTTTAAATTACAAACCCTGAAACAACGTATGAAATGCGCTAGGACACAGGTCCGTCTCCAAAAATTTCTTGATGGTGGTCAAAAAAGACTCGAAGCGTAATTAAACCATAATGTGCGGTAAATTGTTGAATTCAGCATACAAAGGGCTTCCTTCACAAATTTGGCAACAGAAAATCAGAACCGTATTTTAAAAAAGAAAGTTGATGATGGTTTCTCGAAGACGAAACGTCGGATATAAAACCTGATAACGTAATCATTATCTTCACTAGAAGTTGTTATAAAGAAGTTTAATCAGTTTTGCTCTAACTTCAATATTAACCCCAGAAAAAATAGAATAGAAAATCAAAAAAATTCAGTTTTTACGTATATACGAGTATATAGGCTATAATTTTTTATTCTGAACAACTTTTCTTGGTAAAATTTTGCCGTATCATGAACAGAAAGGGTAGTTTACCTGAAAAGAAAATAGTTTTCGCATCACTGTCAAGGCCGACTTGTTTTTCCAAAAACTGAAAACATTCTTAAAATTATCTTCAGATCAAGCAGGACCTAATCCCAAATTCTTAAAATAAAATTCAAAAATGTTTACTCCATCTCACCTCTCTTAACGTCAATCTTGGGATTCACTGTATATTGATTCATTAGCCGTTGTCAAGCCCCATATGTTCCTCAGGCCACCACAGACCTACGTGAAGTAAAGGGTTCGGAGAAGTATGACTCTGACTAATAATAATTAAATGCTTTTATTAGTGAAAGCATTCTGGGAGGGGTAACAAGCTCTTGAAAAATGTTTACCACTATATACAATAAACCTATACAGATCCAATACATTCATTCAACAGCTTTGTCAAGCTCGAGTATATAAATAATATCGAATTGTCGACGTTATCCAACTCTGTAATGTTGCCAATGCTATAAGTCTAATGAAAAGTAATTTATACGATTCACAGTTTATTTTATGATTTGAAATATTGGAAGCAGCGTATATGGGCTGAAATAAATTTATTTTGTTTTAGGTTGAAGTTCAGATTTAAAACCAGCCTGTGCCCTGGATATTTTTAACATATTTTTCAAGTCTCTATAAATGTTAAATAATAATATTTATCTACTTTGCGTTCGTACTGAGGCTATTACGATACGCGTTTGCGTATCGTAATAGACACAAAGCGATGCTATAATAAAAATACTAAAATTTTTAATTTTTTTTGCTTAAAAAAGTGGCAAAGTAGATAAAATACTGTATGATACCTCGTTTATAAGGCATTTTGTAGCACTTACTCCTTTAGGGCACTCCTCGCTTCGCTCGTCGTACCCTAAATCCGTGCGTGCTACAAAATGCTTCTTATAAAACTCGTATCATAATATACTATTATGTGACTTTCTCTGTACAAGAGGGAACAGTAAAAAATACATTCAGCCAGAAACAATTTACTTAATTAGGTAAAGTAGTGTAAGTAACAAAACAAAAGGCCAAATAAATAAATTATATCCTGCAATTAATTTTGATAGTTAAAGTTTGCGATATGTGTTGTTACGATTTGCGTTTTTGAGTGAAAACTATTTGCGGTTGTACAAATAGAATGTACTTTAGTTAGCCATAAGCAATTTGTATCGTAAATATTTTAAGGTAGAATTTCGTAGGCAAAGTGGTCATATTAAAGTTACACCAGGCGAGTATTTAGCCGGAAATAGAAACGTGCCTTTCTCTGGGAAGATGGATTCCAAGCCCACTGAAGGATTAAGGGAAAATTTATGCAAGGTTTACCTCGTGAGCCAAAAAATTAGGCAGACCTACGTGCCGACTGAGCAAATTCCTTTTAGGAGAATTGTAAAACTTTATTAGCGATAATTTGCGATGTGTCGACCGCTTGACCAATTTTAGCGTGTGAAACCTACAAATTTGTCGAATTAATATAGGTATTATGAATTGTCACTTACGCCTCTACGTGACAAAAGTCTAAAATTTAGAACTGCTCAAATAGGCTCATTTGAAATTTTTAAAACGCCTACCGAGTTTTCTTGGTAAAATTGGACTTAGAATTAAGTAACGGTGTTAAAATTATGTTGTTCTGTAAACGGCAGAAAATAAATGCAAGTATTTGTACTTAAGTGTATTATTAACAGTAGCTTTAGTCTTCGTTTACAAGTATATTTTAACTAAAAGGATTGCCAGTTACTCCGACTTTACACGCATTCGCGACAGTGTTGTACATCAGCGTTTTTTGCTGCTCCATTCTTCGTCTTTGAACATGTCAGGGTGAAGTTTAATGAACTGCAGACATTCGTCTTCTTTAGGAAGCTTTTTTTTCCTTAAATGTTCTCGAAAATGCTTTTCAACAAGTGTTTTTTTGTTTTTTATCCCGCTTCAATCGTTTAGCTTTATTATTTCTGATTGAATTTTTTGGTTGTTTTTTTTGTGGATTATTCTGTATTACTTCACTGTTTGGAGATTTTATTTGTTCTTGTTGTGTAATATTCATTTCTACCTAAATAATTTCTACATATTTTTCTCGAACATTTTTGTCATCGTCTTCGTCAATGAATTCTTCAGTTTACATCAATATCACTGACATGTGTTCCCTTTATTTCCGCCCTCTTTCCAGTGTTATAAATAGCAATACTTTCGATGCTTTGGCTGTTTCGAAAACATCTTCGGTTGTTCGGCAAAAAAAATCGATAAGCAACATGAGAAAACTAAACGAGATATTTTTGGTAGTTTTGTCTAAAATAGTTCACTATAATTATATGTACTGGTAGTAGTTTCTTATGTAACTATATCTTTCATAATTTGGTTTATCTTACCTATAAAATTATCGATACGTTTTTTTGTGTGGCCTATAAAACGAGCTACCTGTTCCATCTCATTATCCTCAAAGTTTATTAACCGCGACACCTATAATTGGCCTAACGGTTGTTGGCTGAATACCAAAATAAAATAAAATAGAAATTTAAAAAAAAACGAAGTATGGTGGCGATTTGCTTTCTAAACCTAGTGCTTGTCAAAAGTCCCGGTAGTTTTGCTCCACATTTTGCAGCTAGTTTTCTTACAACAGGTGACCCAGTGATCCAGTGGTCGTTCAAATCAAGATTTGCAATAAGTATTTATTCATCAGAGGTACTATATTTGTGTTAATTCATGTTTCTATCAAGCAGTCCATGTAAGTTTTCATTTTTGTAGTAAATAAAGCAGCAACTGGCTTGCTGCCCTTTTCCAGCACCACAACCCTCTTAAAATGTTTGCTTATTTTCTTTTCTAGTTCAGTTAAAGAACTTAAACATTCCTCTTGGTTAAGGATTTTGGAAGCTTTTTGATAAGAATTTTCTGTTGACACAAGCAGCACAAGTGCGAAGGTACAGTCGTGTTCATTAAAGTGTTGTACAGCATTTCTGCTTTGTGAATATAAATTAATTCAAAAAAGTGTTATACCTACACATATTTTAAAAGTATACATCTAGGTGTAATAACACAACAACCAATAAACTTACAACTGTCGCTGTACAACGCATTTTTGAACACGAATATACATTCTGCTGAAATTTTCTGCTGTGTTTTCTTTGTTCTTAAGTTCTTCGAAGGCATTGTCAGCTGCCTTTTTGGCGCAATTATTAAATGCTAGGACATTCCCAGAGATTATCAATAATTTGGGATTATTTCATAGCCCAGCTTGAAACTTCATTGCATCAATGTTCTGAAATCATTTTCGTAAGCTCCGTAAGCTGTTCATCTCGATTTTCTTGCAAAACCCAGAATTTTTTGTTATAATTGCTTGTTTGGCTTGATTGCATACTTTTTTGAGAGTGGTTCCAAAATTAGGGGCAAATGATGAAGCCTTAAAACTATGATTAGCAGGGCCATAACCAGAAATTATTTTGGCTGCGGCAACTGTTGATAGCGTTACGATTTGCGTTCTTGAGTGAAAATGAATTATAGGGGGTTGTACGAATAGACTGTGCTTTAATTAGTCATAAGTAATTTGCATCGTAAATATTTTAAGGTAGAATTTCGTAGGCAAAATGGTCATATTAAAGTTACAACAGACGAGTATTTAGCCGGTGTTTAGAAAGTGCCCTTCTCTGAAAAGATGGAAATATCCGAATCTCATGGAGTGATTAAGAGTAAATGTATACAGGGTTTACTTCGTGTCGCATACTTTTTTGAGAGTGGTTCCAAAATTGAGGGCAAGTTATGAAGCCTTAAAACTATGATTAGAAGGGTCATAACCAGAAATTATTTTGGCTGCGGTAACTGTTGATAGTGTTACGATTTGCGTTCTTGAGTGAAAATGAATTATACGGGGTTGTACGAATAGACTGTACTTTAGTTAGCATTAAGCAATTTGTATCGTAAATATTTTAATCTAGAATTCGTAGGCAAAATGGCGAGTATTTAGCCGGTGTTTAGAACGTGCCTTTCTCTGGGAAGATGAAAATATCCGAATCTGACGGAATGTATAAGGGTAAATTTATGCAGGGTTTACCTCGTAAGCCGAAAAATTGGGAGAAGCAAGATTATTAGTACGTGATCAGAGGCGCAACTGTTGCAACTCGGTCATAAAAATTAGATGAAAATACGTGCCGTCTGGAGCAAATTCCTTTAGAAGAGTTGTAAAATGTATTAGAGATCCTTTGGGAGGTGTCAGCCGATTGACAAATTTTAGCGTGTGAAACCTGTCTAATGCCGTACTCGGATTCCTGCCTATCTCTGACAGAATTGCTTTGTTAAAAATCAGCGCCAAACCAATAAATTTGAATATCATTCAAATATATGCCCCAACAGCAGAATATTCTGAAGAGGAGGTTGAAACTTTTTATGAGGACATAAAGAAAACAATGAAACACATAAAAAGAGAGGAGCTAAATATAATGATGGGGGATTTTAACGCAAAAGTCGGTAAAGGTGTAGTCAAAAATATAATCGGCAATTTTGGACTTGGCACCAGAAATGACAGGGGCGACCGGCTCATCCAATTCTGCCAGGAAGAAGAGTATGTCATCACAAATACTCAATTCCAGCTACCACCAAGAAGGCTATATCACCTGCAGATAAACCAGGACATTGTATTTGCAACCAAATTGATTACTTACTAATCAATAGACGATTCCAGAACGCAGTAACATCTATCAAAGCATATCCAGGAGCTGACATTCACTCTGACCATAACCTCTTACTCGCCAAGATTAAGTTACGATTAAAGAGAATACAAAAACATAAAAACACAATTAAGATAGATGTACAAAAATTAAAACAAGACGACACAAGAAAAGAAGTGTCTGAAGAAATCAATCATAAACTAAAAACAACATTCACAGATAACAATAGTAACATAGAGGATGCTTGGAACAAACTTAAAAGTGTACTGAATTCAATAACAGAAAACAAATTGAAAATGGAGAAATCCATAAAAAGACAACAGTGGATGACGGACGAAATAATAAAGCTCATGGAGGAACGACGAAGCTATAAAAATCGCTATGATAAGGAGTACAAGGAAACTCACAGGAAAATTTTAAGAAAGATCAAAGAAGCCAAAGAGTTATGGTTAAAAGAAAAATGCAGCGAAATTGAAATACTCCAAAGAAAACACGATACTCTCAACTTGCACAAAAAAATTAAGGAAGCCGCTGGAATATATAAGTCAAGGTCAACTGGTACAATCTCAGATAAAGATAACAATCTAGTAACAGACGTAGATCATAAATTAAAAAGGTGGAAAGAATACATGGAGGAGTTGTTTGAAGATAATTGCCAACTGGAGACGCTAGAGCAGATTCAAAGCGGACCCTACATAACAAACGACGAGGTGAGAGCAGCTATCAAAAGATTAAAAAACAACAAATCTCCGGGACCCGATAAAATACACGGTGAACTGCTAAAATTACTTGAGGATAGCCAACTCGAAATTATAACACGCTTTTTCAACATGATTTACGACTCCGGTAATCTACCTAAAGAATGGTTACTATCAATATTCATACCCTTACCAAAGAAAGCCAACGCTGAGAAATGCGAAGATCATCGTATTATCAGCCCCATGAGCCACGTTCTGAAAATTTTCCTACGTATCATTCATTGTCGTATATACAACAAACTAGAACAAAACATATCAGACGTGCAATTTGGATTCCGAAATGGTTTCGGCACAAGAGAGGCACTTTTTAGCATTCAGGTCCTCATTCAGAGAGCTCGTGATGTCAATGCTGATATATTTGCTTGCTTTATAGACTTCGAGAAGGCGTTTGATAGGGTACATCATGATAAACTCATTCCGATCTTGCGCACATTGAATGTCGACGATAAAGACATACGAATTATTTCCAATTTATACACACACCAGAAAGCTATTGTTCACATAGACGGTCAAACATCTGAGGAATTCAATGTGAGAAAAGGAGTACGACAGGGCTGTATATTATCTCCTGCTCTTTTCAATGCCTACTCCGAAAAATTGTTCCAGGAAGCCCTTGAAAACACAGATCATGGAATAAAAATAAATGAAGAAGTGATAAACAATCTCAGGTATGCTGACGACACTGTCCTTCTTGCAGACAGTGCAGACAGCCTCCAGAGGTTAATAGACCGGGTAACTATAGCAAGCGAAAAATACGGAATGAAGCTCAACTGTAAGAAAACACAAGTATTAGTAGTCAGTAAAAATACCAATATTGTCACACAATTCTCAACAGGAGATACACCTTTAATACGAACAGAGAGCATTACATACTTGGGAACCAGAATCAGCGATAGTTGGGATCACTCAATAGAAGTTAAATGCCGCATTGAAAATGCCAGAAACGCTTTCAAAAGACTAAATAAGGTACTGTGCAACCTTTCGCTGAATCTTGATCTTCGTCTTCGTGTTCTTAGGTGTTACGTGTTCTCCATACTGTTATACGGGGCAGAGGCATGGACACTTACAAATGCCTCCTGCAAGCGCCTAGAAGCATTCGAGATGTGGTGCTACCGTCGAATGCTACGCATTTCATGGACATACCATATCTCCAACCATACAGTCCGATGTCGCTTGCAAAAAGAACCGGAAGTCATGACCACCATAAAACAAAGAAAGTTGTCCTACATCGGGCACATCATGCGTAATGGTAAATATCGCCTACTACAACTAATTTTGCAAGGAAAAATCGACAGTAAAAGAGGACCAGGACGCCGACGAATATCTTGGCTTAAGAACTTGAGGCAGTGGTCCGGATTGACATCCGCAAAACTTTTTCGCTCGGCTGCAAATAAAATAAAATGGGCTAGTGTGATCGCCAACATCCAAAGAGGATAGGCACTTTCAGAAGAAAGAAGAAACCTACAAGTTTGTAAAATACATAGAGCGATTATGAAATGTCACGTTTACGTACGTGACAGAAGTCTAAAATTAAGAGTTGCTCTGATAGGCTTATTAGAAATTTTGAGAACGCGTACCGAGTTTTCTTGGTCAAACTGGACTGGAATTTAGTTAGTTAATAAGTAACGGTGGTAAACTTAAGTTGTTCTGTAAACGGCAGAAAATAAATGCAAGTATTTGTACTTAAGTGTCTTATTAATCTCGCAACAGTAGCTTTAGTCTTCGTGTACAAGTATATTTTGACTAAAAGGATTGTCAGTTACCCCGACTTTAGACGAATTCGCGACAATAGGTACACTTCTGGTCGAAGTGCCTGCATTACGCTTGTTATTGTGGTGGACTTTGCCAATACACTTTTTAGTCTGGCCAATTCTCGAATTTTATTGGAAGGAACAGCATTCATTTGCTTTCGTTTTTGTTTATTGAAATAAGAATCGCCATATAAGCAAATCAGAGGATCGGTCTTTGCCATTACACTTATGCTCTCTGGTCTCATTATTGGAAATACGTCATTTTTTAATCGACATTTAGTTATAAAATTGCTCAAAATTACAGCCAGTACTTGCTAAAATGGTTTGAGACTCAGAAAGATGTTGAATTTTTTACCCTTGGCCAGTTTTATATTGAATTATATTTGGTTATCTATGTAGCAACGTTTTTTGCACAAATACTCAGTGATAAATCCGATTCAGAGAACAATTTCAAATTTACCCTTTTTAACCCACAGATAAAGGAAAAGGTTATATGAATTTGCCCAGTATGTATTTTTTTATGTATGTAGGTACCAGATTATCTAAATAAAAAGTGATAAAACTTGAAAACTAAACCGCTTTTAAGACTAAAAGTACAAGAATTACTATTTCATCAAAAACCCACTTTAATAAACCTACTCGTTGATGCCAGATTGCGGTTTGACTACGTTGATAGCTCATCTTCTGTTTTATATGCTGTTGCTGTATATAATTGAAAGACTGAAGCGCCGACATAATATCGAACGCGGAACTACTACTGTGTATAAAACTATGTTCTACCGCCTATGAAGACCCATCGAAATATTTGTTCTACTTGACCCTCAAGGTGCAATATCTCCGAAAATCATCAAAACACTGTAGGTACGTTGACAGACCTGCGGACGGGTCTGACAACGTCACCTTTGGTCTGAGAAAGTCGGTTGCATATAGCAAAAGAGGTTCGTATAAGCGGTTACATTTTAAGCCGTTGTGATTATAATAGCAATTAGTAATATTTAATGCATAAGAAATATTATTTTATAAAATGTTCCGGAAATGGAACAAACGCAGAAAAGTGGTTACATGAAAAATCAATATGTGAACACGATGTATCAATAACAGGAAAGAAAGCCAAATACGAGAGAGGATTCGAACAGGAGTGAGATTGTGCACGTGCATAAAGAGCCATTCAAGGAGATAAAAAAGTCCATTTTAATAAAAAATAACAACAATTATACTAATCGCACCGAGCAATAAGAACGTATCGGAGCATTTTTATTAGAAGAAGAAGAGGACGGAGAGAATGTATACGTTATAATTTTTAAAAATAAATTTTATAAACCAGGAATATTTTGCGTTAGTTGATAGTGGAATCATGACATCTTTATTTAAAGAAAAAATCGTAATTAAACATGCACAGTGCACAGTCAAAACAAATAAAATCAAATTATTATCTGCTACAAAAAGAAAGATTTCAACAACGAATAGGATGGTAAACATTAAAGTAATTGTAGTAAAGCAAGAATATTACGTTAGATTTTTCATCGTTAATGCTTTAAGTGTAGATTTTGTACTGGGTACAGATATTATTCAGCAAAAGTAGGTATAATAATAATGGTGTAAATAAAAACATTCATCTGAATAAAATAATTAAACTTTGTACAGAACCCTATAGTGAATACCAGGAAGAAATAAATTGCTGCCATGCCAATAGTGCTGGAGACGTTAGGAAGAATTGTTGGTAGTTAGTAAAGAAGAAGCAAATTAAATTGTACGAGAGCTACACATCAGATATGGTCATTATGGAGCAAGAAAGACATGGTTAATGTTTAGGGAATGTTCTTATGCAAAAACGGCAGTAAAATTATAAAGCACCTAGTTAACATCTGTCAAGTATGTCAATTCGCCAAAGAGAAGAACTACAAGAACCAAAATCTCGTTCAAAGCATCAGCGTGCAAGAACCATATGAGTTAGTAGCAATCGATTACTTAAGCAACTTAGTCACGGGGCAATACGGATACAAACATGTGTTAATAACGGTAGATGTTTCCTCTAAGTTCGTCAAATTATATACAGCAAAGAGTACCAACACTAAACATGTAATTAGATCAATATTTCGGGACAATATTGACACAAACAATTATCGCAGATAACGCCACGTATTTCAGAAACCAAAGGCTGATGCTTTTACAGTATTCGTAATCCGCAAAGTAATGTAGCAGAACGTTACATCAAAGAAGTTATAAATTAGCTGAGAATTCCAACACACGAAGAGCGTAAGAGATGGGTACAGTATTTACCTAGTGTAAACGGCTTTATTAATCATATACCGAACTCGGTAGCGCAAGTATATCCAGCATCTTTGTGTAAGCAAATAGTACCAATAAGACCTTGGAGAAATTCAGAAGAAAATTTAGAAATCAAGCAGCTGTTAAAAAGATAGAGAAATAATTTGGAAAAGAGAGGTGCGATATTAACAAAAAGAAAATAAGAAAATCAAGAAAAGGAAGCAATTTAAGCTGGGAGATTTGGTCATCGTTAAGAAACTAAAGGTAGCAAATAGGAAAGAGACAATTTTGTGCAAAATTGGAAAGGGCACATAAAATATAAAATTAAAGTAAGTTGAAACTTAAAAGATTTCTTAGAAAAGAACGCAGATTGAGAACAATATCAATGTCTTTATAATAATAATAATAATAATAATAGAATGCTGTGTACAGGTGGCGTTATCAAAACTTTTCGTCTTAATCTTAAATTATGCACGTTCGTTCTAAACCTAATCTTGGCGTATAAATATGGCGAAATTATGGAATTAATTATTTTATCAAACAAACAGTACGAATGCAAAGCTCGTCTGTTTATATTCTTCAACCATGACAGATCATGGAGTTTGTGCGAGATATTATCATGACCTCTCAAGCCAAATATTAAGCGAATATAAGAGTTCTGTATTCTAGTAATAGCAACATTATCCAAGTATGGACAGTAAACAATATCGCAAAAATCAAAGTGCGATAGAACTAAATCCAGTAAATAATTATTATCTTTCTATTTAATATTTCTTAGTTTAAATAAAGACATTTTAAATAGCAGAATGGCTTATGAATATATAAACGATTTTTAAATCTTAAATCGATATTGTTGTGAACTAAATTATGTGCAACCTCTGTAATAGCAGAGCTGGGCAAATTACTTTCAAAAAGTAATTAATTACTAATTACCAATTGCTGCCCAACGAAGTAATTGAATTACCACAGATTTCAATTACCCAAATGAAATACTAATTCAATTATAAATTACTTGGTAATTGTAATTGCAGAATACAAAATATTTTTTCAATAACTTTCAATAGAAATGTGGCGGCATACTTTTATTTAGTAGTATTTAAATATCTCTTTGCTGGGACATCGCTCAACACAAGCAAATTAAAATTAATAAATAACTGTTATGAACAAATGTTGTCTAATGAAGCTAGTTGTTAGTTGTTATGTAAAAAAATAGTTATATTTCTACCGTACTGTACTCTTTATTGGGTACTTACCGCAGATATATTGTTCGTTTCTTACACAATGATTATTAGTAAGCAAGCAACATTCTGCTACATAGGACACAACATATGCACATCCCCTCCATATCCGTCTGCACCAAATATTATCCTCTTTGCTCGTGCGCACGGTGTTGGAATTGCAAATATTGCACAAAATTAACTGTTATCCGAGTAATCATAGGAAATCATAAATTATACTTGCATGGGGCCAGGAATACCCTATTGCGATTTGCTTAACCTGTAACTTAATCAGACCCTATCTTATTTTTCGTTCTTTAGATGCGATATCCAGTAATTGAGTATTTGAATTACCAGAAAGTAATTCAGTTACTGCGAGTAATTTCAATTACCACAAGTAATTCAAATACTTGTACAGTAACTTAAATACTTTGCAGTAATTTAATTACTCAAAAGTAATTGAGTAATTGAGTGTAGTAGTGAATAATTTTTAACTACTATCTAACAAAAATGGAAATTGCCGTATTTTGAAAAGTAATTCAATTAAAAAAACTCAAGGAAAAAGAATTTAATTGGTAATTTAATTACAAAATAATTAATTACCACCCAGTTCTGTAGTACGTACTAAGCAACTGTACATTATTCAACTATATCGTGATACCGTCGATAACCTCTTTCCATGGTTTACGTCTACCAAAAACTGTAACCTGTGATTTTAGTGAATTGATTGACCGAGCGAGGCAAGGGCTGTCGAAGCGGCTGAGCAAAAATTCATTTCTAGTTCAGGGCAAATAGCCCAATATCAGTTAAAATTTCTTAAAACAAAGTATGAAGCTAAAAATTAGTAAACATACAGATTTTAATATACTGATTCTGAATATCTAGTGTGGTTAGCTGTGCGAGCTAGAGGGGTAGGCGAGATATGTAAAGAAGCAGTCGGCTCCGGGTCCGACCACATCGCTGGTATTTACAACTAGCTTTTGTATAAACAACTGTCGGGTTGCTAAAAGCGTCAAATGGTAAATTTCCTAAATTAAGGTCGATAGCACTGAATTTCTGAAGGTCTTCAAGCTGTAACATTACTTGAATTTTGAAGATATGCATTGTTTTATTATTTTTGGCAGCCAGTTGTTAACCGATTCATTGCGCCAAGAGTTTAATTTGTTTTTGTGTTAACTAATTATACTAGTTGTTCCTCTTTTTTTGTATTCACTTGTTTTTGTTTAATAATTTACATTGACGTCAGGAAAAGCAGGAAGCAAGCTTTGAGGCTTTTGCAATCTAACGAAGAATTAAGAGAGAAAGTAAAATCGGGTGAAAATATTGCTCAAGCTGGGGAATATTTCCTGAAAATATTATAGAGTGAATATTTCGATGTTATAAGATAATGATAGCAAAACAACCGATCTGCGGAAGATTTGATCTCTCGGTACTCCCACCAACTTCCGGAGCAACGGCATAACGCACTTTTAGAGTTTTTTTACCACGTTCAGGCATGGCGTGGGGTCTCGCTTCCAGCTACTCATTGGATATGAAAGAAAGCTCATTTGTTAGAAATTTCTGCACTTGACCCTTCTGCCCCTGAAAGCCTACTAAAACTCATTTTCTGCAACTGCGAAGTAGATTATAATCAAAGATGTAGTAGCGAAACGTGCAACAATGGACTTTCCCTAATAAGGGATGATGAAGAGCTATCCAAGATAGAAGAGATTGTAGATAATATACCTGAGATGAAACAGCGTAACTAAATGAACCTGGATGCACCTGATGCAAGCAACGCACGTTACCAATAGCGTTTGTGAGAATGGGACTCTAACAAGTCCCCAAAATTATTTTCAAAATGGCTTTAATTAATATTCAGCAGACTTCTAATAACGTGTGTGTATTTAAGGTGCGTTGTACTTTCCTGGTGCGTGTCATTTATTCATCGTCACCGATGTGAATTGTATATTGGGATGTACAGAATTCAGGTGTTTTAGAAACAGATTCAATGTCTGGCGTCCATGTGACCAGATGACAAAGGTATCATCTACATATCCTAGCTGCGCTTGTTCGAGAGCCTTGGTTTCAAAAGCCTCCATGTAGATATTAGCGATAACAGGTGACAGCGGTGAACCCATAGCCGCTCCTTCGACCTGTTCGTAAATTTTATTGTTCCAACTGAAGTAAAGCATTACAAACACTGTGCGTCATACGGCCACGCCCCACTGATTACGTTGCACTCGGACGACCAACCAGCGTTACGCCACTCCGCGCGCCTGTCACAGAGGACTATAAATAGCTCCACACCCACCTTCGGTTCTTTGTGCGACTTTCACTCTGATAATGCAAGCTGCAAAGTCTTGCGAAACGTTAGTGAATATGGATGCACAAACAGCAAAACGGCCAAATCTGCCTAAGTATCCTCGTTCTCAAGATACTCAAACAACACGAGTCATCAAAGAGCATGACCATCGCGCGGGTTTTTGCTCGACTTCACAAGGTGCAAGGCACATTAAGCCGGAAACTGCTGGGTGTTCATATACAAATACTACGCGGTCTAAGCCGAAATTCCATGTTAAGAAGAATAAGAGAAACTGAAGTTGCGCGAGGTCTACTGATCGTATAAATACTAGTTATAAGTGAATGCAGTTCGGCTGGTTCAATTGAAGAAGTGCGCAAACTAAGTAGCGGCGCCCATGTGGAGGCGCAATTTAATTTCAACTTTAAGAACATCTAGTTTTCTTTCATATTTCACATATCTTCATTAGGTACTTATCATTATATTGTTACAATCCTTTTGTGATCATTTTTACTAGAGTAACATGCTGCGAATTCAGTCACTTAATGCCCACAAAATTGCCAGTAAGACATAAGCACACAAATCACATGGAATTAAATAGTATGTTAAAAAAAAACTCATTCGCAGCATGCCATGATCAAATTGAAGTTTGCCATAACTTGATACATGCCCATTGAAGCAAATGAACTACCATAAGTCAGAGAGAACTAAATTATATCTTGATCTTGAACTATTTTCCTAAAAATATACAACATACTTGATAAAAACAATTTTTCCTTTTCTTTTTGCTCGATGCAAGTAAACTTAATGCAATGTAAACAAAATGCAATCCAACATTCACCTACAGACTTAAGTTAAGTCATGACTAGATTTTGTATCTTTCTTTCCAATGACTGCTCTAAATGAGTTTTTTTAACACACGATATGTATTCATCTATTCATTAGGCATAAAAGAGCGGTTATTTTTTAAACGTTTAATGGCTCGAAACTAAACGTTCACACGTGTAAATGGTTAAAGATGTTATACATAAAAACGTGAATAATTGTTGATTCTTCTCATTAAAAATATTATCATATCTCTCTTATTAACACCTAATCCATTGCTACGTTTATTTACAACTAGGATAGTAAAAATAGTCCTGTGCAAGTTAGATACAGGTTAACATATTTTTTTAAACGAATATCTTCCTATGAACGCTTACAAGTTTAAACTTTTAAACGTTTCGTCCCTACTATTCATACAAAAATCAAATATTTTGTTGTGGTTTTCTATTGTTATTTTAAAATGTCATATTTTTGTATCCACATTATAATTTCATTAATTTATTAATATTTCATTTTATTCCTATGAGAATGTTCCCTCTGTGTATTTGACTTAATTATTTTGTTATTTTTAGTTTTAATAAAAAGCACCATTTTTGTAACATATCTCACATAAGTATCATGACATAAAATCCCTCTCAAATACCAAATATTGATAAAAATCTTGCCAGCCATAATAAGGGGCCCAAGTTTGTATTTTTAACAAAATTGGGGTCGCGGCATGAAAAGTTTGGGCACCCATAAAATACCATAACTTTATATGTACTACTTCGTTCGCTAAGAGGGCCTCGTTAGAACGAAAAGGATAATAAATTTGGGTATCATCAGCCTTTCTCTGCTCTAGCCACCCCAATGTCTTTTTTTATTGTTTAAAAATTTCGTAGTGTATTGCATTTACTTGTAAGATAATTGATAATTAGACAATCTAATATGTTTATTTTGTATAATCTCTTAGTTTCTTGACAATTGATTGTTCTAATAAGTACTGGTTTAGTAACTTAACCACATTATACCGGGTGTCCCAGAACTGCCTCCCCAGAGAGAAACGGGGGTATTCGGGCGAATGTATTAATCGGTATTTTGAAGAAAAAAAGTCCTATCTCAAGCGATAACCGAGAAAAGACATGTTGAAGTTAACGAATCACGGCTTAGCGCCATCATGGTAGGATGACCGCAATTTTGCGTTGCCAGGGTTTTGCAACTATTCGTTTTATTAAAATCTCCTATTCATAAATCTAGTCTACCACAGTTGGTGCTTTGATTTTTGCGAAGTCGGTATTTATTTTTGCTGTCTAGCAAAGTGTCGGATTTTCAGTAATACCTGATGATCGAGCTTCTAAGATTGATGCAATTGAAAACTCTATAACTCAGTTATTTGGGGTAGTAGAAAATTTATGTTTGCTTTCTTGCAGCCTCTTTTGCTGTCGGCACATGCTTGTTTTCTATAGGGAGACAGTTCTGGGACACCCTGTATGTAAAATAATGTCGGTGATGTGTAAAATAGAAGTATCTATTTCTCCCGTTTAGAAATGTTTATAATTTAACTACCAAGTGTCCTTATCAAACTAAACTATCGCGAGCCTCTGTAATATATCTAGCCCCACTTGCGGTGCCAAAATTGTAATATAACTCGTTCTCGCGGTGTTATTTCAATTAATATCAAGTCCCAAGTGAGTCAAAATGTAATAGGTCCCACTTTGAAACTCTTTTCCATATCCGCTTACCTTACCGCTTAATGCACTAAATAGGAATTGACGTAACTCCTAAATCAATTTGACATTTAAAATTATGTCATGTGATTATTATTTTTTAAACCTCGACTAGTCAGTTTTACAAGCTAGGGGACTCATAACTCCCAGCTGAATGGGTACATCTTCAACTAACAACTTTCTGTAATAGTTAAATACTGAATTAGTTTTAAAATATAATAACTATTTGATTTTATGAATCAAATACAAGTTTCAGGCACTTCACAAAGTTACATTCATAAGTTCAGTTTGTTAGTAGCACATTGAAGTTTGATTTGACATTACAAGATAAAATACATATTGTCAAAAATACTTTAATCAAATGTTAAATTTATCCAAACTTGATTAAATAAAAATTCTAGAAATAACCTAATTCCCAGATGTGTAAATTTCAAAATATAATTTTCGAAAAACGTCGAGTATTCGAATCACTATTGAATTTATAAAAATAATTCTTCTAAATTAATTTCTACATATAATTACAATATCTTAACGATTTGCCGCACCAAACTTGCTTTATAATTTCTTAATATTTTGTAAGAAATGGGCACTAACCTTCTGCATGTTTATCTTGTACTTTAATGATCTACCTTAGCTCGTAAATGGATAAATTCTAGTCAGCAAACACCCCCTTTGGTTGTGCCCGACCAAATCAAAGATCGTTGTAGCTCTTTGAAAACTCTATTACTTGGATAGACAGTTCAACAGAATACGACAACACTCACTTTCACTGGTTTTACTGGTTTCGTAGTAATATACCACGTTAAATGGAATCAAATAATCTTGAATTATATATTTGAATAATATTTGTGACTTGAAGTCAAATTGGATCATAGAGAATGCTATATTACCAGATCCGGATTAAGGGGGGGCTAAGGGGGCTGCAGCCCCGGGCTACCGAATGTCGGGGGCTTCCAAAAGATTCGAAGGTTATAATCTAGTGCGGTTTCTAATCATTTAGATCCCTTTGTACCCTTTGCAAAAATGGGAATGGGGCCTCTAAAAAAAATTTGCCCTCACATATTCTTAATCCGGCTCTGTATATTACTACTAGGTATCAAATCAGCAATTATTATTTTTTACAATTAATGGGAATTTAACCCTTAACGTGAACAACCCTGTCGTTGCCCTTGCAACCCCACTACTTAAAACATACAACTGTTATATCACATGATACCCATTAGATATCTGGATATAATTATTTAAATTAAATGTACAATACATACGATATGCTGCATTGCATCTCCTCTATTGGGGGGTCTTTGTGTGCTTGATTGCATTGTACTCGCAATTAAGTTTTAACAATTAATTATGAGTTACCAGCGCCAATTAAAGTAGAGTCAGCGCCATCTATGATAAAAAATTAATGAATTTTTGGTTTAGAAAAATTAAAGTTGGGCGAGACTATCGTATGTAAGTTGAGCCGTACATTCCAAAAAACATAAAATACACAGGGTGACCCATTAAAAACAAATTAATGGCACTTGCAGTAAAACCGGAAGTCGACTATTTTAACTATATCTATTCGTCAATAGTAAATTATTTCTAGTATCTCCGTTTCGTATATCTTCCCAATAGATTCATAAATAAAGGAGATATAAACAAAGAATTAATATCCTTAAAACTTTAGCATTTCGAAATTGGGGATCAGAATGAGAAACTATAATAAATATATACAACGAACTACAGAGCATTGCATACACTACTGCAAAACCATAAACCATCGAGATTAAAAATACAAAATATAGCAATGGGAATGTCAACAGGATCCTATAGAATAGAACAAGCCCGACCAACAGTATTATTAGCATGAAAACAACTCTTACACCCGTATTCATAGTCGTTCGCCAGCGGCTCGCCGGCGACTCGCCGGAGTTTCGTTATGAATAGTATGTTGGCGGCACTGTACGTCTATGTCAAATTCGAGGTTAGCAGGTTACATTTAGTGTCAGTTTCTGTCAAAACTGAGGGGAAACCTAACCTGATAACCTCGAGTTTGACATAGACGTACAGTGCCGCCAACATACTATTCATAACGAAACTCCGGCGAGTCACCGGCGAGCCGCTGGCGAACGACTATGAATACGGGTGTTAGAATATTGAGGAGCCATACTGGCACTCAAACATATAAAAAGACTGGCTACTAAACTGTTTTTTACTAATAATTTATTGCCATCTTAGCACATGGTACTATTTATGACATGGTGAATTAATACATTTTAAACGTTACATCACTATTCGCTAAAGTATGTTGTTTGGTAGTTGAGTTATGTTGCTTTTAGTTTATCTTATGATATCAGGTACACGGTGTAAAAGTTGTATTGAACTTGGTAACTGTTCATTCAATATCACTATCACTACCAATTCGATTATGTAACTTCCTTATAAGTCTGCTGTGCATCAAACGTTTTTCCAGATCATAATGCACTGGGCCATCCCATTGAGCAACATTTTTATAGAAAAATAAAGATAGACCGTATACACCAGTCTTTAAAAGATATTCAATTACGGCATTAATGGACAGATAAAAACACAAACTGAAACAAATGCCTCTGCAACAATACTTAAGAAACTCCCTAAAAATCATTACGTTAATACCTAATATATCCACTGAACGTTTTATAAAAATACCCCCTCGTCAAATTAATCTTTCTCATTGTATATCCTACTTAACACAGTTTTCAAAACAAAGCACCCACCGCTCTCTCTGCTTAGCGTTATTTAGTGAAGTAAAACATAAATCCCAAAATTTCAAATTCACGTACACGAATGGTTCAAAATCGGGCCACCATGCAGGAACTACTGTGATGCTCGAAGAAGACAGTTACCAATTTGATCTACCATCGACCTGCAGCATATATACAGCAGAATCATAGGGCAGCACTCTGAAAGCCCTAGAGGTTATCGAAGAATAGCATCACAATAATTTCGTCATTTGTACAGACCCTCTGAGCGTAATAAATAGCATTAGTAATAAAAACGTATGCCATCCGTTCCTTGTTGAAATTCAAGAAGTAATACATGTACTCTGAAAGAAATAAACATAAATTTAGCTTTTATCTGGATAGCTTCACGCATAACAATAGCAAGAAATGAAACAGCCGAGAAGGGGGTGAAAGAAGCACACACCACCGAACTACTGGACGTCCAAATTCCATCATCTGGCTACGAAAACGTCATCAAGAAGAAAAAATTTAACAAATAGAAAGTCAAATGGAAAGAAACCACAAATAACAAACTACGCAAAATAAAAAAAGACGTAGGAAAGTGGCAGTCGAACAGAAACCGAAGAAAGAACTAATTATGACACAACTTCGTATAGGACATACAAGATTAACTCCTAACTACCTCATCAAGAAATATGTAGTGCTTTACTCAGAACTTCCCTCGCAAGTGGACGTTGTGACACTAAACAATTTTAAATATCAAAGAAAATAGAAGACAAAATATCATCAAATTTGTAATAATACTGAAACAATGAAAGAAAAACACTTGGCAATGCGAATTAAATCAATTTCAAATAAACATAATTACCGGGCATGTGATTCGAACTACAGCTCTCCCGGCTTGGCAATACGCGGCAGTATTTAAGAGGACAAACTTGTTGTTCAAACGTTTTGACTCTTTTACTCCATTACTCTATATCTGTTGACCCCATTTTCGACAAGTGTAAAGCCTGACCATGTGCAAATTATTACTTTTATCTATTTGTCAGTTGACGCAAAACTAAACAAATTTTTTTAAGGTGCTCACCCTGTATATATTTGTTCGCCATTTTCTCGGTTTCATGCCAGGTAGACATATAATCTTCATGCAAAATATCGTCTTCCTCCAACATATAGTTTTTGAGTCATGCAACCAACAGACAGGCAGAGAGACGGAATTGAGAAAACCTGTTTTTCGTCAACTGAGTACCCTGAAACGTGAAGATCTGAAGAAATTTCGGTAGGTGATTTTTTCGTGATTACAATACTTCCTTCGCCTTTTAGACGAGAAAAATAAAAATAGAACCAATGCTTTGCGACATCTGTAAAACAGCTTTAACTGTCAAGTATATCATAATACAATGCCCAAATTTCAATCAATAACGGCACTAACATAATATTTGCCCAAACCCCTATTTGTCCAAAGAAGCACTTGATAACTGCGAACGTAAAATGGACAACTTACTAAAGTTTCTCAAGAACACCGGACTGCTATGCAAATAGAAAAGAATGTTATATATTAATTATAATGTAGCTGTATATAGTATAGGGTGTTAATAATCTATATAATTAAAGTACCCAATAAGTCCTAAATAAAAAATGTAAAAGTGTAACATTTGTTTTCCAAAGCTACCTAGATTTTTAGAATCTCAATGTATTCGGCTTGGACTTCGTCTTTAAAAAATCAAACATCTAAGTTTTCTGCAAGCTTAGTGTATAGGGCCTTCGTTCTCAAATATTACTAATTTATAAAGCCTTGAATATCTATCTGCAATTCATAACAAAAATAAACATTTCCTTCACCTTTGTACTGATTAAAATTGCAACTCATTCTGTGTTTTTTATCGTTGTAAACGGATGTATTGATCATTTTTAGCACCTAGGCAAAATATTAAAATGTGAAGTATCATTCAGTGTCAACATTTTCTATTGTATTTGAAATGTTGTGTAATAATTTGACAAATTTCATGACGCATACATACATCCGCATTACCGCCGTTTTTTACCAAAGCTATTATTAGACAGAGAACCTTAAAATGCTCCAACAATTGAAGATACCGCTGTATATATTTTTCAAACTAATATTTACTTTGCCATCTAAACTATAGTTATTACTGCACTCAAAAATGATTGGTTATCTTCAGCATGTTGCACTCTCGTAGCTTCAAAACGTATAATTGTTGGATACAAAAATCATAATATACACAGTGGGCCAAAAAAAAAACGATCAATTTTTAAACGCTGTTCAAATCTCAACTGGGTGGTCTATTAGAAATATTTTACAACTATTAAATAGTCAGTTTGACAGGTTTTTTAATGCCTTATAATATGTTAATAGAAGCATGTTACAGAACTAAAATACCATCGCTTGAACTTGATTAGTGATAATCAACGATTACAGCTCGGTAGTGATTTAATAATTATTTAATCGTAGGTAGGCGGCCCTGCTTAAATTTTACAAATGCCATTCATTTAATTGATTTACATTCATTTTCAACAACTGTTTTCGGAGCCATTATTTGATTTTAAGTGAAAAGCAAAAACAAATAGTTTCTCTGGAATCGTTGATTTTTATTAACCAAGTTCAAGCAATGGTATTGTAGTTCGGTAACATGTTTCTATTAACATATTATACATTAAAAACCTTTCTAACTGACTATCTAATAGTTGTAAAATAATTCTAATCGACCACCCAGTTGAGATATGAACAGCGTTCAAAAATTAATAGGTGTTTTTTGCACACTGTGTATTTCCCAGCAGTCAGACAAATGTGATAGTACACAACAAAATAAGCAAAAAAGTTCCTATTCACATGGATCTGAAATTATCTCTTAAGGATGCTACAGCACTGAAAAGGGTAACATAAAAATACGGCGTTTATTTAATTAAACTATTGTCAACAAAGCAATTTTGATGCAATATAGCATATAGACATGTACTTAATTTTTTAGGTAGCGTTAAACGTAGCTCCGCGTCCCGAATTGTCTGTAATGGAATCCGAGAGGTGACATAACAAGTACCTACACTACTTATATTCACCAAATCGAGTCATTAAAATCTGCAACCCAAGTTACAAATATCACTTGTAACTAGATCATTAATATCATTTTATTAAAATTTCAATTAAAAAATGTGCAATGTTTAGCTCAAGAACTGCTAATTCTGGTCGGAGAATAAGTTTGCACCAAAAAGTCGTTTCAAAAGAAAAGACGAATGTTAGACAAAGAAGTAATTGGAAGTAAAATAGTTATGCAAAATCGTCCGTTACAACAAATATCCCACTTTAACTTTCTTGGCTGTGATTTAAGCTATAATACAGATCAAGGCATTAAAGTAATGCTTAAAAAGATGCGAAAACGAATACAGGAAGGCAAACACAGATCAATGGAATATACCGAACTAAATGAAATGATTAGAAAATCTATTAGAGAAAATATAGGAAAAATAGAGAAAAGAAAGTACAGGAAGTAATAGATAAAAATAGAAATATGAAAGCTCTACCGTCAACACTGGGTAAAACTAAAATAAAATAATAGCTATAAAGAGTAAAAACGGATAGAAAATTAGAGAAAACGAAGAAATGAGAAAAAGAGTATAAGAATTGTATATATAACTGAAAAACTGAAGTATCCAAAACAACAAAAGTAGAGCTAGCAAAAAAGAAATATACTAGGAACATATTCCAGAAATAACGGAACAGGTAATAGAATGAGCTTTAACAGAAGTTAAGAACAATGAAGCACCGGATAAGGACAACGTTACAAAAGAAATGCTTACTAAAAGAGGTGCCAGCGTAGTAAACGCTTTAAAAATTCTACTTAGTTTAGAAGAAAGAAAAATACATGATTCATGGAAAGGTACTGCAACAATATATCCGTGGAAGAAAGACGAAAGATCTCATCTAAATAACTATCGACCTATCATGCTGCTTCGCAGATCTACTCTTCTGACTAGAACAATACTGAAAAGAATTTCTAATAAACTAGAAATGTATTAATCACAAGACCAAGGCGGTTTCAGAAAATATTAATGGTGCGTGTTTAAACCACCTCAAATATAGCTTCAGGATATGATTGATATACGAATTAAACTTAGCATCCAGAAAAAGCTGCTTAAAATTAATAAAAACAAAACAAAATAATGCCAAATACAGATACAGAGCTCGAAGTCACATTGGATGGACAAATTCTAAAACAAGTAAAAGGATATACCTGAGACAAATTATAAAACCCAATAAAGAGAATCAAGGGACTGAAATAAACCTAAGGAGAAAGC
Organism: Agriotes lineatus; assembly: GCA_940337035.1. NCBI lineage: Eukaryota > Metazoa > Arthropoda > Insecta > Coleoptera > Elateridae > Agriotes > Agriotes lineatus. Next base: position 74,810,272 of record OW679196.1, on the reverse strand, counting down.
TAGGGTGAGCGGCCTTCGGCAAACAAGGATACATATCGAAGAGTAGAACTATCCCTGAATACCTAAAAACTAAAGGTTATGACCAATGCGTGATCCCAGTAGTTACCTACGCTGCCCAAACATGGACAAACAGACTGTGGATAAACTACCAAATGTCAACCGGCCGTGGAAAGAAAGATGCTGAACATTTTATTGAAAGATAAGAAAAGAAATATGTGGATTATAAATAAGACAGAAGTTACAGACGTACGGAAACGAGTGGCAATACTAAAATGGAAATTTGTGGAACATAACGCACGGCTAAAGGATACTCAATGGAATGCAGTAGTAGACTGCGCAATTTACGCATTTTGGTTTTAAATGGCAGAAGTTTTTGGCATGCCCATATCTTTGGCACTTTGTACAGTGTTAATATTTCAAATATTTGTGACCTAGTGGCTAAGTTTCTTAGTTTAAGCTTTTATTTCCTAGCTGCCAATAAAGCAGTGCGTATTTTTTAATATTAGTACTAGATATAGAATTTCATGTCTTTTTGGCCAATGCTTTTCTAATTGTTTCATGTTATTTTGTTTTGGTTTGAACCTGATTATCGGTGAAAGCTTTAATATTATATTGCTGCTGTACTATTTTGTTTAAGAGCTGTAGAAGAGGTGAAATAGTTTTAACACCGGTTACAAATGTTAGAGGAAGCTTTCGTGTTTTTCAGGACTTGTGCATTGCTGTTGATCGTTAGGCTCCTCGTCTGCTAGGGTTGAATAACGAAGTAGTAGGTGAATTGAGCCAGTATTGTTTTTTTTAAGTTTGGTTTTCCGTTCAATGTCATCTTCAGGAATTCTTCTTTTTTTACACTTATGTAACTTTATATGTTCTTCATAAGGTTGGAAATAAAACATTTATTGTGGCTATCGAAAGAAATTACCTGGTATTTTTTGAAACCGTGTACTATAGTACTATAGTACATAGTACATAGTCGGGGGTTAACATTAGCGTTGATAATACTATTGAGGTTGGCAGTTATGAAGGTATGCATCCCCCAGGTGGCTAAAGGAAGGCTCTGATCGATTTTTTATTCTTGTCATATTAGTGGTCTAGTTACAGCTGATATTTGTAACTTGGGTTGCACATTCGTTGAATGACATGCAGTAAAGTAGACGTCACTGGCCACGAGCATCTTGCACAGCATTTGTTATGAACTGATCTATACTGACATACAACACTTAATTAAGCTCCTCCTCATATAAAAGTGGCCGTTACTTGTACGAAAAGTCATGCACAAAATCAAAGAAAAGTAGGTGTTGCAATAGAAATTTAATACATGGTGCCAAAGTTGATTCAAAAATGGCGCATTTCCTCTGAAGCGGTTGTTGGGGACTACTAGCGGAGTACGGGAAAAAATCTTTACAGTCATTTCTATGAAGTATTAACAGCTGAAGATGCATTTTGAAATAAGCTGTTTACCAATATTTATTAAAATTCAACATTTGAATCGAAGATTATTATTGTTATTAATCATCCCAATTCAAAAAACTGACAGTTTCATCAAACTTGCCTATAATTTTAGTTTTCAAAACTTCAGTTTTTGGTGCCTAGTTTTGAAAACTAAAATTTTAGGTAAGTTTGATGAAACTGTCAGTTTTTTTGAATTGGGATGTTTAATAACAATAACAATCTTCGATGCAAACGTTGATTTTTTTGAAAATATTGGTAAATAGCTCATTTGAAAATGCATCTTCAGCTGTTAATATTTCAGAGGAATGATTGTAAAGATTTTTTTTGTGATTTTTCCCAAACTCCGCTAGTAGTCCCCAACAACCCCTCCAGAGCAAATGCGCCATTTTTTAATCACCCTGTACATAGCAAGTTGACCAATTCTGATACGAGAAAATGGGTAATATAATAATAATATAAATAATATAAACTCAACTGTAAACGTATAAGACGAGTAGACAACAAAATTGGTAAAATACAAAAAATCTATCAATAATGCAGACGAAAATACCTGGCAAGAATACTATAATTATCTAAAATTAGCCTCGCCGTTAGATATTGGGGCGCGTACGTTATTTTCGAAAAATAATAACAAAAGACCAGCAAACACAAAAACTAAACATCAATTAATTTTTTCTCGCTAAAAGAAAGAAAACTAATAAAACCGCCTATGTAAAAAACCCATGAAGGTGAACACCAGACTATAAACGATATTTCTAATAATACACCCTATACAAATGCAGATGTAAAACATGATTATATGCTTTAGCTTTTTTATACACTATGTTTGATGTGCAGTGGCGTATCTGACAGTGCTCCGTGTGTTCCGAGAACACAGGCCCGGGCCCCGCAGGGGGCCGGCGAGGCAAAGTTTAAAAAATTATCTTAACAAATTGTGACAAAAAAAGGTCACTAAGGACCATGCACTCACGAGAAAAAAACAAACTAAATCTTAAATCTTTAATACAAACAACCAAAAAATGGTTGAATATAATCAAGGGACGCCTATGGCGTTGCTATGGCGTTGCTAGGGATGCAAACCAGGAGGCAACTAAACTGTTTACTACATCATATAAAAACATTAAACAAATGCGGAATGAGTTTGAGTTTAATTTAATTAAAACCGAGGATGTTGATTTAGCGATGGATTGGGGTACTATTACTGAATTTGCAAAAAAAATAATATCCAGGCCAAAAATGTTCTATGACGAAATTAATAATCATTACCAAATTCAAACCAATGAAGACTGGTTTAAAATTAATGTGTATTTCAAAACACTAGATATTATAAGTGTCCAGTTAAAAAGTAGAAGTAATGGGCTATTCAAAATGTGTTCAACTTTTCGAGTTTTGTCCCCAGAACTATACAAAATGGGTAAGGCTCTTTACCTAACATATCCAGAAGATATTTCGGATACACTTTCTCAACAGCTAATTTCTTTTAGACAGTGCTTTCAAAATGAGTTAAAAGAAATTAATTCCATTAATGAATTACTAGATCTTGTCTTGATTAAAAATTCTTCTTCTTGTTGTAGTTTTAGTGAAATTATTACTGCTTGCAATATATTTTTAACCATTCCTGTTTCAGTAGCTTCTGCTGAAAGGTCATTTTCAAAATTAAAGTTAATAAAAAACTATCTAAGAAATACTATTTCCCAAGAGCGATTATCAGCTTTGGCAATGGTTTCTATTGAAAATGACGTTGTTCGCACTTTAGATATAGATAATATCATAACAACTTTTGCGAAATCTAAAACAAGGAAGAAAAACTTTTCTTAGTAATATCCTATGTTGATTTTATGTATAGTTTTTGTTTTATTAAAATTTTTAGATTTTTTTTAATTGGTTTTTTGTGTTCTAGTTTATTTTTGCATCTACTTATTTAGTTAGGGGTTCTTTTTTCGTTGTTATATTATGATTGAACTTTATTTAATTTTTAATGTTTTATTTTTTATTAATTTGTTATTATATTTTTTATGTATGTGCAATATTATGACGTAAATTTAAAATTTCGTAGTTTTTATTTTTATAAATTATTTTCCCTTAATATACAAAAGAAAGAAAGGGGGGGGGGCGGAGCTTTTAGAACACAGGCCCGGAGCTGGGTTAATACGCCACTGTTGATGTGTGCCCCATAATTATAATAATTGCCTTCGCAGTAGAGACACTGGGTCCTTAGTTTAATGACGCTAAACTTTTCTTCGGGAAATTAGGGAAAATGATTGTTGAATGCACTGGTATCCCTCAAACGGCAATTTATTTAAGACAGCGTATTAGTATTGCCATCCAGAGAGGCAACGCTGCTAGTATCCTGCGAACTGCACCTTTAACACTTTCGTTTCCACGAAATTTTTTGTTTAACTAAAGCTTAAAACGTTTTCTTAATAATGGTATTATTTGTGTAATTTTGTAATGGATTGTGTATTCAAACTTGCTATATTTTATAAATGTCATGTTAATTTCCTACTATATATACTAAAACGATTGCTGTGTTAAATAAATAGTATAACATCTGTGTGGTGAGATGTTTTCAAATTATTCTATCCAACTTATGTGTTATGAATATTAAAATTGGGGGAAAATGCACTGATCTCCAAAATGTACGCATAATTTCGAACACCTCCATATTTATTTTATTGAAGAATTTTGTATAGCCGCTATGAAAATATGTCAAACAGCCAAAACTAAATGGTATGGCTGTGTCAACATTTACTATCGTTTATTACAGACAAATTTCACAGTAAACTGTATAGCTTAGCTTTACTTTCGAACTTTCGAATAATATGGATAGGCTTAATAGACGTTTAATTCAGAAAAACAATGCATTAAGCGGCATTCGAACCAACTGCTGTACAGTCCCATGTTCGCAACCAAAAACGCATGTACGAATATTTCCAAGAGCGTACAGGGACCACTTTTAAAATAAGTTTACAGAGATGCATCAGACAGCAGCAATCCGAATTTACCCATGTAAAAAGTGCTAAAATTCATACAGCACAATTTTGCACTAAAACTAAAATGAAAATATAAAAATTTAAAAAGTGTATTTAAATTCCTACAGATTAATTTTTATTAAGCTGTAAAACAGGTAATTCTATAAACAAACTGAAATTACTCTCAATAGAAACGAAGAAAAAAACTATATCAAAATTTAAGAAGTATAAAGTACATAAAACGAAAGTTCATATTCAGTTGCCCAGGGTGCTTCTAAAATAAGGGGACATACTTTGCAAAGGTACTCTACTATCAAAAATAAATAAAAAAACTTATAATAAACCTGTCTCCGCAAATGAATCATTTCTAAGATACTAAAGTTTGAAATGTAGGCAATTAAAAAATCTTTCCTCAGAGCTTCCCTCACAAGTGGAAGTTGTCACACTAAATATTTTGAAAGAAAGGCAACTAAGGGTAAAAATAGTTTAACGTTCCTGATACTACTGAAACAATCAAATAAAGCACTTGGTAACGCAAATTATATCAACTTACAAATATAAAAAGTATTGCAGACAGGATTCGAACGCGCGATTTCAGCACCTACAGAACGTATTTAACCGTCAATGAAGCAAATATCTGCCACGCACCCGTCGATCGCATTCTGCCATCTATTTCTTAGTTAAAGCAAAAATAAACAAAATTTTATTTATTTAAGGTGCTCGTTCTGTATATATTTTTCCGAAATTTTATCGATGTCATGCCTGGTAGACATATGATCTACATGCAAAATATCGTCTTCCTCCAACAAAAAGCTTTTGAGTTATACCGGTAACAGGCAGACTGACAGGCAGAATTAAAAAAGCCTGTTTTTCATCATCTAGGGAACCCTGAAACGTGAAGATCTGAAGAAATATGGGAAGGTGATTTTTTCCCGATTACGATACTTCCTTCATCTTTTAGACGAGTGGAGTAACAATTCATATGAATTTTATGCAGCAAAAGTTTTATGAACTGGCTTTTGTCAAATTGAAAAACGCTATCGGCACACTCTCGCAGCTTTACGGTCATTTCCATTGGCATGACCATACGTAGAAATCATATCAGCTTTTTGACAAAAAAACTCACCATTACGTTACTCAAACTGAATTTGATTTATTTCCCTTAAATTTTAATAGTAAACTCAATTAATCAACAGCTTAACTAAGTAATTTTGATAACATTTTTACGTTTGCAAGCAACGTAAACCATTTAATCATGATTTTCCATATTTCATATTACTTGAAAAGTTGCCCACTTTAAAACTTTAAAGCTTTATATCTTTTTAAAACCTTTTTATTTTTTTTTGTTATAGAATACGTCTGAAAAATATGCCTCTTATTTTCGAGACGCCCTATACACTGAAAGCAATTAATTATGAACTGTAAGATCAATTTTCAAAGTTTTAAATTTTTGAAATTTACAAAAAATCATGGAATAGCTCTGTTACAGGGCAAACTCATACAACAGCTCCTCTAATCTATAATTATCCCAAAAAACAAGGCCATACGCTGGCAGAGTATCATTTGTTACGGGACGTCTGCGCTTATGACAATATCGACAACCAACGAGCCCCACCACCGAGAGCGCCAAAAATTTGCTACGGAAAGAATGGTAATACAATCAAACAAGGACAACGATAATTAATCCATAAAATAGAAAGACCCGTAACAATTAAATTGCTCCGGCCAGCTGACAGTCGAGACAGACGTACAGTGGCTATATACAAGACAGTGTGGCCATTAGGATGTATTCGCCGCTATTGGTCGACGCGAATATCCGCCATTAACAGGCAAAATATTTAGTTACTTCTAAGTTGTTCTCAAAGAGGTTGGTAGAACCTGTTCATTTGGTTATGGAAAAAAATAAAACCTTTCAAATCTGACAATTAGTTGTAAATTGTCAGTGTCAAATAATTCATTAGCGTCGCAAGCGGGTGAAATTTTATCATATATTGCCCTAAAAACTGATATTCTGCACAGTATTTAAATGTGACAATTTAGAATTGGGTTATTGTTGTAGCAGCAGAAGATGCGTTCGACTTGGAATATATGATAAAGAAATTACATCGGTGCTACGATGAATGGGGCCTTAGCATAAGTTTAGAGAAAACGGAGTATTTAGTAGTCAACTCAGAAGTACAATATGAAGTCTTAATAAATGAAGATGTCGCAGTAAGACAAGTAGAACGGTTTAAATACCTCGGTGCTACAATACAATCGATGAAAAAGGTTTGGGAACAGAAGAGATCAGAACTCGAATAGTACAAAGTAAGAAAATAGTAAGATGCTTGAAATCAATTTGATGGGACAATACTATCTCTAACAAAAACAAAAAAAGAATAGGTGAAGTAATGGTAGAGTTGGTGCTATTCTATGGCAGTGTGGTATGGACTGTAACAGCGAAAATGAGACACAGTTCAAATAGACGAAAAAGCGCAAAGGTATCGAGGCTAGATAGAGTGACGAACGAAGAAATAAGACGCAGAATGGAGGCACCAGAATCAGTTGTGAAGAGAACTGGTCATCTGATGAGGATGGAGGAGACGATGTGGCCTATGAAGATCTTTAAATGGTCGCCACCGGGTAAGAAAAAAAGAGGTAGACCACTCAAATCGTGGAATGAGGGTATTCGGAGAGCCATGGAGGAGAGGAACCTGGAAGAAGACCAAGCACACGATAAGGAGGTTTGGAGACAGGAAACAGGAAGACGGCATTTAGCTGTATTGTAAACTAGCATAACTGAAACAGGTTGTAAACTTCGTGCGACACCTTAAAACGCCACGAACGAACGCCAATGAAAAATGTCAATGTCCAAGCATAACACTGCACGTGTAGCTAACATCAACTAGTTAAAATAACTAGCACCAAAATAATGACCATTCAAAAACGTTCAATTATTTCTAAAGGCACTGTATATCTCTAGGCTCAAATTTGCCTGAAAATGGCGGCCAACAATCGTATGGCCACACTGTCTTGTATATAGTCACTGTAGAGAGACGGCAGTCACAGCGCCACGTGATCTGTATACAGAGAAAATTCATGAACTGCGAACACGAGTAAATCAAGGCGAATTTACGATTGCCTAAAAAGACACCAAGATCAACGGACAGTCGATCTAAGGTACTCTGATATTAATTATATTAAGCCAAGGGTGGTTTGAGTTAATTGTTTAAGTAATTGTTTAACGCAGATGACGTATCCACCCATAGTGTAGGTACTTTTTGTAATGGAATAATTATATCACAGTTAAGTTGTATGAGATACTGTGTTATTCCGAGATTCAATTCAGATTTGAAGAACAGGATTTTCAGAGATTAACAGTAAAGTAAAAGAAGGAAGTTTACAAAGTACAACGCATTCTGAAGAAATAAACAATTTACTCTGAACAAACTAAATAATAGTAAAAAAGATGCAAATAGAAATAAAACAAAAAAATTCCAGTTCTTAAATGAGTTCGCGTTCGAAGAGCTCGCTTTCTTGCGCTAAATAATAACCTAAGCGATGATAGAAACTTCTTCGCACATTAGCTACGATACTAGGACTAATCCTTTGAAACACCTTTTCAATTTTTAAACGCAATTTCCCCAAATCGCTAGTAATGGTATCCGGAAAACCATAAATTTTCGATTCTATGTAGTCCCATAAGCAGATATCATTGGAAGAGAGATCTGGAGATTTATCTGGCCACAAACCGGTTCCTCATATCCTCATCCAGTTAACAGCCTATTTAGTAATGTATTGTTCAGAGAAGCTTGAACTGTAACAGTGTTGTGAGTGTAACAGCCATGCTACTGCAACCAAAGTTCTCATTCGCTATACGTGCAATTTCTGGAATGATTTGCTGCTGTAGTAGTTCAAGGTATTTAGGGCTGGTTAGGGTTCTCTCAATAAAAAAATAGACCGATCATGTTCTTACCCGGCATTCCTACCCAAACATTTAAGTTGTGGGGGTACTGAATTCGGAATTCAAAATACCTATGCAGGTTTTCTCGCGGCCAATAATGCATATTCTGTGGGCTAGGGCGACCTTGCACTGGAAAACGTTGACTCATCAGTGAAAACGACTTTCCAGAGGAAGTGTTCGCCATCTCTGTCACAGTTTCACAAAATCCATACGTCTGAAATGGTCATCGGGAAGAATTTCGTGTGTTTTTTGTTGTTCGTAGGATCGATAATAAACTTTTCGTAAAATAATTCTAGTGGTGGAAGCACCTAAATCTACTAGTTCAACAATTTGGTTAAGGGAATAATCTGGATGGTCATTAGCGGTAATACAAACCATTAGTTCCTTTAAACCCCTCTCTTCGTTGGGAACACTAGGCCTTTTATGCTTTTGGGGAGAAACACATCAAAATTTTTCAAAATTTGAGGTAACTCTGTACAACATTAATAACGATGGAGGACGTCTATTTTCAAATGTTGTTATGAAAGAACTTAGAATTTCCCGAAACGTTTGAACCTGATAATAGCATTTTACAATTTGCACTTTTCCGTTGCCTCGTAGTTATCCATTTTAGATAGAAATAATGACGGATATTATCTGTTGATAAAATTCGCGAACTGTCAAAGTCACATTTTCGGCATTTGTAAATTCGTCATATCGTCTGCCGTGTTCGTAGTAAAGAAAATCTCTCTGTATAATAATAGCCAACTGTCGATCCAGTCAAACCAGGAAACTATAATCAACAATCTTTGTTGGAAAATGGTACATTAGCAAATCCTGCAAGTAAAAAATTTCTCCTAAAATGCTAGTCTTTGCTTTCTTTTGAAGACTTCCAGCAAGTTTCTTTACGAAATCTATAAATTATTTAGGTCAATATAATGAACATAACAAATTAATACAAAGGCACCCATGTACATAGAATGTCAAAATTATCAGCACTGTAAGTGACGTCGCTGTATACAGTCTAACTTAACATGTTCAATAATTTTCTTAATACTATACTTTCACGTAATGGTACTAGATTTAATCATTATTTAAGTATAATCATATACTCTGCATGTTAATACAGATTCAATGAACATTTACGTTTAACTTAAAAGTTTATTTCAGAATATCCAAAATCGGTTTTTTTTAAACCGAGCAAACACATTTATGTATGCGAAATGGATATAATTTCAGCCTGATTAACAACTTGTAGTTGCTCCAATTTGACAGGAAAAACCACACCTACGTTATGGATTACCAAGCACCTGGAGATTGTGATATTTTTGGGAAAACGCTTCTTAGAGACAGAAAAAAACAGCGAGAAGTCGGCGAAGATAGATCGTCAAACGAACCCAACGGCACTACTCTCTTCTGCAAGTCTTAGAATCTTTTTGGATATATTGGCTGACGCCAAAGCGACTGTAACCCCCACTTAGCCCGAAGCCAACGTGGACAAAAAATAAATACACCACGGTTATTTTAGAAATTTAAAATATCGTAACAGTTTATTCTAATTGAATTTCCTTATAACATGCTTTCAGTTAAATATGTTGTGGGACGTTATTAAAAAGTGATTCGGCTAGCTCTAAATGAGGTGCGGTGGTAAAAAATAAACTAAAATATCAGGGCTCCAAGAACATAATTAAAACCTGAACAACATATCTGACGCTACTTATTCCAAACTAGCGGACGCAATCTAAACATCAATCTAACCAAAAGTAACTTACCATCGACGATTTTTTCCACAATCTTAATCTTAAAAACCCGCAATGATACTCATAGGTTCAAGAAAATAACAAATCATAAATAAGTTCAAGTACAAATGCTTTAACGCAAACAATTAATGATTTGCAAAACAGGTTCGCAAAGACACGAATACAAATTTCAAACAGTATTAGCGTGTCAACTCAAATACATAAATATAATACAAATTAACATAACTGGTATAAGTAAACTACTATAGGGAGTTCCGATTCTTTAATAAAAAGATTAACCAAATAGAAAATAACGATATTATTATGAATTTAAAAGAATTAATATGCACACAACGTTATCGTTATTTATGTATCAAGGGCGTAAAACAGGCGTTTATAGCCCGCGGCGTGAAAGTTATAGCACGAGGTGCGGAGCATCGAGGTCTATAGCACGACAAGAGCCAAAGATGCTGGTTACGCCTGAGGTGTATACAAAGCTGTATATACAATCGAATTTTAAAAAGGCAGATTCAGATTATATACAACTTCTGGAAATGAAAACAGGGCAATTCTTACAATTTCAGTACCTTTGTAACTAGGTACGGTTATCATTAATAGATATTTGTAAATAATAACTAAAATGAGGTTAGCCGGCGGTAAAATTCTTTTTCGCCCGCTAAAATTACGTCAGCTTGCGATAAAATTCTTTTACGCCCGCTGACGTCATTTAACGGGCAAAAAAATATTGATTTACCACTGATCTATTATTTGTTGCTTATATCTATGATACGAAGTGTATAAAGCAGTCCATAACGGCCTAGAGTGTAAAGAGCGGGCGTAATGAGAACGCCCACTCATTATTCCTTAGAGTGTTATCGACTGCTCTCCTAGGTTTTCAAGTTATTTGCATAATCAAAATGGAAAATAAAACGTTGTATACACAACGGAAATTACTTGATGTTCATAGCCAGCGGGCGACTTATAAACCCTCGGGCCAGAAGCCTCAGGCTTGTAAGCTTGTGGCCCTCAAAAAGACATAAATATCTTTAAAATGCCCTTGGTACATAAATAACTATTATCGCTCGAGAGCGAAAAAGACTAGCTTTACACCTGAAAATGAAGTCAAAATACTCGTATTATTGATCGATCGTACATAAAATTCATTATATTCAAAACGAACTCCAGAATCAAATTACGCAAATAACACCAGATTCGTTATATTCAAAACGAAACCAGAAAACAAATAAATAATTTAGATACACACTATTATTATATAAATATTTAGAAAATATCTATTACTTGAATAGCAATAGGGTTGGTTTGATTAAGGCCGTCTGGAATCTATCAGGCGAAGTAGATCAAACCTATTTGAAATTAGCATCACGTTGTACTCAAGAAAAGCTATTTAATAAAGTTATCTGCAAATTCCGTTACGCGACCAGGCCTCGCCCGGACGATTTAATCACAAAAAATTCTACTTAATGTATTTTAAGACAAGTTCTTCACTCAATCGCCGGATAGTGCACCTATATCAGTCAAACCATATGTCTACTATTCTTGAAAATCCTGAAAATACGCCAAGCAACTGGTGGTTATTTACTAGTGACAATTTAAAATATATAATAAGCTACCTTCATAACAAACGTAATTCTACCAGCTGTGGCGGGAAATGTCTCAGTTACACAAAACGTTGAATAAACTAATAAACTACTCCTCATCTGGACTCACTGACCACGTGCATCGAAAGATAGGAAGAGCCGCAGTCGGGCCTGCGTGTATTCGTGCTACCAGGTGATCTGGTTCTTCCTTAGCATGCGATGTGCAGCCTAGCGGAGGACACCGCCGGCGCCTTCAACATTCGAATATTAGTGATAGACTGTCAGAGATAACGTGAAGAATATTGGACGGAAAGAAAGATCTAAGATAAATCTGATAAAATATCAGGCCAGGTGAAGGTAGAGCGATAACAGCTCCGTATCTGAGATTTTGTGTGGATTTATTGGTATAGGAACAATTTTCAAAAATAGCAAGAATACCAACTATAAACCAAAATTTACCGAAAATTACGTAGGCAGCCCACACATCCCATTGCAAAATCAAAACAGAAGCATAGCCAACCGGACATACAAAGACTATCCAATTCCTCTGCATTCCTGTAAAAGTGAAAATCGAAAAATATTTTAGTTACGATCTGGCCAATTAAAAGAAGATATTTCGGAAAAACTAATCAGTAACCTCTAGACTCTCTATATTTTCATTTTTAACGGCCTAAAACCGGAAAACCCTCTTTTCCCCCAGTAAAGATTTTCTGATCCAAGTTAGAACCAAGGCGGTTTATATTGTTCCACGCCATGACACTGGCTCTGTTGCCAGATTGTGTGGTAGGCCATTCCAAGACACACTAAGTTTTGTTTGTTTGAAATATATTTAACATTAAAAACTATTTTGACAATGCAGTTCATATAAGTTCCAGAAGTGCCTTTGAAGTGTTACTTATCAAGCTGCAAGTCAACTTTGCTTCATCAGTGTTGCTCCTTATGTTACCGTGTTCAAGTTTTCATCTAATAGAACGGTGGCACAAAAATGGAAAGCCATTTTGCATTTAGAACACTGGCGGATTGGAAAGGCTAGTGTTGCGTGTGAAAAGCACTTTAAAAGAGCAGATATAAAGCGTAATAAGATGAAGAGAATTGTTCTGATTGCAATATCACCAGCTTCCACGCAAGATATTTTGAAAAAATTACTGTTTTAGAGGAAGTCAAAATTAGTAACAATTTACTTGCAATGGAAAATAAGGTACCTACCCATTAGGAATTGTTTTTAAATCGAATATTGCGGTGAAGTGACGCACTGTGATGTAAATAGCAGCGATTTTATAGATTTTTTTTCAACTGGCATGCATCACAATGACAGGGATAGTGCAATGACAGATTGCTCATTTAGTGATCAAAACTAGTAATTTTTTGTTAAAGGTTGCCGCAGCCGTGTTGCGAGATTGTGGTAGGCCATTCCAAAGGCCACTTTATAGGCCCAGTGTCATGGCCTGGAACAATATAGACCGCCTTCTTAGAACCCACTTTCAGGTGGTGTAATAATTATTGTCAAAACTGCGTATATTTATGCACGATGGTGCTCCATTTTTGCCCGAGAGGTCAGACAGAATTGCTTAAACCCGGTTTTTGGGTGCTGTTTGTTACTCAGATAAAGTTGTCAAGTTCAAGTGATTAAAAGCAGGTAAACTGTTCACTAACAACTTGTATTTTTACATTACAGTTTTCATTATTTCTACAAAATTACTGCTTCCAGCGATTCCAAATAAGAGCTGGTATCTTTTTAAGTAAAAAAGTTAAGTTTTTCGAATATTTAACTAGAATTGAATATTTTTAAAAGTAATGATAAAAACAACTTCTCGCACTTGCAGAGGTAAACTTTCCCGTATGAATGTTATTATACCAATTTTTTGTAAGAGTATCTAGTTTCTTCAATCTTTCTTAAAGATGATGCAATATACAGGACATTATTTTAAGAAATGATGTTCTATGATACGTTACAGCTGTATATTTAAAATTCTACCCAACATATTACAGCATCATTTTAACGGTTTTCAACGAATATCTCAAAAACACTTTCAACTTCAGTTTTTTACACGTTTTATGCACGATTTGAAAGTAGCTAATGTTATCTATACTTCTCATTCCGAAAAAACAACTCTTCGCATAAGCTCCATCTCTAAACATATAATCTAGACATATAACATAATTTTTAACTTTTAGGAACTTCTCATTTCTATATTTGCTTTTAATTTGGCGCGTAATTTAATTATTAATAAATACAATAAACAAATTAAAATTGTCGGATTTATATAAGTTACAAATCTATTTTAGAAATATCGTTTTGTCATAAAACTAATCAACTTATTTATAAACTGTATTGATTAGTGTTTATAAATAATTTGGCTCTGTAAGCGGAACTGGAACGCTTATGATAGAGGAATACGTCTGGGAATGTAACGGAATATCAAAAGTAAAAAAAGAGGGGATCAAATTTCTAACAACTATAAGCATACTAAATTAGTTGTTATCTACTTACCCACAGCAGCGTATACTCTTAAACCAAAGGATGGGTAGACAAACCACTGTACTAGTTCGACATGCAAAGCTGCTATCACCATATTCCAGACCTTTGACCCGACCTATTTTAAAGTACAACTGTGAAATTTTATTCAGCACAGTTTAATTTTATGAATATCTACTATAACGGTTTGCTGTGTAAGTAATATCATTTTTAAAATACTAACAGAATTAGAAATTGCTTCTTAAGTGGAGTTTTGATTATTACTAAGTAATATTAAACACCTACCTTTTGTGTATTGTTCACTTAATTTGCGTTGAAACCCGTTTTTTCGAAAATAAAAACATGCAAGTGTGTATAACATGCAATGAAATATTGCTTACACGTTGCAGTATACAGCAATATACTGAAGGATTATGAGCATTCATTTCCCGATTGACTGTAATGGACGAATTGCTACAGGCTGGTCGTTCCAAGGACTGTGGGAATATAAATTGCCTTATAAATACTTAAATTTAAAATACTGTCGAAAAACTTGAAAAAATAACAAGAAATACCAGAATTTGAAAAACATTTCTTTTTCTTCTCTATGACTACAGCTATATTGTAGCTTAATCTCCTCTTACACAAACTAATACATATGCTGATTTTTTTTTTAAATTTTGAATTATACGGTATTGGTCAGGTGAACAAGTTACTTTAACATATTGACAGTAAAAATACCCCATCAAATTTACCTGAGAAACAAAGCAATTTTAAGGTTATCAATTTTCAATATTTATTAACAACTATTATGAATTATAATATAAAACTTTTAGTTGAGATTGACTTACCTTTGATACCAGATAAATTTGTAGTTTTTAGTTTATACTATATCCACTAAATCAGTGGTTCCCAAACTTATTTGGCCTACCGCCCCCTTTACAGAAAAGAAATTATTCAGCGCCCCCTGGAAATCTACATTCTTTAAGCGAACAAACAGAAAAATATTGTAGTGGTAGCTTCTTGAGACTGATAATTATCTATAAGAGTATTTCTAGGTAGGAAATTATTTTGAAAGAATAAAAGAATAATTAGCAATTAAAAAGTACAAGGGGGGATTTATACATTAAAAGTACAACATAAATATTTGAGAATTGTTTAATGAATGATAGGTACATTAGATACAGTTACTGTTAAATTGTGAATAGTTTATAAAAAATGTTCGAGCATATAAGTTGATTTAGTTAGGATGGTAACATCAGAGCTTAGATTTTAATTTGTAAGTATTACCTAATTCACAATCGGAATAACTAAAATGAAAGCAAACTCAAATGATTATCTGAAAAAGTCAATTATGAAATGCTATAATAAAATATACCGTATAGAAATTTTGTATAAGTTATTATTGCTAGAGAAAATTATATTTTTAAAATAAACAAATCTTTTCTGATTTTCTAACCTGTATTTTGAGTAAAAGCAGATTTGAATAATAAAAACCCTTTATTATAATGGTATTTACTTTCTGAATGGTGTATTAAAGGATGTGATAAAGTAAAATTAAAGAAACGGAGAATAAACAGACTGGATAAATAAAGTAACAAATGGTATGAAGAAGAATAATAACATTTAATAATGGTAAATAGTCTTCATGGAATAAATAAATCTGTAACTTGCATTTTGTGTGTTTATTTGGAAAATAATGTTACACTATATTACACAACAGATGAAATATGTACTAATGTTTTTTCTAAATCTTCTTATTTTCTCTTCCTTCTTTAAGCTTTCACCGCCCCCCTATTTTTATTCACCGCCCCCCAAATGCACCAGAGGCTACTATCGCCCTCCTGGATCGTTCCAGCGCCCCCTAAGGGGCTATATCGCCCACTTTGGGAATAACTGCACTAAATGAACATATAATACTATATTACGTAACAAGAGTTGTAAATGGAATATTATTCACGACCGGAAAAGTTGCGCATGAACCGCGTAGCGGTGAGTGCAATAATTCCAGGAGTGCGTAATTGCTTTACAACTCGAGTTGTGTACTATACTTTTTCTACGATCACACTCATTTCGTTAAATGGAAAAGAAATGTTTTATGACTGTCAAATGATTATGGTTACACCACCTTAAAGATTAGGCGGCTACAATCACAGCTCTGCACCGCTTCGTACAAACAACAATTATAAAATATACGTAACTATAGTAACCAAAGCGAAAAAGCATTGTTACTACCAACATAATAAGTGACTAAATCCCTAATCGTGCGATCGACCCACTTTACGCAGGCTGTGCGTAAGAACACGCTTACACAACTTGTAAGTTGTACAATTTTGATCAATTACAGTAGTGGTCGTAGAAAAAATCAGATAATTGACATTTATTCAATTTATGGTTTGGCGTTTGAATTATGTCAATATAAAAGATAAATTTTAAACCTCGACTAGCTCTAGCTCGAATGAATGGTTTAATGCTTAAAGTAATTCTGGTAACATAAACTGAATATTCAAAACGAGCACAGAATTAAAGATTTTATTTATTGCAATGAAGCCAGTAACTTTACAGTAATAAATGTACTCAATATGAGCAGCAGTAAATGTAATTTGAGAAATAAAGATTGGCATTAAATTGACAGAATGCGAAAGAATTACGTTCACAGTTTTAATTATAATAAATTATTGGAATGGCAAATGCAGACTAAATTATGTAGCTGAAAGGTTTTAGTTGTGTGAAGTCAATACGATGATATGAATTTTAATATCATACAGAAATGGTGTGCGACGTACAGAAATTATAAGCGTGTTGTGGTAATTAGAGGTTATTGTACCAATGAAGGGTAAGATGACTCAAGGGCAAATAAATTACGCACAGCAGTACGAGGTAGTAAGGACGTTATAAGAACAATTACGCTATTTAGCAAAGAACACAGATTCGTGCAGTGCTTTTAAAAAACTCAAGTGTCGGTGCATTTAAAAACTCATGTGTAAAAAGCAGAGCATAAAAAGTTGTGTTGCGTTGAACGTTTACAAGAAAATAAAATTTTTAGAATTTAAGAAAAGACAATTTAGAATTTAAGAAAAGAACAGTACATCAAAACTATAAATAAAAATTGTACATCAAAACTTAATTCCATAAAACAAATGTTATTCATAGTTGCTAGGTAATTAGATTGTCAATTGTTAAAAAAATAATCAACAAGCCTTAATTTAGTTAGCTAGGGTTAATTGGGCTCCCAGAAATTAACAGTTTCTATCAATAAAAAGTTAAAATTTGTTACCCAAAGAGTGTTCTAATTGTTCTCCAAGTTGTTGTGCATATGTGGGTGCATAATTTGTCCAGAAAGTAAACCCGGGTAAAAAGGGAAATCCATCCGCACGAATTGCCAAAGTGCGTTCCACTTCGGAGGCTTTCTACGAGGAGGTACCACAAGGTTCTAGGCAAACTTTCATTGTAGGCAAGCCACATTTTTGCGCCCCTCAGTACACTCAAGTTACTGTATGACTTCTAAATTTATCTTCGGATATATGATGTAATGTATTCAAAACAAACATTTTAAAAATAAACAGCTAAATGTTAAAATATCAAAATGCAACACAAATTAATTAAGAACAGAAAACAAGATTATAAAACACAATTCTAATAAAAAAATCTGTAATGGGCTTTACTAAGAACTTCCCTCGCAAGTGAACGTTCTAGCACTAAACAATTTTAAAAATCAAAGGAAACTAGGGGCAAATATATTTTACCGTTCCTAATAATACTGAAACAATAAAAGAAAACACTTGCGATTTATATCAATTTTAAAATAGAATAAAACATTACCGGTGGAGGGATTCAAACTACAGCGCTTGCGCATACGATTTCGGTTCCATACGCCTGTTCCACTGAACCATCCAGGATCTCTAGGATCTGTGCGATGCGCGGCTATATTAAACTGAACGCACTAACCTTGCCTCTTTTTGACTCTTTACATTTACTCTCTAACTGTTGGTTCCCATTTGCGTCAATTGTAAAACCTGAGCTATGTGCAAAGTGCAAAGTATTGGATTCACCCCAAAAATTCGAAATTGGGTTTTCGACAGATCTTCACGTTTTAGAGTCCCCTGAACCCAAAAAACATGTTTTTGTTCATTGGCCTGTCCGTGTGTCGGTGTGTCTGTGTGTCTGTCTGTGTATCTGTGTGCCTGTGAACAGAATATCTCAAACACGAAAAAAAGGTATGGCATTGAAACTTCATATATAAGTTTTGTGTACTATGTAGATGAGACAACAAGCTTTTGAAGAAAATCGCATAACCGGAAGTAGGTGTTTACTCTTGTGATTTTGCAGTTTTTTCGATTTTTCAAAAACAGCTCTATCGATTTTTTTCAAACTTTACATTTTATTAAATTTTTAATGCGTTTTAATATTTTAATATGTATTGATGTGAGATAGGTGATTTTCCAGTTGAATACTTCCAAAATAGGTTTCCTTTGTTTTCTTTTCTATTTTTCTTATTAACTCCTATTTTAAATAGAACACCCGGCATATTATTACATTTTTGAATTCAGCTTAGAATTATAGAAAAAAATTGTCTCTTGAACTAACATTCCATTTTGTACCGTTTTTGTAAAATTTTTAATTTTTGAAAATATTTGGCAAATGCTTAAAAATTTCAAATCAAATTTTTGGCTAATTATAAGATCACTGTAAAAGGAAGTTGTGTAAGTGTATCACACCAGATTTTTTTTATATTTCTAATCAATAGCAAAAATTAACAAAAATTTATTTTTTAAGGTGCTCACTCTATGTTGGGTCCAAAATTTCCTTTTTGTTTAAGGATAAGAACCTGAGCTATGTGCAAAATATTACTTTCATTTAAGTAATAGTTCCCTATTTAAGACAAAAATAGAAAGAATTTTATATTTTTAAGGTGATTACCTGTATATATTTTACCGAAATCTTCTCGGTTTCATGCCAGGATTATTATCTTCCTCCGACAATTAGTTTTTGAGTTAAACGGGCAACAGACAGACAGGCAGACAGACGAAATTGAGAAAACCTGTTTTTCGTCATCTAAGGACCCTGAAATGTGTAGATTGGAAGAAATATTGAAAGGTGATTTTTTCGGGATTACAATACACACTTCCTTCGTCTTTTAAATGGGGGAAGTAAAAAGTACATATTATTATGTAGTCAGTAGAACATTTTACAGATCCCTATATATAAACGTGTAGTGTACGTGCGTCTCTGCGTCACCATTTCATCGGTACCGATCGGGCGCATTTTGCCCAAAATCGGAACGCCACTGTGTTGTTTATAATGCAACAATAAGCATATGTATTTATCAGTGAACGCAAGTTCGAATCCCACTGGCTGCAATGTTTTTTTAGATTTTCAAATTCATACAATTCGCATTATTAAGCGTTTCGGTGTTATTAACAGCTACTTTTACGTATTTTGTATATAATTTTGAAGACTCTTAAACCATAATTCGATCAAACAATGGCTATTTTTGTATATAGAATGCGAAATGCTACTTTTGCGATTAAGAATGGAAATTATTTTGCCATTTGAGAACGCAAAAGCATTTCGCATTCGAGATGCCAACAATGATTTTTCGAAAACTGCAATAAAACTACTATGAGAATAAAAAAAATTAAATAAGGTAGCTGTCAACGTTAATTGACAATTTTATATTTCATAAACAATTAATTTATGTTTGAACCACGGCCTGCTGAATTGTTTGACAAACGTCAAAGTGACGTATAAATTTAACTAACTACAATATCGACACCTTCAATTTACATGTAGTACAACATCTATAATATAATTTTCCTTAATGTGTGTTTGTCTGTCTGTCTGCTGTGGCACAAAATCAAATATCACGTTCCGGCCTCGCAGATGTTTATATTTGTTTAGGTTTTGTTTTTCTTATCTTAGCGGTCGGCTCGTACCGTGACCTTTCGCGTATCCTATTTCACACGTGCGCCACACGTGCGCGTAGCGCGCCGTTTGCTTGTAAATTATAATCGTGTTTATAATAGTTATTAGCATCTATTGAAATTTTAAATTACTTAATAAAAAACTAAAGCAGGTTACTTAATTAATAAAATCACAAATAAGTTCCTAAAAATGACTAATTTTTTGACATTTCTTTTATGATCTAGAACGCTAGAGTTTTGCATTCTAGAACATAAAAGTATTTCGCAGTTAAGTGACAAAAAACAATCACTTTGCTTACTGAGAATTTAACGAAAATGTCAACATTTGATGACAGTTTTCGAAAAAAATTGTTTTTCTTATAGAGGGCTTTTTGTATTAAAGATGTTGGTAACTTTTTTTATGTATAACTCAATTTTAAAAATGCAATATTATTTTAATTAGAATAAGACCAAATATGTGGTGAGCTCAAAAGCTAGTGAAGACATGTCAATATGTTATAATAATACAATATGGCCAAATAATTACATATTATTATGCGTAGTACTATATAAACGTAGAATAAGGTTCTGTACTCGCAGTCACACTGGCTTGTAGTAATCAATATCTTTACGTGATTCTTTTTCTGTCGGAACCTAGTATGAGCTTTGCATCAGGCCAATTTCCACAATCTTCTTTTAATAAAAGATGCCATCGTGTAAGGTCACAGAAGTGTCTTAAATTGTAGAAATTCTAGCGGGCAAGTGATTGTAGCGAAAAATTATATAGTAGTGGAACAATTAAATTCTCGAAATCAGTCTGTGGTGTTCTGCTGATTGTTGCAATGGACGACTGTACCAGCGATGAGCCCAAAGCAGTGAATGTACCTATATGTAATATGTACAATCAGTGAAGCCATTCCAACAGTTGCTTAAAATTAAGTTAGTTTGTCACAACTGCTGTACTGCAGTCAGTTTTAACAATGCAAAAAATATATAGTTAGAATAAGGGCACCAATGCCATTTTGGCGTCCCTTGCTGCTTGCGCCTGTAGGCGGGGACCTACTTGACCCATACCTAGTTACGGCCCTGAGGTACCACATCGGCCAGCCAGAAACCCGGGTGCAGCCTTTAGAGCAGTCCCTCAAGATAGCCAGGGTGCAGAAATTAGCAGCAGGAAGCCATCAGTAAGCCGAAAATTCACCTGAAACCGTTGCCGCACAAGGAAGCCTCCAGTTTCCAGGTATTTACCACAGCTTCCAATTGCCGCAGGCCTTTTAAATCAAAGGCTTCATCAATATCAGGCTTTTTACAAGCCGTACGTGCATATTCGAGTCCCCAGGCCCTTTGCAGAATTTCGTAATTTGCTTAGCGTCCTTTGAAAATGCAGTTTGGAGCATTAAAGCGGAAATCAAACAAATGAAAACCACCGCATCCTTTGGCGTTCTAAAACTAAAGAAATTTGCCGAAAATGACGTAACAGTGATTCGAATAATTTACCTGATGTAGTTTTGCCGTTTTGGTCTGTTTTGAATTCAATTTGCGCTGTTTTTTGTGCGAGCAAGCCATTTTGAGGTTGATTAAATTTCAGTTTATAAACCTGTTTGTCATACAGTCATGCATCTCATACTTGTTAATAATTATAGAGAGTGTCAATTGTGCTACAGATTTGGTGAACCTAACCTGAGATTAAAAGTCATTTCATGCTACACCGGAGCTTAGCCACATTTAATTTGCAAGTAAATAGAATACAAAGGGGCAATAAACCATTCGCATTTCCTCTGGAGGGGTTACTATGGGGTTACTAGTTAAGTACGGAAAAAATCACAGAAAAAAAAATGTTTCTGATAAGTTCAGATATAACAAATTTTTAAAACTAAAAGTTTAGGTAAGTTTGATGAAAATATTAGTTTTTTGAATTGGGATGTTCAATAACAATCATAATCTTCGATTCAAACCTTGAATTTTTAAAATATGTTGGTAAAAAGCTTATTTCAATATGCATCTTCAGCTGTTAATATTTCAGAGGAATGATTGTAAAGATTTTTTTATGATTTTTTCCGTACTCCGCTAGTAGTCCTCAACAACCCTTCCAGAGAAAATGCGCCATTTTTGAATCACCCTGTATTTTAATGTTAGGTAATTTTTTATTAAATCAGTCCTGAATATAAGTATTTTACCTATACCCATAGATTCTTCTATTATAACAATATATCAACAATTATCTTGTTGCTTTAATAAGATATATTCACTTTCAAGTTCTTGCAAAATTTACTATATAGAAAGATTTAATGATGACAAATTACAATTAATTTGGCTTGACACTTACATAAATAAAAATCAAATAAACTTCAGAACTAATGTAATGTCTTTGATCAAAATGCAATTTAACAAATGTATTCATTCATTCATTATCTATAGCCTCCTTTACCTTTCGGTGTCGAGAACCATTCATACCTCGCGGGAAGGTCAACGGAGGTAATCAGCCGCTGGCGAATTAAACTACGCTCCGCCGCATCAAAACATATCACACACTCAACCATCCTAAATCTAAATTCAACTTAACTAATGAGTTCAAATTCATTTCCGCTCCAAGAAAATTCTTAGCTACGACCAGATTTGACCTCATGTCCACTTGGTTGCGAAGCAGATTGCTAACCTAGGGGGCCAATTCAAAAAATTACTTATTTAAAATTACAATTATACAATATACAAAATATGAATTTCTAAATATAATTTTCTAAAAATTTCAAGATGTTGATTTAACTCGACAATTTAGAACAATTATTTAAAATAATTTCTATTATTCTTTAGAAAACATATAGATTATAAATCTAAATATTTCTCTAAAATATATCGAATCAAATTTCCGATATAACATAATTACAGCCACGGTCAAAAAAACAGGACACTTTTTTTGACCTAATTCTTATAATGCGAAAAAAAATTGCTGACACCGACAATTATAATTAATAATTGTCATCAAAAGTCATTATTCTATTCTGAAATATGCCGGCACATATTGTAAATGCGGATACAGCAAGAATAATTGCTCATGTTGACAATTGGTGTCCCGGTTTTTTCGGCAGCGACTGTAAATCCAAATAAAACTTTACTGACCTTTTTTTCTTATTTCGTAGGTACCTGAATACTGATACTGCACTCCATTGTTGTATCTATCTTCCTAGTTATCTATGTAGAAGCTCGTTGCAGTTCTTCTAAATATTTCTTCGTCCGTAAAAAAACGTTTTCCTGAGCGCATTTTTATTATTGTTAAGCACACGTAAAAGCCATTGACAGAAACGTAGCTTATCAGGAATGTCGTTAAACTTTTTTCACAATTTGCCAACTTTGATATAAGCATGGTACGGTATATCGATTAAATTACATTAATATGAGCATGTGATTATCTAAACGGTTTCTTTTTACGATGTAAAGGGTGTTTTTTTTAGAGGGATACAACTTTAAATTGAAATAAAACACAGAAAGATGTTTTTAATATCCATGAAATTGGCTTTATTTGAAAGATAATTTTATGGCATTTATGTTTGAATATGATTTCGGACATGTGACGGCCGCGGCTGGCGTGTACATGACGTAATCTGTAAGTCCAATTTTCACACACTATTCGCAGTAAATCAGGCTGTATTTCGGCAATAACGCGTCGAATGTTGGCTTCCAAGTGCTCAATTGTTTCCGGTTTATCGACGTAGACATGCGACTTTACATATCGTCAAAGAAAATAATCTAATGGCGTCAAATCGCACGAAAGAGGTGGCCAGTTAAAAATCCATTTCGTGGATCTGTTAACTGGCCACCTCGTTTGTGCGATTTGACGCCATTAGATTATTTTCTTGGAGGATATGTAAAGTCGCATGTCTACGTCGATAAACCTGAAGAATTGAGCACTTGAAAGCCAAAATTCGACGCGTTATTGCTGAAATGAAATACAGCCGGATTTACTGCGAAAAGAGTGTGTGAAAATTGGACCTTCAGATTACGTCATGTATACGCCAATCGCGGCGGTCACATGCCCGAAATCATATTCAAACATAAATGCCATAAAATTATCTTTCAAATAAAGCCAATTTCATGGATATTAAAAACATCTTTCTGTGTTTTATTTCAATTTAAAGTTGTATCCCTCTAAAAAAACACCCATTATGTAAATCTTGATTAAAAATTCTCACAATATTTAATAGATTATATGCTATATTCTATACATAACAGTGCCTGTCGAATTAAGTTTTCTTGAACTATCTGAAGCATGTTTGGAGTTATTTCCTGGATGGCATCAACAATAAATGCTCTGCTTAAGTACTGTCCGGGGTATTTACTGGCGTTTGGTAGACTTAACTCTTCACATAGCCCCACAAAGACAATCTAAAGGATTCAAATCGAGAGAACATTGTAACGGGCTTGATTCGTTTATCAGAGCTTTTTATATTTACACACGCTAGAGTAAAGCTGTACTGTACTTTTTATATTTGTAGTAATTAGATTGAGAAGGTATTTAAAATACGCGCTCAAGTGGTTTGGCGCGCTTCACAAAGCAAACCGACAGGACGTGTTGACACAGTGTTTTGAGCTTTCTTGTGCGGAAAGTCGCCAGTCGCATACAGGTTGCGAGAATGCGCGAAGGTCCGAGAAACAGGGCTGACGCTTGAAGCCTTGAAGTGAAATTGTGAGCGTACGCAGTGACGTGCTTAAACAGCCGTCAACACTTTGTTTCCTTAGGGCTCAGATACAGCTACGAGAGCGTAGTATTACCTTGAAAAGCATTTCCGAGGACCAGAAACTTCACAGCAGGAAACTGCTACATCGGCTTCAAGTGGAGTCAACCGATTTTTGTATTAAACGTTCCAAGAGAACACCAGGTTAGTTCATTCACAACCAAGTTATTTAATCGAAAGTGCAATCCAAGGCTGTATTGCTGAATACTTGGCGCATAGCGGCTGATTGTGCAAGATTGTATCATCTTTAAACGCGGCGTGGTGTGTAATTGGTAGTGGTTAAACTTACGCTATCGCATTAAGTGGGTAGGGGCTAAACGTAATCCTCACCGCATTAAGTAAGTAGTAGCTAAATACACGCCGTACCGTGTTAAGTGGGTAGTAGTTGCGCATAAGCCATACCGCATTAAAGTGAATTCAGGGAAGTACGCGGAACATATTGCACTGACTGTCTTGTTAGCATTAATCTATGTATATAAAAATCAATCGCCGTGTGTTAGTAACGCTTAAACTCGAGAACGACTTGACCGATTTGGATGATTTTTTTTTGTTTTGTTCGTCTTACTGCCGAGGTGGTTTAACAAAAAAAAAATCGGAAAGATCCAAAGGGAAGCCGGAAAATTGGAAAATATCGAAAGTGTGTTTTTCTATACACTGTACGACTTTCTATTTGCAGTCATACTTTTATGATTCTGTGCTTAATATTTTGAAGGGTTTGCCCCATTATGTCATAATCCAAAACAACGTTTGCCGGGTCAGCTAGTACTTGATATTTTAGTCTTTTTACTGTGTACAGTTTGTAAATACCTGTAGAACGTAACCTTTATCACTTGGAAATTTGGTTAAACTTTGCCGTTTATTATTGACTGTGCATACTGTATAGCATTTGTATATTGCCGTTTATATTTAATTTCTATGTATGTATGGATATCTTCATATACAGTACCTGGTGTGTATTGTGTAAACAGCCTGGGTTTTATTTTTAGCGGGGTTCAGAGCAAGCTGTGTTGACATAGCCATAGCCACACTAAGGTAAAAAACGGGTCTTGCGCATTGACTACTGAGTGAGCTAGCAAGTAAAGGGCAATTAAAATTTAAATACAAAATAACGTAGCATAGGGGTACAATAAGCGTACCGTTACAGTTTGGTGGCCAACGAAAGGGATAATAAAAGCCGCATTACAACATGGAGGCCAAATCACAGAACTTCCACAACCTATCTAGCGATTTGGAAAATGTAAGTGTAACCACTTCCGAACATAGCTGTAAAATGTGGTGGCGGACCATCTAATCGCAGCCATAACTTTACCAATTGATTCATAGTAAATTTTCTAATTGGTGTTTTAAATCTTTAGTTAAGAATTACAAATGTCAACTCGGATTATGTTTGAAAGCAAAATTGGTCCTAATATCCGATTATTCAAAATACTACTGATAAAATTGAAGAATACCAGAACGGCTGAAGCAAACTTAAAAATCTGAACATATTTATAAAGCTTAAAACAGGAAAAATTCAAATATGTAAAAATATATCGAGGATGTCATATAAAAAATTAAGTTGAATTCGGCTCTGCAAAAATGATACACCATGTACAGTGGAAAACAATTTTACACTTTATTAATTTTAATATCTTTAGCGGTGTAGACGCAATCAACCTTTTTCGTATTATTGACTCACCCTGTATTTTTGTGTAACTTGTATACCTATGCTCTGTTCACATCTTTTTGCATAAAGGTTGGCCATTAAAGTTTCTTCGATTTAGCTGTGTAGAAATACTTTGTGGTGTTTAAACGAGGTTGACATTTGAGGTTATAGTTTCCAAATACATGACAAAACGCCTTAAAATGCAAAGTTACCATTACCAGAACAGAAAACAGAACTTTAGTAATGTCTATGTACGTATTCAGCTTCAATTGTGTAATTGAAGACATTTTTCATTACGTTCATGGAAAGTCTTATAATAATTTCTCCACATATACCTACTATCAAAATAATCAGTCCATCTGGCAGCAATATTCTATTATTCTGTCAAATGACAGTCATTATTGAATTATTTATGGAGGTTGTACAGGTTATACAGCAAAATACAAATTACGGTTTCGTTCATGTGCAACTTAATAACAAAAATCCAAGGCCAACGTCCATGCAAAAAGGTGTAAACCAATTATAGAGGGACTGGTTTTTGCTGTCCTGGTTAAACAAAACAAATTCTTCCTATTCGCAATATCTATATATAGTTTGTTTGAGGTTCAACCAATACCTTATCTGTTTAACCTTTAGTTACGGAGATTTTCAAATTATCAATTGCAAGGTATTGATAATAAATTACCAACAAGGACAACGTTGACAATAATTATCCAATATTTCTCTTACCTTTATTATCTAGAGTCCTGGAAAAGCTATTGTCTACCAAACTGTTAGGCTATGACAAAGAAGTTGTATTACTGTACTGCAGATGCAATTTCTGAATTTATAGAAAAATGTAATAGAATTTGTGGATTTTTGATTTTTAAGTCCATGACGAACAAAGTTCACGCTCACTTAGATCTCTAGGTGGACCCATTGTGCTACCTCCAAGTCACGTGTGTGTATATGTTTCGTGTGTGTGTTTTGTGTGAAGCTCGTCTCAACCATTTAATTAGGGCAGTTAAAGAAAACCTAGATAAACATAAAATCCAATCATATAATTACTATATAGAAACCTTAGATCCAGGGGACCCTAATATGTGGAGAGCTACCAGAAAATTTCTTCGGCAACCTCAGACAATACCAACACTTCGTAGATGGCCAAGCTTATTCAGAAGACCAAGAAAAAAGCGAAGTGTTCGCCGCTCCTTTAGAGCAAGTATTTACCACTATATATGAACAAAACAACACAGATCACATTGAAAAAGTAAAGCAAGAAATTAACAACAGTGGCCTTAATAATTTAACACCAATAGATCCGGTTTCGCCAGCAGAGATTAGCGAGTACATCAAAAAGCTAAAAACCAAAAAATCCCCTGGAAATGACATAATACCCAACATCGTATTAAAAAACCTTCCTCCAAAGGCGGTAGCCTACTTAACAGCAATTTTTAATGCGTGTCTTAGAACAAAATATTTTCCTAGCGCATGGAAACAAGCACTCATTCTGATGTTTCCTAAACCCGGTAAGAAACATAACGATCCAACAGCGTATAGACCAATAAGCTTATTATCAACTATATCCAAGCTTCTTGAACGAGTCATTCACAGACGTCTGACTAATTATCTTGAGGATCACAATGTAATACCTCCAATGCAATTTGGGTTTAGAAATGCGCACTCCACCAATCATCAGGTACTAAGACTCGCAGAAACTATTGAAAGAGGATTTGAAAACAAAATGCATACACTTATTGCATTTGTCGGTGTTGCACAAGCCTTCGATCGAGTATGGACGGACGGACTAGTATATAAACTGTTAAAAACGGAAGTTCCCACATACCTGCTACAAATCATACAATCGTTTCTGATATTCAGAAGTTTCCAAGTAAGAATTGGATCTTACAAGTCCTCCACAAGACAAATAAATCGGGTGTGCGTCAAGGCTCAATCCTGGGCCCAATTCTATTCAACATCTTTATGTCTGACATCCCAACCATTCCCAACACCGATCTTGCGATGTATGCCGATGATACAGCGATCGTAGCTCAAAATACTGACATAATTAAGGCAAAAGAAAATCTCCAAGAAGGAGTAGATAAATTAAGCGATTGGTTCAAACACTGGTGTATCAAAATAAATGTTAATAAATGGGAATGTAAGATTTTTACGCTACGCAGACCTAAAGATCCACCCAACATAACAATTGATAACATCTCAGTACAATGGAATCCTAAGGATAAAGCTGTTAAATATCTTGGACTATATCTCGATCGTAGGCTAACATGGAGCTACCACATTAACAAAAAATTAACAGAATCGTATGCAAGACTTAGCATGATGTATCCAATCTTAAATAAAAAATCACCACTTAAGATTAAATGTGGTATACTTATCTACACATCAATAATCAGACCAATTTTCACCTATGGCTGCAGCATCTGGAGTACTACATCTAAGACAAACCTTAATAAACTACAGGTATTACAAAATAAAGTGCTCCGCATCATAACAAATGCTGAGTGGTACGTAAGAAATATACAACTACACAGGGAAACGGGCATCCCGGCTATACAAGAATTCATAAATAAGACATCCAGGAAATTCTACGAAAACCTCAACCAGTGTAACGGTGCAATTCACTATAGGCTAGGCGCAAAATCAATACATACAAGACTGAAACGGAAGCTACCAATTGATCTACTAACAAGTGACAGTGAATAAATAAATAATCATTTATAATACCATGAGTAGTCAAAGTTATGTCGACTATTTTTGTGGTGGTGTCACGAATGTCCATTGCGTTTTGGTATGATTAGGACGAGTGCGATAGCACGAGTCCTAATCCAAAGCGCAATGGACATGAGTAGTGATACCACCGCAAAAATAATCTACTTAACTTTGACTAAGAATGGTATTCGAGAGACTATTTAATGAACCAAACTACTTTTTCAAATTAGTTTTCAGTAAATCTAGCAACAAACTACGCAATTTCTATAGTAACAGAACACTAATATTGAATTTTTCTAATAAAAATCACATTTGTTTAAAATAGTCACTTGAATACCTTCTAGGAAGATATATCCACTGATATTTTTTTGATTGGTCAAGAAACGTCAGAATTCTGGATTTTCATTGGTCACTTTTTGACAGATGACAGGTGAATTGAATAGTCCTTTAAAAACTATTAAAATCAGTGCACAGACAACGCGAACATAAATTTAACTTGTGACACCAAATCATAGTGACAGGTGCAATGGACACCTCTAATGTGACTCACAGTGACCACTCCAAATGAACAGTACCATGAATAGCAATACTGCTGAACTGGTAGAACAATCTATTCAAAAAAAAAAAAAAAGTTTAGTCAACACAGTAACCATCAAGTTACAGAATTTAATGAAATAACCAGACAAATACAACACCAGAGATCTGTTTTAGAAGATAAAATTGGTAACCCATAAATTCAAACCAAAAACTTGGTCAATCACAGATGCTGAAGCAACGATGGTTACCGATTTAGATGAAATCACGAAAGTGTTAAAAAAATACTGTGAACATCTATATGTACAAAATCAAAATGTAGTTATTATAATAGATCTTATGTTTTCTATTTTCCATACTACGATGTTAACATAATGTTACATTTCACTGATGCTATTGCCGTTCGAGGTGTCTACTCTCTGCCACCCCGGAGGGGGAGAGATCTACTTCAAGGAAGCGAGTCTGCCGACGTGAGTCTTGGTTTTACATAATTTTCTATCACAGGGAGAAATTATGTGTTAACTACACTACCTATTTTATTCTTTTTGTATCCCTACCATCCTCCAATCCGCCGGGTCAGCGTGGAAGAGTATAGTAAAATGTCCTGTATAAAGAAAAGTAAATGGCGAATTTTAAAACAAATGAACCTGGTTCCCAGGTTGGTAAACCCAAATCCCACCCCTCCAAAGAAGGCTACCTCATGAAATATGGGGAAGGCAAAAATTTGCACAAATTACAGAGAAGACCCATGTTTCCAGAAAAATATCTGAATTGGAGGAAGAACTGAAACACATCAAGTGGGGAATAAGTGAGATCCGAAGAAAGGAAGTCCAAGTAGCATTGAAATAGAGGTAGCATGTTCTATTGCAGAGGAGAAGAGGATACTTCCTTGTAAATAGGGTTTCCTTAAACAAAGTAGTGGAAGTGGGGAGTGTAAGTTCTAGAGTAGCGTGCCTAATAGTTAATTTAAATAAAATATATAATATTCGAATAATACAGGTATGTACCCACTTAACCACACGGTGATGAAGAAGTTGACATTTTTTATGAAGATGTGTCGAAAGCTATGGCCCATTCCAAAGCTCAATATGTAGTACTAGTTGGCGACTTTAATTCTAAAATTGGAGTTAAAGAAGATGAAGCATAGGCAGCAATGGGATGTCATGATATCGGTAAACAAAATTACAGACACACCGAACTCCTTGAAAATTCATTGAAGGACAACCTCTACATAATGAATCCTTTTATTGGAAAAGGAAAAACATCGAAATGGACTTGGTCAAACCAAAATGGAAGTACAAACATATTCTTAAAGATGTTAGTATTTTAAATAACTGTTCCTTATGTAGTGACTATTAAATGGTAAGCGGGAATGTTTCAATAAACGTTAAGATTGAGTAACCTTAACTAATACAAAAGAAAGAAATACGTATTGGGCAACAGTGGAAAATCAAGATAAGTATATTAAAATAGTAGACAACAATTTAGAAAATATAGAAAAGAATGGACTTGAAGATATAAATAATCAAATTGTGTATGCGCTACAGGAAGCAGAGAGAAACGTGTTTCCAAAAAAAAAATAAAAGAAGACAAACTAAGTACACATACGAAACAATTCATAAAATAGAGAAGAGAACTTAAACCAAAATATTTTCCATAACTTAGAAAGCTACATAGGGAAATATCAAAACACATAAGAAAGGACCATGAAAATTACAACAAACTGATTTCAGTAGTAGCTGAACGGAATTGAAATTTAACGTAATGAGAAGACATTTAGGGGAAGGAAGTCATAACATACATAAATTGATGGATTCAGGCGCTCAGGTGGTAACATAACATCTGACAAGCAACACATCGTAGACTTCTATAGTATCTTTATAGAAGATCAATTGTTGGTAATACTGAATACAAGAGTTTTTGCAGTTATAAATCGGTTCTGAAGACATTCCGGACAAAACATTATTACATATTTTATTTATCGTATGGCTATATTTTGGCTGGGAGTCCTAAAGGTGCTCTCAAAGACATGAAAAATAGCAGAACCCAGAAGAAATAGTAGATTATGCAATGAGGGAGAGAAATGCGTTATTTTGCTGAGGTGCAATGTGACTTGAGGCCGAAGCTCGAGAGTCACATAGCACTGAAGCAAAATAGCAGTCTCTCCGAATTGTATATTCTATTTTTTCACGTTGCAGGAAGATTTAAAACTACATACCGGTTTTTTTAAACGTAATTAATTGACATTTTTAAATTTTAAAGTTGGTGGCACTGTACGTTGATATCAAATTCGAGGTTATCAGGTTAGATTTTCCGTCAGTTTTGACACAGAGTGACGCAAAACCAAACCTGCTAACCTCGAATTTGCCATAATTGTGTGTCAGTCATAATGAAAACTGATTCATATTCTTATATTTGTATTTCGCCACTCTGCAAATTAAAATATTAAATAACGAAAATATTAACAACGAACGTTTCGAGGGACAATCTGCCCTCGTTATCAACGAATAATAATTAAAACGAACAAGAAACTTATATTTTTCCTTCCAGTGGGGGTGGCAATGTGTTCACTCAAAATAACCCCGGAAATAGATAGAGGGACAAATTATAAGTAAAAAATGTTCTATATAGTTTTTTCTATAGATCGATATTTTTCGAGCTATTCGCGATTGAAAACTTAGTTTTTCGTGATAAAAATGCATGTTTTTGGACGGTTTTTCGCCAATAAGTAAAAAACTTCGTGTTCTATCAAATAAGTTGTAATAACCAAAAATAAAGCTTAGAAAACAGAAAAGTGATTGTTTTTTTATGAATGCTCTAGGTCCAAAATAAAAGAAGTTATGGCTCGTTGAAGAAGATTTTTTTTTGCAACAACTTGGTTTGAAGTAATAAATGTTAATTAACAAAAAACTGATGCATTTTTCGGAAAAAACTTATAGAACATTTTTTGTAGCTATTAAAAGACCTTTCAAATGAGCACTGTTAAAAGTCGATTGCATTATAACTAAGCGAGTTACGATGCAAAAACGGTGGGTTACTCGAATTTTTGAAAAAAAAAATGACAGATAAAACCCCAGCCATTCCACCAGAATTGATATTGACCATTATCCCTTTACAAATGACTTTATTTTAGTATTACTCATGTAATCCAAAAGTTTTTCTACATGCTCAGACTTTGCATATTCAAAAAGTAAAGGGTTGAAGGGCTCGGGAGGGGTGGTCCGCGCACTATAATGCAAACTTCTAACATTTATATCTCCGTTATTTTTTTTCCTACAGAAATAAAAAAAAAAACTAAAATGTTAGTTAAAAAATCCACATTTTTGTACTATTCTATTTTTTACGTTTTTTTTAGTTTAGGTTATTTTTAAAATAAGGTATTTTTTTAAGAAATTTGAAAAATAAGTTTTCCATTATCATCATATTTTTTTCGAAAAATACCCATTCTAACCCGCCCAAATTTTTGGATTACATAAGTAATACTAAAATAAAGGAATTTGTAAAGGGATAATGGTCAATATTAATTCTGGTGGAATGGCTGGGGTTTTATCGCTCATTTTTTTTTCAAAAATTTGAGTGGCCCACGGTTTTTGCATCGTAACTCGCTTAGTTATAGTGCAATCGACTTTTAACAGTGCTCATTTTAAAGGTCTTTTGAATCGCTACAAAAAATGTTCTATAAGTTTTTTCCGAAAAATGCATCGGTTTTTCATTAATAAACGTTGATTACTTCGAACCAAGTTGTTGCAAAAAAAATCTTCTTCAACGAGCCATAACTTCTTTTATTTTGGACCTAGAGCATTAATAAAAAACCAATCTCTTTGCTGTTTTCTAAGCTTCATTTTTGGTTATTACAACTTATTTGATAGAATGCGAAGTTTTCGACTTATTCGCGAAAAACTGTCCAAAAACATGCATTTTTATCACGAAAAAGTTTTCAATCGCGAATAGCTCGAAAAATATCGATCTATCGAAAAAACTATATAGAACATTTTTTACTTAGAATTTCTCCCTCTATTTATTTCCGGAATTATTTTGAGTGAACACATTTCCGCCCCCGAGAAGAGGTGGCATCCACTCTCAGTGTAAAAGCGCACATCGGCGCTATGTCACTTTTGCTGCTTGAGCCATCCCCTAACCACTCATCAAATTTCACGTCAATCGGTCAAGGTTCAAAAAATTCAGCCCGGAAAACCTTCAACGACTGGACTAATATTGAATTCTATTTGTAGACTACGAAAAAGCGTTCTATACTGTAGATTAAGAACTTACACGAGTTGCCTTAGCCGAATGCAGTATAAACATCGGTACGATGTTAATAAATAATCAAAAATGTAACAAAATGGGTCAGGCTCTTTGACAAAACTAGTAAATTGAAAATAGAGCGAGGGGTGAGACAAGGAGATACTATCTCTCCGAAGTTGTTTACGGCATTACTGGAATTTGTGTTCAGAAGAATTGAGTCTGATAATATCGGAAGACGAAGCAACGGCAGCCTCACAAAAAAGGAGGATTAAAAATAAATTTCTCGAAAACTCAGTTAATGACGAACATGGTTCTCAGTGACACGTTCTTAGCAGAAAACGCACAACTAAAGTAAGTCGCATCCTATAAATACTTGGGTCATGAACTAAAAATCGGTGGTCGTGACAAACCTGTGAAATAAGTAGAAAGATAGGCTTAGCTTGGGCCGCTTTTGGTAAGCCAAGGAAAGAAGTTTTCAATGCTCATCTGTCTTAAAGAACTAGTTGATCAATGTGCCCTGCTAGTATTAGCTTGTAGGGCGGAAACCTGGACACCAAAAAATCGGTAAAGAAAATCAATGTAGCCCAGAGCGCTATGAAACTGTTCATGCTTGGCGTTGCACTGAAAGATAGAGTACCTAATCACGACATCAGACCGACAACAAAAGTTACGAATGCAGTTGAGGAGATCGCTAGCCTCAAATGGAATTGGGCAGGCCATTTTGCAAGGATGACTAATGGGAAATTGACTAAGAAAATCTCGGAATCTCAGAATGAAAGCGATTAAAAATAGAGGTAATGTGTGTTTTTACAAAATTTAATCAACTAACAACTAACAAAACAACTAACGACATCTTACGCTATTTTATAATTATACTACAAGAATCTACGAATGTAAGGTTTATTTTATAAATTTCGCTTAGCGCATGTTACGCTTAGTTAAGTTTTGCCACTGGCCAATAGAGAATACCTTGAGTATCATTCTGAAATTCGTGGTTTATGAACTGCGTCTCGCCTTCGAGTTGAGTTTTATCAATTGTGTTATGTTTTTAATGGACTGTTGGCAACGCTTAGACTTCAATTCTATACGTGTTTGGGCCTGACTGGCTGCTAGTCAGGGACATTTCCCAAGAAATTTCATTGGTCAAATGAGTCGTACGTGACGAAATGTGCCAAGTCAACATTAGGTGTATACGTGTGGGTGTTATACGTAAGTATTTTGAACCTTTTGCCGTTGTTGTTGTCGGTTGCTTAGACATTTTCCATTTTGAGTGGACAACATAGCAGAGAACATTATTAAAGTCTTCTTCTTCTACTTAATTTAGGACTTAGTCCTGTTTTATCCAATGAATCTCTAAGTGTGGTCATTTTCCTGGAATGCAGATGTCCAGCTCTCGCACCATCGCTTTGGTGGGCGTCCTGTCGGACGTCTGTTTAAGGGTTTATGTATGTTCACTATTTTCGCTATTCGGTTCTCATCCATCCTATTTACGTGATCTCTCCACTGCCTACGTCTTCCTCTCACCCATCGTACTATATCCTCGATCCTGCATGTTTCTCTTATGTTGTTACTCCGTACTCTATCTCTTAGTGTTTAGAGGTTTCAGCCCGTGTTTCGTCTGCGTAGGTCAGAATTGGCCTGACATACGATTTGTATATGCGTGTTTTACTGTTAGTTGTCATAAATTTGTTTCTCAGCTATAATTTACCAAGGGCAGTGATAATCACCCGCAATAATTTTGACAAATAACAACCCGAAAGTGCTTGCCTAGAAATAACCCGAGGCGAAGCCGAGGGTTATTTCTTAAAGGCAACGCACTTGAGGGATATTATTTGTCAAAATTATAAGGATTTATCACTGGCCGCGATGAATTCGGAAAGATAAGTTCTTAAATAAATTAGCCATTTTCTGACAAATTAATTTGACACTTCATTATAATAATATTATGTTGGTGGCACTGTAAGTCTATGTCAAATTTGAGGTTATCAGGTTAGCTTTTGCGTCAGTTTTGACACAGACGGAAAAGCTAACCTGCTAACCTGGAATTTGACTTAGATTTACAGTGCCACCAACTTGTGATAGGATACTACTGAAATTTAATTAGGTAGTTTCCATAGTGATTGAAAATCACCCTAGGGTCGTTTTCACTTCAAGTGTGGTCTGATTTGTCAAACTGAGTCACGTGATTAAAAATAATCAAATTGAATTGGTCTGCAATATATGTAAGAACTTATCAGTAATAATGTATTAAGGGCAAATGCTTTTGCCGGTAAAAATGTTTTACGAAAGTATTTTGTTTTGGAAATGTCACAAGACAAACTAACTTGATCAAATTCCCGAGCCGAAGGCGAGGGAATTTGTCAAAGGTACTTTGTCGAGGGGCATTGCCAAAAAAACAACAAATCGTGAGTAAAACATTTGCCGAACAAAATCGTGAGCCCGAAATACATTTTGTGGACTATTTCCCAAATATGGGTTTAGTTTGACATTTATACTGATGCGCAATGACAGTTTAAATGACGTTTCTTAAATACCACCTTGATTAAAGCAACATATTTGGTGGTTGCCGTGGATGCAAGTGGCAAAAGAAACTGACAAAATCCCAAGGGAAAATTTCGATTTTTGCCACTACAAAAACACACGATTGGTTGAATTTTGAAAAAGCATGGCTTTTCATTGGATAATAAGAGATGTGGGAAATAGTCCATATAATATCTCGCTGGCTACCCGACACGGCTGATGCTTTCGTAGCTTGAGTACGTACTTCCTGTTTAATATCTACTGCTAGATATATGTACTCCGAGATAATTGAAATTCATCACCTGAGTGATTATTTGGTCGTCTATTGCTAGTTTACAGCGTAACGGTTCTTTAGAGATTGTCATTGACTGCGTTTTGCTGGTAGATATTCCATGTTAAACTTTTCCGATGTTGTCTTGAATTTGAGTAGGAGACGCTGCAAATCGTTTTCGTTTTCTGCCATAATTACGGCATCATCAGCATAACAGATTATCTTTAGCATCTTGTGTCCTATTCTATAACCAGCGTTGACCGTTTTCACCCCTTCAATAATTTTGTCCATGATAATATTAAACAACGTAGGGCTTAGACTGTCCCATTGTCTTATTCCAGAGGAGACTGGTACCTCGTCAGTTAATTTTCCCATTGTTTTTACCCTGGTGACACAGTTAGAGTTAGATATGGTTTTGTTCCAGTATGTTAAGAGGATCCTCTAGTTTGACCCGATCAAATGCTTGCGTTAGATCAATGAAACAAAGATATATTGGTTTATCGTATTCGATGGATTTTTCTATTAGCTGTCGTAGAATGTATATAGCATCTATTTTGGCGAAAGCCTTGCTGTTCCTCGCTGCCTTTTAATATCGACACTAATTTTTCTGATATTGTTTTTGTTAGTAATTTCAGAATGCTGCTTAGTAGACATACACCTCTGTAATTTGGTGGATTGATTTTCGATCCTTTCTTAAAAATTGGTAATGCTCGAGCGCCATTGGTTTGGTATAGTCCCTGTGTCAAATATTTTGTTATAAAAGATGGTTAATTGGAGGGTAAGTGCGTCTCCTCCGTGCTTGATCATTTCGTTTGTGATTTGATCGAGACCGGGGGATTTTCGGTTTTATAGTTTTCTAATTGCTGATGCTATTTCATCTTCACTAATTTTATTATTAAAGTAATATATAATATGTTTAACCACGAAGGCAGTTAGTTGGGACCGATAGTTAAAGTAATCCAGACGTGTGTGAGCTCTGCAGCCCCGAGCGCGAAACATTATTATTTTGATACAACTGACCTTGCAACGTAGAAGTGACTCTACAATATCCTAAACTGTAAAGTATAAAATTTGCTGCAACTTATTACAGCTCATTGGTTTTTTATTTCATAGCAAGCATAGGTGAAAATGAAACTATTATAAAAAAGCTTCGATTTTTGTTCTCTACAATAATTACTAAAAATTTTCCATAAAATTATGTAATTTGTACATGGGTAGGGTACGGCTTTTACAAGACAACAAATATACAGTCTCCTTATCCTGGGAACTTTATAATATAATTATACTGTAATATTAAAACTGCGGGCTCATATAGTATATTGACAAACACAGTCAATTGCACAAAGAGGAAGAGGCAAATATATTTTTCAACAATTATTGGAAGCTATAGAAAAACAAGAAGTAGGTTAAAGAAATTTATAATTGAATATCAACACGGTCGTCCTGATGCGACAGATATCGATTCATCAGTGTCCATATAATTAATATACATATTTTACAAAGGTATTGAAAGTTATATTCAAGCATGCGTCATGGTTCGGCCGAAGTAGTTTACACGTCGTAAATGCTTGTGTCATATCGACCGTCCGAATTTAAATTCGTCCGAGTTTACGAATTGGTTGAAGTGTTTTTGCTTCAGAAATTACAACACACGACACGCGATTTTATTGTTGTTTGCAGTCGTAACTTTCCCCTTGCCGTTTTTCAGTGAAAAAACTAGAAAATGAAAGCGATTTGGGTAACCTTGATTGTGATTGTGTGCATTATCTTGTTTTTCTTACTATTAAAGTTACATCTAAAAGTTACCACGGGGTGGGACAGAAGTCCTACGTGCTTAGTTGGAAAAACTGCTATAGTTACAGGAGCAAACAGTGGTAAGTGATTGATTTTTACGTTTATATTTAACAACGACAAATTAATTTGCACCATGCGTATATATGAATATTACGAATGAAAATACCAGGTCACTATTGTTTACTTTATACAATCTTAAAATATATTTTATCTACTCCAGTGGGATAAGTAACGCATTACGTCACTCATTTGACACTATTTCAGTTAGGTAATGAAGCTCATTACACGACTCAGTTATGTAATGGTTTCATTACGCAACTGAGTTGTGTAATGACTTCATTACGTAACTGAAATAGTGTCAAATGAATGACATAATGACATTTGCCTACTAAAATATTTTTGAAAATGACAGATCTGACATTTCTCTTAATGCACTTTTCTGAATTTTAGGCAGTCGTAGATAAAACTTTGTACAATACATGTGTGATAATGCATCATTAATATACTTGTGTGCTTACATAACTCGTGCTACGCACTCGTTTGTAACTTATACACACGTATATTAATGATGCTGTTATCCCACTTGTATAGTAAATAACTATTACGTTGATTCCCAACAATTGGGTTTATCTGTATAAATTGGGTAATATTAATTAGTAATACCCATTATATGCATAATATATTACTAAAATGGTATCTCTTAATATTTGTCTTTTGATCTTATCTATTAGTATTTGAGCAACTTTCCCATTTTATTACGATTATGCTGGCACTTGATTCGTTTTAGTGGCAAACACTTACAAAGAAGGAAGAGAACCAACTGTTTTTTATTTTCTATTTAGGTATACGTAGTTGTTTCTATTGTTTTTATTTCAAAATTATTCGAACAAATATAAATAAATGAGATAAAAATTGTCGCTTGTACTGTTTTTATTTCTGCAATAATTTTTTAAGTAAATATTAAACACGAAAATTCATATAAAAGCTGATGTAAAAAGCATCGTATTTAATTTAATCATTTCAGGTTTTTAATTTTTTGTTATTACATTGTTACATTTTTTTTTGAATAATGAACGAAAACAAGCCATCAACTAGCTAGAGAGGGATCGAAGTACACTTACCTTCGAAACATTTAAATTAAAGGGTGTCAAGTGGTCCAAACTGCCACATCACCTGCTGATTCCTTGAGAGAAAAACCACTAAATGACTTAACCGTATCAAAAAGAAAAGGCAAATTTTAACAAAGTTCGTATAATGTAAAGATCACCGATCGTGCACCGAAATGGCTTACCAATAACTTATAGATGAAGGGGAGGGGGGCTATCAGTACGTCATCTATTCACAAATAAAGAGGAGAATTTTAATTATAGCTGCCGGGTATAGGTTCGATAAATGGTTAAGTGAAGCAGTATTCCAATATAAATAATTAATTTTGATGACTTAGGAATAGTAGTTTCAACTTCTTGAGTGAAAAACTATCTACACATTTCCAAAATGCAATCCATATACCGTAACCGAAGGTATTATTCAGGTACCTACATGTTTCTCGTAAAACGGTATTAAATTAATTTTGGTGGACTGTTAATCCAGCAAGCAACTCCACTGAGACGTTAAAAACTCTCTAAACTTTAGAAAGTGTGCACCGTACATAGTTAATTAATTATCAAAACCGCTAATATAATGGTTGTTTAAATGTAATACTCAAATCTGTCTTAGCACCGTTTTTGCGCAATAACTTTAACAACGTGAACATGTGAAGCCTCGACAAATGAATTCAATTTGTCAAAGTACTTGATGAAACCTCGGTACAAGTGGGCACGAGAATAAAGATACAGCTTCACTTAGCTAAACAAGCGCCACCGAACAGTGCGGCGCACCTTTGGGAAGCTGCTATTGGGTCCCATAAAGATCCCTAACCGGAATGAAAGTCTACCCAAAGCTTGTCTTATGCCTTGCATGGAAAGTTGCAGGGCCGAAATTCTTTAAATACAACAACATTCCTGAACGCGGGGCATAGCCTAATAGGACACTCACAATAACTTTCAATGGAACCTCGGTGTTGACCATGAAATATTTTGGCCACACAAGCTTTCATCCAAAGAAAGCAAACGAAAAATACGAATTAGGCAGTTACTCCACAAAATGATAAGAATGCTGACCAGGAAAATCTGCCTGTTAAGCTTAAAAATTGAAATTTGAAGTGAGGATGCCGCTATTCGGAATTTCCTCGATAACAACAACAATCCACGTACTCTGGGGCTCACCCTTAGCACATAATGTGGCGATAGAAGCCATTTACAACCCCACAAAACTTTACAAAACCTCCAAACTTTACATGTAATTTCTCGTTCAAGAACTCTCTACTGGAAGTGCTTTCAGAATATAAGATCGAAAAGACGTGGCATGCAACTCCCTCGCGCTCTCTCTCTCTCTCTCTCTGCCTGCGGCGCAACGCCAGGTGAGGCCTAACAGGCGGCAGATTGGTGTATTTAAAATAAATCATCTCAACATATAGACAGTTGTCATACGGAAATGAAGTGGTAAAAAAATATAATAACCATGATAATTTTTGAGCCGCCGCTAGGCCAACTATAGGCGTCGCTGTACATTTATGGGGACTTCCAACCCCACTAACGACTGTCATGATGTTATTATGACATCCGGGACCAACTATTTCCGTGGCAGCCGAACCATGAGGCGTCGAGAGAAGCAGCCGTGGAACTCCCGTCCAAGTTCTGACCAGAAAAAGCGTTGCTTAACTCTACTGATCGAACTTAGACGCTTGTTCAAGCTACACCAGCCGGGACCATGGCTTTGCCAATAAGGACTTACTGTGTGATCTATGTCGTGACGCCCTTACTTCCATCACTACTAGTCTTTGGATAGTAACCAATATCATCTCAAAACTAATATACATAAACTACAAGTGCGAATTTTAGTGAACGCGCCATCGTTTGTTCGTAACTCGCAAATTCACCGTGATCTAGAGGTGCCCACTATAGAAGACTTCATATGGAAGACAAAAATTTTTTGGCAACATTGATGAGTGGAGCGGATGCTGTCAACTATTCTCTTGGTGAAAGACATCGACATACAAGATTAAAACGGGAACTCCCCCAGGATATTTGACGAATCCGATAACAGTAGAACTAGCCATAGAGGAATCTCATAGCGAGATGTCCTCCTTCTAATTAATCTGTGCATTATTTTTATTACATTTTACAAGACCATGTGTAGCGTTAGGTAAGCTTATCTGATTGATTCTATTGTTATACGGAAATTATTTTCTAAAGAACTTTGTAACATCATAGTGGCTTAACGAGACGCATTTGGATATACGTACATAAATAATTATTAGAGTTACATCGTTTTATTTCGGGCCCAGGAATTTGTGGTTAAGCAAGGTTAACCCATTTTAGAGACTATAATATGTGCATTGCAAATTCATAATTTTACATTTAAGCATTTGTGAGACTATGCCCATTTTATTAGCAAGGCAATTTACAAAAATCTATATTAACATTAAGAAGCGACTACAGCAAATTATAAATGTTGTCGTGGAAAGGCTGCGGCTTCTTGCATCTTGTATCTGAATTCTGAAAGGATGCTGCGCCTCAGTGTCAGACGTCGTTTCAGTTCTTTCTTCGTTAGACCAAACATGTGAAAGTCATGAGGTAATAAGTTCGTGATGTAGGGAGGGTACTAAGTATTTTTCCTGAAAACTGCTCAATTACTTGTCCATCGTCTTCAACACGTCTAAAAATATCTGTAGCAACATTTTGTTCAGGAGATTGTATATCATTTATGCATTCTTTGTTTATGACATTTAGCTACCGCCATTTTCGATTAATCTCTCTCCATTATCGTATTCTTCGTATCCGAAGATCGTGATTTGTGCGATGTGCTTAGTTTGTAACTTGTATAATGTTCTTGCAGTGCTTTCTATCCTGAGCGTTTCTTGTGTTTTCTTCCATTTTGGTAACTGTCAGTCCTTCGATTTCATCCAACCATCTTCTAGGTGATCTGCTCCTTAATCGTTTACCTTCAATTATTCCCTGGACCATCAGCTTTTCCAGATTATTGTTCGTCCTTCGTGATATATGGCTTCTTTGGATTATTGTTATTAGTCTGCTATTTTCGCCAACTTCTTGAATTACAGAATCATTTGTTCGATGTTCGGTCCATGAAACCTTCAACAGCCTTCTCCAGCACCACATTTCAAAGGTAGAGATTTTTTTTATCAATTTTTTTCACCGTCCAGGTTTCCGCTGCATATAAGGCGATGGGGAATACGAGTGTTTTCACGAGTTTGATTTTGGTGGTTTTGGTTATGCTGTGATCTTTCCATATTTTATTTAATTTTGTCACCGCCATTTTAGCTATTGCAATTCTTCTTTTAATTTCATAAGTACAGCTTCCCGTATTGCTTATAAATGAGCCTAGATAATTGTATTGCTCTACTATTTCAATTTTTCCAAATTCATCTATTCATAGTTCTATATCATCTCTTCTTATAATCATAATTTTGGATTTATCTTTATTAAGTTCCATTCCTAATTCTTCACTTTGCGTTTCAATGATATCTAAAAAAGTTTTCATTTCTTCGGGAGTTGTCGCAAATATCTCTGTGTCATCCGCATATCTCAGATTTGTTATTTTAACTCCACCAATGGTAATTCCTCCATTCCAGCCTTCTAGAGATTTTCTCATTATTTGTTTTCCATATATATTAAATAATAATGGAGACAACATGCAGCCTTGTTGAACTCTCTTTTGCAGATTAAAGCTGTCTGAGGTTCGGTCATTAATTCTCACTGTAGCAGACCCCGACTCATATAATTGTTGAATTAGAAAGACGAGATGGCCCGGAGTCCCCATTTCTAATAGGATATTCCATAATTTTTTCCATTGTACACCGCCAAACGCCTTGACGTAGTCAATATAGCATATGCACAAGGGGATATTAAACTCTCTGCACTTTTCGATCAGCTGCCCCATGTTGTGAATTTGTTCCCGGGTTCCCCTTCCTCTTGCAAATCCTGCTTGCTCAACAGGTATTTGCCTTTCCAGATAATTTTTGATTTCATTCAATATTATATATAACATTATTTTGCAAGCATGCGAAATTAAGGAGATGGTTCTATAATAAGTATAATAAGTATCTCCATAAACAGGAAGGATTTTCATATGGAATTATTGAACTGTCAATCATTCAAAAAAAATACTTTGCTGATTCTGTTTGGATATAGGGCAAATCGCGTCTTTCGAAACGAGTTTAATGTGATGCAGTAACAATAGACTTATGAAACTTGCTGTAGGTATAAAGCCGTTACAAGAACAAACAACATAAAAAACTTTCCTTTCGATTAAATGAAAGGTGAATTTTTGTTGTTGTTATTGATGTGAAAAACTATATTGAAGATTCTTTTTAATTTATTTTTATTTTTAACCAGCCATTGTCCGTCATTGTGTACCTTTTTACTTTTTACATTGTTACCACCTCTATAATAGAAAAGAATGGCGAATGGGTTGCGGAAAACGACTGACTAAAACTGTATAAAAACCGCTTAAATAT
Source organism: Agriotes lineatus (assembly GCA_940337035.1). Lineage (NCBI taxonomy): Eukaryota > Metazoa > Arthropoda > Insecta > Coleoptera > Elateridae > Agriotes > Agriotes lineatus. Next base: position 74,766,208 of record OW679196.1, on the reverse strand, counting down.
ATATATACCACTTTTTGTGTTATGTAACAATATTTCGTGTTACCAATGATTTTATTTTAATCCCTTAAACTTAAAACATTACCATATTAAAGCAAGCACATACTTCAAAAATTGTCTTTGATTGCAGGAATAGGATTCTACACAGCTTTGGATTTTGCAAAACGCGGAGCAAGGGTGATTTTGGCATGCCGAGACCCATACCGAGCAGAGCAAGCTAAAATGAGGATAGTGGAATCTACAGGCAACCCAAATGTCGTCGTGAAAATAGTTGACTTATCTTCACTAGCATCCGTTAGAAAATTTGCGGTGGAAGTTAAAACTATGGAGGAAAGATTGGATATTCTGGTCAACAATGCCGGAGCGGGAGGTTACGAGCACACCATCACACCTGACGGACTCAGTTTATCAATGCAAGCTAATTATTTCGGCCCTTTTTTGTTGACCATTTTATTGCTCGGTTGGTAGGATTATTTTAATTTTCCAGCTTTATGCAATTTATACTGTTGTAGGGTTACTGAAGAAATCAGCACCAAGTCGCATTGTAAACGTTGCTTCAGCAGTTGCTTTTATGGCAAAATTGAATCCGAATAATCTGAACGATTATCCTGGTGGAATATTCAAACAGTCGCGTGATTACGCAAACACCAAGCTCTGTAATATACTGTTCACTAACGAGTTGGCACGCAGACTAAAAGGCACTGGCGTGGATACAAATTCGTTGCACCCAGGAGTGGTGCAGACCGAATTCTTGAAAAAAGTGTCTGGTTGTAGTATGAGAATGCTTACAGTTCTTGTAAGGTTGTTTTACAAGGTATTACCTTTTATATTGACAAAATTAATTAATTTGAATTTTTATTTGGTGGTTGTAGACTCCTGAAGAAGGTGCACAGACAACAATATATTTATCTGTCGCCAAAGAGTTGGAGGGTGTATCAGGTGAATATTTTGACGATTGCAAGAAAGCCGGAATGCCAAAAGCTGCAAAAGATGTGGAACTCGCGAAGAAGGTTTGGGAAAAAAGTGAAGAATTTGTGAAACTGTCTCCTGAAGAACGGCAGGTTTTGTAAGGGAATTTGAGAGTTAATTTCCGAGGAAAATTTATTTGGTGTAGCGTAACAGTGTGGTTCAACGGTACCTGCTGTTTTCGACTGGTTTAATGTATTAGAACAGTAATAAATGATGGTCTTTGTTTAGCATTCCATACATAAATCACACGATCATGTTTACATTTATAATATTGTTACTATGTAAAACTATTTTTATATTACTTTATGATTTGTTTTGAGAAGGTATTACGGATTTCTGTTTATAATTTGATAAAGCTTAATTCTTCAAACCATGAATACAAAATTAAACGATTACATTATTTTAATGAACTGTCAAAAAAAGAAATGGTAAAAAGTAAACTATTGTGTGACCTGAGTGCGTAGAATAAAATAATAATAATAATAATATTGTTGCGGTAGCATCTTCTTTATTTATGAAAGTTAATTCCTAGGTATGAGATTATTTATGGAAGGATAAATAAACAAATTATTAAAAGGTACAAGGTTGGATTTATGTAGTAGAAGAACAACATACATGTTTGAGATTTATTTAATGAATAAGAGATTGAATACAAATGCTGTAAAGCGGTAAATATATTATCAGAAAGGTTCTGGAATATGAGTTGAATGTTTGATTTAGTAAAGGTAGTTGTTTAGTAATATCAGAGTTCAGATCATAATTTATATTAAATGGCAATCAGAAAAAGCCACAAAATAGCGTGAATTAATGTGAAAAGCAAAGTCGAATAATTATTTGAAAAAGTCATTCAATATGTCAAAAATGAACAGCTTGTACGAATATGTAATCCAGGGTGTTAATTTAAAAAAAAATGGATGCAATATATCACTATGGTAAAGTTTATTATTAGAAAAAACATTAACAAAAATTTGATTCTAAAATGTAAAACGTATTTTGATTAAAACTAAAATTTCTAAATAAAAACCTTTTTATAAAATGACTTATTGTTCTAATTGGTGTATAAAAAGGGGTATTTAATAATAAATTAACGAGATGGAAAAAAAATAAATTAAAAAAATTGTATAATGGATTAATGGATAAGGAGTTTCATGATAGAAGTACAATAAGAAGTTGAACTGCTGCAATCTATCAAATAATCTTGTCTGGAATTGGATGCTGTACTGAGTTTATTGTTGGTTACTTACATCTGAATAGGATAAAGAACAAAGCATTTATTGGTGGTGGACTCCATGGAGCTTCTAATTGAAAGTTATAAAAATCTTGTGAGATTTGGATAAAAGGCATTGCATCTACTGGTGGTGAGTTTCTTGGTGAAAGTGAGAAGTATCCTGTCATATTTGGGTAGAGGGCATTGTAGTCCTTGGTAGTTAATTACATCCAGACTTGGGTTGATGCGCAATTGAAAGAAAGGCGATTGCCGCAGACCGGGATATTGCTGTGTTGAGTTAAGAGGCTGTACTTGCATGGGTGTCCTAAAACTTCTGTGAGCAGAACGAAGTACGATTGGTTTAACGAAGAGGCTGAGTGAAGTGCTTGGAGAAGTAACAACTACAAGTATTCGTAAAAGGATCTAAAAATAAAAGGTATAATAAAGTGAATAAGTAAGGCATTTAAAGGAACTACTTACATTTTGCAAATGATAAGAATTGTAAAAAATATTATCTCGACTGACTTTCCACTTTCAAGGTTTTGACGTTGACAGTTGTAGAACTGTCATATTATTTGGAGTAAGTTTTATTGTACTAAACAACTTTCAAGTGATATAATTTTAATAATGCATGAAGCTAACCTGATTTGACAGTGATTGTTCTTCTGGAGCTAAATAATTTAATAAACTCAATAATCAATAATTTTATATCAAAGGGCATATATTATACAAAAATTCAACTAAACAGATTTTTTTTATAATTAAAAATTAATACCATACAGGCTTAAATAGTTTTTGATCTACCTGAGCTAATTAAATTAAGTAAACCAAACAGCACAGTAAGGTGTATAGCAATATATAGGAAAGCTTAAGATGTATCTAATTTATCGTAAAATATTGGTGTTATATGTGTTCTAATAGTTGTTTAGTTAAGATGAAAGCTGTATTTATATTAATTTTTAACACACCCTAGTTAATGCTTATACAAATTAATTAAAAATGTGGGCATCTCAAACTATTTTCGGAGACAGAAAGTAAGATAGCTGAGTTTAGAAGCTTGTATATTTTAAATTTGACTGTGCTGAAATAAGGCAAAGGTTGTCGCGATAGGCTTCGATCAATTATGGGAGTGTCAATTGTCATCAAAATGTTAGTTTACATAATTTTACATAAGGCTAATTTGGAGGTTTGTAGCTATACGATTTATTTTTTACTTAATTTTTATAAACTTTTAACCTGCTGCATCGTAGATAGTTCGTAAGCTGTGTGATTGAATTTGTGCACCATCCTATAAATATGGCTTTGCGAAGATACAAGCTAAAATACAGAATTCGAGGCCAATTTACCTTTTTTTATTTTAAGTTATGGTTTCTGGAGAAACGCTGTTATTAATAACTGATTTTGATAAATGAAGGAGAATTGACCTCGGATGCTGTATTTTTCCGATTAACATTAAAAGTTTGGTTTTACTAATATTTTAGATACACTAAAATGTCACTTTTACTGCATGTTACTAAAAGATGGTTGCAGAAAATACTTTTTTTCAACTGGCAGTAGAAATTAGTTCCTAGGTTACAAAATTGTGACAGGAATAAAGCATTTCTTCTTTATTCATCTAACAATTAAGAAAACGTTCTGCGTTCTTAACAATATTAAGCTTTAAACTCAGGGGTTTTAATTAAAAAAATTTATTACACCGGAAATGAAGTTATAAGTTTAAGTATACAAATTTTCTTTGTAATATTATATTACACTATCGAACATTAAATTTCAAGAGATAGTATAATTTTGTTTTATTTCTAGATTATTTCTTTTATATTGTTTCGAATGCCTTGATTTATAAAGGCTCCACGTTGCGGGCCTGTTTGTAATGAACTGCCTATTTGTATTATTATTTTTAGACAAAATTCAATAAGTTAAAATAAGGGCAAATCACCACACACACAATTCTCAGTTTAATCTATACTGTGCTTACTTTTGCCTGTCAGCAATTCTAGGCTAGTTAAAATGAAATGTATTAATTAATTGCACAAATAAAATGGTTGAATGCCCCTTGCTTAATATTTTATTTAACTGCAATATTATTTAGGCTAGCTCTCGGTAAACACGAAACTGCATAATCTCAGGTTAGGTTCAGAATCTGGATATATTCTCAATTTTAGGCTGTTTGTCCTGGAGTAGCTCATATACGCGGTTCTGGTAGATAAAATTTACAATCCGTCAAACGACACAAAAATGTCGCCAGTGCACCCGCGATTTTGAATGTTATAAAAAAACGCGAAGTTTACAAGGAATGGTCATGTAAATAATTTCAATATTCTTCTTGGCAACAAAAACCCGACTTCGTTGTTATAGGATGACGTAGAACCCACGCCGACCGTTCACTTATTTCTGGTCCTTGAAATTAGATTTTGCAAAAACTGATGACGCCGTTAGATTTTTGAAACCCACGAAGTACTTGGAAAAGCGCTAGGCCTCTTCAGCAAGGTCTACTCTTGTATTTTAATTGCTTTTCCGTACGCTAACCCCCAATTTACATATAATCCTACCTCGTAAAGTTCTCAACGATCTTGCTTCGATGCTGGTAGGAGGTGAAGCTGTTGGATTTCTCTGCTAGAGTCGCTTCCCTGGGTGCCAATGTTGCTCTAGGTGCTCTTGCAGACCCCGCCGACCTGTTGCAGTACAAACCTCTGGGTTAAGCTGCTTAATTGTGCTGGAAACGACCCTCGGAAGTTTCAGCTGATGGGCTGCCGTTCACACACTCGGAGTCGGATTGGAAAATTTAAATTTTATCTCGTGGAACTGGCTACACACACTCACGCAGCTGGCTGAACATTTAGTCAATAAAATGGTATATTTTTTATTTGTTTAACACCCTTTTTATTAATAAAAACATTAATTAAAAATGGAGCACAAATTCGACAAGAGACATTAATTTTTATTTCATTTGTTCTCCCCTAACAACAAAAAGCATCACGTTGCTATGTTACCACGGTGTTTTTTGTCTATTAGAAATTAGTTTTGATAGCAAAATTACACAAATGGAGTAAAATTTGATTACATAAATTTTAAATTGATATTTTCTTAAATCTAAAAAAATGTCCTTTGCCTATAACTATCATTGTTCCTTTCGTTACGCACACAAATGTTTTAAAATTTACTGCTCTGCTTTTTCACTCTGTTTTATTAATGCACTGGACATTGAGTTCACATTTGCACACGTTGATTGCTTTCGTTCTTTTGGTTTCCTAATTTCGGGATTGCTCTTTGCAATTTTCTATCTTCCTTTATTCCGATCTTATTTCCCTTTCAGATTGCTTGCCATTCACTGACCCTTGCTTTTATTAGCAACTTCCCTTTTTTAGTCTGCACATAACAAACCCCTTGCGTTAATTAAATTTTGTTTGGTTTGGCTTTAACTATGCACAAACCTATCTTTTTAATTATATTACTTTATTCAACTTCAAATTCAAACTCTCTGAAATATGTTTTGCTTTTGCGTGCCTTTATCCGACTAATTGCTGCTTCTCGCATCTCATTACCAATGCATTTAATACTTTTATTATTGTTTTAAATTGCAATTTCATAAAATATCTTAACTCTGTGCTTTACTGACTTAGTTAAATATTTTGCACTGCAAATAGAGCCAAGTTGTAGGCTTAAAACCATCTCAATATCTATAATAAGGCGTAATTAACATTGTTTCTGTCAGTTTAAAATTGATACAAATTCAAATCTCAAAATGATTTAACAGCGGATAAAAATGTGTCAGAATTTAATCATCTTTGAATAATTTTGACATCACTAGCAGATGTGCTACGACAAGTAAATTTTATCTATTATATTCAGGAAATAATCACGCCTAATATTCCGCAAACATGTAAACTAGCTTAAATAAATTTGGACAATTTTTTGTTAAACTGTTTTACTCTGAAGAAAAATGCCTCGTAAATTTCCCGTAAAAAATGCCTCGTGCTACTTAATCGAAATTTTGTTGTGCAGCAAAACTTATTATTTTACTGAGTACTCTTATCAGGTGGTTCGCCAATCTAGTGATCTGTTAATTGAATTTTCAATTGTATTTTAAAAATCTTTGACTACTAAATAACATTTAATGTCAACTTGACTTCTACACCTTTTCAAACCAGGTATTGACAATTATACTTTACATTGAAACACATATCAATCAATTCACCTACGTAAGTACTATATTAAATTTATTTTTACACTTTCTTTTACTGATTGTTATTCAAATAGGTTTTATAAATTCTTTACACAAACCTTAAAACTTCTCTAGCTTTCACTGTAAAAATCCAACCAACAACAGCTTCCGATGTCGACAGTCTGCACCGCCTACCGCTTATTCCTCAAACAGTGACAACTATGATGGTCCGTCAACCCTTGAACTGCATCTATCCTGTCAATAACTCCTACTGTTCTTAGAATCCGGTCCTGCTCCCTTTTAAACGTCGTCGTCACACCAATCGACTCCAGGTGAGTTTCAGTATTATTGATGATCCAAATCTAACCTTGTTTATTCTGCAGATAGTCCTATTTCTCCAGCAACACCCAATAAAATTATCCAAATCAATCAGCTAATTATGACAACTTCCTTTCAAATGCCTGACTCGTCTTCGATGCAACCACCAATGTCACCAACGAATCCCAATCACATCTCGCATGTATCAATAAATCCAAATCCCATTCAAATAATATAATCTTCTGTGTTATTTATTTCCAATTCACTACATGGTACAATCGCTTCACCGATTGTATATCTCTATTTAAACGCCATACCTTCACACCCCATTAAACCATTATACCAAATAAGCCATTAATTTCAAGTTTTTATTATCAAAAAGTACATTCTTTTATGAGTTGTTTATGTAACTAATTAAACAAAATTTTTCATTCCTGTTAGATACAATTCTTATTGCACACTTATTTATTTTAAATATCCTATTATTACATGCTACCAATTCTTATCATTCTCACAAATACATTTGTCAATTTTAACCTTGGTTTGAACTTTATTAAAATTAAACTCAACCATTAAATTTGTATACTCAAATGTTATTTCATTATCAAATTACCTCACTCATTGTCTCAATTAAATTTCATTATTCATTTCAAAATTAACACCCAATTCTATCCAAACACTTCAAGATTTGATTGTAGTAATCTTACAAATTTATTAGTTTTAAATTTTTATCTTTCAACCACCTTTAGTGTATCACAACAATATGTATTAATCGTTTCAAGCAAACATTCCACCCTACCTGATTAAGATCATATCTTCTTTTCTACAAAATAGAACTTTTCAATTCTACGTACTCTTAAAACAAAAGTATTAAAGCCGAAGTTGTGCCCAAGCAAGCATTTTGGGTCGAATATTATTTAATATATTGTAATGACTCCCCACCTAATAAAAGGCACTAGCAAATAAAAATAATAATTAATCAGGGCTATCACCAGAATTTATAAATCAAATGGTTTAATATTTGAATTTTATGTCAAACTACAGGGCTAATGGAAAAGATGTAACAATAATTAGCTCAATAACTGGTTTACTGCTCTCCGTATTTTATCTATTTACAATTAAATAGCTCCGGTAAAGCACGAAATAAAAATATAAATAACTCGTTTATCAAGGGAGTAGGTTCATAAACTTTGTATTATAATTGCTTTGTTTTATGATAAATTAAGCAGTATGGCAAATGCGTGATTTCGTATTTGACTGGTCTATAACCTCAAAATTTAGTGTACACAAAATGACTTGTTCGTCGGCAAAATTTAGAGCAAATTAAATTAAAAATACCGAAAGAGGGAAGACCACATCAGGTAAATGCTGCTAAATATGCGATGTGGCTTCCGGATAACCTGTTTTGTTTCAGATAACGTAGGTGGCGCCAAAACTTGCATTTGTTTAATTTCCGGCAAAACTGCAAAAATCGGCTCCAAACCACAAATTTTAGGGACGCTATCTCGATTATTTGAATCTGGCCGGATCTACATAGCTGGAATCACGTTCAGCCCCTCGTATGATGTCCAAACTTGACCAACCCTACGGGTTATTGACCTTCTGCAACGCTTTCTTGTGGAATTTACCTTTTGAAGTAGTGTTCCGATGCTCGCTCGCACAATGAAGATACGCCACGGCTATTACATGCTTGGTGTCGACTTCCTCCTCCAAATTTTTTCACCCAGGCAATCCTCAAGGCCTTCTGCAAACGTATCACTTACGACTCTAGCTTGCCGATGTCTCACCCGATATCTTGTCCGAAGTTTGGCCTCGCTCTACTACGCACCTGGTGAATTCTTTCTGGGCTAATTGACCTTTATTGGAAACTGTTATAACTATGATTAAACACAATGTTGGCTCAAAAAATAACAGTCTTTATTAATAATTTTGTAAAAACTGGGAGCTCAACCGGCACAAAGCCTAAATGTTACAAGCTTCTATTTGATGTTAAACAATTAACATTCTCGTTTCCTACAAATAACGATTTACATTTGGTTATAAGAAATAAGGTTTAATTTACATGTTTACTTATGGACTATAGTTTTATAGAATGTTCTTGCTTAAATACTAAAATGTTTTTTTTCTTTGAAATTGTTCACGTAGCAGTAGCACTTTGCTCTGCTTTTAATTCACTTGGTTTTAACTGCAGTTATTCACATGAGTTTATTTAGCGCTGTATAAACTGTCTGTGTTTTTCGATAGGTTGCCTGATTGCTTTTTGCAATCTTTACTTCCTCGTACTGCTTTGCTTCACCTTTCCGTTACCTTTGTCAGGCTATTTTATATTTTTTCGTAATTCAATTAGTTAAATAAGTCTTTAGAACAATTTTGGTACATAATTGGCGAGTTTGTCTGTATTTCAGACCCGTTTCGGCATTATAGCATCTTTTTACGGCAGCTTTCCGCATCACGCAAAATCCTAGCCCGCACGTGGCTCTTGGTCCCGCTTATGCAGCTGCGTGACCCTTTTATTGTAGAGCGTCTGTTTTCTAAGTTATTTAAAATTTAGTCCATGAGAGCGAGTGAGAAAACAATCCCGAATTTTATTTGAATGATCTGTCAATTTCTCTCGAACAGAGACAGCTGCGTTTTGATGACGCGTGGCACTGGCTTCCGATTGGTCCCTTTTGGAGCGTAAGGACGCGTCTGTCTGGAAAGTTTAGCGCGTAGATTTCAGTTAGTCTCGAGCCGGCGTTGCTAGAGAGACACTGCTATCGTCTTGGCTCTAACGGTCACTGTTTCTTCGGGCCGACGGCCGCTTCCCATGCTGTTGCAGCTCTTTGGGGCTCTTCTCGTTATGTGTTAGACAGTGCTAGGCTAGCTTGGAGGTGACGAGTGTTTCCACGGGATTAATCGCCCGAGTGATCCAATTAACGGCTTTGCCCATTTCCATGTTTCGCCAATGGGGCAGTCGCATTACATCCACGCTTGATGCGTAGGGGAACATTCCGGCTGCCACTGCGGTAACGGACGACGCCTACAAGTAACGCATTCCTTCAGTCTTCGAAGCAGAGCTAGTAATCAGGTAACAACATTGTGTCGATAAATTGTTTCGCTAGCATGTGCCTAAATTAACTTTAGTGTGGCATACCGATTCGCTGCGAGCTGTCTTGCTTGTGTTGCATTCAATTCATATACAGTGTCGTATGCGGCTTCGCTGCAAGCTGTGTTGTTTGTTTTACATCTAATTCATATATAGTGCCGTACACGGCTTTGCTGCGAGCTGGCTTGCTTGTATTGCATTCAATTCATATACAGTGTCGTACACGGCTTCGCTGCAAGCTGTCTTGTTTGTGTTGCATTAAATTAATTCTTGTCTGTCTGGCAATAAACTCATATACAGTACTTACAGTGCTCCGTTGCGAGACGTTTTGTTTGTTATTTATAAATAAACTCGCACTCTCGCCTCTGGTACACCCACGTGTGAACCTCACGCGTGTGTAATATACTCGTAATATACTTGTAATATACTGGTCATAATTTAGCTAGAACTAATTTTGTCTTTGTGTACGCCTCAGCATGCGTCGTAATTTTTAGGCAAAGCGCTCCCCAGCTGGGCGTATTTCATAAGTAGGTTAGTACAGATTGTCATACGTGCTGGCCACGTCGGTACCATGTAAGCTGTTAGTTGGTCATGTAAAGTGGCCTAATAGATGTATTAACTGCACCGTCTTATGATTTTTTCCTTTGTGTCTTGTGCATGTTTGTTTACAGGGTTACTGAGTCACTATGTTACAATCGATGTAAGGTGAGGCCCGGACATGGTGGATGCGCTGCAGGTAGGTTGTTGCGTTCGTCGCTACACTGTGGCTTCCAGAAATAGTTATTTGAGTATTTTTCGCCGTGTTTGACCCTCAAGGTCCGGTTGAACGTGAGTCTCCTGATTTGGATCTTGTGGCGCCCATTTATTTCGTAACACTCTATATATACTTCAACACGCTTGCCCTGTGGTGTATCGTTTTAGGACCCCGACTCCCTCCTTCAGCGTATTTGAGCCTGTTACTTACGATTTTCAGGGTGAGCGTGCACCCGGACTTGTCTAATTATTTGGTACTCACACAGCCGTGAGTGTCGATAAGTCAATTTGATACTGTAACATCTTGCCGTTTGTGGCTTATAAACCTTTAATACTTATAACGCTCATACAATTTCTGTACTTCACAAAAACCTTGTATTATTTTAAAATTCATATCGTTGTTTGACGTTATTTAGCTCAACCCTGTCAGCTACATAATTCAAGCTGCATTTGCCATTCCAAGTTTTAATTATGACTGAAACTCCGAACGTAACCCTTCTGAATTCTGTCTTATCTTATGCCAACCTATCTTACTCAAATTATAATTGCTACTGCTCATATCAAGTGCATTTATTAGTGTGCAATTACTGAAATATTAAATTATGTGCTCATCTTTAAACTTATTCATTCGTGTGTCAACTAGGCAATCAGAATTGCCGTGGGCAGTAAACCATTACAATATACGTTCACGATATTCCAGTAACATCTAATTCGGAACTAATGATGTTTGCAAAAGATACTGCAGTTACACTACAGCACAGAAATTTTCCCACAGCAGTATCAGAACTACAATTTGGTGTGACAACTTGTCCAGTGGTTCAGCAAATGCCGCAAAGTGTGAATGTAAAATATTTACAGTCAGCAGTCAAATATTTAGGCGTATACATAGATACACGACTTAAATGGGGTCTTCATATTAATAAAAAGTTAAACGAATGTCATGCACGTTTGGCGTTATTATATCCCATGCTAAATAAAAAATATTCATTAAAGATAGAATGCTCTCTTTTATTCTACAAATCAATTCTAGGAAAGATAAACACATACCTACTGCTGTTTAATATGGAGCAATACTTCTAAAAAAGTATAAATAAAATTCAGATATTTCAAAATAAAGTTGTAAACGCATCCTGGTTTGTAAGGAATGATTAGATACACGAGGAAGTAAGAATTCTTAAAATAAACGAATTAATTAAGAACTCCACCAACAATTTATTTCTACCTTACACCAATGCCCAGGAGCTGTATTCTACAATCTATGACAAAGAAATATTTACAACAGACTGAAGAGACAATTACCACAAGACCTACGGGAGTAGCGAAATTTGTGTACTAATTGTTAATGGTGAAATAAACTAATAATAGTGATAGTGTGACCATGTAACCATCTTTAGTGTTAACGTTATTGTAACCAAACTATGTATAGCAATTTGTTTGCCGATCTGGCTAAATTATTCTTAAAAAAGGCAATAAAAACTACTAATTATTAAAAATTTGGGATTAGTGCTCGATCACACTCTGCGCTTTAAAGAACATATATCAAAATGTTTACAAAGAGCTTACTGTTCACTTAAAGTAATTTTCCAGCATCGGCATGTTCTGAATCGCCAAATCAAGGCTATTCTCTGTAATTCCCTTGTTTTGTCAAAATTTGATTATTGTGATGTGGTGTATGGGCCCTGTTTAGATAGTCGTGATATTCTAAGGATTCAAAAACTCCAAAATTCATGTTTGCGTTTGATTTTCGGTATAAGGAAATATGAGAGGATTTCTCGTAAGTTAAAATATGTTTCTTGGCTTAATATGTATAATAGACGAAAATTGCATTCATTGTGTCTATATCACAAAATTATAACTACACAGAGCCCATCATATCTGTACAATAAAATAACATACCGTACTGACGTACAGTTACGGACACCTCAAAGTGCACGGTTTTTTGTTACTATGGTTATTTTTGCGATTTTTCGGCTTATTAAATGGGGGTTTCTCCAGTGTCGTTACTTGTGGTTATAAGAATAGGTATTACTTTTTTAATGTTTGTATTTTAGCAAAGTTTCAGAAGTAAGCAAACTATATAATAATATGTATTTAATAAATATGTATCAGTATTCAATTGCTACTACGCTTTGCAGTTTGTTTCGCATAGAGTTGACCAATGTTTCCATATTGTATCCTTCTCTCAGTTCCTTCCAAGCATTTCTTATTCTTTCCCATAATTCATCGGTTTTATTTGGTGCAAAATCCCTGGTATACATTTTTTTAGTTAAATAGCCCCAAACATTTTCGATGGGATTCAAGTTCGGACTTCTTGTAGGCCATGGTAATAAATTGATATTATTCTCATCAAACCATCAATGAACAACTCTTGCTGTATGCACAGGACAGTTATCCTGTGAAAATAATGTTATCAATTACGTTAACATAAACAAAATTAATTAATTAGGTAATATCTCGCCTGTTGAAAAGTAAATTGATTAGGAAAGACCTCTCTTACAGATGGTAGCATCACATTTTACAAAATGTTGAGATAATTTTCAGCATTCAGTCGACCATTAATTCTATATCATGTCCCAGATCGATGAGCATTGATCCATCCCCATACGTTTACAGAGAATCGTCCACTACTCCTTAAGGGTTGAATATAATGTTGCTCCTCAAATCTTGAATTTTGTGGTCTACACACCCTTAATCGTCAATTAGTAAATGATTGAAATATCTTTTCACCTGAAAAAACAGTTGTGTTCCAAAAGTCGTTGATCTCATTCAAATAGTCGGTTGCAAATTCTTTGTTCTCTGGTGTTAAAAAAAACTTTTCTTGCAGAAGTATCTGCTGCCAACGATGTTTAATTTTGAAAGTGCAGCTCTTGCTCACATGCAAATCTGTTGCGACTCGACTCAGCGACCAGTTCTCTTCCAGTTTTGCGATAGCTCGCATTTTCTCTGCTTCTGACAAATGTCTGGGAATTTTCCGAGTTTTCAGTTCTATGACAGTTGATGACAAACGTAAACGTCAAAACTCGACGCTTATGATTAGAATATCGTATTACAAGCTAAAAATCTGCCGTGCACTTTGAGTTGGCCGCAACTGTACATAATTTAAACTTAAGATTTCGTGGAAAAATAAGTGCGCCTTTCATTAACAGTGAATTTGGCAGGCGGTCTTTTTCTTGCGTTATTGCAAAGTCTTACAATGGGTTGCATCAACAGTTTAAGGGTTTGCCACTGTCTCAGTTTCGGCATCGGCTAAAAGAAGTTTTGTCATTATAGCGCAATTTTTTATTTTAAATTTGTGTTGTTTTTTTTTTCTTTGTATTTTTTGTGTTTGCACATTTCATTAGTTCAGATGATTACGTAAAGATCAAGTGGGTTAAGTGGAAGAACAGCTGACAATTTATTTGTCAAAGCTGAACTGCGCCCTTTTTTGTATATTTTGATATTTTGTTTTTGTTATATACTAAATATGATAAGATTCTATTTATATACAAAAATAAAGACAATTATTATTATTATTATTATTATTATTATACAGGGTGTCCCAAAAAGAATGGGACACAGATTAGTCCTAGATTTCTTACGTTATAATAAATCGATTAAATCTAATATACCTTAGTACAAAGCCCCTTCAGTAAGAAGTTATAGGACCTTGAAGTTCAATTTTTAATTTAAAATTTTTTTGTTAATTTTTACAAATGTAGAGATACCGATTTTAATTTTGGTGTACATGCTTATTATTATGTACTGAACCAAAAATTTTTTTTTTCATAAATTAGACTTGACTGTAAGAGGCACTTTACCTATCTTTGAAAACTTTTTTTAACTCTAACTTCGTTATCTGTAACTTTTTTAAAATTTTAGGTTATTATCTGAAAGAGAATTAAAAAGCACAAAAATAATGTACTCTTAGTTTTTAAACCTAAAAGCAACCGTTTACCTTAAAATGCCTATCAAAGGTTTTTGGTTGTCATTAAGACGTGCAATTATCAAGTAGCCATGATCACAAAAACAGTGGTCATCTAGTAGAAAACAATGATAAAACAATTAATGACATTAGTGACATAAGAATTTGCTCTTTTATGTTTAAGAAAATACCGCCACATAACGAATTCTCCAATGCTGAAAGGTTCGTTATGTCACAGCATTTTCGTAAGCACAAAAGACAAAAAACTCATGTCATCAACGTCATTAATTTATTTCTTGTTGTTGTTTACTAGATTACAATACTTACCCATTGTTTTTGTAATCATGGCTACTTAATTGCACGTCTTAATGACAACCAAAAACCTTTGATAGGCATTTTAAGGTAAACGGTTGCTCTTACGCTTATAAACTAAGCGTACATTATTTTTGTGCATTTTAATTCTCTTTCAGACAGTAACCTAAAATTTTAGAAAGTGTGACAGATAACGAAGTTACAGCTAAAAAAAGGTTTGAAATATAGGTAAAGTACCCCTTACAGTCAAGTCTAGTTTATGAAATTTTTCTTATTACTGCACTACAAAATAGTAAGTATGTATACCAACATTCAAATCGATATCTCTACATTTGTGGAAATTAACAAAAAAATAAGAAATAAAAAATTGAACTTCGAGGCCCTATAACTTCTTACTGAAGGGACTTTGTACTATGGTATATTAGGTTTAATCGATTTATTATGACTTAAGAAATTTATGACTAATCGGTGTCCCATTCGTTTTGGGACAACCTGTATATTCCAAGATTTCGACTTTTTTCAGACTTGCTTAAACATTTTTTTTCGAAGTACACCTCTGTAGTATTTAATTATATTTAACTATATTTCTTTAGAAGCTTAAGAGTTTCAACGAATCATGTTTATATTTATTAAAGTATTACCTCTACACTTCCCAAAACATATAAAAACACATTAAATGTCTTGAACTATCTTAGTTTTTAACACTGCTCACGCCAAATCCATTTTTATCCTATCAAATATCTTTGTTAAGCTCAAGAAAAAACGGTACATGTCTTCAGCAGTAGGTTCTGTTTTCTCACTTAGTTTTTTCAAATTTTGAGGTCACCGTATTTACCTCGTCTTGGTCGAAAATCGCACTGCGCTTTGAGCTTTATCTAATTTTGCTTCCACTTGTACCCTAACCCTTTATTTTCTCATAAATTTTGCATGGAACGTTTAACAAAAAAATGCCTCTATAATTTATTTATTACTAGCTGTTACTCGCGATTTCGTACGCGCGAGGTTCGTTATTTGTGTATTAAATAATGACTAATTATTTTCTGTCAGCCCATCCCATCCCATCCCCGTCCCCGTCCCTTTCCGCTTCCCCGTCCCCATCCCGTCCCGCCCCGTTCCCTCTCCGAACTGTCAAACGCGCGAACTGTCAAACGCGCGAACTGTCAAACGCGCGAACTGTCAAACGCGCGAAGGTTAAATAGTCGTTAAGTTTTCTGAAATTTTTCAATATTCTGTGCAACTTCTTAATTTTTCTTTTCGTAAGAACTTTCTGCAAAGTATTAGAAAACTTAAAAAAAAGATAAATAAAATCGGTGAAGTCGTTCTCAAGTTATGGCGTGACCAAGGGAAATAGGGATTCATTTATATACCGGGTGAGTCATTTTAATCTTTGGACGCGTTTATCCAGTGAGGGAAGCAAGATGGTGAAAAATACCGCGGGACAAAATTGTTCGGGGTGAAGGGGAACAACTTTTGGCACCAAAATTCACTCCCCCCCGCTGGGGGGGGGGGGGCGGTCAAATTTCAAATTTCAAATGGAACAGCCCATTTTTTTCCATGGAATCGGGTTCCTGATAAAAAAATATGAAATTTTTTTCGCAACAATTTTTCATGAAAATGCTTTCTTCGGTCAGAATTATGACCCCCCGCCCTATTTAAGAACTACAGTGAATGGACATTTTCCCGAAACAGCACATATGATTGTTAGCGCTCGATATGGCGCTCGATACAGCCATAAAATTGTCCCCACATGATGTCATTACAGCTGTCAGGTAGCTGTCATCAGGGCCAAAAGTGTCAATGTTTCACCAAAATGATAAAAATGTCCAGGATTGAGGTTCCAGAACGTTAGATTGGACCTACGCTCGTGATGTACGGTCATGACCAGAGCGCGGGGGAGAGCCACTGACTCCCGGCGAATTTAATTAGAACACCCCGTACTTGAGAGGCAAGGGGACTCACGCAAAAAAAGCACCCCGATGGGAACAAAATCCCACCACGTCCACGTCGTTGTTCCTGGGTAACGCCAAGGGTGGGATTGTGAGATGCGCTAAAACTGACCGAAGAAAGCATTTTCATGAAAAATTGTTCGGACAAAAAGTTCATGTTTTTTTATCAGGAACCCGAATCCATAGAAAAAAATGGGGAGTTCCATTTTAAATTTAAAAGTTGACCCCCCCCCTCGCGGGGGGGAGAGTACGAGGGGGGAGTGGATTTTGGTGCCAAAAGTTGTTCCCCTTCACCCCAAACAATTTTGTCCCGGGGTATTTTTCACATCTTGCTTCCCTCACTGGATAAACGCTTCCAAAGGTTAAAATGACTCACCCTGTATATATAGATTTGGTGCCTCTTGATATAATGATAGCCGTTTCCCAGTTTGTTTTTGTTTTCCAAACCATATTGCTTAGGCTTAAGCATGTCTATCTTACATACCCCAGCATTTTTAGTGATATTTGATCGGGCCTTGCGCTTTGCCTAATTCAACTATAATATTGATCATGTGACTCCTGTGTCTGTTACAGACGGTGTCCCGGTATGTGTTCTGAATATCTCGAAAAGTGGTAGTAGTAGGCGCGCCAACACACCTTGCGGTTAAAGGCCAAGCCTTGGAATGTAGTTGCAATGGGTCGATTCACCTGTAATAACAGTCCATATTCCCAGGACAAATGACCTCTAAGCGAGGGTACAATAATTGGCCTCGCAGAAGTTCAGATCCAACACCCATGGTTTTTTCCCTATGAGATTATCTTAAATCGAAGGTTTACAGTGAAATCCCAATTTGAACCAATCAAAACAAAGAATACGGCAAGATAAGCCCATGGAAATAAATCTAATGGTGTTAAATTTGGAGTTCTGGGCGGTCAACTAATGTCCCCTGGGTTAGAGGTCAGTTTTCCTGGAAAGATGGTCTGAACGACTAATTTTCAAGGCTTGGCCTTCAATTAGAAGGTATGTTTGCTCCCCTCCTCTGAACACGTTTGCATATATTCAACGAGCAAATAAGAAAAACATTCGAGGTACTCTGTATTATTATGTTTAAGTACTCTGTAAAATAACTTTTGGTTACTTACAATAGCTCTTCATACTATTTCAGCAGAACCCCAAGCTTACTTTCCCGTTCCAACAATAATATTTTTATGTTTTCTTCTGCCCTTTGGATATATCATAGTATTCTAATTTTTCTTTTTGTTCTAGACTTCTTTTTTTATTGCATTGTTCCTCTATAATATTTTATTTCTTTTTATACTACATTTAAATACACATCATATACTTTCAACACGTCATATACATTTTTCAACTCAAGATTTTTTGCTTATAGGTTACCGCCTTCAGCAAATGTGATGACAAACAAATCGTTTGCCTCAAAAGCAACAATCATTCGGCCAAAATTTTTTTCCCAAACTAATGATCCCTTGGCATATGCCTAAATTTGCTTTATGCCTACGACAGCTATATACTTTAAATAACATCTTTTATATTTAAAATCTTTTGTAGAGATAATATTAAGCGATTATAAAGATCTAATACCTCAACGTAGTTCAGTTTAAGTTTTTAAATAGATAAAACTAGCAACCCAGTGAGACAAATGTCTCATTTAAAAAAAACAAAAAAGACCATTTTTCAAATAGAACGCGTATTAATAAAAACTGTACCCAGACCTGGAAGGTGTCAAAGTGGTGGGCCGCATCGGAACATTTTGGAAGCTGTCAATGAGGTTGCCTAACCGATCGAGGTTTTAAGGCGCAGAGGGTCGCTGCTCTGATTGGCTGCTGAAACAGCGTACTGACACTTTCGGTTTTCGAGAAATCACGTGATTTCTCGAAAACCGGAAGTGTCACGTGACTGAAATTCGGTTCCTGACCTGACATGACCATTCCAAACATAAACTTTAATAACTTTTTTCTCTATCTGTTACGGTTTGGCCACTGAAACAGCGTCCCGGACAGACAAAACAGCGTCCCGGACAGACAAGTCTATTAGATAAAGGATGTTTGTCTGACTTATAGCATATTATTTTATGCTCCTGGAAAAGTTTGAAAGAGAATATTTGCTCTTTGTCAGTAGAAAAATAGCAAGAAGAAAAATAGTAATACATGTTAATGTAGGTAATTTTAAAAATAATTTTTTTTTATACAAAAAACCGAACTATTATTATCCACAAACCTGAACTTTTCTGCACTGACAGTAAAAAATGGAAAGAAAAAGATATGAGTAATACAAATATGGATTTAATTAATTTAACACTAATTTAAGTGCCAGTCCCATAGATTATAAAAATCTTGCGTATCAGGCCAGAGTGCATTCAAACAATCATAAGTATTTGTTTCATTATAAATTGCCGGTTAATTTTGCCTGATTATTCATAGTAGCAAATCCATTTTGCATGTTTTACACACCTAGTTATATTTATTGTGTTATCACACTACAATTCTCATATAACTATGTTTCACTTTTAAATGAATTATAATGTCGCAATAGTTTATTGATAGCTCTCTTAATAAAGTCATCAATATTTTATCTATTCTTTTTTTCAGCATCCTCATTTCTGTGGTTTAGATAACTTCATAGGTTTCTTTTTAATATGTTCTTCTAGAGTTGTTATCCCTAATTTACTTTTCAATTTATGCTGGATTTACACTCTTCATCAAGTCACTTGCTCCAAGCAGCCTTTGTCTTTTTTTTTTAGTTTTTATTTCTTTTGTTGAGATGCAGATAGATTTTTGTTTATTTATTTGTTGCATTCTGGTATGTTATTGATATTTCCTACTTTTTTCTTAGCTTTTTAATTTTTTCTTGAATTAGTAAACTGTTTCTTCCTGCAAATTTATCTATTATCGTACTTCGTTTTTATATTTATATTTTTAATTTAATAATGTTCATGATATGTCCAATTAGAAATAATTTTTACTATAATGTATCTTACGTTTTCTATAATTTTTGCACGCTTCAATTCACTGCAACTGTTTCTATTAAGAGATATACATTTTGTGCACATAACTAAGTGTATGTTCCTATGAAAGATATGCATGTTCATAATTATACATTTTCAGTTACATTTATTGCGCTTTCAGTATTTATTACATCAATGCAGGAACAAGTTTTTTTAATTTTAAACTACTCTGAAAATAAGAATAATATTATTATTACAGATTTCACTAACAATAAATTACTTGATAATCAAGGTGGCTTTACACGTGTATAGTAGCTAAAGCAAGTTACTAAATCAAGTAGCTAAAATTTAGTAGTTTAGTGGAGCGAGAACGTTTACACACATTTTAGCATAATTATTTAGTTGACGTTGATTTTTTAGAATGGCATAACGTTCGTCATTAAAGAAATGTATTTTTCACTTATGTTGTAAATTGGGGGATATAATTGCAAGTATAGCTATAATAAAAAAAGCGTGTGTGGAACAGGAAGTGGTTGTCTTGGGTTTGTTTATTCTTGTAAATGCTAGCTCTGGTATTCTACAAACATTCTGTCTCTCGATATTTTTGCACACATTTTAATGTTGTATCTTCATTCCAATGGGACGCCTTGTTTCAACAAATTATCTAGCGAACGGCTGGTCTGACTAATACACTTTATTACTAAACTTACCTGTCTACACCATATATATAATACACATATATTGCTAGTAGGGCCTGGAAACGTCAGAAAACATTACGGCGCCGACATAGTCTCACTTAGAGTATAACGCGTCTCGTGCGCATGCGTGAGAATTCGAACTCCGCCTTTAGAAGCGAATTTTAAACTTGACCACTTCCCTATTGGCCGGACGACGCCGCCGCGCTTGCACACAGCTCACCATTATACATTGAAGAGTTGGTTGTCTGTCTCACTTCCTTGGCAAGTTTCCCACCCATAGCCGCTAGCAATATAGTAAGTATTAGATATATGGTCTACACTTGCTTAGTTTGCGTTTAGTTAACGAAAATCGTGGTGGGAGTACGCCACTTGCTCAAGTAAATAGAACTGATTTCTATTCACTTGAAAAGGTAGTTTACTAAATTCTTTACTTGCTCAAGTACTAAATCGCACTAAACGTAAATGTTTACATGATGCAAGTAACTAAATTAAGCTACTTGATTTATTAACTTGCTTTAGCTACTATACACGTGTAAATCCGCCTTATCGGTAATTAAAGAGCATTTTTAAATTTTAAAAACCGTCAGTACATTTTGTGATTCCTTGTATGTCATTTTAACGTAAACACTACTGACAATGAAGGGTATTACCAACAGTGGCGTAACTTGGTACCCCCAGACCCTGCGGCCGCGGGAGCTCCGAGCATAAGGGGGCCCTTTTCCCTCATGATATTGCTACATATACTTGACTATGGCTAAATACTGGTTGTGGCAAATACGATATATTTCCACTTTATCCATAGTTTGTTCTTGTGAATTATTACTTGCCATCGTAAATGATGGCGTACAGACAAATTTCCTTTCCGAAGGCAAATAGATGTGCAATATTAGAATGTGTTAATATATACGCGGTAATAATACTTTTCTGCCTGTGGCTTGTCCATTTAATACCAAATCTAAGCAGTTCATAAATAAATTGCGTACCATTAACCTTATCTCATCATTTAAACCAGTAGACACATTTAAAATTTTCAAGGGAATATCTATTGATCCTGTTTTAGTGTTAAGCAATGTTGATATATTCCACTGAAATTTAACGAATCTAGAAATTCCATAGAAAATTATAAAATGTTGTCATTATGTGATGCAATAAATTGTATTCCCACTCAAATATTGCTTTTTATATTCAGGCAAAAGAGATATAATTTTCTTGTTGACTTCAGAGCAATGTTCGATTTTTAGAGCACCACCAAAAGAAGTGATCGCTAACTTAACGAATTTCGATACGTGCGAACCGAATATCGCTAAGAGAGCGTTTACACCGTAACACACTTTGAGGGTGAATTCCAAAAAACCCTAAACATTATTTGGCCTATTTGTAAGACGATCTAATATGCCAAATTTCAACTTCCTACCTGTAGTACTTCGCTCGTTAAAACAATCTTAAAAAACAGATCTATCTCATTTAACTCTTTTGAAGAGATGCATTCTGCAAAACCCTGAAAATGATTTGACATGATTTGTAAAACGAACTAATATGCCGAATTTGGACTTCCTACCTGTCTTTCTCGTGACGATCTTTAGAAAAACACATCTACCTCATTTAAATCTTTCGGGAGTTAATTTAGAAATAGCCTGAAATTGATTTGACCTAATTTGTAAAACGATCTAATACGCCGAATTTCAATTTCCTGCCTGTAGTAGTTCTTTTGTGACTATAATTAGAAGAACATCTGATCTCGTTAACCCCTTGCGGTGATGAATTTTCTAAAACCCAAAAAATGATTTGATCTGATTTATACAATAAACTAATATGCCGAATTTCAACTTCCTACCTGTATCTATCACGTGACGATTTTTAGGAAAACACACCTACCCCATTTAATCCCTTTGGGGAGATGCATTACAAAAAATCCTGAAAATGATTTCACCAGATTTGTAAAAGGAACTCATTTGCTGCGTTTCAACTTTTTACGTGCAGCAGTTTTCGCGTTAATGCGACCTTTAGAAAAACACATCTACCCCATTTAACCCCTTTGAGAGGATACATTTGCAAAAACCCCTGAAATGACTTGTTTCGATGTTTAAAACGAACTACTGCCCCGAATACATTTCCTACTTGCAGCAGTTACAGTATTATGGCGATCTTTAGAAAAACACACCTACTCCATTTAATCCAAACACATTCGAGTTGTCCCTTGCAACAATCAGCAGAACACAGCGGGCCAATTTCGAAAGTTTACTTGTTCCACTGCTACGGCGCCGGCGCTTCAAAGCTACGACACTTACGCGTTACAATATTTTGAGTTTTCTCTAAAAGTTATGCAGTTATTTGCAATTTAGGACTGTTGTGCACATCTACACGGCGACGGCTTTCATTAAAAAAAATAATTATCGAAATCGGCCCGGTGGAAGTCTCAAAATAGATGTCGAAAAAAATGTGATACATGGGGAAGGTTTGGTGTTTTATTATCTCTCCTGTGATATACTACCCCATTTCGAGGTACCTATGGATCATTTTCTTGTTGGTCGAAAGAAAACCCTTCACGTTTTAAATATATAGATAATCGGAATTTATCATAAATTTTTCCTGAAATTGCGACAGCACCGTTATTATTTTTAACATTATCTCTTTCGGTCGTTTCAGCTGAAAAACGCTTCTATAAATTAAAAATTATGTCAGAAACAGTATGTCCCAGAAAATATTGGAAAACCTTTCTTTATTGTCCACTGAATCGGAGATAGCTAGATTTTCCAAACATTAAGGCCGGGCAAGCATAAGCACATTGCTCAAAATCTCGTTTTAATTTTTTAACCATCAACTTAGTTAAAACATTGTTTTGTAGTGCCTAATCTTATTATTATTATTATTATTATTATTGATGTTTTTGCCACTTTATTTTATAAAGGGCCTATAAGGGGCCCTCAGTAAATTTTCGAGGAGGGGCCCGAACTCTGAAGTTACGCCACTGATTACCAAACTTTAATATTATATGCAAGACGAACAAACAAATATATTTTTCAATACTTTTTGTAAGGCTACGTGTCAAGGTCAACTAACTATAGAAAACATTTGCTGCATTTCAACTTTCTACGTGCAGCCGTTGTAGCGTTAATGCGACATTTAGAAAAACAAATCTACCCCATTTAACCCCTTTGAGAGGATACATTTCCAAAAACCCCTGAAATGACTTGATTCGATGTTTAAAACGAGCTACTGTGCCGAATACATTTCCTACTTGCAGCAGTTACAGTATTATGGCGATCTTTAGGAAAACACATCTACTCCATTTAATACTTTCGAAAGTTAATTTCAAAATGCCTGAA
Source organism: Agriotes lineatus (assembly GCA_940337035.1). NCBI lineage: Eukaryota > Metazoa > Arthropoda > Insecta > Coleoptera > Elateridae > Agriotes > Agriotes lineatus. The sequence continues at coordinate 74,742,592 of OW679196.1, read as the reverse complement.
ATTGATTCGACCTAATTTCTAAAACGATCTAATATGCCGAATTTAAATTTCCTGCCTGTAGTAGTTTTTTTGTGGCTTTTTTTAGAAAAACACTTCTGGCCAATTTAACTACTTTGAGGGGATGTATATCTTCAGAGCAACTTCCATTTATATTATCGTCGAGAAAATAAAACCATCATAAATAAAAAACCACCAATGGGACCCATTGCAAAATATTTTGCAACTTATAAAACTTTAATCCATCCATTAATAAAATATTATCATTTAAAAATTTTTAATTTGTCCCAAATTAATGTTGGTAGCACATTGCATACAAACTATGCCAAATGGTTGCCAAACATTTTTAAACGTTCCGAGAAGACCCAAAAAACTATTAATTTCCCTTTTTTGGCCTTCCTCTTATTTTTGTTAAATATAGTTTTTTTAATAATTTTTTTATATTTGAATTTTTTTAATATGATTTTGTTAATGCTTCAGTTGATATTTGAGGAGGGTGCAATTAAATGCTTAATATGAGTACACTCTAAAACAACAACTTTTATATATACAGGGTGCCCGAATTTCGTAGGGACAACATGGGTAACTTTTGTATTTGAAGAGATAGAGAGATGGTTAAATTAGCAAAAAGGTGCAGGTTTGAGAGCTCATTACGAATCCATTTTCAAATTTTACTTGTCATGGCCCACTTGTTTAAAATTTAAAAACAACAAAATCTCCTAATTTCTTTTATATGCCGTAACTTTTTTGTTACTTAAGGTATTGAGATGCGATTTAAACTAATTTGCATGGTAATTTAAATACTTTTATTGGCACTTAATAAAACCAATTTTATTTTGTGCAAATTTTTAGTAATCTAACCTAACCTCAAAATTTTAAATTGGTACCGTGCAATTTTTTTGGCCCTTTTAAAAGAGGATTTCTTTCTGAATGCAATGATGTATTACATGATATGGAAACTTCTTCAAAATTTTGAAAAAACTGAGCTTATTATTTTTACAGGCAGAAATCACTAGTGCCATGATCACAATAATTTTGTTTTTTGTTTATCACGTTATCTGTGAAAATAAGTTTTGAAACAAAAAGCAGGCTTATCATCATACGTGCCTGTCAGTAGTGTGAATGTTATTACCATCGACATATAGAAATGGACCGCTAATGGACGACTGCGCAACTCTTTGCGTTAGAAAGAGAAAGAGAACACTTTCAGAACTATCTTTTCTTTTCCTGCCGGCCTCCTATTGGCCGACAGAAAATGTTCCTTTTCCTGCCGGCCTTCTATTGGCCGACAGAAAATCACGTCAGAGCGACAGGGCGGTCGCGCCGTACGCTAATGTGCGCCAACAAGGACAGAGCGTTCTCAAGTCATATGCGTTCTCTTTCTATCCCGTTTGGCTCGCGCAGCTCTGACTAGCGGTCCATTTCTATATGTCGATGGTTATTACTTCCAACAGTCCAACTTATAATGGAAAATTTAGAAAAATATGATGTATTTTGTGCGTATATCAAGTGCTACAAGAACGTAGAACTTACACGTCAAACATACGAAACAAATTGACACTACTGACAGGCACGTATGATGATAAGCCTGCTTTTTGTTTCAAAACTTATTTTCACAGATAACGTGGTAAACAAAAAACAAAGTTATTGTGCTCATGGCACTAGTGATTTCTGCCTGTAAAAAGAATAAGCTCAGTTTTTCAAAATTTTGAAGAATATTCCATATCATGTGATACATCATTGCATTCAGAAAAAAATCCTCTCTTAAAAGGGCCAAAAAAATTGCACGGTACCAATTTAAAATTTTGAGGTTAGGTTAGATTACTAAAAATTTACACAAATAAAATTGGTTTTATTAAGTGCCAATAAAAGTATTTAAATTATCATGCAAATTAGTTCAAATCGCATCTCCATACCTTAAGTAACAAAAAAGTTACGGCATATAAAAGAAATTAGGAGATTTTGTTGTTTTTTAAATTTTAAACAAGTGGGCCATGACAAGTAAAATTTGAAAATGGATTCTTAATGAGCTCTCAAACCTGCACCTTTTTGCTAATTTAACCATCTCTCTATCTCTTCAAATACAAAAGTTACCCATGTTGTCCCTACGAAATCCGGGCACCCTGTATTTTATGATGTAATGCAGGGGTCGGCAACCTGCGGCCCGCGGGCCGCATGCGGCCCTTTGCAACTTTTTGCGCGGCCCGCCAAAGCACCAATATAACTTTAGGAAAAATCAACAAACTTAGAGCGTAAGCGTGCCGAAATGTGGCCGGTGACAAAAATGCGCGACAAACAGAAGCATAGTGAGAAACCTATTTTACTGCGCAAGTTTAATCCCCACTCCCCAGCGAATACGACGTCTCGCTTAGTAAGTGTAGCATTCTTTCTAGTGATGGGCATAATCGGATGATTTCAATAATCGGAATGTTCCATTTCGGAATGTTTATAAAATCGGAATATCATCCGATTATTTTACATTCCGTAAATGCAAGCAAGGGAAAACGAGCGAAATAACAACAAGCGGAAGGAAGATGAAGTGCGTGCAAATTTACGATGAGAGCACTCGCCGTCGCCCGTAAGCCCTTATCTGCGTTGTCATCTATTGTTTGGGTTTGTAGGACGGTCAGTAATAGCTATTTACGTTATTAGACCGGTAGCAACATTTTTATGGCCGCGCCGATACTTTACAGGTGGAACCGTAGGGCGAGACCTGTATGTTTGGCAAGGCCATAAGAATTCTACCGGTCGTGTATCGTATAAGATTTTTTAGGATACTGCATTGGTAACTAGCGTTTACATTGTTACAAACGAGTCGGTAGATAAAATTTACCGGCCTAGACCAGTAGTAGTCCTATTACTACTGGTCTAGGCCGGTAAATTTTATCTACCGGACTCGTTTGTAACTATGTAGACGCTAGTTAGCAATGCAGTATCCTAAAAAACAATTTATGAGTTTGAGTCGCACAGTGGGATATGAGGAAATAAAATATTTTTTCAAATTATTACAGTAGTTACGTTAATAGACTTTCGGAAAATGGTAGTGATATTTTAAAGTTTAATAGCACATAAAGTACATAATAGATAGTATAAAACAATACTTGAATTTGAAGTCTCTAGGTGTACTATCTAATAATTAATCTACGAAATACCACTGCCATTAGTGCCATTCACGTATCATACACGTGCGCACACGGCGCGACCCGTCGACATTCGCCAACCAGCATATAGCAGTCAAGTGAGTCAATACAACATTCCGTATTCCATTCAGTTCAAATTGGCATTTCGTTTTCTCATTTTGTGTACCGAATAGTAAAATAATCGAATTCCGAAAGTTTCGAATTTTGTGCACCGAACAGTAAAATAATCGAATTCCGAAAAGTTCCGAAATAATAGGAACCTTCCGATTTTTTAACAATCGGAAACTTTCTGATTATTCATTCCGGATAGGCCCATCACTAATTCTTTCATTTCGCCAGTTTGCTACTGTATGTTCATATGTGCGTTCATGTCGACAGTCGTATGACGTTTCACTACAATATTTTAGATTTTTTATATTTATATATTTTATATTTACATATTTATACATATTTAATTGGAATTGTATTTTCTTTTTTCCCTTTTAAATATTGTAAAATTTTTGTTCTCTAACATTATTGTTATTATAGCATGTCAATAAAAAATAATTTTTTTCTATATTTATTTTTAATAATATTTATACTCGTATATGATATAAAGGCACTATTTAAGTTACATTTGAATGTGCGGCCCGCATAAAAAATTTTATTTCGAAAATGGCCCGCCGTCCGAAAAAGGTTGCCGACCCCTGATGTAATGTAACAAATACTATTTTTATGGGTGGTTCAGTTCATTTGTTGAGCAGTATATATTCCTACTTTATCCAGAGTTTGTCCTTGCGATTTATTAATTGTCATGGCAAATGCTAGGCGTACAGGAAACTGTCTTCTCCAAAAGCAAAACGATAATGAAATATCAGGTTTTAAATCTACAGATTGGCGGTGGAACATGTGAACATAGACAGTCAAATGAGTTAGAATGCAGTTTATGGGCTTTGTATGCGTTAGACAGAAATAGACATATATGATTTAAAATCTAGTATCTTAGGATTTCTGATAAAAAAACACATTGATTCTGCGGATGCTAGATGTTAATCGCATATGTCTATTTCTGTCTAACGCATACAAAGCCCATAAACTATATTCTAACTCATTCAGCGGCTGTCTTTTACCCAAACAAATTCGAGTGGTTCATTGCAACAATCAGCAGAACACAGCGGGCCGATTTCGAAAGTTTACTTGTTCCACTGCTACGGCGCTAGCAGGCACTCCAAAGCTACGACACTTAGGCGCTACTCTAAAAGTTATGCTGTTATTTGCAACTTAGGACTTTTGTGCACATCTACACGGTGACGGCTTTCATTTAAAAAAAGAATTATCGAAATCGGCCCGGTGGAAGTCTCAAAGTAGATGTCGAAAGAAAACCCTTCACGTTTTAAATATACAGATAATTGGAATTTATCATCAATTTTTTCTGAAATTGCGACTGCACTGTTATTATTTTTAACATTATCTGTTTCGGTCGTTTCAGGTGAGAGAAGCTTCTATAAATTAAAAATTATGTCAGAAACAGTATATCCCAGAAAATATTGAAAAACCTTTCTTTATTGTCCACTGAATCGGAAATTTTCCAAACATTAAGGCCGGTGACATACTAGCGATTTATTCGTACGATTTATTCGCAGCGATTTGTTCGCAAAAACGTGTTAGGCCGGCTTCTCACGAGGCGTTTTTGCAGCGCTGCAGAGTGGCGCCGTGAAGTGGCAGGGTACGCGATTGTGTGGCCCGTTATTGCGGCGCTACTGTGTAGCAGGCAGAACTGCTAAGTCGCTCAGCAGCGCTACCGCCGGCGTTGCCAGGTGAAACCGAAATAGGTACTTTGTCACTTGCAGTGCATCGAGATGGACGCAGTGTCGATTTTGGAAACTTCCCTATCCATTTTCATGAGCACATACAATACAACCGAATTTAACGGTAACCCGCAACAAACTAAAAAGTCAGTGTTGCCGTTGGCCTGACGTAAAATTATGGCATGATGTTGCCAAAATTATGTATCAATCGGCAGCACTGGCTTAGTTCTGCGGCTGGGCTTCCGAGAATCACCGCCCGCCGCTAGTAGCGCTGCGAGTCGCGCCGTGTGAAGGGGTCTCGCGAATAGCAGCGTGCGCTTCTGGTAGCGGAAGTCTGCTACGAGCGGCTCCATATATCTAATACTTACTATATTGCTAGCGGCTATGAGTGGGAAACTCACGAATTAAGTGAGACAGACAACCAACTCTTCAATGTATAATGGTGAGCTGTGCGCAAGCGCGGCGGCGTCGTCCGCCCAATGGGGAAGTGGTCAAGTTTAAAATTCGCTTCTAAAGGCGGAGTTCGAATTCTCAGGCATGCGCACGAGACGCGTTATACTCTAAGTGAGACTATATCGGCGCCGTAATGTTTTCGGGCGTTCCGAGGCCCTACTAGCAATATGTATATGTGTATTATATAATATATATGAGTGGCTCAAACGCGCCACCGCGCGTTCGTTGAACGCTCCGTGTGAAGGCGTCTATTTAAAACAATGTTTCCCTACCAGCGGCGCCACTCTGCAGCGCTGCAAAAACGACTCGTGAGAAGGGACCCTAACACTGCTTTGAATGTACAACGACACATTGAGCGGATGTTCCGCAATCGTCCGCTCGCAGACGCATCTTCTTGCGTTCTAACCGTTAATTCGCAATACCTAACGCAACATATGGTCTTATATGGGCGTGTTCAGACTTACGAACTCTTCGCTCAGTTTGCTTGCAGAGCTGGAAATCTCTAGTTCATTCAAAGCAAGTGACCGCAATGTTTGACACAGACAAGTTTATTTTAGCCATAGAGGCACGCGAATGTCTGTGGAAAATATCTTGTAAAGAATACAATGACAAGATAACGAAGTCAAGAGCATGGAAGGACATCTGCAAAGAAGTGTATCCTGAGTGGGAAACCTATCCTGCAAATACACACGCTGAAAAAGATAAATGCATATAAGTATACTCATTTTTATTACTTGTTAAATTTAATAAACAAAAATATTACAATTATATCATGTTTCTTTGCCATGGTATTTCCCCTTCAGGTGCAATAAAATAATTTGCAAAAATATCCCGCACTTCCTGCGCTTGTGAACGGTAACCCGTTTCTCGTGGCTGAATGTCATCTAATGAGCAACTCAAAGAATCTTCAAATTTGTAACCATCTCTTCTTCTGACATAATTATGAAGTACTGTGGCGGCTTTGATAATATCAACGGCAAATTCTGGTTGGACTAGAATGCTTGTGTGGAATACACGCCATTTATTTGCTAGTATACCAAATATACATTCTACGAATCTTCGATCTCTTGTTAAACGGTAATTATAAATGCGTTGTTTTTCACTTAAACCTCTGTTAGGATAAGGACATTGTAAATGAGAATGTAGTCCAAATGCTTCATCTTCTACAAGCACAAACGGCAAACTCGGTTCGTTAGTGTTGGGTAGGGGTTTTGCATCCGGAATATTCAAAGTATTTGCATACATTTTTTCTCCTTGCGACGACTGCCTGAAAACGCTGCAATCTCCTTCTCTGCCATACGCACCAATTGTTACAGGATTAAATGCTAGAATCGACATCGATCACAAGCACTGTCAAAAATCGGGGAAAAGTACAGGGTTTGCCGGCTTTACAAAAAAACACAGATCTTGATGTGTCGGAGCAGATGACGGCGCTCCAGTTACCCTCGGTCTAGCTTAGTCGAGAAGGCGTGGTTCGAATGCTCAGTTAAAACCGACAGCACTTACCCCATGCTTTGCTCAACATAATTGCCTAAGGACGCCACTCGTTTTGAAGGGATGAACAACCCTCGTGACCCAAAACCAGAAACATCACAAGAGCAAGACCAAAGACGCTCACCAAGCTCCACCCGGGCCTGCAGATATAAACGCAGGGTGGCCTTGAATCAAATGACTTACCTTGGGGCCACCCTCCTAGAAAATTAGGATCTTAATGTAAGCTGATATACTTAAGGCTTGCACGGCAAACGAGACATGTTTTGGCTTTTACAATAAAATACACACGGCTTTTGCCAATAGGGGTTGAAGACCCAGAAAGGATTGCTCAAATACTACTATAAATAACTAGTCTGGCTTAAAGAAAAATTAGCCTTTAATGATTTAAAAACACAAGAAGTTTCAAGTTAACTACACCAGCGGTACATCCTAACTGAATATTATCGGGAATCCCAAGCAAGAGTTACCTTAACGGCTAATTACAAAACAAAAAGTACATTGTTACAAAAAAACATAACAAGGATATTTTCCCACAACTCACACATAATCAAATAAGGTTTCCTTTATAAAATTAGCCGGCGCAAAGTTCAAAACGAAATGTAGAGTACACTAGGCATCCGGGCACTTTCGTAGTACACGACGGAATACAATGAACAATACACAGCGAGATACAATAAACAAAATCGGGTCTACCTCAAGTCAAAACATGCTTCAGGTGGTCAGTGAAACTTACAGGGCAGGAATCCGGAGGAGCTCCGCGGCGGCAGCAATTACAGCACCCACAGCTTTGAAAAGGGTGAGGTCGGAAATTTGGCTGGAGTTCCCCTTACGAACAATCTCCAAGGGCGGCGGTGAAGATAGCACGACGTAACCGGATCTGCAGATGCAAAACTTCCCAATACGAGAATGGAGGCTTGAAGAAGAAGCGTCTTATCTTGATGTGCAATAGTGCAAAATTGTTCTTCTCATAATCCAATGAGCAAGAACTCCAAAACGAAAGGACACCTCGTCGCCCCACAAATACGTTGTACTAAAACATTGCCTCCCCCGGCACTCAAGATTCCGACGAACTTTGCCATGATGATTACGGAACGATAGAAACTCCATTAATTGCCTCGCGAAAACCAACCAATACATTCTTACTTAAGCACGAAACAACGTAACCCCCCCCGGCTCCGAGGACCGGGGTGTGAACTTCACCACACAACTGTCTTATTCGAGTGTTCGCTACTAATTCCTCCAAAATGCACGAGAACTTGGTGACTGTCCATTGGAAGAAAGTTTGGAGTTCCAAAATTAATAATCCCCTATGCATAATCATCAAGGGCTTATCAAATCTTGCTTCTTTTTGCCAAACCTTGGCGCAAAGCGTAGGTAGAAAAACAAACAGCGAAAGCCTTCGGCGGCTGAGGTCATATCTGACTTAGCAAAATTCAGGGGGGAAGCCCCGCTTGGCAATACTGCATATCAGAAAGTTCCACAAATCTCAAATTTCACGTTGCAAGGACAATTCTAAAGAACTTCAGGCACTAAGTTATTAAAAGAAACATTGAGCTTCGAAATCAGTGTTCACACATTCGTGACAACAAATTCATCAAACCTTATTTTTAGACGCTTAAGTACATCGGGCCGTAAGCAGGTTAAAAGTTGAAATACGAAACGGTCTTATCTCTAACATGGAACAAAGAATGACTTTATGATTACAATTCGGAGAAATATAACCTAAACGGGAATAACTGCAAGAAGCTGCGTAGTCCCAATAAAAGGGTGACGGGCATCTGAACGCTGGCTAAAATGAATTCGAGTACAGGGCCAAATCCAGTGAAATTTTAGGTAGAACGAACGAGGTCGAAATAAAATTAAAGTCCCATTACACAATGTCAACATAAGTGAAACAGTAGTTCGCATCAGCAATTGCCATTAATACAAGCGAAAAGAATTTTTTATAGTTAAAACATTCTGATCCACTATCTCGTGGACACATCAGACGAATATGCTTATTATTTACAGCCCCAATGCAGTTTGGAAACTGTGTTCTAGGGTAAAATTCATCGGCTATTTCTAACCACCTTTCTTGAGTTGGCTCATCCATTTCAATGGGTTGTAATACTTTCCATATAAAAATACATGTTTCCCGAACTATAGATGATATTGTACTTCTACCCATACAAAACTGGTATTGCATAGCAGAAAAATGCGTTCCAGTAGCAAGATACCTACAATATAGCACAAATAATTTGTGAATCGCTGGAAGTAGATAAATAATTTTACATTTCTTTATTTGCAGAGGGAGACTTAAGAAGAAAGTGGAAACATTTGAAAGATACTTTCATGAAGGAGCTAAGATGTCTAAAAATAAAAAAATCAGGAGAACCGGCAAAGAAAAAATAAAGAAATACATCTATTTTGACATCTTGCTATTCTTGATCCCGCAGACAGAGGGTAGAATGTAGGTCACACTGTTTTTAGCACATTTTTACAGCAACAAAATTTTGTTCTTGTTACAGTACAGAATCGAGCATTGCTAGAACTGCTGATATCGATCCTGATGACAATGGAGAGCCAGAGGATAATGCAGAGAATGAAGTAGAAGTGGAGGCTGCAGATATTGATGAGGAAAATGGATGTGAGGCAAATACTGTGGCTTCGTCTAGCAGTAGTAAGAAAACTAAAAAACGTGGAGAAGATTTTGAGAACAAACTTCTGGCTATATTAGCAAGTAATAGATCTGCAGCAAATGATGAAGATACGGCTTTTTTCACGTCTCTTCTACCTAGCGTCAGAAAGCTAAATAATAATCAAAAGATGGAATTTAGACTGTAGACTTTAAATGTCCTGAAAAACATTCAAACTCCATCTTTTGCTCCACACAATCTATATCAACAGCCTCCTACTTACTATGCCTCTGCATCGGTTCCTACTCATTATCTGCAGCAAACTCGTTCTTCAGAAGCATCAACATCAGTTTCTGGTTCGTATTACCATGACTATATCTTATCGCCGTCTCCTGATTACAACGAGTTTCAAAACTTGTAATTTTGTTATTTTTCGTATGTTGTTTCACGATCACGATCACGATCACGATATGCCTATATTTATCCACTGCTGGATGTAGGCCTTCCCTTTGTTGTTCCATCTATGCCTGCAATCCTGTTCCTGCCACCTTCACGATGTCGTCCCTCCATGTTGTGTTTGGTCTGCTTACGCTCCGTTTTGTCTGTCTTAGGCGCCAATCCATTATGCGTTTTGTCCATCTATCATCTTTGATTCGTGCAATATGTCTAGCCCATGACCATTTCATTTGGGTTATTCTTTGGGTGACACCAATAAGCTTTGTTTGATTTCTTATGTTAGAGTTTCTTATTCTATCTGAAAGTTTAATATTCAGCATGATAAGTTTATGTGCTCTCTGGGTTTTTGCCATTCTTTTTATGTTGGTGGCAGTATAACTCCAGGTTTCTGCTCCATATGTGAGGGTGGGTAGGACGCATTGGTTATATACGTTGCCTTTCAGGTTATTGGGAATCTCAGGTTATTGGGAATCTCGGGAGATTTCAGAATGTTGCCAAGTCTTCCGAATGCACTCCAGGCCAGTTTGATTCTTCTCGTTACTTCTTCGTTTATGCTGTCTTTTGCGGTTGTTATTTTTTGGCCCAGATATATGTAACTGTCTACTATGTCAAGGTCTCTTTCATTTAATGTTATGTTTATATTGTTGTTTGTGTTTGTCATAATTTTTGTTTTGGTTATGTTCATTTTTAGTCCTATAGCTTTTGATGTTTCATCTAGTTTAGTGATCATTGTTTGTAGTTCGTCTTGCGACTTACTTATTAATACAATGTCATCTGCAAAACGTAAATGATTGAGATAACGACCATCTACATTAATTCCTTTGTTTGACCAATCTAGCTCATTGAAGGCGTCTTGGAGTACTGTTATAAACAGTTTTGGGGAGATGGTGTCCCCTTGGCGTACTCCTCTGTTAATCGCTATAGGACGTGAGTCTTCGAACATTTTAATGTACATCTTAGAGTTTTTATATAAGTTTTTGATCAATGTAATATAGCTGCTGTCTATTCTACAGTTTGTCAGGGACTTCAAGACTGCCCACATCTCCACTGAATCAAAAGCCTTTTCGTAGTCGATGAAGGCGATGTATATTTCGATGATGTTGTATTCATTGCATTTTTCGAGTGTTGTTCTGAGTGTTTGTAGATGGTCGCAAGTGTTGTTTCCTGAAACCGGCTTGCTCGCAGGATTGGTAAAAATCGATTTTATTTGTTATTCTGTTCGTTATTATTTTTGTGAAGAGCTTATATAGCTGTGACAATAGGCTTATTGGTCTGTAGTTTTCTAATTTTGTGTTGTTTCCTTTTTTGTGTATGAGAATAACTTCGGCCCAGTGCCACGCTTTTGGTATATTTCCCTGTTCTAAGCATTCATTATAGATTATGCACATTTCTTGTTTCAGTCTGAGTCCACCTTCTTGTTACATTTCCGCCAGTACGTTGTCTCGGCCAGCACATTTATTCCTTTTTAATTTTTTTAGTGCATTGTCGAGTTCTTCTATATTTATCTTGGGAATTTCTGCTGATCCTATATTTCTTATACTTTGTTCACTCTGTTCTTTCTGTTGATTGGTAGGGTTTACTTTCGATTCGTATAGTTCGGAGTAAAATGCTGTAATTTCTTCCAGTATGTTGGTTACTACTTTAAATATTGTTTTCGATTAATTTTATTTTGATAATTAAATGCGTAAAGTGTAAATTTCATTTATAAATACATATATCAATGTACATACCTCAACGTTATTGTTAACCTCTCTTCAACAGTGATAGCTTTACGAAATGGCGTGTCTCGCTTTTGGATATCATTTCGGAGTAGATCCAACAACAGATCAAACGATGCTATTGACATCCTATAATAATTGAAGAATCTATCTGGGAATCTTCTTAAATTTCCATATAAACAATGGAACTGACGCTAAGCCGTTACAAATTAAGCGGATGCACCTATTGGCCACGATGTTTTGAACGTTTTTGCTTCATATACGCATATGCACTACAAACAATTTCAATATCGGTCATTTTATATAGTACCGTACTGTATTTTTATTAATAACAAACAATAAATGAAAATTATTCAACCTTCATGCGACCATAGTCGACGTACAACTGCGGATATCTGACAGTATATCACAGAGATGTGACATCTACTTTATTTTCGCGAATAAATCGCTGCGAATAAACCCCACGAATAAATCTGAAGTTACGCGACTGATTACCAAACTTTAATATTATGCAAGACGAACAAACAAATATATTTTTCAATACTTTCTGTAAGGCTACGTGTCAAGGTCAACTAACTATAGAAAACTAGAACGCGAAGTGTTGCGAGTACAAAAGAAAAACAACGTGTAGGTATAGTTCATGTAGGTTAAATTAGTTTTTTATTGAATATTAACAGAGTCGGTCTGATTCGATAGATATTGATTCATCAGTGTCCATATAATTAATCTACATATTTTACAAAGGTATACGTAGTTTTATTCAAGCATGCGTCACGGTCTGGTCGAAGTAGTTCACACGGCGTAAATGCTTGTTTCATATTGACCGCACTAAGTTTGAATTCGTACGAGTTTAAGAATTGATTAAAAGTGTTCTTATTTTAGCAATTACAATACGCGACACGCGATTTTCTTGTTGTTTGCAGTGTGAACCTGATGTTTGCTTTAGTTCAGTGAAAATATTGGAAAATGAAGGCAGTTTGGGTAACTGTGATTGTGATAATCTGCATTATCCTTTTTTTCGTACTATTCAAGTTATATCTAAAATTCAGCACTGGCTGGGACAGAAGTCCTACTTGCTTAGTTGGGAAAACTGCAATAGTAACAGGAGCAAACAGCGGTAAGTGGTTAATTTTTACGTTTATAGTTAACGACAAATATAGCTTTCATCATACATAAATATGAAATTTACGAATTAAATTGTGATGTCACTATTCTATATTTTATATAATAATCTGAAAATATTTTTCAGTTATCTCAGAACTATTTCATTATACTCGTGTACGAATGTATTTAGTTAAATTTATTTAATTGATATTGTAATATTAATTGGTAAAAACTACTTCATACACAATTTATTTTGGAAATGACTACTTGAGGTATTTTTGTCTTTTTGATGTTAGTTGAAATCTACAATTTTAATCTTTAATCTTAAAAAAAACAAGACATTGAGATAAAGTAATGCAGCCAGATATTTTACGATTAATGGTATTTTCCACAATGTCCACATTCACTACAGGGAGCTCGAAAAGTTGCGATTCAGACGAATCTCATTTGATTATTGACTGAAAGGTTGCTTTGCAAAAATGTGTTTCTGTAATTTTGACCTAATATAATGGCATTTTATTGTCGTTTTTAACGTCAAAATGATGCATTTATTCACCCTAGTTGCAATATGAGATTTTATATTTTGTAGATTTAAGTAAATTTATTTACTATAAAAATTAATGACTCAAAATTACAGAAAATCTTGTATGCAACATGTTGCAAAATTAGTGTTTTCCACACACAACGTGTTGCCCAACTTGCTAGAGCCAGTGGGACAAACTTCACGTCTAGTGTGGCAAACACTTTCATTTTTCAACTTGATACATAAATAGCTATTTGTGGAGGTATAATACGCCCGTGTTTTACGTCACTCGGGTTCGCTACGCTTTTCCTTGTTTCTCAAATTGGCTTTCGCGACTTTTTATGTAATATACTATTAGGATAGCCTTAGAAACTATCTGTTACCATTAACTAACGGAGTGAGAATAGACGTATTAGACTTAGGTCACCTATATGTTTTGTAGAATCACTAACGCATTTGACGGAGTTCTCATAATTGCGGTATACATTTTTAATATATGATTCACCAGCTCAATTGAGCATATAAAAACTAGACTTGAACATCAACTTCAAAAACCAAATATCAAAGTGAACGTTGCAAGAAATCAAGAATACCACCATTACATTTCGATGGTATATGGCTCAAATGAAAGACACTTATTCACTGAGACACTTATTTTGTAAATGTACCAATTTCCACATAATAAGTCATGTGATTTATTTAGTGTAACACGCCCATGCATTTGGCCCATAAAATTAGAAAATGTATCGACTGTTCACGTGGTTGGCTTAATTAAATGGTCACAATGTACATGAGATTTAAATATACTGGTTATTTATCATTTGGAGTGCAATCTTAAGAAACTGTTTTATACTAAATAAGTAGCTTGTAATGATTTGTTGGTTGTGTTGAAGAGGGAGGTTCAGAGTTTGAGTAATTTAAAATGTAAATGAATAAGAAATTGTATAATTTCACTGCCGATCATAGTGGCATTTGGAAACACTGTATAAGGATATACACTCTGAAAGGTTGTTGGTATACTTAATATACTTAATTAATAAAATAATAACAGCTAGCACGAAAAATTGGGTTTAACGAACGATTTAATACATTTCCGTTCTATACAGGCCATGAGAATTTACGAGAAGGTAATCATGTATGTGAACTTTATATACACTTAAGTTAAAATGTCAACTGCCCAACATGATCAAACTAGAATAATTAGAATAACTAAAATTTAGCCTCCAAGATAATTTTAGATTTCAAATTTTGGTAAGTAATAGCAACAGGTATAAATCTAAAAATATCCTAAACTGATCAGAAATATTAAAGGTTAAACAGGTTGAGGATAACCATCCTCACGATTATACCTCCCCCCCCCCCCCCGGCTCTTATCCATGGACTAATCTAACTAAAATGTTATATTTTAATAGTACATAGTTACATAGTTCTTTCATCCTTTTCAAGTGACAGTATGTCCTTTGCGATCAACACTTCGCCGTATTTTTATTGTACTTTCCCAATATCGAATGACCAAGGACATTTTAGATCTACTTTGTCCTGATGCTATATAAGCATAATGTAAATTCGTTCGTAATTAGGCAACTATATCTGAAATTTAATGACTTAATATATTTAAGTCCTATTTTTAATAGACCGTAAATTATTTTATGGCTTTCACATTGCTTTTTTTATCAAAGTAGAATTAAATTTCAAGTTCGACTGCTGTATCTGTCCAGCTAACATTTTCAACTAACTTAGATATTGTATGGCCTGCATGTTGGTAATATAAACGAGGATTTACCAAATTTGACCCCAGAGTTGCATTAACATAACTGCGTCGACACTGGACAGAAATTTCAATAATTGTAAGTATTATTAAAAATCAGAATAACTAGAAAACTGCTCTTTGTGAACTGAAAGATACGAAACTCAGTTGAAATTGGTGCATTCCTAAAAGAAATCGAAAACAATACGTGTAGAACTTGCTATCAAGTTTAAACATCTACAATAACAAATGACTGACTTGAAGTTACCAGTTTTAATAATTCATTGTCTAAGCTAAATTTTCCAATCAGTGTGCTTAGCATTTTTCAAATTAAATGAGAAAAAAATTGTACTGCATATAGGATTAACAAGAACCCAAAAACTATTTAGAATGATAAAATTTATAAGATCTGTTCTGTTGGCGAAGGCGGCTGAAAGTAACATGGATAGAGTGGTGCACTAACGTGCTCATTCTAAACGAATTGAACATCACAAAAAGCTTAAGCACCGTAATATCTACATCAGTTCTAAAATACGAGTAGATTAGCCATATAATGCGGCCAAGGAACGATTGCTTAAAAAATTAATTGCCAAAGGCAAAGTAGATGCCTACGAGCTATTCTGCTCAAGTACTGGTCTTGACAGGCAAAACAGTATACCAATATGTGCATTGCTTTTTAGACAGAAAAGACTGGAAAACGCCTTTAAAAACTGTACAAAATAATATTGCCTCGACGCTCAGAAATTTGCATGCCGAACAGGAAGAAAAAAGGTCAAAATGCTTATTAATTCAACACAAAAAAAATATTAGAAATTATAAATAAAAAAGAAACGATAATTTTTTAACAGTTTGTTACAATAGTAACTCGATACTACAACATAAAACTGTTTGTTATACAATAAAATGACATAAATCGGGCAGTTCGCCTACTAACTTCTGTAGGTGGGGGGGTTCATTACGATACTATGAAGCAGGACAACGACCTGTTAATCTGAATAAAGATGTTAATTGCCTTAGACGCCACAACTTTTTACATCGGTAAATACAACGCTCACTGAAAAGTGGAAATGGTGAACGAACCTTTCACGCAGCTCGGTCACGCAGTCAGAAAACAGCCTCGGTGAACCTGCTTTTATTTGATTTCTTCAACTCACTAAACTCCTTAAAAAGAAACAAACACAACAGAAAATACATATTCGCATGCGACATCCTACAGGAAACAATAATGCACGACTAATTTAAAATGAAATGCATTAATTTGAATAAAATACATGTAAATAATTTGGCAAGCATTGAATTAGGCAAAAAGAGTTAGTAGTCTTACTTATGCAAGTCTTGAATTAGTTATGAAAGTAGCAGTGGTGAACAGACTACAAAAACGGAACAATCCGGCTAAAAATAGCTACTGGTTATTATAAATATAGGTTACGCATATTACTTCTAAATATAGCTGATGCAGTAATGGAACTACGTCACACACTGCTCTGTATATTGCAACGTTTTACATGAGACTCAGACAACGGCGCACGTGAGATCTATCACGAGGCGGCCAACCATGCTGCGACATGTTTATCAGACAGTGACAATAAGGCGCCAGCCGAATTAATTCCCAGACGTACACAGTGCCTTCTGCAAGTGCACAATCAAAACCCTAAAAGGAAACTATATGAAACGAAGCGGTAACGCAGAAAACTTTATATCTGCAGAACTCTACAACTAAACGACGGGTGAAACAAAAAGATGTCACTAGTGATTTGCAGTCGCATAAAATTTTGCCTAAATAAATTAAATGGGGTGGGAAAGCGTCACTATTTGTAGAGTAGTGGTTATCACATCTGCTTAGCATTCGGGAGGTCGCGGGTTCGATTCCCCTGGCCGTCTGCTCTGATTCAGGGGTTTTGGGTGGTTTTCCTGAGTCAACAGTGTACCTTCTCTGAGGCGAATTCCGCGGCAGTACTTCTCCACCTTTCCTAACCTCTCTTACATTGTCCACCCCTCCGTTCTCTCACCCATCCTATAATTCCTGTTATTGGCTGAAGAGGGATGCAACGTCCCTATAGCAGCCCGCCCCCAATTGGAGGAATTGAAATGACACTGAACCTACCTACTCAATATTTGAAACAGAAATGCGGGAAAGTCCGAAAATTTAAAACAAAGTAATAGAAACTCAAATTGTCCTAACAAGTTTATATAGAAATGGAATGAATCTCGCTATAAATCTCAGTTAAAATTACGGAAACATATTAGAGTTAATGATGTTACTTAGTTAATTTGACAAAGATTTATCAGGTGAAAATATACTAGAATTCATATGAAAACGTTAAATGGGAAGAAAATAGGTGTTAGCAAATGTAAGGCAACTGTAACTGATTGCGATGTCAATACGAAAGAACCATGCAGCGGTTTCACTGCTTGGCTACCTAAAAATGTGGCTATTATATGTAACTTGCTGATTCACTTCATTGTTTAGTTTGGGAAATACAATAGTAGTGTTTACCCAAGGAATGATATAAACGAATATATATGTGGCAGAAAGTTGGTAAAAATAAGAATAATTTAAGAAGCAAAAGACTGTCAACGTTGAAATAATTGACAAAACACCGTAGTAGCCTAAGCACGCTGGCATTGCTTGAATTTTTGGAACAGTTGAAATGCCCTGTATTTAAATAAAGTAGCATAAATGATACAGGTAAATCCTTGAGTCAAAAGAAGATTAAGTTAAACATACTTTAGTACAAAGTCGTACCCCTGATGACTGACAACATATTAAATATCAAGACAAAAATAAATTAACAAGGTTACCTTGACACAGATTACTCATATTTGGCACACGCGAACGCGAGTATCTATAATTGGTTCGAAAATTGATGCACAGGGGGCGCTGTTGCAGCTAATTACTAATGTATTTGCTTGGCCGCAATATTGCGTCCCACCCTGTAAGATAGACGAATTTTATCTACAGATTTAATTTTTTTTATTGGCGCTTTGGTTTTCAAGATAAATGGGTATGCAATTGTTCCCAAAGAAATAAAATTCGAAAATCATGTATGTTATTAGCACTGTTGTTTTTTTTTTAATTAATGAAACGGAGTAAGACACAATATTGCAGATATATTTAAGAAATACTGCTTTCCGCTTCATTTAGTTTAAAACACATTTTATTATGTGAAAGTAGCACATTACTATTGAGAATAACGAATATTATTATTTTTGTTGAATTTAAGACGGTTAACGTCAAGTAGTTTAAATCAAACTAAAAAATTAGCCATATATAGAACCATAATAACCATGAACAGAGTTATATTAAGTAATGACAATATGATACAAAATGTTAGTCAGTTAATTTCAGCATTGGTATAAATCACAAACGTGACCCACGCTGTAGGCGAAATCTACAAATATAGCCAGCGCTACTGTTGCACCTAATTATATGAGTTTAGCTAGTACACAAGAAAGTTCAATATTTAAATCGGTAACAAATATCTGGGCGGATTAAATTAGTGGGCAATTACAAATTTACTATGATGTCGCAGGTCGAACATGGCAGGAGGCCGACAATAATAGTATGCCACCATGTAGCTGCTCATACTTTAACAACTCCAAGTCCGCTCTGAAAACCACGAAACACTATCGCTGAATTAGAATAGTAAAGGAGAAAGACAAATCGCACGCATGCCTTTACCTTACAGCTTCAAGATTTAAATCGCGAAGCCAGAAAAATCGGCAAACATGTGCCATGGGCAAATATGCGGTAAAGCGAGTGAGCTGGGACACTATCCCTGCCCTCGTAAGTCACTCTAAACTAGTCCTAAACTAAGGCAAAAGTTAATACAAAGTCAATACCTGCGATCAAGTCGGAGACGCTAGCAGAAAAGAACGAAGAACAAAAACGATCGCCGCTGGTGCGAGAAGACAATTGAATAATACTTGGCCTAGTTACACATGACAAAGGAACGATAATCCATCTCGCGAGACTGAAGACCGTTCAAAACGAGTTCGGCGACCTCAATGACTGTACAAAGTTGAGCATGTCGAAAGGGGCGACCAAAATACACAAACTGGGAAGTACAAGTAATTGGTCATTAAAATGTAACGCTTTTTACCCTTAATACCATATTAGATAAAAATTGTATGTAGTTATTTCCTATAAATTGTAATTTTAATTAGTGGTCAATGTTGACCAGTTTGAGCACTTGTGCTTTATTATCGTAATGTTTTTTTATAGATATTGTTTGTTCTTATTTATTTAAGTTCGAAGGTGTTCAGGTTTAGTTAAAAGCGTTACCGGAACATTTATCGAAAAAATTCCTCCAAACGACAATTCATCGAAAGAACAATTAATCGAAATGCAGTTTATCGAAACACAATTAATCGAACCAACAATTCATCGATAGGAAAATATATCGAAATTTCGCGTTGTAGGAATTTCAACTGGTTTTTTGAAGATAATATATTTAGCTTTTTTTAAAAATTTGTTTGGAGTTTAATTATATCGGGCAAATCCACCCGAACTACCCTTCACACTTTATCAAGGCTTAGCTGGCGTGTTTAGAAGTTTCTTGTTGTTTTTATAAATATTTGTAAAAGTCGGGAAACAATTCCTTTGTTATTTTATTTTTTTTGGTTTTGTGTTGTATTCTTTTTCAATTCATATTGTAAATAATACGTTACGTGCATATATGTATAGGTACATTTTCTAAAATCCTGTGTCGTGTGCTATTCGACGCAAGAAATCGAAAATATTTTCTTTATTATAATTTCAACCAGCTGTACCTCTCTGCATAATCCCTGCACTTCTTGTGGCCTGGTGGCCATGCTGCAATTTCTAAGATTTGTTCGGTATAATTAAACTCAAAACAATTTTAAAAAAGTAATATGTAATTATAAAGAAGTTGACGAAATTCCTAAAGCGCGAAATTTCGATAAGTTTTCCTTTCGATGAATTGTTGATTCTATGAATTTTGTTTCGATAAATTGCATTTCGGTTAATTGTCCTTTCAATGAATTGTGTTTCGATAAATTATTTTCGATGAATATACCTAGACCCAGTTAAAAGTGAGCACCTACTTTGCATTTCTGTAATTGTATGGTATCAATACATTATAGATTTTTTTTCTATTGGAGGTAATTAAATAAGTAATAGCAGCGAAGGTATTGTTTTCTCTTTCCTCGTCCAAAAGGCCAAGAAAGTATTATAATTGTGAGAAAATCACCTTTCGAGATGTCTTCAGATCTTCACGATTTGGGGGCTCTGAATGATAAACATGTTTTTTCAATTCTCAGGCTCAAAAACTTATTAAACTTATCTAAAATTTATTGGAAGGTAACGATATTTTTTATGCGGATTGTATGTCTCCTTGGATGGAAATCGAATGTACTTTTGGTCAAATACATAAAGGGTGAGAGTTAAAAAAATAAAATGTCTATTTTTGCTTTAACTGATAAATAGATAATAGTATATTATGATACTAGTGTATAAGTACGCCTTTAAAACAAGTGCGACGAGTTTAAGAGCATGACGCAAAGCGGAAACGTGCAAAAAAGACGTAATTCGGACGCTAATATTAAGAGTGCTACAAAAGTCACTTTTGACACTAGAAACTGTGTAAAAAGTTATCATTTTGACACGATCGTAGAAAAACGTAATTATTTGCATCCTTCATGAAAATGGGACCCTAAAGATACAGGGTGAATATCGTAAAATGGACAGAAATGTGCAGCCACCAACTCATCCCTTATAATGCAGCCAACAGCAAACTCAACTTCTATGCCAGCGTGAGTTAGGGGTTAAAGCGGTGAACTAGAAATTAGTAATTAAACTCCACTTGGGTGAGCACATGGAAGCGCGAGTTTGACTCCCAGCGACTGTAAAGTGTTTTCTTGTATTTGCAAGATGATGTAATTCGCTCAAGAAAAGTTCCGTGTAATAGTATTTAACATTACTAGCTTGGTAAGAGGGTTTTTACTGACGAATAGAAGGATATGACTGGCTCTCCTGCGGCTCGCCAGTCACCTTCTTGAGCCAGTAAAACCTGTTACCTTGCCTGTATTGTTGAATATTTTATTTGTTACTCACTTGTAAATAACAATAAATTTACCATTTATTCAAAATGTCAAACTGACAAGCAACTAAATTCATCAATATGACACATACTAAGGAAGACAACTCTGACTTTGCACGTTATCATTTATCTATCAGCACGCCTGTAAAACTGACAGTTAACTTGTAAAGATTTTACAAGTTAGTAACTTGTTAAAATAAACTTTCTTGATTAATACAGTGACTTGATAAATTGATGTCTATAAGCGAGGAACAAATAATAGTTATTTACCTAACAAGTTCGGCAAGGTAATTTTTCCGAATGAGCACTTTGTTTGCAGCACGACCGAAGGGAGTGCTGCATGTAGTGCGAATTCGGGAAAATTCTTCCCGAAAAGGTTAGGTACAATGTTTTTTGTAACGAATAATTGAAAATATTTAAAAAAATAAAATATATATAATTATTTAGTGTTTTACTACTTTACTGAGTTGACAGCACAAATCACTAAACTTTTATACATACCTTACGTTAGGTTAGCTTTCGTCGTAGATCAGCACACTAAAGTGTAAGGTACCGCCATTAGTGATTTTTTTATATCTATCCTTGTGGCACAATTGCCCTAGTTTTTGTTGGAGGGTAAAAAGCACCGCAGTGCGGGAAAAGTAAATTTCGGCGCATCGGGAATGACCGGGAGATATGAATTTTGAAGTCACGAGTACAAAAGCACTTTTACATATTTATATTTTTGCAAAAGTTTAATTTCTCCTTAAAATAATTAGGATTGTACATAATTAAATACTCAAGATTAACCACTGAAATATCATGCATATATTTGAACTTACTCCCCGAATACTAATTTTGCTTCCTTAAAAACGGAAACAACTAAAGGTTGTAAATTAGGTTCTTAAAATAGAATATTGATTTTACAATTTTCAACGGAGACAAAGGGTTAACGGTAATACTTTGCAATCTCTCAAATCATGTTTTATGTGCTGAAACTACCAGTTATGGTTGAGTAAATCGAGTCAGTTCTATACTATTACGTTCTGTCAATGTCTTTTATTATGGTTTAGGCTTTTTACTTTTCTTTAATCCAGTATAGGAAGGCACTATAATTATGCAAAGCTCTAAATTGAATGTTTTATGAAAATTCTAAATAATGGATCAACAGCAATGATCACGCCCTTATCGGAATACTAATTGTCTGTCAATTTACAAATATACAGGGTGTTGAAAAGAGGAGTTAAATATTTAAAGAACAAGCCATACAATCGACGCCAAATAAAGTCTTAATATACATGGGTCCGCAAATCAACTTTTCGACTGCTTATACAACTTATTTGGTATAGTTTTTATTATATGGCGCCCCAAAGCACAATTACCAAAAAAGAAGTTCAAAATGCCCTCCTTTCAAAAAAGCTCGGCCGTGTTCGAATTGTTTGACGCCTTTAGATTATTTACAGGTATTGCATACCCTAAAATTTGTAAATAACTTCAGATACCAAGTATCAAGGAGTTAAGTCGGGAGACCTAGGAGGCCATGGAATTTTTTGTTTAAAGACACATATTCCAAAAGAATGGGCAAATTATTTCCAAAAGATTAAGGTATGCGGTCCTAATAGTCTGCGCCCCTAAAATACTTAGCCAGATATTTAGGCTGAAGCGCTGTTAATTTCTGGATTCAATAACTCCTTGGGAATTTTCGTCCGATTAATTCTGGTTATTGTGGAAACTGAAAATCCCATTTTTAGTAAGTTCATCAGAGAAAAAGATGTTAGCTGCAAAATCCAGGTGTTAAGTAGCTTCCCGTTAAAGCCACCGATAGTATGTTATTCTGGCTTGGTGGTCAAGGTTAATAAACGCTTGTACTCGTTGAATATGGTACGGATATAAAAGTTGATTATGGATAGTTCCCCAAACAAGACAACCACTTACATCCACTTTCGCCGAAAATTTTCTTAGACTAATTTCGGAGGTTTCATGCCCTATGACAAAATTTGATCTTCCACCGTCCGAAATCGCAGCACGTTTTTCAAATAAACCAGTGTTCGACAGCAGCAGATAACATTTTCGAAACATCATATGAAACAGGCAGTTGGAGATTAGGAAAAGCATCGCTATAAAGGCGACTTGGTCCCTAGGCATTGCCAATGGCACGACCGTATGTGAAAACTATATCGGTTGTTGCAGCTTTTGAATACAAAGCTATTGTGATTTAAATGAATATTAATGGAATCAGACTGTTAAGAACAACTTTTAAACTAAGAATATGTACGACAAGAAATTTTAATCTCAGAAAACCGTATGCGTAATTCGCTTCTATCTCGAAATCGGTTTTTAGGGACCCATGTATATAAAATTCTTTTAGATGGCCTTTAATTGCATTTAATCTTTTTTTCCAACACCATGTATATGAAATTTTGAATTTATTCTTTACTATACTACTACACTATTTAGCATACCAACCATTTATTTTTTTCAAATTATTCTAAACTGATGTTGGTACTTACGTTTTCTCTCTCTCAATTACTTCAGCTTCACAAGATGAATATACATGTTTATTTCTCTTATGTTAGAATAGGTTAGAAAGTAAATACTTTAATTATATTTATTGTTATTCAAAGCTGTTATGAAACATCAGCCAGCTTTAACCACAGCTGAGCAACAGCCTTGTGGTTTTCACAATGTGCTGTTTTATTTAATGTTCTATTTTTTTTCTATAAAGATAGGATTAAAAGTATTATTACTATTATTTATGGGCATTTGAAAATTCCTATTGGCTTTGTGGAACTTAAATGTTAGTAAGCGTTTGTTTGGGTGTTTTGATATAATAAATTATATATTATATCTGTCATCTCGTATATGTGACTTATTGTCCGTTCGAAGTTAGCTGTAAGGAAGGGTTGCTTGTTTCGTAGTATAAAATAGATGTAATTCAACTTTCATTTAAATTAGCATGCAATTACAGAGTATGCCTGGAACAACAACAATAACATTCAAATATTTATCGAAAAAAACTATTTAAATAAAATCACATTTATTTTACTTAGCAGAGCAGGGGTGAAAGAGTGTCCTCAAATTCTATTGATTTGAGTAACTGTCCACCAATAATTTTCAAATGAACACCAAGTTACGTACGAAAAGATATATTTTAATACCTACCTATATAAATATTTTATTGCATTGATAATACAATTCTTTACTCAAATCGTTCACATATTAATATTTTAAATTCTTGAGTGTGGCAAATTATTTTCATATATTGCAACGCTACGAGAGTATATTTAAGAGACAGCCAGCTAACCATCAGTGGACACGTTCTTGCAATGATTTAATTATCAAATAATAATAATAGGTCAAGAACTTATAAACTCAGATTAAGCGCAATAGTCAATTACACAATATCTGAAATACAGAACGTAGCAGTAACGAAATCAGACACTGAATGATATACGAATGTGCATTAGATTTATTAAACAACGCTGCATGTAATAAGTAATAACCATTACAGGAATAATATAAATTTTGATTATGCCGCATTTACTCGAAAGGGGCACTCGAGCTTAAAGCGTAGATTAGTGCGATAGAAATACACAAACCATAGCCAGTAAAATGTATAATTACATATTAAATATAGCTATAGTCTATTTTACCGGGCTTGTGGTCCTGGGTGGTGTAGCTTGAACAAGCGTCCACGTTCGATCAGCAGAGTTAAGCAACGCTCTCTCTGGTCAGAACTTGGATGGGAGTTCCACGGCTGCATCTCTCGGCGCCTCGTGGTACGGCTATCACGGAAAAAAGTTGGTCCCGGCGGTCATACAAGATCATGACAGTCGTTAGTGGGGTTGGAAGTCCTCATAACTGCACAGCGACGCCTATAATTGGCCTAACGGCTGTTGGCTGAGTGCGAATTAAATAAAAATAAAATAAAAATAAAAATAAAATACAACTTATTAGGCTGCACACCTTAACTGAGAAACCTACGCTTATACCGAAGGTGAGACACAACACTGCTGCAGGCAGTCAATGCCAGTAAACTTCATTCACGAAGCTCTTCGGGGATAATGTCCAAACTCTCATAGTGCAGAAAGATCGCAGCTTCTAATGCCCCCGGGTGACGTTTTTAGCGGAATTCCCAAGCAACCGGAATTTTTGGTGATTTGTACCATGCAAGTGACGTATTTTATCCCGTAGGTGACGCCTGTATATTACAGGCGATCAGCCAAAACGACAAGAAATTTTGTGATCATAACCTGTTCTAGGGCGCGGACAACATATCTCAAAAAGTGCCCAATGCTCCAACCCGCATATCAGCGAAGCTTCCACAAATATCAATCCACGAAATCTATCGAAAAAGATGCTATATTTTTTCAGGCAAAAAAGAACCGAAACAAAAAACCTAGTTATCAAACAGCTGCTCCGATTGGCGGTAAAACACATTACATTCCAAACGCTAACGCTACGTTTGCACGTTTGTGTTTCAATAATGGAGCTTTCACACTGTCATGTATTCTATACCAAATAAATTCTCATCATATTTACGCTTTTGACACAACAACGACTGAATTTACCTATATTTTTTTTAAATGCCGGCAAAATATCCTGCAAGTCTTATAGAACGAATTTATTGCTCCTTGGTTTTAGCAATTTAATGCAACTCTACTATGCAACGAAAACTATATATAATTTTATTGTTAAATAATGTAAATCGTAGATTTATAAGTGTTTTTTTTATATCTTGATCCGCAAGCGACAGTTTTCCACCGCCTGTTATATATGGTATTTTCTGTTAGTGAAAATTAACGATTGACTTTTTAGTTGGTTTCCCAATACAAATATAATGGCTTTATATTATACCTTGCCATTACAGAAGTGAGACGATATGATTAATGAGAATCAACTGGCATCCTGCTTTTATGTTTAATAATTTTTGAATGCAACTGAATACAAGAGATAGTCTTGTCATAAATGTGAAAGTGTCAAAAAATCATATGTATAACTCCGGAGTATGGTGTCATTCCCGCCTTTGAATGTTTACTGCCCTCGCTAACGCTCGGACATTAAACTACATCCGCGGGAAGGCATGATGGACTTTCCTCCCTAGTAATGCAATTAGCTAGTTTGCTTCGATCGGGTGAAGATTGATACTCTTCAAGGGGTTTCGGGCCGCAAAATGCATGTTTCCGGTATGCTGGAGTCGTTGCTAGTCAACAAGAAGTAACAGTATGGAAAAGTTTTCGTCGGTAAGACAACAAGGAATATAAGGTACATAATATATAATCTGCATGCAAAATATGGTCTTCTCCAACAAATAGTTATAACTGCAATAGACAGACAGACACACAGACATGCGGAACTGAGAAAAACTGTTTTTCGTCATCTAGGAATCCTGAAATGTGAATATCCGAAGAAATTCCGGAAGGTTATTTCTTCTCGATTACAATACTTCCTTTGTGTTCTAAACCAAGGAATCGAGTTTCTATTAATATTTGTATTAATGTTATGTTCACGTCATATTTTTGAAAAATATCATAAAATGAAACTTACCAATACTGAGAGGCTAAGTATGTTATTAAAAATTTGCAAGTAAATATTTTAAATTTTGTTATGGTATTAATTTGATTTTTCGACATTTATTGACGAGAGGGCGCCGATGGCACACGTCACATTCTAGAACTTGTACCGCTTGCCATAAATTAACTGCTCAAAAACAGGCTAAACCTTGGCTAAACCGCTCAGTGAGATGGGCGGGGTCCTTCTGACGTAATGAACCTTTAGGGACAAGCATGTCCATACACAGGGTGTTACTAGAAAAATGATACGGGGTTTTTAAAAGGGGGCACCACAAACTTCGGCTTGACAACCCCCTGTAGAAGTTCGATGTCCAATGCGTTGGAAAATAATATCTTCGACGCTGTCGTGAGTCGACCGCCACGGCGCCTCAACCTGTCGCTTTCAAGCTCGCCAGGATCCGCTGTACATTATTTATACAAATACTGACACTAGCGGTAATGTCACACAAAACAAGTCATATACACATGTGATAAAATATCAATTAAAGAAAACACACAGAAAACAATAAAAAAAGGGGTCTATTAACCTCAAAATAAAACACATTTGAAATTACACAGTTTTCTAAGATTCGAAGGGTTAATTATGACTAAGTAAATCGAATCAAATAAGCGTCGCCGTGTTAACATGATGCGCTGCGTTAATATGAGATCAACACTGGCACAAGGGGTCGAAACTTGACAATTACAGTCCGCAGGCGGGCACACCCGCTGGCTTAATGACAGCGTAGTAATTAATAAATTAGGACAAGCTAAACACAAACAAGAGCACGCGACTGAAGGGCGCACTAGTAACAGTTTAATAATTCTAACGCCGTTACTTATCTAAGCCCGGTTAAGCCGGTACAAGCGATGCACAGGAATGAGCCTGAGGGGCACGTGGACGCTAACTGAATTTCACGCGCACTATCACCTCACGTCATGGAGAGTCACCGCTCTGCGTTATGCGTTCAAAATTAGCACACTCTAGAATTACAAGAACACAGTACCTGTGAAGCATCTCCGGGGCTCGTTCCCAGGCAGCTGGAAGCCGTCAGGAGAGCATCGGGTTGAAGAGGGGAACGTCACCTGCGGTTCGTAGAAAGAAAAGGGTGTCGCAGGCGGTCTACAGGCCTGCACGTCTCAAGAAGGGACGGGGCTTCGGCGACGATGTGTTACGGACCCGCTGAATCCTTGTCTCGAGCAAGCGAAATTTGTTTAGCTCACAAACGGGGAACGAATTGCAACCTGTCTCATATAACTGAACCTCGTCGATTTAATTCATACTGAAACGATCTGAGGGCCACGCGGCCGCAGCGGCACGACAGGAGAGATCAGAGGGACAACGTGGCCACATCGCGCTTCACCTGGGAACTCACACACCACTTCTACACTCTACGAGAGTCGGGGACCAGTATAATTTTAATAACGAAAATTCAAATAGCCGAAGTTATGTTCTAATCAAGCAACAGCAACAACCGTTAGCCGCCCCATGGCCTTGGCCGGCGCGGCGTATCTACCACACACCAAAATCCACTTGTTACCTTGTTCCGAGCTCGCGTTCGAGTCCTCTCTAAATACAAGCCACGCGACGCCGACGCAAGAAAGTCTAGAGGACGCCCATTTTCGCTCCAAAAACTATCATACGACCGATACATGTTAAAAACGTCTAGCATGCGCCAGAACAGGTGGGTAAAAACTTTCGCTCCCTCTCTTTTCTGCTCACACAACTGACTTTTTTTAGAGACCGATTTTGCGCCTCAAAAACGGATCGATGAAAAGGACACGTGCGTTAAACTGCTGCCGATAAATGCTGGTGCACCGGCAGATGTTTATAAATGTTCTTTTACAGGCGGGATTTTAAATTCTGAACCTAGAAAATGAAACAAAATTGGAACTAAAGTCGTAAGAACGGAAAATGTCCTCACAATTTAACGAAATGCAATTGTTTGTATTCTAAATTGATTTATCCAGACTCACCATTTTATGTCAAATGCATATTATATGTACATACTTATATTATAAGATTGTCTTGTTTTCTATAGAAAGAGCATATTTTAAATGATAGTTTCTTGTACGTAACTGTATTTTCTAAGCATTAGCTAATCTGACAACCAGAAATATTTAACTACTCAAAAAGATCATTAAACATTTTTTTTCTTCTGTCATTTATCAGCCAGTATTGATAATCGTCATCAGTTTTGTTGCTAATCTCCTCACTGTAGGAGCTTTGAACTGTCGCCTTGAAGGAGGTTTAGGCATTACGAGCCCACGGTATATTTTTGTAGCCGTTGAAGTTTGTAGGAATCGAACCCAATATTTCTGGTCTAGAACAAAAGGCTCTATCACTGAGCTAACTCCATTGCTTGTTATTTGCTATTAATAGTATTCAAATTCAAATGTGATTGATTTTATTATATATATATCTTTCCCGACTGTTGCTTCATGTTCATTTTTGGGCATTTCGTCACCCTGAAAAATTAAAAATATTAAATATCGAACGTTTCGGGGGACAATCTGCTCTCGTTATCAACGATTAACGATTAAAACTAAAAATTTACTAGAAACCTCCAATGAATTGCTTGACACTGACATTGGAGGTTGGTCGTTTTTTAGTCCCAGTGAAAAGCTAAGTTTTCTTCTTAATTTTTAGTTTGAATTGTTAATCGTTGATAACGAGGCCAGAATGCCCCTCGAAATGTAGGATATTTCATATTTTTAGCTTTTCACAGTGGCGAAATATTCAAAAAGAACATTAATTATGTTACGGCACAAAAAGGTTTTGGACATTATCTTAACCGACTTTTGCTATTCTAGAAACTTATATTTTGCCTAAAATTGTTTTGTATCGATATACTACATAGTAAGAGATCTTTTACTATTTGTTTCCTAACCTACATTTCCACTTTTCAATAGTTAATCCATATCCATTATATGATACTTTAAATGGTTCCATACTAAGGCAAGCAATTATTTCAAAAAATCTCGTTTGATTACAGGAATAGGATTCTACACAGCTTTAGATTTTGCTAAACGGGGAGCAAGAGTGATTTTGGCATGTAGAGATCCATACCGAGGAGAGCAGGCTAGAATGAGAATAGTGGAATCTACAGGCAACCCAAATGTAGTTGTGAAAATAGTTG
The DNA here is from genome assembly GCA_940337035.1 of Agriotes lineatus. Lineage (NCBI taxonomy): Eukaryota > Metazoa > Arthropoda > Insecta > Coleoptera > Elateridae > Agriotes > Agriotes lineatus. The sequence goes on along the minus strand of OW679196.1, from coordinate 74,712,825 downwards.
ACTTATCTTCACTAGCATCTGTAAGAAAATTTGCGGTTGAAATCAAAACTACGGAGGAGAGATTGGATATTTTGGTCAACAACGCAGGAGCGGGTGGTTTCGAGCACACTATTACTCCTGACGGGCTGAGTTTATCTATGGAAGCTAATCATTTTGGTCCTTTCTTGTTGACCATTTTATTGATCGGTTTGTAAGCTTACTGTAATTGATGGGCTTTATGTAATTTATGCTGTTGTAGGATTACTGAAAAAATCTGCACCAAGTCGCATAGTAACAGTTTCTTCGTCAGCAGCTTTTATGGCAAAACTAGACCCGAACAACTTGAACGATTATCCTAGTGGGATACTCACGAAGTCGGTAGATTACGCAAACACCAAGCTATGTAACATCCTGTTCACTAACGAGTTGGCACGCAGACTAAAAGGCACTGGTGTAGATGCGAACTCCTTGCACCCAGGTGCGGTTCAGACCGACTTCTTGAAAAAGTTGCCTGGTTGCAGTAGGAGAATGTTCACAGTTCTTGCAAAGCTCTTTTATAAGGTATTCACTTTTATATTGCAAAAATTAATTAACTTTAATTTTTAATTGGTGATTGTAGACTACTGAAGAAGGTGCACAGACAACAATATACTTATCTGTTGCCAAAGAAATAGAGGGTGTATCAGGTGAATATTTTGACGATTGCAAGAAATCTAGAATGCCAAAAGCCGCAAAGGATGTAGAACTCGCGAAGAAGGTTTGGGAAAAAAGTGAAGAACTTGTGAAGCTGTCTCCTGAAGAAAAACAAGTATTATAAAGGATTTTTAGAATTCATTGCTAAAGAAAAGTCTTGGTATAGCTTCAGAGTATCGCAATTGCGATACCTGCCTTTTTCGGCTTCTTGGATGTAGCCTATTGGAACAGTAGCTATTTTACTTTGTTTCGTACTTTTACTGTGTAAACTAGTGTTTCTGTTATTATTGGAATTTACATTTAGTTGTTTTGACTGCATATGGTTTCTGTTGCATAATTTGATTAATTTGAATTGATTTTTGCTTTGAAATCCAAGTCAGCGTTCTTCAAAATATTAAATGGTAGAATAAATAATTGCAATATTTTAAATGCAATCCTAGTTCAACAAGTTCTAACTTTTACTCTGAATAATAAACGTTTGGTTTTTCGCTAGAAACGCTTGTTTCAAAGCTTCAATCTGTGAATCTAAGTTTGTTTTCTGATATACATTTGCCACTAATTGCAGAAAAGATGCAGAGATACGGTGGTATAAGATTTATCGTGTAACATTGATGGTATATGAGTTGCAGTAATTGTTTAGTTTATTTTTTAGCACACCTTAATATATTTTTTTAAACTAAAGAGAGCTCTGCCCATTCTGTTTTGACAAATGATAATGGATAAGGTTTAAAGTAACGTGATATTGTGCCTTGATGTGTATTCTAAGCTAATTTCTTTATGTTGTTATCCGGCAATAGTGTATTAGCTCAATTAGAATTAGAATCACAATTAGGTCATGGTTATATCACGAAATTCAGGATTTTCAAATCAACATTTCGATAATTTTTTTTATTTATCCGCACCTTGTGCGCCAACAATTTATGCATATATATAGCACGCCATATTTATAAACATCTGCAGACTATATTTAAGGACCTTGACGTACTATTAGAATTAAGCAAATAATTAAACTTCAACTATAATAACTCCAATATTCTATATTTGTTAATTATGTGATATGTTAAGTGAAATGTAGATTAGTCGTTATTTTATACATGTTCATCAAAAAAGTCCATAAGAGGCGGCTGTGGAAATTCAAACGTATGAATAATGATAATATGTTGGTAACACTGTAAGTCTGTGTCAAATTCGAGGTTATTAGGTTAGGTTTTGGGTGAGTCTGTTTCAAAACTAGCGGAAAACCTAATCTGATAATCTTGAATTTGACACAGACTTTCAGTGCCATCAATATATTACCCATACGTTTGAATTTCCATAGCAGCCCCTTATGGAGAATTTTAATGAACATGTTGTAGATGTAAAGTAGTAAATGTTGTACCGTATGATCGAAAACTTTCAACGTTTAAAGAGCTGTGGATTAAAAAAAAATAAATTTATGTTGGCAGTGATGAGTAAAGCTACTTAATAATATAACCTATACATTTTTGACAGATAAACTTAACTTTTACAGGATGTTTAATGCCGAGCACTATGTGGTTCTGTGTATCGAAAATGCAGCAAATCATTTTACGTTGTAATGCTAGCTGGGGCTTTACAATGATTTCTGGTTTATATTTAATTTGGTAAAGTAAGTCTGTAGCATTACTAATTCTGCCCTTTATAAATGGTAACTTCTACTTGGGTCAGGGTTCTGATTGCTTACACTTTGACTGATTTAAAGGAACAAGACTTAACAGAAAACACGTTTATTCTTTACTATGTACATGTCATAAAATGAAACTAAATTCTTTGCTAAATTACAAACAAGTTATATAGTATTTTGTTTCAATTCTGCCGCTGGTCCCTAGATGGGTAGGCTGCCCTGCCCGTCTTGCATCGATGTATGGCAGCGATTTTCTCCCACGTCTGGTTATAGCACAGGACAGTGTCTTCTCGTTTACGTTGACAGAACTGTAAAATCAAAAATAACTTAAAAATGACAACTAGTGCAGAGGTAAATAAACGGGAGATTCTAATTTGATTCCATCATAAAGTGACTTGACTGAAGCTATAAAGTGGTTACTTTATGCAAGGACCTGTGCATGTGACTGATATGATGATAACCCAGCTGTACTTGACCTGGTGCCTGGATTATTTTCCAGTCAGTGGTTGGCTAGTTTCCAGCGCGAGGCAAGGTTATTTTACTACTCGGACAAAAATGTAATTTAATAGGGTGAGTACGTCGTTTTACTACCTTAGGGGCACAGCCAGTTTCATCGGGGAATACTTGCTGGGTTTTAAGATCTAACGATCTACACTCGAAGAAACTTTGGTGACACAGTACTCAACTGTACGTAACTTTAATGTTTTTACTATGAGCTTTTAATACTTCGTGTGAAATTAAATTATTGCATTTCGTTAGTCGAGTGTGTTTGCCATTGAAACTGATTTATTTCACGTACGATAAATTTAATTAACGAATGTCGAGTCCAATATTCGTTAATTAAATTCTAGAAGCCTCTGCGAACTGCCAGGCCAAAAAATGAATCCAATTAATTTACTACGATATGCCATTCATAAATTAATTGAACACAACTAGCCGGAAGGGACTCAGAGGAATTTGAATGCAGCTTATTCCGATTCCAGATATAAGCTGATTCAAATTTGAGTTTTGAACGTATTTTTCGGCTGAAAGCCTGGGTTAACTTCGGGTGGCTCAGCTAAGGCAAGCTCTAGGCTTTCCTCAGCGGAGGCCGTCGGGATAATAATCTCCTCGAGTCCACGGAGCGAATTCGGTTTTATTCGCGGCGATCGGCTTTTGGGACTCGTCGAGCATTGAAGGAGGGGTGCGCCGAAAACGATTCTCCGTTCCAGCCGCGTCGATAGAGGAGCTCGCGGTTCGCGCGGATGGGAAATTCTCGATTGTTGTAACTTTCATTGTTGTAAAAATGCGAATATTAAGTGATTTTAATTTTAAATTAAATTTGGTGGCGCTTAATTTAGAGCGAAACGTTACAACGTAAATAGCTGTAGTTGTTTTTGTTACTAACGTTTTTATGTATTCAACAAGAATGTTTGTATTTGTTGAAATGACAATCCTGACATAACCTTAAACTGACAGATATAAAATTCCAATGTGACTTTTGCTACCACGACTGCAAAATTTTTTGACAAAATAATTTCACCACCCTCTAGACGTTGAAAGTTTTCGATCATACTGCATGTAGTTGACTAATAAGAATCTATGTTGTATGTTACAAATCATTAGCTACATGTAATTTCATAATCGAGCTCAATATACTGAAAGACATCTTACATGAATGTAAAATATAAGTATAGAAGTAAATATGAATACATATCCTTGTATATAATTTACTTTTGACAGTCATTCTCCTTGAAGTTTGAGTGGCTTTGAAACCAAATATTAATAACTTATTCTATCAATTTATTTAACCTTCCCTCTTGATTCCTTCAATGTTTTCTTTTATTTCGTGCTACTTGTCTTTAGAATTTGATTAAAAATATACATTTGTCTAGTTTTATTATGAAAGCAATCGGTGATAACTCGAATAAATAAGATTACGTTAACTTTTCTTCTTTTGTACTTGTCAATTATAATACAATGCTTTTAGAATTTCTACGATCATAATAAGATATATTTCTATCCATGCTTAACAATCTATGTAAACTGCTGGACAAAATTAACGTACCACTTTATTAAACTTTAATAATTACAATATTATAATTAAAATTATAATAAAAATTACATGAATGCTTATAAATTTGGTTTGTGTAATCATTTGCAAAATAAATCAGCAAAACATGACCTTACTTTTTATTTAAGAACATTTACTGTTGCAAATTCGTGAAGTATTAAAACAGAAAAAAATTAAAAACAATAGAATTAATGAATTCAATGCGACATTAATACCGTGTATGACCTCCTCTACTCCCAATTATTACATTCATGCGCCTTGGCATGCTGGAGATTAGATTTTCAATCATTTCCTGGGGAATATTCTCCCATTCTGCAATTACTGCATCTACCAGTTCATTGTGGTTTGTCAGGTAGGGGTGTACGACTTCGAATCTTTTTTTAAGAGCGTTCCATAGATGCTCTATGGGATTTAAATCAGTACTGTTAGGTGGCCAATTCATTAACGGAATATCAACCGCATTCAAGTAGTCGATGACATGTCTAGCCACGTGAGCAAGAGCATTAACTTGCATGAATAAAGAATTGGGTGCCACAAATGGAGCAAATGGCATTACATGTTGAACTACGATGTTTTCCAGATAATAATCCGCATTCATAGACCTTACACGTATAGGGGCCAACTCTGTGCGACCGTTGAAGCAGATTACCCCTCAAAGCATTATAGAGCTACTACCAAAACGAACCCTTGGAGAGATATTGCAACTTGCAAATTTCTCTCTATTCCGTCGCCAGACACAATCTCATCGATCAGGAGATGTGAGGTTTCATCTGAGAATAAAACCTTCTTCCAATCAATGACAGTCCAGTGTTGATGATTTCTGGCAAAACGCTATCTTTGAAATTTGTGATCTCTGGTGAGTAATAGTTTTTTTCCGGTCTTCTGCTGCAAAAGCTAGGTTCATTTAAACGTATTCTGACTGTTCGAGACGATATTAAAAGTTTGCGAACAGCTGCAAGCTCATTCTTTAGTACAGTACTAGTGATTCTCAAGTTTCTTAGAGCGGATTGCCTAAGAAAACGCTCATCCCTTGGATTGGTTCGTCGTTTTGCCCTTGGCATGGCCTTAGAAAGTAAGATCTTGTCTCGTTAAATCGTGTAACTATGCGACTTATGCTGAAATGATGTCTTTTTATCAAATTTGCAACAAAACGCATCGAGTATCCCTCATCCTGCAAAGTTGATACCTTTAGTGCCTCCTCCGGGAGGAGTGCCTTCTTTTGGGCGTTTCGTTTTTCAAGTTTAAAACACTCGTAACTGATACAATCGGTAACAAAAAAACTTGATGACTGAAGATAACTTGTCTTAATAAGCAGTTTATAAACTTTAACCGAACCGTACCGATTTTAAATTTTTGGTAGAAGTGACTTTTAGTTGACAATTAAAATCTTAAAACACAACATTTCTTGACAGCATTTGTTGGAAACATCAGATGAGGTCCAAAGGCTACTTGCAAGACAGTTAGTAAACTAATAGTATATTGTCCAACTAGTGCTGAAAGTTGGATATTTCACACGAATGTGATAGTTGAGCCACAAGCCGAAGGCAAGTGGCTCATTCGCAGAAGTGTGAAATATCCAATCAGCACGTGTTATACACTATACTTTTCCGACGACCACCTGTTTGATTTACATATTGGCCAAATAAATATAAAATAAATAAAAATGTACCACTTTTAACCGCAAAATAAAACAATTATTGTTTCAACATCAACTTAAATTGTCATACTATTTCTGTGACATTAGCTTACTAGATTTTTGAACCGGCTTGTTTTGCGACTTGCAGCCTGTTTTATGCCGAATTGGCCGTGACGCTCTCGCGCATTTTAGTTGCTACGGGAGACCATGTCGCACTAGTGTTTCAAGACGGAAAACGCACGCTCCACGTGACCTTTTCAGGTGACCTGTGCAATGTGTCACTTTCAGTAACACCAAGCCATGCCATTTTTGGCATTTTTCGTAGTGGTCGTCGGAAAAATAATTTGCAGCACACTTTTACATTTTCCAGCACACATACGGAAACAAGTGCTTTAAACATTAAAAACTATCTAGAAAAATGAACTTTCAATGTCAGGTGTCGACAAACAAATATAATAGTGGTGCATTCATTTTGTTCAGGAGTTTATATTATTTTGTACACTTACCTATACTAGCTACTGTGAAAAAATATCAAAATAATAGTTTATGTTTTCAAGGTAAATATAATTGAAAGAAAGAGTGTTATTACATTTTTGCGAAAGATAATCTGCAGATCTAATTAGAATTAACTCACAACTAATTTAGACACTATTATTCCATGCAGCAGATTCTGAATTAATTGTTCAATTAATTAATACGAAAACTTGAAAAAAGGTGTGTTGTATTTCTTAATAACAAAACTATGACATGCCGTAGTGCTAAGGAAACAAAAACCCAAAATGAAAGCAACACTATACTAAACAAGATGAGACCGTACAAGCTCCGTATCGATACCCCGTGACAATGTTGGAATAGAGCAGCTTTGCCATGCGCTCCTTGGAATGCTCGCTTTTGAAGACACATTTTACTCTTAGTAATCTGTTGAAATGGTGTTTTTAGTAATGTAAGTTTACAAGTGAGAGAAAAAGTAATTATTGTAAGAAGTAGGTATGTTTCATTGGAATCGAGAAAACAATAATATTTCTAATTCCTCCTCATTGATATCAGCGGTATTTAATAAGTAGGCGTTAGTTTATGAGAACTTTAAACTGCTGTAACTTTGCCGCTATTGGGTCTTAAAAAATCACTTTTATCCTTATAGTACGAGAGCCACGACCAAAACCATGTCGCATCGTTTTACGGCCAAAACATTTTAAAATCGTTAGATTCGATGAATCTGAACCCGACTAGATGGGCAGTACCGGTCAGAAACGTAGCAGTTTTATGGGGGGGGGGGGGGGGGGAAGCATTTCTGCTATTTTAAAAAAAATAGGCAGACGGTTTTATCACAATATGTCTGATATTAAAAATGTACATAGGTTTTGTCATTTTATTACGAAAAAGTTTGTTTTCAGACATTTTGCGCGTCACATGAGGCCTGAGCGCATTTTCAAAAAATGTCAAAAAATGTAACCAACCAGTCTCATAGCAACCTGGTTCAATTTCTGACCGTTGTAACGACGCTCACTTTATTATATTGCCATATAGTGTGCGGTCTAGTTTGAAAAATGGCTAACCTAACCTGTGTGTTTTGCAAATAAATGAAAAATGCGAAAGTGAAAAAATTTACAAAAGAAAATTTGCAAAAGTGTAGAGAAGTAGCTGACTATCGGAGTACAAAACATTCTGCGAGGAAATCGATTTACTCCGACATCGAGTTACCATGTGGTGTTGAAACGGGCATAGGATACCACTCAATGTGTTATAAAAATTTTACGAAAAGTTGCCTGATTAGTAAGGTGTTGCACTAAATTTGTCTGATATCATATTTTTCTACATCTGGGCAACTCTTTTCATCATATCCAACATTTTCAGACAGAATGCTATGTTACCGATCGGTAAAAATTTTCAACACGTTCAAATTGGTTTCAACACATAAGATATTCACACTTTCTTCTGAAAAATGATTTATTCACATCAACTGACCAATGTCCACTTGAAAACAAGATTTTCAGACGGTTTGCTATGGGTTTTTTTGCCTCGTTTAAAATTTTTTCAAATGGTCTCCTGGGTACGTGCGACGCTACTGGTGTCTGAAAATTGTGTTTTCGGTATGTAAAATTTATCATTCAACTACATTCTGAAAATCAGCGAGATTGCTATGAAACAGTTCGTTAAAATTTTTTGACATATTTGAAAATGCGTTCAGGTTAGACGTGACGCGGAAAATTTCTGAAATTAGTATTTTTGGAATCAGAATAACCAAATCTATCGATTTTAAACGGTTTTGGTCGTAAAACGATGAGACAAAAATCTTGATCATGGGCTCTCGTACTATTATCAGCCAGCCTTTCAGTCTCTTCCGCTCGTTATGAATCACCCTCCATAGAAAAGAAGTCAGTGTAGTGCAGATGAGGTACTTTGGAGACTGTTAAGTGCATTTACTATACGTCTTGCATGCAATAGTTTTCTTATTACCTGTCTAATTTTACAAAAAAAAAATAACAAACATGAACTACAAGTTATTAAACATAGGTAATTAATGAGGTCTACTCTACCTGTGATCTAAATATCTTTTTGAATTTCGCTTTAATACATACAATTTGGACGTTATATTTTGTTTGTTATGACGTCACCGAAATAGGGCAATGTGTAGACTTCACATGACGAAACAATACGTACATTTAAGCTTCCAAAAATAACGAGCATTTCAAGTATCAAATTATAGACTCACCCAAGGGAGTGGATACGATCCAGATAATGAATTTCTTGAGTTAAACAAGATTTAAATTGTAAGAAAAGATTCCAACGGTTTATTATTTTGTTGCCAATTACTATTCAATAAATGTTCAGAGGTCTGATTTAGACTTTTAGGGCACTAAATACAGATCTGTATAACAAAGTTTGCAAGATTCAAGCTACTAAGCAAAGTGAGACTTGAGCCAAACCTGTGTGCCATAAAATATTCACTGTAATGATTGAAACGAATCTTAACAGCTCTATATTGGATGTCCACTCTCAAAGTCGAACATAGACAATCAACGTTGTGCATTTGGTTTTAGGAGTTTTGCCATTATTTCTATAGCTACTATATCAGTGAATATTATTATTATTGGTATCGTTTGATGTTCAATACTTTTATCTTTCTATTGATACAATTACCTTTCCTGTAAGTTGAATTGGAAACGCCGACAATAATATGTATACTGGATTTAATTTTTAGTAGTAGTAGTTCTCTTTTATACAGAACTAGCAAGATGCCCGTTCTTCGTACGGACTAAAAATGTTTGTTTCTTCTTCTAAATCTTAAATTAATTCTAGATTCCCCCCTCCCCCTCATTAAATACGTTAAACTAACAAAGGCTGAAAAGTAATATTGTAGGTAAAAAGGAAACAATATTCTTCCGAAAAAAGTTCTCTTTAACTATTTTATTCTTTACGTACCCTCTGGAAATGTGCATGTAATTGTCATTCCCTTTGTATAGATTGATCAAACTATAGTTTTAGTATAACAATGAGATAAAATCAAAAATATACGTACCTACTTATTAAATGTTGTACTCATAAATTTTAGCAGGATACCCATTTCCAACACTTGGGGATGGAATTTCAGAAATTCTCCTATTTTATTGTTAGAGATATGGAGAAATTCGTGAAAACACACTTTACTCCTTTTCACCCCTTAGGGGTAAAATTTCTAAAAAAAAAATTCAGCACAATTTATCCTAAAATGAACCCAGAGGGAAAAACATAATAATTTTATCCCCATACCCATTTTCAGTTTTCTTTTTTTTACCGCTTTAGGGGCAAAATTTAAAAAAAGAACCTAAAAACACATCTATATGCCAAAAAAGAATGCTCTAACTCAACAAATACAGGAGATACAAGGGGTTCTATAATTCACCTCAAATGCAGATTTGCACCTTTAAGGGTTGATTAGGGCAAAATCCTGAAATATATTGTTAGACATTTACCTTGGGATACCTATGCAAGCAAACACCAAGTCGATATCTTATCGGGTCTAAAATATATTGAGGAATTCGTAAAAACACATTTTACCAGTTTACCCCTTTTCACCCCCTTGGGTAAATTTTTCAAAATCTCTTAAATCACTTTTTAAATCTTTTAAAAATACATCTACGTATATTCGAAAAAAGCATTTTATATCTCAATAAACATAGGAGATAAGAAGGGTTCTTTAATTCACCCCGAATCTATATTTACACCTTTAGGGGTTGATTAGGGTAAAATTCTAAATATGTTTCTAGGTATTTGTATTGAAAATCTTTACAAGTAAACACCAAGTCGATATCTCATCGGACATAAGAGATATTGAGAAATCCGCGAAATCACATTTTACCCCTTTTCACCCCCTTAGGGGTAGAATTTCAAAAAATTCCTTCTTAACACAACCTTACGAAACAAATTAAACCTGCCACCCAAATTTCAAGTTCGTAGTACCAGTAGTTACTGATCTGCATTGATTAGTCAGGGTTGTGACTTTCCTTTATACAGGGTGATTTTAAAATGTTTCGCCAAACTTCGGGGTATTGTTCTACACACCAAGGCAAGTAAAAAAGTCCATATAAACATGTGTCCGAAAATCGCGCGTTTCTGAGTTACGAGCAATTTCTGAACTTGTGAAGTAGTCCAGTCAATTGGTGCTCAAAAAGGGCGAATAGGGGAGAGTTTTGGTGGAGTTCTGATATTTGGTTCCTATATGTTTTTTGGGTCGCTGTGCACGAATATCAGGTTTGCCAACATTTCAATTATGAAGATTCATTTCATATACCATTGTTGATTTACGAAAAATGTATAGTTTTCGAGTTACTTTGAAATAAACTGTCATAATTCCCTTTTAACACCTAACTTCGCGGCGCTCTCGCGGCTGAACGATTGATCGGAGAAAAAACCGCTAGTACATAAAATGTAAGAAATTTTACTCTCTTTTATTTCATATAGGTTCAATATTTACGAAATTGGATAGTTTTCGAGTAATTTTAGAAAAACTTAAAAAAACGATTTATTACACGGTTTTTGCTTAAAAAACGTGTTTCCGGTCAAAATTCTTGTTGGAAAACCTGATATTCGTGTACAGCGACCCAAAAAACATATAGGAACCAAATATCAGAACTCCACCCAACATCTCCCCTATTCGCCCTTTTTTGAGCACCATTTGACTGGACTACTTCCCAAGTTCAAAAATTGCTCCTAACTCGGAAACGCGCGATTTTCGGACACATGTTTACATGGACTTTTTTACTTGCCTTGGTGTGTAGAACAATACCCCGAAGTTTGGCGAAACATTTTAAAATCACCCTGTATATGTATAGATGTGGTTTGTGACAGAATATCATCCTATATTGATATATTTTCATATGAAACGTGATATGATTAAATCGGTAGCATACAGAGAACTGTCATTTATTTATATTTTCTATACATGTTTGGCAGTTCTTAATAACTAGAATGTACATTTTTAATTGAAAGATCAATCCTCTTAGTTGTTTAATTATTTCATCTTCTATTCACTTTATATTATAATTTTATATAAATAGACATGTTTATTACATCAAATATTGCAATAGCTTTAATGCGTGAATGGTAAATGAAACTATTGTTTTGTATTTGGCACAATAAATCATTATTATTATTATTAAAATAGACAACATTTTACTAGCGTGAAAAATCACTTCAAAAATGAATGACTTACTTTAAATTTAACAATTATGCATGCAACAAGCAAAGTTATATGAACAATCAATTACACATTTTAAAGCAAATTGTTTAGTGATGATTCAATTAACTGTGCTATTCGCGGTTCACAAAATGGTGGTACAGCCAGCTTTTCATCTGTGTAAAGTTTCAAATTGCTCGATTTAGTTTCTGAGAGAATTGCACACAGTTCTAATTCAAACTATGGTTAGACGATGGAGCTATAATGCAATGTAGAATAAATCCAATACATACAAAGGTATCTGATTTTATGAGTACAGGGCTAACACATAATATGAAAAGCTTGATTAATCCGTTTTGTTACCAACTACAACTCCACACAGCTCCAACTCGAAAATACTGCCCATAAATACCGGAAGTCCTACGGTATTTTCAACTTTGGGATTATAACTCATAATATTCATTAAAAAATAATCGGTAATAAGCGTACTACTTATTATATTACCTTTGATAATTAGCCCTGTTTGTCGTAGAAGTTGTTGCAAATTTAGAATTATTTGAGGTTAATAAATCCACTGTAAGATACACAATAGTTAAAGTATTCTCTAGAAAATAAAATCTTTATTAGATACAAGAGGCATTTATTTTACGCTCTTAGGACGTTCAATATCTCATATCCAGTAAAAATATAAGGAGAAAATTGATATTCTGTGAGTATATGTTCAATAGATTAATATAGGTACTTAAATTAATATTTGTGTCACAGTCATTATATTATTTTATATAATAAAGCGAATACTTCGATATTACACAACATTACTTAAAAATGCATTTTTTATGTAATAATCTGAACTCCATTAATTGAGGTAATGCTATTTTCAGACATTTTATTAAAAACATTTTTGTTAAATGTTTACCAACATTTAGGATTAATATGTTTTGATAACTGAGGTCCGGACTGATTTAATGATAAGCATTTTCAAGCAAATACTTAGTGGCGTACCCTGAATATTTTTTGAGAAGATCAAAATTTAGTAAATGTTGTCGTCAACAGTCCTTTTGACTTTTTAATTTCTAGGGTCATTGTAATAAATATATACGCCTATTGCTTTCTATAAAAAGTTTTTGCAGTGGTTTTTTCGAAATAATTTTTAAAATACCTCCAAGTTGTCTGTATACAATAGTTAATAGTGCAGAAGTAATTGAATAATTGTTCTTTTGTCACTGTACTCTGATTTATATTTATTTCTGTGCGACCTTTACGTATAATAAAACCTCACTCGCACGCCTGTAATTTATTATCTTAGTTTAAAAAGCCGGTATAACTGCATGTGCTGCAATGCATCAAATATGGCATGGTTGCTCTAATACTATACAGTGATAGTCACGCTTCACCTGTTCAATTCTAGGAAAGTCAATAGGATCCTCACATACTCTTATTTTTATCGATTTCGTTTTTCATATCGCATCTTTACAGAACCTATTTAGATTACCTGATATTTATAGGAATGCTTTAATGTGCTGCTAGAACCTTGTACTTTTGGGAAGATTTCTTCTAGAAGCAAGTTGATATGTTACAGAAACTAAAAGAGAGCCAGGGGTTTGTTGAAGAATTGTGATTTAAAGCCATGTAAACATGTATCAGAGATTCCACTGTATTAAATTAGGCAATTCTTACAGCAATTCAGATTTGAAGGCCATGAGAACCTGTTTTCCAGATAGCTTCTGACAATAATATTTTGTAAACAAGCATTTGTGCGGTTGAAGTGCGACATGCTCTACGTAGTTTGGTTTTATTACTGAGTTTTCTGACGAACTGTTATTATTATTATAAAATTCACAATGCACGTATTCTGGATATCAGCTACGATCATCGTAATAATACTGTTAGTTATAAAAATATATTTAAAGTTATCTACCGGGTGGGACAGAAGCATGACCTGTTTAGTTGGTAAAACTGCCATTGTTACAGGAGCAAACACAGGTACGTCTTTTTTGTACGTGTACCGCTTTGTAATCATTTTATTTTTAGGTTTAGGATTTTACACTGCTCAGGATTTTGCTAAAAGAGGCGCCAGAGTGATCTTAGCCTGCAGGAACCCTCAAAAGGCGGAGCAGGCCAGAGCAAAACTAGTTGAAGTTACTAACAACCCTAATGTTGTTGTTCGAATCGTAGATTTGGCTTCCTTAGATTCGGTCAGAAAATTTACAAAAGAAATTAAGGAGACAGAGAAAAGGCTGGACATTTTGGTTAACAACGCTGGAGCTGGAGGCGTCGATCATACAACTGTAGATGGTCTTAGTCTGTGTATGCAAATTAATCACTTTGGACCCTTTTTACTGACGCTTCTGTTAATTGGTAAATAATTGCTTTATTACTGTTAAATATGAGCATAACAAAATATTTTTTACACGAATAATGTATCACGTATTTAATTAATTTATTATTGTAGCCACCAGCTAATGGCAATTACATGCTACATTTCTTCTTCTTGTAATGCTTCTCCTATCGGAGGTCAGCGATCAATAGCGCCATCTGTACTTTATTCACTGCGGCTCGAAACAAGGAAATACTACTTTTTCCGCACCAGTCTCTTAAATTCTTCATCCATGAAGTCCTTCTTCTTCCCACACTTCTCTTTTCTTCTATTTTACCCTGCACAATTTCTTGAAAAATTTTGTATCGTTCACGTCGCATCAAGTGTCCCAGGTATCCTAATTTCCTTCTTTTGATGGTAAGTTCTATTTCCATATCCTTGTTTAATCTTCGAAGGACTTCCTCATTTCGCACTCTGTCTGCCGACGGTATTTTTAGTATTCTACGGTAAATCCACATTTCAAAAGCATTTAGTTTTTTTTTCCGCTTTATTAACTCTCCAGCATTCTGCACCATACAAGAGGGTAGAAAATATGCAGCATTGTACAAGACGAATTCTTAGAGCTAAGTTAAAAATTTTATTCATTTTTATAAATGCCTGCCTTGATTGTTCGATTCTACTTCTCACCTCTGTCATGTAGGTACGTACATTGATCATCTAGTATGCAGCCTAAATAATTGATCTCGTATTTTGTAATACTTCGTTATTTATTGTTATGTGTGGATTATTCACTTGTTGTTTTGTGATAACCACAGTTTTCGTTTTCTTTATGTTTATAGTCAATCCATACTCTTCACTTTTTTCTTCTTCTTCTTCTTCTTCTTCTTTTATATAAGCTAATAGCTTGTTTTACTCCAGCACATCTTTCCACCTCTTTCTCGGTCTACCCGGTGTTCTTCTACCCCTGGGTGATAGGTCTCGAGCTTTCTTCACTATTCTGGTATCGTCCATTCTTGATATATGGCTATTCCATTCTGATCTTCTTCTTTCGACCCACTCCTCGATCTTCTGTATTTCGCAGCTTCGACGGATTTCCTCGCTTCTTATGTGATCTCGTTTAGTTACGCCCATTATTTTTCGCAGCGTCTTCATCTCAGTTGTCTCCAGTATTTGTTTGGTCTTTACTGTACCTGATCTTGTCTCAGCGGCATAAGTCATGATAGGTCTTATGATTGATTTATATATCCTCACTTTAGATTTTTTTCTTAGATGTTTATTATGCCATACTGTGTTATTCAAACAAGCCGATATTTTTGTTGCTTTCTGGGCCTGGTGTTCTACCTCCCTTACCAAGACTCCATTACTTGTAACCTCGATACCTAAATACTGTATTGAGATCACCTGCTCTACCATTCTTCCATTTATCTCTAATTTACAGAGTAGCGGATCTTTGCTGATTGTTAGCGTTTTTACTTCCTTTTACTATAAAGGAAGTATTAAATTCACCCCAAAAATTCGAAATTGAGTTTTCAACGGATCTTCACGTTTTAGAGTCCCCTGATCCCAAAAAACATATTTTTTTTCATTGG
This sequence comes from Agriotes lineatus, assembly GCA_940337035.1. NCBI lineage: Eukaryota > Metazoa > Arthropoda > Insecta > Coleoptera > Elateridae > Agriotes > Agriotes lineatus. Next base: position 74,697,260 of record OW679196.1, on the reverse strand, counting down.
TCTGTGTGTCTGTGTGTCTGTGTGTCTGTCTGTGAACAGAATATCTCAAAAACGAAAAGAGGTATGGCGTTGAAACTTCATATATAAGTTTTGTATACTATGTAGATGAGACAGCAAGCTTTTGAAGTAAATCGCGTAACCGGAAGTAGGTGTTTACTCTTGTCATTTTTCAGTTTTTTTCGATTTTTTCAAAAACGGCTCTAACGATTTTTTTTAAACTTTACATTTTTCTTACATTTTTAATGTGTATTGATGTGAGATAGGTGATTTTCCAGTTGAATACTTCTAAAGCGGGTTTCTTTTGTTTTTTTTCTATTTTTTTTTATTAACTCCTATTTTAAATAAAACACCCGGTATATTATTACATTTTTGAATTCACCTTAAAATTCTAGAGAAAATTTGTCTCTTCAACTAACACTCGATTTTGTACCGTTTTTGTAGAATTTGTAATTTTTGAAAATTTTTAACAAATGGTTAAAAATTAAAAATGAAATTTTTGACTAATTATAAGATCACTGTAAAAGGAAGTTGTGTGAGTGCATCACACCAGATTTTTGTCTTTGTGTCCGACACTTGTAGTCCAAAGTTTTCACAGGATTTATTGAACTGAAATAATAAGAGCTGTAAGTCATCTTCGTTATCAGCAATAAGGGTTGCGTCGTCCGCGTAACATATTAATCGAAGTTCTTGGTTTCCCATTTTATATCCGCGAGGGCATCTCTGAAGTGTTGCTTTTATTATTTCGTTCATCACTATATTAAATAAAAGTGGGCTTAATGAATCCCCTTGTCTAATTCCTTTAGTAACGTGGATTTTGTCTGGTATTAGCCCCTTATGAGTTTTTATTTGGGTATAGTTGTCAGTGTATATGTTCCGTATAAGGGATATCAGTCCATTCGGTACGTTATTTTCGTGTAGCGTATCTATTACTTGTTGAAGTTGTAAGTTATGACTTTTATTCACTTTTTTGAATAACTAAATTCAGTAATTCCTGCATATCATCTCTTTCTTTTGTCAGTAGTACCGTGTCATCTGCGTATCTTAGATTATTAATTATTCTTCCTCCGATCACGGCTCCTTTATCACATTGTTCGAGCGCCTCTTTAAATATTGTTTCAGAGTATAGATTAAACAACAACGGTGACGATACGCAACCCTGGCGGACACCTTTGACTATGTCAAACTCTTCTGATGACTGGTCTCCTATTCTAATCTTAGCTTTTTGATTCCAATACAGATTTCTGATTAGTCTAATATCTCTGTTGTCTAAGTTTAAATCGTTTGGTGTTTTACAGTATCGAACGCCTTATTATAATCGAGGAAACACAAATAAACGTTCTTGTTTACGTCTTTGTACCGTTGTAAAAGAACATTGATTCCGAACAATGCCTCTCGCGTACCCAAGTTGTTTCTAAATCCGAACTGTGTGTCCGTAATGTTTTGTTCACATTTATTGTATATCCTCTGGTGTACAATGCGTAGTAGTATTTTAAGAGTGTGGCTCATTAGACTTATTGTTCTAAATTCGTTGCATTTTCTGGCATTTTTTCTTTTTGGTAAGGTAACAAAAGTAGAAATTAACCATTCCTTTGGTATTATTCCTGTTGAATATATATTATTAATTAATTCTGTTAACCGTTTTAAGCCAGTGTCATCAAGTAGCTTCAGCATTTCTGTTGGAATTTCGTCAGGACCCATCGCTTTCCCTGTTTTTGATAACTGTATAGCTTTTCTAACTTCATCTACCTGAATGTCTGGCCCTTCATCGATATTGCGTGTTGCAAATTCGAGTGATCTGTTGTCATTGAACAGTTAACATTTTTTGCACGGGATTTATGATTATTTTGTTGTTTTCGTCTACTAATATATTATTTGCATATCGTTTCTGCCATGTTCCTGCCATTTCTTTAACTTTCTTGTATAGGTTGAAGTTATAATGTTTTCTCTAATCCGTGTTTCCTTAGCAACCTTGATTTTTCTTGTTATTTCTTTCTGTATTTCTCGATATCGTTGTTCATTTTTGTTTTTAAATAATCTGCGTTTCTCCATTAATTCAAGGATTTCGTCATTCATCTATTCATGCTTTTCTTGTGGTCTACTGAGCTTTAAGTTATCTGTTCCCACTTTATTAATGGTTTCTTTTAGTTGTAACCAATTGTGTTCAATGTTTTCATTTCGTGCTGGTATGTTTTGGATTTTTGAGAGAGTTGTTGTTGTACTTTCAGTCTGATTTCTTCGTTTTGTAATTTTCTAATATCCCATTTTTTATTACTTTTTCGTCTGTTACTGTTTTGTAGGTGTAATCGGAATTTTGCTACTACCGGATAGTGATCCGATCCCACATCAGCACCAGGATAAGTTTTAGCCGACAATGCACTATTTCTGTATCTCTTGTTAACCATTATAAAGTCAATTTGATTTCTAATCATATTATCTTCACTATTTCTCGGAGATTTCCAAGTATAAAGGCGTCGGGGTGGTAGTGCAAAAATGTATTTAATACAGTTAGATTTTCTTCTTGACAAAATTGTACCATTCTGTCGCCTCGTTCATTTCGTGTTCCAAGACAGTACTTTCCAACTAAAGGGTGTTTCAATAAGAGCGCAAGATTTGAATTGCGCGCCATGTTTGACAGTCATAATGTCACATGATTATGACGTGACAGATCGAAAGTTGACAGATGGAAGTTAGTAAACATGGAGCATTACACGGTAGAACAACGCGTCCTGATTGTCAAAAATTATTATCGAAATGGTGAAAGTTTAATTGCCACCATTATCGTGCTATGATAACACAGTTTCTTGTGCCTCATTTGGAAGCTATTGATCTTGACGACATGTGGTTTCAGCAGGACGGTGCCACATGTCATACCGCCCGTGAAACATTGACGATCTTGCACGAGTTTGCTCCTGGTCGTGTCATTTCCCGATTTGGTGACCAGAATTGGCCTCCACGCTCTTGCGATTTAACGCTTTTAGACTTCTGGCTATGGAGTTATCTGAAGTCACAGGTTTATGCCAATAAGCCTGCAACCATCGAAGCATTGAAAGCCGAAATTAGACGCTGTATCAATGAAATACCACCACATGTATTCAATAACGTTATTGAAAATTTCGTCAAAAGGGTACGCATATGCCAGCAAAGCCGTGGCGGCCATTTACAAGATATTTTGTTTCATACATAATTCCCAAATGTATATTTTCTAAATCAATAAATATTTCAATACTTTGCTACAGAAAACCATGTTTTATTGAACACTGAAATCTTGCGCTCTTATTGAAACACCCATTATATCTAGGCATTCACTTAGACCTATTTTTGAATTAAAATCTCCCATTATTATATTAATGTCGTGTTTCTTTGTTGCTTGGAGCGCTTGACTTATTTCTTCATAGAATTGCTCCACTTCTACGTCGTCTGCCCTGGCGTCGGTGCATAACATTGTACTATATTTATATTTATTGGTGTATGTCGATAATTGTAGTATTGCCATTGTGTCAGAGAGTGCAGTAAAGTTTTTAACTGATTTATCCATTTCTTTTGTTATTATCAAAGCGATGCCGGTTTCATTGCTTCCAGAATGGTATACATATAATTGTCATAGACACACTCCCTGACTGTGGCCATCTCATTTCGCTTATTCCAAAATCTCAATATTCAATCGTTTCATTTCCTTAATCGTATTGGCAATTTCCCTGAAGCATACATGCTTCTGACGTTCCAAGTAGCTATGTTAATTTTCCTCCCGGCGATTCTTAGCACCCTTCCCCATTTAAGGTGGCCCGAGGACTCAGGGCCGTATTTATATTGTTTCTGCGCATATTGATTAGACTAGGGGATTGTAGTTTCTTATACTACTTTGTTTACAAGGTAGTGGTTCCCGTTGCCCTTCTACCCCGCGCTGTAGCTTTGCCGTGTCTGATGATCTTCATCAACGCCTCCGCCTTCCTTCTACTGTAACTGTACCAAGCTACCTGCTCTCCACCTTCAGTAGTTACTGAGAAACGCAGCTGCCCCGTTCTCAGGGGATTTGGGTATGCTTATTTACTGGCGGCGATACTCGCCATGGCACGTTGATTTCACTGAGCATTGTAACATTTATTGAGGAAAGCTTTCCCAAGGCTTACCTGCTACACTCTCCAGCACCGCCGCTTTTTGGTTGGGACTGCTTATTCATTATATTCGCAGCTAACCTCCATATCTAGAGGCCGTTCATATCCACCACCTGTGACCCCGCTAGTAGCCCATAGCTCAGTCCCTAGCTACATTTAGAATAATTAATATGTGTGTATAGGCCAGCTTGCAAAAACAAACATACAAATGGAAATCTATACATATATAAAGGAAGTCACAACCCTGACTAATCAACGCAGAGCCGAAACCACTGGCACTAAAAACTTGAAATTTGGGTGGAAGGTTCGGTTTGTTACGTAAGGTAGTGCTAAGAAGGTATTTTTTGAAATTCGACCCCTAAGGGGGTGAAAAGGGGTAAAATGTGTTTCACGAATTCCTCAATATTTCTTACACCCGATAAGATGTCGACTTGGTGTTTACTTGCAAAGATTATCAATGTAAATACCTAGAAACGTATTTTAGGATTTTGCCCTAATCAACCCCTAAAGGTGCAAATGTGGATTGGGGGTGAATTAAAGGACCCTAAGTATTTCCTATGTTTATTGAGTTAGAACATTCTTTTTGGGCACATAGATTGATTTTTAAAATATTTAAGAAGGGGTGTAAGGAAATTTGAAATGTTAACCCTAAAGGGGTAAAAGGAGGAAAAAACTGAAAATGTGTGGGGGGGTTCAATTTATTAATTGTTTCGCCGTAAGTTCCATTTCACAATAAAATGGGTTAAAAGGGATATTTGAAATTCCTTCCCTACGGGGGTGAAAAGGGGTAAAATGTGTTTTCATGAGTTCCTCAATATCTCTTACACCCGATGAGATAGCGATTTGGTGTTTACTTGCAAATATTATCAATGCAAATACATAGACACTTATTTTAGTATTTTGCCGTAATCAACCCCTAAAGGTGCAAATCTGGATTGGGGGTGAATTAAAGAACCGTAAGTATTTCCTATGTTTATTAAGTTAGAACATTCTTTTTTGGCATACAGATGGATTTTTAAAATATTTAGAAAGAGGCGTAAGGGACTTTGAAAATTTTAACCCTAAAGGGGTAATAGGAGGATAAACTGAAAAGTGGTTGGGGGGGGGGGGGGGGGGGGTAAAATTTACTAATTTTTTTCGCTGTGAGTTCCATTTTATAATAAAATGGGTTAAAAGAGATTTTTGAAATTCCTCCCCTACGGGGGTGAAAAGGGGTAAAATGTGTTTTTACGAGTTCCTCAATATCTCTTACACCCGATGAGATAGCGACTTGGTGTCTACTTGCAAAGATTATCAATGCAAATACCTAAAAACATATTTTACGATTTTGTCCTAATCAACCCCTAAAGGTTCAAGTTTGGATTGGCGCTGAATTAAAGAACCCTAAATATCTCCTATGTTTATTGAGTTAAAACACTCTTTTTTTGGCATCTAGATGTATTTTTAAAATATTTAGAAAGAGGTGTACGGGATTTGAAAATTTTAACCCTAAAGAGGTAAAAGGAGAAAAACTGAAAAAGGGTAGGGGGTGAATTAAAGACCCTTCGTTACTCCTATGTTTATTGAGTTAGATCAGTCTTTTTTGGTATATAGATATATTTTTAAAATATCTAAAAAATGGTTTAAGTGATTTTGAAAAATGTACCCCTAAAGGGGTAAAAGGGGTAAACTATGTTTTCACGAATTCCACAATATCTCTTAGGCACGGTAAGATATCGACTTGGTGTTTGCATGAGTAGCTATCCAAGGGAAATGTCTAAAACCACATGTCATTGCCCTAATCAATCCTTAAAAGGTGCGAATTTGAATTCGGGGTGAATTATAGAACCCTTTGTATCTCATGTGTTTGTTGAGTTAGATCATTCTTTTTTTTGGCATATAGATGTATTTTTTAATCTTTAGAAAATGTTTTAAGGGTTTTTTAAATTTCACCCCTAAACCGGTAAAAATGAAAAACTAAATAGAAGTAGGAAGTTAAAATTATTTTACGCTGTGGGTTCATTTCAGTATAAAACGGGCTGATTTTTTTTAGAAATTGCACCCCTAAGAGGCGAAAAGTGGTAAACTGTTTAGCGTATTAAGCGATGGAGGAGGGGGACACTCTAGAATGCATTTGAGATTTAGAAGAAAAAACAAACATTTGTAGTCCGTACGAAGAACGGGCATCTTGCTAGTAATAGCTATACAATTTTTACAATTTTTTAACAATGTAAAGCTAATAACAAAAAATTAATGAATTAATTACAAGACATTCAATCCTAAATTAACAGCTACAGAGAAAAGCAGATATTGAGGAGACAAACATTGATCTATTATTATTCGTTTCAAGTTTTTATTTCGTAAATCATTGCTTGTTCTAGAAAACTCCATCATAAAACGACTACTAATTGCTTTCCTGAAGCAAAGTTCTTTTCTTTTTAATTATTAACAGTTTTCCCGATACATTTAGTTATTTTAATCATTTTTTTTATCGAGCACTATACTACATATATTCTTTTTGTTACAGATCTATTAAAGAAGTCAGCACCTAGCCGGATAGTAAATGTATCATCAGATATAGCCGATTTGGGCCAATTAAATTTTGACGACCTCAATGCCCTTCCTGAAAGTAATATTTTGGGGGCATACTTCATTATGCCAACGCCAAGCTTTGTAATCTTCTCTTTACCAACGAGTTAGCTAGAAAATTTAAAGACAGCGGAGTATATGCAAATGCGGTAACTCCTGGAGCAGCTTACACGAGTTTTATTAGCAACCTCTCCATTGTTCCTAGAATAGCTCTGACTATATTGGGAAAATTATATTTAAGGTTAGTTTGCACCAATAAATATTATGCAATAGTGTAATGCATATGCATACATTTAGTGTATATGCAAGAGTTCGGAAATGTTGTGCTTGTGTTCATCATAATACAATTTAAATACATTTTTTAGACTGCTGAAGCGGTGCACAAACGTCCATATATGCTGCTGCGTCAAAACAGCTAGATGGCGTTGCAGGTGGATATTTTGCTGAATGCCGTAGACATAGGACCATAAAAGGAGCTCGGAACATATATGTTGCAAGAAAGCTGTGGGAGAAAAGCGAAGAGTTGGTGGGATTGAGTTCAGATGAAAAAGTGATATAGAATGTTTATCTTTTCATTTTTGTAGAGTATGTACGAGTATGTGATCACATATTTATATTTTACTTTGTGTATTAGAGTTTGCTTGTGTCTCTGTTTGGTGCTATTTAACCAAAGATGGAAAGTTGTCTCTACAAATACTTTATGGCGATGAATTTTAGATAGGAAAAATACAATGCGATAGTTTTAAGTTATTAATATATTATTTTGTAATATATTAGTTTGTAAAAATGCGTGGTTTATTTGCTCGACTTCATTTGTTTTCCAGATGAAAAACATGCGTTTTCTGATACAACATACGTACAAGCTACCTGCTTATTTTCAATAACTGTATGTACCTACATCGTTATGGATGTTTCAACGTTTTTTTTATATAAGGTGTACTTTTATATCAATGTTAATATTTAGTATTGTAGTTGTATAATGATATAAAAACTGGTAAATAAGGTTCTAAGTACTACCTACATTTATAATACATACCAATTCATGTCGGTCGTCAGGGCCGGACTGGGCTTTTGAACTGGCCCGGGTAAGTGACACCAAACCGGCCCCCTTTAAAAAATGCCTCTTTTTATAAGGCAAACAAACCCAATTATTAGACATAAAAAACAATATTTGTTTTCAGAAAAGTATATATATATATATATATATATATATGTTTTCTGCACAAGTCGAGATCTTTTAGTGATAAATAGTATACAAGTGGAGATCCGTTTGAACAAGTTGAGATCCAAATTGGATCTCGCCTTGTTTCTATGTGTATCTCGTGTTTTTCCAATTAATGCAAGTGAGAGTAGTGCGCCTCTAAATTTTAGTCTGGATCTCATTTTGTCCATTTTTATCAATTTTTATACAGAAATAGTTACACTAAACGCGCTAAAGAGGGCGCTCCACAAGTTATACAGTGTTTGACATTTTATGCACAACCTGAGATCCTGCATATTCGGCAACGTCGCGTCGGTAATTAGATCTTACACATATGAGCCAAGGTGAGTATTTCCTAGTAATGGGCAAATACGGGATCTTTTAAAATATATAAGTAGTATTTTATTAATGTTTGTTGTTTCAATTTATTTTTATGGGAGACTTTGAGTAACAACATGTCTACATATACACAAACAAACAATAGTTTGGTGGAGGTATGTTGATGATGTTTTTGCAATTTGGCCATATAGTATTGACGATATATTTCTTGAACATATTAACAATAAAAAAATATCAAATTCACATTAGAAGCATAACAATACGTTCAATTACTTTTTTCTGATATACTAATGACGCGAAGAACAAATACTTTTTAAACATCAGCATACCGCAAGAAAACCAACGCCAATAGGTTCTTACATTTTAACTCCAATCATCACAAAAACATAAAGACAGATGTTGTAAAAAGTATTTACGATAGAGCCAAGGTTAATTGAACTAATAATGAAATCTTCAAAATAAAGAAAGGATTTATTATAAATGTTTTAAGTGATAACGGTTATTCCGAGACTCTTGTTCAGAACATTTTTGATGTACGAAACAATAACACGCATGTATTTTACATAAGATATATTTTGCTGTAATTGTCACTGTTAGATTGTCTTTTGTTTTTGACTTATGACGTTAGCGATGCCTTTTTAAATTGAAACCCTAACTTTTTATTATGAATTTGGACAAAGCATGAATTCTAGGACGCTAAAAAAAGTATGATACTGTATTTTGAAATTTTCGAGAACATCGTACCGTCAACCACATTCCCTCAATACTAAAATTTGAATTCGTTCGTTTTCACTGAAATATCGCAAAATTATTTATTTTATTAAGAGCACACAGCAAAAACAGATAAACAAACTATGAAGAACTGTCATAATTTTAGGGCTAACTCATTGTTTCATACTACTTGATTTTTATTCGATTTTTGTTTTAATATTTAAAGCGATGTTCTCGAAAATTTCAGTATTCCGTGTGCATTCGGAAAAAACTATATCGGTGAAACATCAAGGCCTTTAGAAATTAGGGTTGAAGAATACCAAAATTGAATTAAGAAATACCAGATTGACCAATCTAAAATAGCAGAACATGCTTGGAACAACAACCACTAAATACATTGGCATAACACAAAATGTTATTTATAGAATCGATATTAACTAGACGTGAAATTAAAGAAGGTGCGTATATTTTACTAAACAAAGACGAATGCGTGTCCACACATTTAGTTGATTTAAATAGTAGTTGCCTATCTATCTTAAAGAAGTAATCAAGTAGGCGGCTGTCAGTGTCACACTGTTTTATTGGGGAGGTTAGTCGCACTCTGCTAGATTTCCAATAAAATAAGCTAAGCTCTCATAGTTAATTTAACAGTTAATTGTTGTAAATGGAAGTAGATTTGTCTTCTGAAACGTTCATGTTCTGATATCTTTATTTGTGGTATGGCGAAATATATTAAAAATAGCACGATTACTATTAATATTATGTTATATGTACCTACTAGAACGCGTTGCCAGCCTACGTCCGGCCCTGCCAGCGTAAAGAAACGATTAACAATAAAAATGCTTGCTTAACCTGGTAGCCAGCCTACGTCCGGCCCAGTATGCGGGCCCTTCATGCTGCGTGTTGCGGCGCGATCGGCATGTGCGCGCGCCTGATTACGGTCTGGACGGCCGGCGGCCGGCATCGGCTCTTATAATATAAGATAACGGGTGTCCGCCGGCAAATTTCATTTTTAAACCTTGAAATAAAATTTTTATTTCTTAAAATATGTTATTGAAAAAAAATACAAAATAAACCTTAATCTTTGGGAAATTATTTGTGAAACAGCACATCCGCCAAATGACGCCCGTCACGTAGTATCACTTCTTCCAAACGAACTTGAAAATTTTGCATCACACGCGTAAGCATAGCAGGTGTAATCGCACGAATTTCTCGGGTGATGTTCTGCTTTAACACATCCAAAGTGGGTGGTGCATTCTCGTAGGAAATTTGCCACTGGACACCCACTTTTTTTGTGGGGATATCTCAAATCAAAAGTCTACGAGAATGCACCACCACTTTGGATGTGTTATTAAAGCAGAACATCACCCGAGAAATTCGTGCGATTGCACCTGCTATGCTTACGCGTGTGATGCAAAATTTTCAAGTTCGTTTGGAGGAAGTGATACGACGTGAGGGGCGTCATTTGACGGATGTGCTGTTTTACAAATAATTTCCCAAAGATTAAGGGTTATTTTGTATTTTTTTCAATAACATATTTTAAGAAATAAAAATTTTATTTCAACTTTAAAAATGAAATTTACCGGCGGACACCCGTTACAACGGAAAATTTGAATTTCGGATTATTTTTAGTAGATTCAAATAATTTTGGGAACTTTTCAATTGAAATCGAAAGCTTACAAATGTGCATTGAGGCGTATTTTGTTCCAGAGTGCCTTTAATCAAAGCGTACACTCGATAACCTTTTTATTACTATACGATTTAAACAAAATTAATAGTTGGCTGTTGGAGATCATCATTGCTATTTGGTAGCAATTTCAAATATTTTTTTTGCTTTTGGTTAAACCGGATGTACATTATGCATTTTTTGGTTATATTTTTAAATTCTTCATCTTTTTCTCTTGTATGTATAGAATTTCAGTGGGATTCTATAAAAAGTTTTGCCCAAAATCGCTTCTAAGGATTGGTAATTTTATTCGGTTATACAGACAGCAAGCACCGTCGAGACAATAAATTGCTCAACATGTTCACAGTTTCGTACAACACGCCTCTGACCTCTTGCGGAGTTCTTGGTTGGTTTCTTTGCCTTTCTCATCGGGTGATAACTGGGCACATCTGATTTTATTTTCTAAATAATCTAGATTAAAATAGAAAAAATCCGAAGGTGTGAGATCAGATGATCTTGGAAGCAATTCCACAGGCCCATTGTTTGCAAGCAAACGGCCATTAACGCAGCATTGGGGTATTCCCAAACAATAAAGGCGGTACGGACGCGCAGTGAAATCGTACCGGTAAAATCTCATAAACGGGACGATCTCACCTGATTTTTGCAAAGTGGTAGTATAACATAGTAAAAAAGAAAGAAAGCAACAAAAAAAATCGGCAATCTCAGTTATAACAATACGAAATAAATGGACGTGAGTACGTGTAAGTGTATTGCAGCGTAAGCCACGCTGAGAGGCGACCTTATCGAATTTAAAGAATCTGAAGTAACCACATAAAGATGTTTAGGAGATGAACAAAAAAGAAAAAGGACAGGGAGCTAGATACCAACACGGCAAAGAAACTTTTCGGAAGGAGAAAAAAAAAATCAGGTACCCAGACCAAAATAGACAACCAAACCAGGAAAATGAAGTAAACATGGGCGATTGAGAAGTTGTAAAAATATGATGAAGGAAATTATGGAACAAATATAAAAAATACGTAAAAAAATAAAAAATTAAGAGATGAAATCAGGAAAAAGGAGCTGAGAAGGAAAAAATTAAAATTGCAATTAGCAGAGAGGATAGAAAAGTTAGAGACAGTAATAAACCAGTTCCTAAGCAGGGAAGTAGAAATACAAACAAATGTAAAAAATGTGAACATCATAGGCAAGAGAAAAACAGGGGGAAATAATTAGTATAGAGATGAAATCCTAAGACAAAGAACAACAGGTTATATAAGATAAAAATGATCCCAAGGGAAAGAAGAATACATTGATCATGAAATGACGTTAGTAGAAAGAAACATGCAAGCGCAAATCAGAAAAATAGAAAGAGAAGAGCAAAAGGAAAACAAATCAAAGTAGGATATAAGAAGATAACAATGAATGGGCCCTATTTGAAGAAATAATAAGAATAATAAGAAACTTTCTTATTGGAAGTGAATATTTCTTTACCGGAAACCTTCCAAATGAACATTTTTCAAAGTGAAGCTTTCGAGGCTGCTCATAACTAGCATTTCCATTTGGACAAAATAAAAAATAATAGTTATTTATATATTAAGAGCATAGTGGCCAGATTATAGACACGGTACATACAACGTTTTATTTTAGTTTGGTTATCGAAATGGACAAAAATTAAGAATTCGGTATTTTGGGCACAGGCTGGTGCTGTGCATTTTTGGTGTGCTGTGATTTCTTTGTAGGTTGTTGATATTGCTATATTAGATTGTTGGATTGTTGATATCTGTTTTACTGATTACCAATTTTATAGACTTTTGGCCCATAAAAGCCATATTCCGCCGGCTGTCGAGGGCCAGTAAACAAGGTTGTGGATAAAAAATTAAATTAAATGAGCATCCGTGCAAAACCGGCTATATCCATTTTCGTAAAATGTTGGGAAAATGGCAAAAATTTCCCATTTCCTGGCCTTTACAGATAAAAAAAATGCAATTTTATGTCTTGTGGGCATTAATGTACTTGATTGATGGGACATATTTTCATTTTCAAATAGAAAACTTGATTTTTCAAAAATAATAACAAAATATATATATAAACTACAAAATAACGCACATTCTTAGTTAAAAAAATTAAACAGAATAAAAAAGATAACTTATATTAATACGGCAGGCTCTTCATAATGGCAATCGGATATAGCCAGGTTTGCTGAAAAAAGGTGGATTTGGCCGGTTTTGCTCTAAAACCTGCTTTTCAAATGTAATTGTAACATTGATATAGCCGGTTTTGGACAGAATCACTTTAGTTGTCCATAGAGCTGAAGCTAAAGATGCAAAATCGAGAAAAAAAAACGAAAACTCGAAAAACAAATGGATATGGCCGGTTTTGCACGGATGACCTTCAAACATAGTATTATGTCTTTAATGAACCGAAACTATGAAAATACAGCTGTACTGTAGTCTACATATTGATATAAGAAAAAGTTCTTACAGCTACTTGTTTTTATAAGTGCTGTATACGAATACTTTAATTTATATCCAGGTCTATTACTTAAAAACATTTAAATGATTTTCAGGCATTCTGTTTTTTATGGGAAATTTTATTTCGAATATGAGTTTCAAAAGACTACAACATAATGAATGGTCGTTCCACTGCTAAAATTGTTACGTGCAGAAATATATATATATATATATATATATATATATTGCTACCTGTTAAGTTGTGACTTCCGCTATATAGAAGAGGCGACCTGACTTCCAGGTAATCCACTTAATTAATGTCGTATATAATTTACTATTTGCGCAAAGGGGAACCTAAGGATTATGTTTATCTAAAGAGGGGTAACGATTTTTGCAACATTTTTCATATATATTTTGTATATATATAAAGTACGATGTTACTTCCATACACAATATTGAGGAAAGATACGTTGTCACTTCCCAACGACATGGATATGTTTTGGAACCCTACAACTGGCAACGGTGCGATGACTCACGTTTTTATGGTTATTCGCTTCTGGCTTATTTATAAATATTATTGGTTTGCTTGATAGTACCTACTCAGTACAGTGGTGGGGGTAAAATTATATCTTAAATTCACCGCTTTTATTAACTGAAAAGAAAAAACTAGGTGAGTTTATATTACTGCGAATAACTTTGAAGATTTTTTGTATATTATTTTTATAACAAATGCGTTAAATTGTGCCATTACAAATACATTGCAATTTTTAAATTTAATCCATTACCAAAATGAATGTTCAATGGGCCGTACTTTTCTCTGCTTTTGGTATGATAAATTACTTCCAGTGCGTAAACATTTTGCCCTGTACGGAAGGGATAAATGATGCAGAAATAGCAACATCTGAAGCTATATTAAGAGATGCAACTCCACCTACTTTTACCTTCACCTCTGCAAGACGCAAGTATGACTTGGAAGAAACCCCCACAGATGGATAGGGGTATTTCGTAATGATCAAAATCAGTACCACTGTGGTTGTGATGCACTGTACTATGTAAAAAAGGCTTTCAAACGACTTTGTCCTCAAGGATCGGATATTTCTTCAGTAGTAATAAACAATTTACCAAACGCAAAATATATAGAAGTCGAATACATTGTTAACTGCTTTTGCACCAAAATTTCGAGACGCAGGCGGGCCGTATTTCCACATTGTAACAGAAACAGTTACTCTAGAGAACCAGGAACTTGCTTTAATATTTAAAAGTAGTTAACTTAAACATAAAACGCATATTTATATAACAAGTCAGTGATACTCAACCAATAAAAATGGGCTAAGAATCCTCAACGACACAGTTCCATGCCGATCGCATCAATTTTATATCTTTGAAAACGTGCAAACGTCCTGACTTCTTGTCATTTTTATACTTTTTTATCTTGTAATTTATAACACATTTTAATAAAATATTTTATTTGTTTTTATTTATACAAGTATATATTGTATTGTTTTTTTTTAATATGCAAGAATGAGTAATTATATTGTATAAAAAATTCTTAAAGTGCTAAATCAACCATTGTACAGGGTCCGGCACAATGACCGACCCTATTTAAATTGTTATTTTAAAATATTTTGAATTTTTTTTCAAAAATGTAAATTAAGAACTTACCAATTTTAGTTACCATATAATTTATTTATTAAAAATATTAGCACTTGCTCCAAATTAATTTGGTTATTATTTAGTAGTTGAAGGAATTGTTCACAATATGTAACCCGAACTTCTAAATCTTGTGGTAGTAATTGGTGCACGACTTGAACTTTGTAAGGATGAAATTTTAAATTCTTTAAATTACGGCGAAGAGTTTTGTCTGATAGGCCCAACTTGATGAATTTAATCAAACTAAGGATTAGGTTAATCTGTATTAGTGTGAAAATGAAGTTTGAGTTTGAGTGATGTTATTTTCAAAACCTAATATTTTTCATAAATAAATTGTATTGTAACTAACATTGGCAAGTGTTTACTTTACATCTTTGAAAAAAAAATATTTTAAAATTTGAAACAGTTATTAACAATTTAAATAGGGCCGGTCATTCTGCCGGACCCTGTACAATACAACTTGAAAGATATCTAAAACGAAGACGAAAACATCCTTAAAATTAAATTAAATCCTAAGTGTGTTTAGTAAATAAAAGTTCTTAAACTTAGAAATTATTAATTAATTTCAATTTAAAAGATCAAGAAAACAGTTAAAACTCTACAAGCCTATACTCTGGACTGGATGACTCCCAAGCGCCTACTGTCCCCATGCTTTTCCAATTCATTTTTTAAATTTTAGTTTAATTAGATGCTGCAGTTTTGATTTAATTACAGGCACAGTTCGATCTATTTTGTTTTCTTTGATAAATTCCTGTATAGCTTCGCCTGAAGGGTAGGTTCCTGTTTTGATGAAACCCTGGAAATGGTCTTTAACTAAACGAATTTCCATTTCAGTCCAACCTAAAATTACAGTGCTTATAGGTATCTCTCCACAGTGCAATTTGCAATTTTTTTACTCTTTTTGGTAAAACGTTGAGACTTAAGCGTGACTAAAAAATGTACTTATATGTGTACTTTTTAATTCATACGTTATGAAAATAACAAATAAAAACAGATTGCAGAAAAAAGTTTTGAAATAAGTCAGAACTGAAAATTATACATATGCTTTTATTTCAACTGATATTAATTTTTCTTATCTTCGCTATTAGCCAAGAAGACTAGATAATGACCCCTAGTTCGTGGTTCCATATCCAGTTATAATTATTCACTTTAGTGGAAGTCGGAACGTTCACAATCACAGCAGCACGAAAATGAAAATGATGTGGGTAAATATAAATTTTAAAGGCCAAGCATTTTTTATTACACACATAAGCAAATATTATTGAGAAACCTTCAGGATAAACGAGGATAGTAGCATTTTTTGTGAGGTCACTGTCTACCGAAACATGAGACCACTCTTACGCAGAAGTAATTCGTACTACAGCTTGCGATTTATCTCAAGCGGACACTATATTTTGATAAGAATCGAGGACAGAAGCAAAGCAAACTGAACTCTGTTATTAAATCAGAATGATTGTAATTTGTCAATTTTCTGTACAAGGGAAGTAATAAGTAGAATAAGTGCTACTGAATAGAAACAAATATATTACTCATTAAAAGTTATTTATTATTTTAATATTTTTCTCCACGCACCAAGTAGATTCTAAATAAATAACTGTTAATATGATTAATACGCAAAATAGAAGTATTACTCGTTATGCCAAACCAGGACTTATACCTCCGAAAACTTCAATTCATTCACAGTATTGTGGAAACTCATATTTTCCTAAATCAGTTTTCAAATTTACCGCGCAACATCCGTAATTCCTACAGTCAGAATCTTTTAAAAATATACCAGTTTAATCTAATTGCTTTTGCGACGTTGCCAATAAATTGAAACCGCGATAACATGCATAATTAAACTGCGTGGCAAATAGCGGAAGTAATAACGCGCTGGGCATGTTACTGCACTAAAGCTACGCCAGCGCCATGGTATACACTTGAACTAAAAGATTGAATTGCGGATAAATATGGTTATTGTGACTTCCAGTAAAAAATCTGGATTTGGGTATAGCACCACCTCTATTGCTAAAATTTCGAATTACAAGGAAAAACGTTGTGACTTCCGAAAACGGAAGTCATAACGTTATATATGAAGCCACAGCGTTTTGTATATATATACTTTGGAAGTCACAACGTATGGTTTGTACATATATATATATATATATATATATATATATTCCAAAAACATCATTGAGGTAATACAAAAGTATTACAAAGGCAATAAAAAAATTAGTTTAAACTCATATTGTACATTGCTGCAACTATATATAAAGTAAGAAAGAACAAATGTAGTATTAAGATTAACTTAGAATATCAAATTACCAGCAATTTTTTCATGCTTTTACATTTATATGTCAGTTTATGCAAAATATCACCATTTTCAATACACTGGAACATCTTTTTTTGAAGACATCAACATGAAAGCTACCAAATTAGCTTGAGACAAACAGCTCCTTGCTTTATTTATATAAAAGTTAAATTAGAAAAGGTCCTTTCCTATGCAAATTGTGAAATAGAAAGTGTTAATAACTGTTATTTATGTATTAAGGGCATAATCAATAGATTATAGGACGAGGGAATGCCTAAAGCGCGACCCGAAGCGGAGAGTTTTCCATATCCCGAGGGCTATAATCGTGATTATACACGTGGTACATACGTTTCATTTTGGTTCTCAAAATGGACAAAAATCAAACATTTAGTATTTTGGCTACAGACTACTGCGTCATCGTTTTATCGACGCTGTTCATTTTTGCTATGCTACGGTTCTTATGCAGATTGTTGGTGTTGGTGTACTACACTGCTCGAGTTTGTTATACTACTTAGCTACTTTATAGGCCATCGGGTTATAAAAGTCATATTACGCCCGCTATCGAGGTCCAATAAACAAGATTATGATTACAAAATAAACTAAGTATTTTTTGCAATCCTTTAATTTTTAGTTGTCATTATTACGTCAAAAAGACATGTTTTTTACTAGTGAAAAATAGTCATTTATTTATCAAGGGCGTAAGACGGGGTTTATGGCCCGCGCCGTGAAAACAAAGGCAATAAACGCTAGTTATGCACGAGATGGATCAACATTTTATGTATAGGTTGGAGCATCCTGACTACTAATCTATAGGTCGCGAGTTCGATTCCCGGTCCCAGTAAGGTTTTCAAAAATAAAAAAATGCAGATGAAAATCTCTACAGGATGCCATCATTCGGAAGTGATGTAAAGCCGTGGGTCCCATGTTACTACGATGTGTAGCATGTAAAAGATCTTTTGCCAGGGCTGGAACTCCTTAGTCTCGGCAAAATTCTAAGTAAGACTTTGACCATTGACCAAAGCAGTCGGTGTCTAAGGTACATGGTACTCTGCATGCCTAGACCGTGTCCATTAACAAACAAACAAGCAAACCAAAAAAAAATGATATCGAGAGGACTATGAACTGGATTTTGTCTTACGACGGCTTCTCGGTGATTATTACATCGCTCTACCCAGAATTCAACGTCACTTGAATTGTCAGTTGTCAAAGTGAGGTTGTGTGCATACGCAATCCATAATATTAATTTGTACAACTAGTTTTGAAAGTCATACTTTTTTAAATGAATTTGCAGTTTGATAACGAGGACGAAGCCCGAGTTATTCAAGCAAATAGATGAAAAAAAGGACTTTCAAAACGTGTTGTACACGTAGTTTTTTTTGCATAGTGATCTCTTGGTCGAAATTTAGTCGAAAAGGACTTCGGAATTGACAACTGTCAAATTGACATTTCAATAAAATAGAAGAAATGTACTGTTTTTCACAATTTTTGTGTTAAAGAAAGTGGAACTTTCAATACGATTTTTAGTTAAAAAAAGACGACTTTCACGATCACTTTCGTAAATTACTCTTTGACACAAGGCAGACTGTATATCCCTAGCATCAATCGCCATCTGCATCCACGGCCACCCAAACCTCCAAAACCCGATCTTCCTGCAGCAATAGTCTTTCTTCCCTATATCCACTAAGTAACCGACCGCATAGGAAAGTTTCTTCGAAAACAAAACATTAAAACAGTATTCAAACCTCAGAGCAAAATCGCACAGGTTCTTCTTTCATCTAAAGATAAATTAAACACTATGTCATCTAAAGGTGTTTATAGAGTCCTTTGCTCTTGTAATGCTGTATACATTGGTGAAACAGGTCGTTCAGTGAAAACTCGCATCTCTGAGCACGAGCTCTGTCTCGTTTCATCATCAGCCATTGCCGAACACCAACGCGATGCTGGTCATAAGATCCTTTTTGATTAAACTTCCATCATCTGCATATCCCCATTCTTCTTTAGTAGAAAGATTCGCGAAGCCATTGAGATTTACAAACACCCTAACAATCTCAATCGGGACTAAGGCTTTCCCCTTCCTTCTATGTGAAAAGTGCTAATTCCTAAGCTTCGCCCACCGCCTCTGAACCGCGACGGCATTTGCTGAACCGCTTTTCTCCTTCTGATAGTTAGTCGAGTTTCGTCTCTAACGTGGTTCACACGTTGAGTTACCGTGCTCTTTTGCTTTTCCTCCTGATGAAGCCCCTTACGAAAGTGGACGAAACGTTGAGTTTTTCGATCTCAATCATGACACGGTCCAATCCAGGAAGTCGTTTGTTAATTAATGACAATGGCCGTGAAAGCCCCAAAAATCATCTATTTGATAACGGTTTTTTTAACGCACTTTATGAGTTCGAAGAAAAAAGATGTAATAATGTAAGTATACACCAACTTAAATAAATGATAACCAGATCTGGAATATAAAGCAATGGATAAAATTTGAAATAAACTGCTATTGATAAAGGAAAAAGTACATAATTGATAAGGGGCCGGTAAAGGTAACACCGCTCAAAGTAGCCAATGTTTCAAGCGTCATATCTACTACGTTTGTGGGCCAATCATATCAAACTCGTTTTTGTATGATAGCCTGTAGTTTTATCTGTCAAACGGCTTGTCATATCGTACTCTTTTTACTTCCTTTTAAGATAAAGGAAGAATTGCATTCACCACAAAAATCCGAAATTGAGTTTTCAACAGATCTTCACGTTTTAGAGTCCCCTGATCCCAAAAAACATGTTTTTGTTTATTGGTCTGTGTGTGTGTGTGTGCGAGGAAGTTTGAAAAAAATCGTTAAAGCCATTTTTGAAAAAATCTAAAAAACTGAATCACAAGAGTCCACACCATACTTCCGGTAATGCAATTTTCTTCAAAAGCTTGCTGTCGCATCTAGATAGTACGCAAAACGTATATATTGAAGTGGTATTAAGCCCACGACTTGGCTCTGACTGCAGTGCAGGATAATCGACTGATTCAAATAAGGACAGAGTTGAGGTATTTTAAATAACTGCAATATTAAACAAAAGTAAAATAGTAAATGCATTGATAATGAAATGCGAGAACCAATAATTAGTAGAGAAAGGCACGCTAAGACAAGGCATGTTCAGGGGGTTTTGAATTGGCTCGTGAATTAATAATTTAAAATGAAAGGTTTGTGCACATGCAAATCCAAACCGCATAAAATGTATTTAACACAAATGGTTTTTTGGCTGCAATTTTAACAGAGCGTACGTTTATTAAGTCAAAGCATAAGAGGTGAAAATTGTGAGCATAGCAGAAAGGTAAACTAATATGAAGCAGAATAGAAAGAATTTGCAAGAGAGCAATTGCTAAATATTGGCAACAGATTGTGGCGCGAGACATAAAACTGAGGAACTCAATAATTACTGCATTTAAAAACAAAGTAAGACAGAGCAGAGCAGTGACTTAAAATAACGTTTGTGTGCAATCGCAAAGAGACAATTTTAATTATAAGGGTAAAGACAATAATTTTGATTTAAGAAATGTTAATATTAATTTTATGTAGCAAACTTTATTCCTCTTGTAACCTTTTTGTATCAAAACTTATTTCTGTAACTTAGCAACCGGATGCTAGTTTGTTTAAAATGAGGAGAACAATTGAAATTAATTTGAGTTGAAGTTTTTAAAAAATTTGCTCCACTTTCAATTACGAATTTATAATAATAAACGAGCATATTAACAAGTTAAAACTACTGCATTTTATTGCCAATGTGTCAGTGTTCATATGAGTGTTTGTAAAGCTTTACACCACAAATAAATTTAAAAAGTTTAAGATCCCATTCCGAGGCCATCGGCAGCCGTTTCAACTGGGATTTTCCAGCTTCGTTCTCGGTAAAGCTATAAGCATCCCGAGCCAGAGGCCTGTACTCCAAGACGTCTGCAGAGTCTGCAAGAGGGCCACCGTCAACATTAGCAGCGAGAGGACCGCCTCCAGCAAGAAATCCGTACAGCATCATCTACGAGCATCTACGTTGCAGAGCGACCCGACGTTTAACAAAGTAGGGTGCCTTAAATTTATGCATCAGAGCTGGGATACGCAGTATAACGCGAGAACAAACCTTGGCGAATAAATTTAGAGCGTTCCCAGGGCTCCAGCAACGTTCTAAATATTGAAAAATCGAGTGGCGTCACCAAAATTTGCAAATCCAGCGAGAAGCCAAGCGTCCTACAAACAATTGCTATAAGTAGCGTCGTTTCAGCTTCTAAACAATGAAGGAGCAGTCTTGACGTCATCCTAAAACAAAAACGAGTTTAGTTGCCAAGAGGGAAAAAATTAAATGACTTAGCTGATGCATTTTTCACAATATTTCCATGAGATTATTACAGTTAACATAACAAATCAGAGGTAGAGCCTATTCATCGCATATTTTTAGCACCGCAACGTAATAATTAATACTTAAGGTAACTTAAAGAGGTACTTAAAATAGGGCCCTCTTCATCGCAATATGAAGTTTCAACTCTATACATTTTTTCGTTTTTGAGATAATTTGTTCACAGAAATACTTACACAGACAGATCAATGAACAAAAACAGTTTTTTTTGGATTCAGGGGACTCTAAAACGTGAAAATCTGTGGAAAACTCAATTTCGAATTTTTGGGATAAATTCAATACTTCCTTTATAGTAAAAGAAAGTAAAAATAGAATTAATTCTGAAAAAATTTTAAAAATAATTTTTAAAAAGTCTAGTTCCCTTTTTACGATTTTTACGAAATTATCTCATTCAGTAGAAGTCTAGGACACTAGCGTAAACAAAATTTGAAGTGTATGTTTTGTTTTTGAGAAAAACACCTTAAAATAGTGCGACACCAAGTGGCCAACTCTAGAACTAACATTTTTCTTTTACGGCAAGCGAGAGTTAGCAGCACCTAATAAATCCAATTAAGGCTGAAAACACACGAAGCGGTTCACGCCGAGTCGGCAGACGACTCGGCCGACGACTCCGTGTAATTAAAGCGGACAAAACACACGCTGCGTCATGTAGCGCGTACGCCGACCGTACGCTCATCCAGAACATGTGCCGAGCACGGTTTTCTTATCACTTCGAGCGTACCTGCAAGTATGTGCTATCTTATGACAGTGTACCCACGACAAGCGGTTTCAAAGCGGTGAGTATCAGGCGCGGTTGTCAAATATCTTTGTAATATATGAAAATATTTTACTTAGATGAGTAGTATCTGACTGATCATTTGTTTTGAAGGTTATACATGTACTAATTTAATTTTAGTGGTAAATATGTGTTCCAATGTCGAAACCGAAAAATTAATAATGGAAATCCAGGCAAGACCAGCCATATGGAGCATGCAGCATGTTGATAAAATAAAACGAAAACGAATCCATTGTCTTCAATAGGAATACATGTCATCGTTATGTTTATCGCGGCGACTTTTTAGCCGACTCGTGTGTTTTATCGCAGGCGGCCGCCGAATCGGCTGCCGACTCGGCGTGAACCGCTTCGTGTGTTTTCAGCCTAATTATACACCCGAGTCGGCGCCCAGTCGGCAGCAGATTGGACGGCCGCTTGCGATAAAACACACGAGTCGGCTAAAAAGTCTCCGCGATAAACATAACGTTGACATGTTGCCAGTATTCCTATTGAAGACAATGGATTCGTTTGCGTTATATTTTACTTGCATAATCAACATGCAGCATGCCCCATATGACTGGTCTTGCCTGGATTTCCATTATTAATTTTTCGGTTTCGATATTGGAACACATATTTACCACTAAAATTAAATTAGTACATATACTATAACCTTCAAAACAAATGATCAGTCAGATACTACTCATCTAAGTAAAATATTTTCATATATTACAAAGATATTTGACAACCGCGCCTGATACTCACCGCTTTGCAACCGCTTGTCGTGTGTACAGTCATAAGATAGCACAGACTTGAGGGTACACTCGAAGCGATAAGAAAACTGCGCTCGGCACTTGTTCTGGATGAGCGTACGCGCGGCGCACGCACTACATGACGCAGAGTGTGTTTTGTCCGCTTTAAATACATAGAATCATGGGCAGAGTCGGCTGCCGACTCGGCGTGAACCGCTTCGTGTGTTTTCAGCCTTAAGAAGCTGAGACAGAAAGGAGTTAAAGGTTGGAACAATTGCATAATGCGCAAAATTCACTTGCTTTCCGATGTGAACTCTGCATAGCTTGATGACATTCAATTTGAAGAGTTATTGTGATTTTAAATTGTTTTCATTACGTTTCAATGTTAGCTACATGTACTCTAAATAAATAGTTTTTCTTCATCACCTCAGTAACCCTTAAGAATGGGACATGGGTATATTATTAGGGGGAAATAAAATAAATGAAATTTTGTATTTGATTTTTCCAGTAAAGTAAAGTTTAATTGTTCATAATTATTTAGAGTAAACTCTGGTTAAAAATTTTAGTTAGATGCTGTCTATTGTATTAAAATATTGAGTACCATTACACCAACACACCTCCACTACATCGGTGGATTCTAAAATACTTGTAGCCTCAATATAAAAAAAAAAGTTGTTTGCACATTGTGGCACCCTTAAAGTGACTACCGTCCTGGCTAGCTCAAACCCTCGGCAGTGAATGATGCGGATATAGACTAGGCAGCGGTTTCTTATCGCAAATTCGTTAAAACCCCTCACCACACAAATATTTGACCGTCGGCCATGTTATTTGGCCCTCGGCCACACCCTAAGGGTCAGACAGTACAAATTAAATTTGCAACTGTTGAGCACCCTGTATAGCATTAATACTCAAATCCACCATTTTACACTTGAAAAGTAGTTCATGAAAATCATAATTTTTTGGTAACGTTTTCTTTCATTCAATTGTTTTCTGTTGCTTATAGCAGCCGCCTGAAGTTCGCTACCCAAATATAGGGCATTTCATTAAAAAAAAAGTAAGTTTGAGTCGCCACACTTTTTTGAGCCACCCTGTATAATTAAAACTATTTTAGTAATGTGCAGCACCTTCGTACCTACAACTTTTATATACACAATATTCATGTAACTTTCAAAGTTTTAGAAATATCTTCCACCCCCACTTGCCAGACTCTATACGTCTCACAATGAGAAATTAGGGTTTTAACGCCGAAATTAAAAAGGCCGTTACAACATATGTATTATTTTTACTAAACTGATGTTTTGTGTTATATAGAAAATCAAACAGAGGTCTGCGTCACTGATAACAAAACGAAATGAATGGGCAATTTTATATGACATTGGTTTTTATAGACTATGATTTAAGCGTTTTCCATTGATAATTATCTACAATTATTTTGTAATAAAGTAGCGTAATATCTTTAGTTACCCTAAATGATTTACTACTTTACAGAGATTCTTACTAGTTAATTTGCAGTACTAGAATATTGTGAGAATATATTATTTAGAATTAAAATGTAAAAAACCTGAATGCAAGGTGTTGAAGATATAATAAGCACAAAAGGTAAATTAATAGATTTACACTGTCTTGTTCTTAATTACATAATTTACTGTATAAATGACTTGCATGCTTTTTGGATTATCTGTGAAGTATGCAACATCAGACAACTTTAAATATTTTAGAATGATTCGGTTTGGTGTCTCAAACGAGTGCAGGACATTCATACAGAATTTGCTTGGTTGTTTCGACCTCACCATTCTCTAGCTGTTGAATCATTCATATACGTGTTTGTTCAATCTGTAGAGCTCGGGAGTATTTCTGGACAAGTCGTAGTTTACCTGGTGGCAGAGTGAGTTGGATCAACTTTTGCCTTCTCTCCTGTCCACTTTTTGAACGAGTGTAAGTGACGAAGAAATTTTACCTATTATAGTTTTTGTTTGTTAATGCAGTTCTCAATTACTCTTTAGTAGTTGTTTAGGATTTCCACCCTCCATGTAGCTTCAAAATGTCAACAGTAGCTTCAAATACCCCAACAAAGACGTAAGGGTGCGTTTAAAACAATGTTCGGTGTGTGATGATGATGCATCTGGTAGGTTCAGGAAAGCTGATTTTTGTGGTTGTCCTAGAAATAGCCAAAAAAATAGGGATAAGATGTACCAACATCTCGTAAAGCCACATACACTTTCTACGCAATTCAATAAAATGTATAGATTTTTTCCCTGAATTATTGATAATGAAATGTGCCCCAAGGTTTTTGGAATATTAAATAAGATTGAACAACCCAAATTGGTTACATCGTTGATTCACTATGATCGGTATAGATTTTTAGCCCACCACATAACTGGCCGCGTGGCCAAGCGGTTAAGGAGCTCAGTCTGCGGTGCCACGGTACGGGATTCAATCCCCACATCTGGCAACTGGCGAGCGGTCCACCCAGTCGTTTTAAAAATTGGATACCGAAACTACAGCTGCTACCTACATCACCCAGTACGCCGTTAACGCTGTGCCAGACCAACTGGGTTTCGGAAAGAGACATTTCGGCGACCCTGACTCGCCGTGTCTCAGGCCATATTCCTACGTGTGGAGTAAAGTGCCCTGAATTTACTATTTTTTACATAACTGGCCAATTTCTAATTAGGAATATTTTTTTTTCAAAATAAAGAAGTTGTAAAAGAAAATGTGTTTGACTTTACTGCTAAGTATTGGCTAGCAGGTTTTTCGTCGGCGCGTGGCTTTTGTTCTAGCGCTGAATAGAAGCAGGCAGTTAGCAGGCACGCAGTAACAGTATAGATTTTTACGATCTCAAACACATATTATGTATTCGTACTGAGCATAATGCTATACCTACTAAAGTGTTCGTTATCCGAACATATTAAGATTCTCTTCTATTGTCAAAACATTATGGTCCTTACTTGTAATACTCTGTATTTATGCGAAAAAAAGTGTATACTGTTTGTTTAACATGCTTCATTTAATGAGATAACGCGTTTAAAGTGAAAGAAGTATGTAACACATAATTTCGTACCTGAACCTCTTAACTCCATGGCGAAACGAATTCAAGCTTTTATTGCTGCTAAAGAAGGCGTAACACAGTTTTAAATTATAATTTTGAGACTATTTTGTTTTATAAAATTACAGTAAGAATTCATACGTGTTACGTACATATTTACGCTATTAAAACATAGTACTAGTTTATAATACTATACTGGTCTTATATATGTATTACCTATACATATATTGCTAGTAGGTCCTGGAAACTGCCGAAAACATTACTGCGCCGACATAGTTTCACTTAGAGTATAACGCGTCTCGTGCGTATGCGTGAGAATTCGAACTCCGCCTTTAGAAGCGAATTTTAAACTTAACCACTTCCCCATTGGGCGAGCGACGCCGCCGCGCTTGCGCACAGCTCTCCACATATATTGAAGAGTTGGTTGTCTGTCTCACTTCCTTCGTGAGTTTCCCACTCATAGCCGCTAGCAATATAGTAAGTATTACATATATGACTGGTCCTATATATAATGGTTTATGCTTTACACCGATATAGTAAACTAGCTTTTGCCTGCGGCTTCGCTCGCGCAGGAAACCGTCTTGTACTTAAAAATAAATGCTATTTTCGCAATCAACGCCCCAAAAAATCTCAATAACTACACCCATATTTTTAGGCTTATTTACCCCATTTCACCTCCTAAAGAGTTTATTTTCGGAAATCACGAAATACGTGTTTGCTTATTTTGTTTTTAGGAGTACTCCTGCGAAGTTTCAAGTCAAATGTCTATTTAATATTATATTTCCATACAAAATTGGAACCCCCATTTTACCCCTTTAGGGGTTGAATTTCCTTATTCCTTTTATACATCATAAATGGAACCTCTGTGCAAAATTTCAGCTTTCTAGGTGCAAGGGTTTGGGCTGGGCGTTGATGAGTCAGTGAGTGAGTGAGTGAGTGAGTGAGTGAGTCATGACTTTGCTTTATATATATTAAGATAACCTGTTGTTGTCTTAAAGATTTACTTTCGCACTTTAAAATCGTATTGCGGTACGAATTGAAAAGGGCCAATTTGTGCCAGCTGTAGTTATACAGTGTGTCCCAGGATTAATGTTACAAGAGGTGAGATGGACTAAAACATTTTGAATTTTATTTTAAGACTAGCTGACCCGGCAAACGTTGTTTTGGATTATGACATGATGGGGAAAACCCTCAAACCATTAAGCACAGAATCATAAAAGTATGACTGCAAATAGAAAGTCGTACAGTGTATAGAAAAACACACTTTCGATATTTTCCAATTTTCCGGCTTTCCTTTTGGATTTTTTCGAATTTTCTTTTTTGCTAAACCACCTCGGGAGTAAGACGAATAAAACAAAAAAAAATCATCCAAATCTGTCAAATCGTTCTCGAGTTTTTGCGTTACTAGCACACGACGATTGATTTTTATATATATCGATTATGGGATTAGGTGCTGCTTGGTCTGAAGAGAATTTTAAGGATATTTTCAGTTTTTGAAAAACAAGTTGGCCTTGACAGTGAAGCAAAACTATTTTCTTTTCAGTTAAACTACCCTTGTTGTTCATGATACGGCAAAAGTTTACCAACAAAAGTTGTTCAGAATGATAAATTGTGTCCCTATACAAAATTTCAGGAAGATCTACTTACCTAAATTAAACCGTTAAAATGGTATTTATTAAAAATGACGGTTTGAGCAAAGTAGGTAGAACTTTCTGAAATTTTGTATAGTGCCATAATTTTCCAATATAAACAACTTTTCTCAATAAGATTTTCCAGTATTATAAACAAAAATTGTAGTTTACCTGAAAAGAAAATACAATTTATTTTATCTACTTTGATGTCACAATATGGTTATTATAACACCGAAAACAGTGCTACAATGAAGTCCATTATAGCACTGTTTTTGAATTGTTATTATCATATAAAAACATTGAAACAGCCTACCTTGGTTCAGACAACACATTTATGAAATGTCAAAATTAAAAGTTTTTGATGACTCTTCATTCAAAGTAGATAAAATAGTATATTATACTCGTTTAATAAGAGGCATTGTAGCACTCGTTCCCTTCACTCGTGCTACAATAGATCCTCTTGTCAAACTAGCATAATAATGTACTATTGTTTAATCTAAAAATAACTGTTTAATCTAAGGAGGTAGATCTTCTTGTAATTTTGTATAGGGTATAGGTATCATGCTGAACAAGTTTTCTTGTAAAATTTTGCCGTATCATGAACAGAAAGGGAAGTTTACTTGAAAATAAAATAGTTTTCGCTTCGCTGTCAAGGCCAACTTGTTTTTTCAAAAACTGAAGATATTCTTAAAATTCTCTTCAGAGCAAAGCAGAACCTAATCCCACAATTTTAAAATAAAATTCAAATTTTTTTATTTTGTCTCACCTCTTGTATCATCAATCCTGGGACAAACTGTATACAGTGTATACATCTCATACCCTTTTCTTATATACATCATTAGTAATAAAGTTTCGCCGTATGTTTTATTATGCCTTAATCAAGTAAGTGCATATTATAAGCAGAAGCTCTGTATCAAGCGGCCACGGATTATAAGTGCGAACGTGCGTGAAACGCCTAGTTCGCATTATAATTCCGAAAGCCTCGATAAGCCAAATTGGGACAACACCGTGGGCCGCGGGGGAAGGCACCAAGACTGTTAACAGGTGCGGGTTGTATGCGAGCTAGCTACTCGTACTTACGAATTATCAGCAGTACGAAGCGGGCTAATAACAGCCCTAAACAGTAAACAGTGCTTCATATATTGTATTGTGGCCGGCATTATTCGCCGCCGACTCATTGTGCCTCTGAAGGGTGTGATTCTGTTACCAGTCCGTTTCAAGAATGGACAATTTCCGGTCAAGTTTATTAGTGCCCGCCCTATGACTTTGCGTTGATACATGAACTTTAAGTATCTATTTAAGGCATTTGCGCATATGTAGAGCACAACCGCCTTATTTTATATTTGTTTATACGCCTTTTCTTGTGTTTGTGTTTTCTTACAGATTATATGTTGTGCGTGTAAGCTGTTGGTTTTTATCGGTATTTGCATGTGTAAGTACAACATTTCAGGTGCCAACGAGTTACCCAAACAATATTAGCTTTCCTTAGCCGCACTAGCGATACTAATAATGTCTCATACCTCACCGACTGAAGTAGCTAGCGAGCCAGGGCATTGTAAGGTAATAGTACAGTAGAGCGTAGGGCTAGGTAAAACGCCGCATTACAGAATACATATGTGTTTCACATTATCAAAATTAAACCTAAAAGTATTCATAAGATGTATCCTTTTTTTCAAATAAAAACAGAACATGGAAAAAAGCGGGCTAGATTAAATTTATTTTTGGAATATTGACCAGTGCTTAATTACGTAATTACGTAAAGTTACACGACATTAATGTATCTTTCAAGATAATCGAGATACCCACGCTTATACTCGAAAAAAGAACACGGTATGTACTATGCAAGACAAAAAAAAACTGGGACAGTTAGTATGTTGTGTCTGTTGTGAATGTGACTGCCATAATATGTACAGTTGCTAGGTATTTCTAACTTAACCGTCAATTTGTTTAGATGTTGCTATGAATCAGAATTAAAGCCTCGTTTAAGCTAATCAAATTATGCTAAAATCTCTATCAAGAGTTGTGCCAGTTTTTTTTTGGCGTGCATATACATATTTTGTGTTGTAAATGGATTGATCAAATATTGTTGTTACATACACAAAGCGTTTTACATCTGCGAGATTTATTTTAATTACATTTTATAGTAAATATTGTTATTATTTATAATAAAAGAACTACAAAGCAATTCCTGCTTGATTTTAAAATTTTTCTGTAGGATGTAACTATCATTAGCTTGTAAACAATGACAAGTAAGAGTTCGTTCTATAAGTAACTAACCTTGACCAACGAGTACTTTACGGATGTTCCCGAAATAAGGAGAATGTACGTATATCGTTCAGCTACCAAAAGCAATTAGCTGTTCATAGTCGATATTTTAAATTACTACAACTTCCCAATTCATCTAAAAAGTTAACACAGTAGTTCTTCTGTACATTATGTACAACACGTAGATACCATTGCTAACTAATTATCTAATGAGGCTGTAATTGTTTGTGCCGCTGTTTGCCCTTGGTTTGAATATTAACCGCAGCTTCGTATTGAGTTTGAAGGTGTTATTGTTTGCCGGGCAGTTCTAAGTACAGGTTGGGCGTTTTAAAAATGGAACCGTGGCTTATAACAGTCATAGTGATCGTGTGTATTCTGTGTATCGTTTTGTTTGTCATAACTTTCAAATTATATTTGATACTAAGCATTGGCTGGGACAGAAGTGCTACATGCTTAATTGGTAAAACCACCATCGTCACAGGATCAAATACTGGTAACTAGAATTTTCATGTTGCTAATGTAGCTAAATTATATAAAAGGACCAATTTATTCAGAATTTCTTACTTTATTGAAATCAAACGAAATATAATAAACGCCGCTTTACCTTTGATCTCTATATGCAGTTGAAGTAATCATAAAATAATTATTCACTGTTATTTACTGCTAATAAACGACCATTCATAACTCGTTTAGAAAATCCTCGGTAACCTCATTTTACCTTGCCATGTAAAATCGTTGTAATAAAATTAAAACGATTTAATACACCACCGTTCATTTGAAGTGGACCACTTAAAGAAACCAGTTTTACGACATGTTTCTAACGTTTTCAAAGAAAAATGTAGTTTTATTATGGCTTGTAATCAATTAAACTATTTTTTTTAAATATTAAGTAGTTACATCTAATTTTTAAACCATATCGTGTTAAATAAATACGCAATAAGTCAAACATGCATAACTTGTAGCAAAGTCTACTGGACGTGGTAGCACTGTTTAAAGCAGTAATAATTACCAATTGACCAATTTTTATCAAACAACACACAAAACACACCTACATCTTCAAGTTTCTTACAGTGTCTTTCGATTACTTTTCACCATGTATCAATTGTGTTTCACCTTAGCTCAAGTGATTTTCCCTCTTGTCAACACTTGTCAATATTGACAAATGGGGATTACATTTGACAAAGCCGGGGTTCGTAGCTCAGTGGTTAAGCATTCTGGTGAGGTTTTTAAAAATAAAAGAAATGCGGAGGAAAACCTCTACAGAATGCCATCATTCGGAAGTGATGTAAAGCCGTGGGTGCCACGTTACTACGATATAGCATGTAAAAGATCCCTTTATAGGGTTTCAACTCCTTAGTCTCGGCAAAATTCTAAGTAGGACTTTGACCATATGACCAAAGTAGTCGGTGTTTAAGGTACCTGGTACTCCGCATGCCTAGACCCTGTCCATTACAAACAAACAACCATTTGACAAATAGTGAAACACAACTGATACATGGTGAAAAGCAATCGGAAAACCCTGTAACTACAAGTTATGCATTGTTGACGTAATCGTCTACTTATATAAAATAATTAAATTTAAAAATAATGTGTGGCTGCTTGACACCTTTAAGACAATAGTTAACTCGCTTTCTAGCATTAATGAAAACTACATTTTGTTACGAAAACGTTATTGAAACTAGTCTATTTAAGTGATCCACTTCAAATAAACCGTTGTATAGATTGAGAAAGTGAACCTACCGACTTAATAGATAGAAACTAAAATCATAGTAAGGCCATTTATAACATATTAATTTATAGAAATTATGTTATGTGTGATATAACTACAAAATCAGATTGCAGCCTGCGTCATTGACAACAAAATGTAATTAAATTGTAATATTATACGGCATTGGTTTTTTGAGATTGTGATCACGGGTTTTCCAAAGATACCTATTAGTGCTTTACATTGTCGTTATGGTAATTGTCGACATTTTTATTTGTTACAGCATAATGTTTACAGAGCCATGTTTATATTCACAATAATCGATAAACTTTTTAAAGATTCTTACCCGTGCTCTGTAGGATTAAGTTAAACTATATACCCGCATTCTAATTATAAAAAGTTAATCAAAAGAATTTAAGAACACAGAGCCAATATAATAAAATTAATGTAGCTCTAGTAGGTATATGCATATAGTGTAATGTTACATAACTAAGTTCAGAAGGTTCTTTTAAAGTCTAATGACGTATTATTCATCAAAGCTTCTCGTGAACCGTTCATACCTCCCTGGAAGTGCAATGGAGGCAATGGAATGCATTCGACTTGTATTACCTTGCTCCGCATCCAAATACATCATACATTCAACAAACCTTAATCTAACTTGAATAGCTAAATAATTTAACGAATAGTTTCAAACCCAGTGACACTCATAAAAAATTCTCTCCCACGACCAGATTTGAGCGCATGTTCACCTGGTTGCTAAACTGAGTTCTTGCCCAACTCTACCACCCAGGGGCCTATTAAAATTCATAATAATTTAATTGTAAAAGAAATAATTAAAACTTTGTGGATAACAACGACTCTTTAATAAAATTCAATATTTACTCATATATACTGCTGTGATATTCATTTGTTCTTTGAAGGTTTTTACAAGTTAATCTGGTGAGTAACTAACAAAGTTTCATTTGCAAAAGGAAAATTTCCGACACAAACAAAAGTTCTTACCGCAGAATTTATATGGGCCGTTGTAAATAGTCACATTTAGGGCATAAGTTTGAAACACAAAATGATGCTTTACATAATTCTTAGATAATTTAAGTTAAGTACACATGCTAAGTGCATTTCTAACAAATCCAAGTAAGTTCGGGATTCTTTCATAGGCTTCCGGAAAATTGTAGGGTTACGTTTTGGCAAAACTAAGTTAAAATACACTTGGAAATCCCATTTTTATCCACACAAAGAGCCAGCAACCGTATAGGGCCAGATGTTAGCTTTAGTAAGCTCAGAATAAAACAGTTTGCGCAAGTTTATGTGCGATACAGTGCTCGTTTTTAACTGCGCTTATAAGAAACTAAACATACAATGCATACGGTGCGTGTAAAACCGGGTCCGAACACCATAAATCACCCACGCCGAGCGCTGGGAAAGCAGATGGGGCCGTTATTGTATGCTGGAGTTACTATCGGAACTGGTCTGGGGTCAATTGGAAGCCGAAACCGCCTACAACAAAAACTTGGGGTGGAAACTGCAGAATTCAGGAGCAGTAGCTAAGGAGCATGCGTGTGTTCAAGATAGGGGGGCCAGCAAGCAGAGATAATATTGTGCATACAAAGGTTAACACTTACGTACCAGTGAAATTAGAGCTGTTACGAAACAATTCTTGCATTAAATATGCTCCATGAGGAAGACGTGCAGTGTATAAAGTAGACACATATTTGCAGGAGGTGCGATTGGACATATTGAAGCCTTCATTTCTTTCGAAATTGCAAGATGCAACGCACATGTCAAGTTAGGTGCATACACCTTTATTAATAAAATTTCCTCTCGTAGATAACATTGACACACGTGCAGCAAAACTGTGGAACTATTTTTCTGGCAGCACATTTGGGTTTTCTGTGAGGCGAAGCCTCATTCAAGCTGAAAGTACTTCGACATGGCGCTAGCTCAGATCGATGTGGAGATCCGGTACATTTGCGCTTCGATATGCCCTGAACTCAATGGTGAAATTAGTTGTGTGTTTAGTCCTAAGGTTTTTCTGTAATTAATTTAAGCATGTTTTGAAATTAGTGTTTGACTTCTGTTTTATTTCAAGCGTTCCTTTGCAATTGTTCTTAAATTGACGTCAATTTCAGAAAATTAATGGTTTTGAATCTTTTGTATTTACGAGGGTATAAAAAGAAAAAACGTCGTTTCAGGGGAATTGATATTGTGTTCAACGGAGATACCTCCCAGCACATTCATCGAAAGTTTTGTCTTTCAGGATTTATTGCGTTACGTCTTTAACCTTTTCATGGTGGTTATTTGTAATTATTACACGAAGAAATGTATCAGCTACCATAATTAAAAAAATAAATTCAGCAAAAAATGTAGGTGTTATTTTAGATAATAATATATCATGCCAATAAAGTGCTGCAATGATAAAATTAAATATGTTACATAAAGTCATATACTTATTTAATGAGCAGATGAAACTGAACATGTTGAATTATTTCTGTATCGATTATTGCAACTGTGTACTATAATTTCTGGAATTTGTTTTAGAATACTGGAATAAATACTGCAGTTGAAAAAGAATACATATTTTAAAAGGTGTTAATAAATTTGTTAATTTTTGTTTTGTAGCCCAGCTTTGCATATGTATGAATAATTTGTTTTTATTTTAAATAGCTTTTCGTTATTAAGCAAACAAAAAGCATTGCGTGCTTTGATGCAGGTAAACAAGTCAACATGTAGAGACTAGAGAACCATAAGGTGATAGAAGTTGGTGAAGGATATAATTATTCAACAGTTTAAATAGATTAAGGTAGTGTGAAAATTTAAAGAAAAACAGAAGAACTATGTTGGTGCGATGTATGTTAGGCGTTGTCCAGTTAAAACATAAAACTGACTAGATTATGTATAGAACGGAAAAATATGAGATTTCATAAAATTCAATAGATATGAAATATATAGTATCTGCTATAGATAAATTGATAAGATAACACTTGATTGAATATATGAAGCTGAATAGAGTTAGGAAATTTAGTTGATTATTGTTTTACGTGAAAGTCAGCCAGCTTATGGACATTTAAAAACTTTCCATTTTAAGGTCGAACATAGTAAAAGTTAAAGGAGTTACTTGTACTAAAAGTATCTAAGAAAGTAATTAAAATTTTTCTGTTTTCTGTAACCTCCCAACTCTATTATTGTAAATGATGATAAGAAGTTTACAATCTTAATGAGTCACTTCAACTTCTTGTCCTTCAGATAGGAAATCTGCAAGGTAGTAGATTTGGAAGACGTAGTTCTTTATTGTCAATATTGTAAGTTATTATAACTCATCAAAATAGGTAACGCAATAAATCGTTTCACAATTAGTCACGCGTTGTATAAAATATATTATTATTTACTAATTAAATTAAAGAACATATTTAACATTTTGTACTAGTGTAATTGTTTAGTGGCGTTATTATCCCTTGAATTTGAATATAAATCTCCAGCTTGGAAATTAAAACAACTTTTTAAAATGGAGGCATGGCTAATAGCTGTTATAGTGATCGCGTGTGTTATTTTACTTTTTATAGTTTTCTTATTGTATTTAAAACTAAGCACAGGCTGGGACAAAAGTGACACGCGTTTAAATGGAAAAACTGTCATTGTAACAGGATCAAATACAGGTAATTCAAATTTTTAAAATTTTCTAAAGGTATACGGATTTTGACACTATCATTTAGTGCAATATATTTTGAATCTAACCACCTATAATAATTATTTATATTTCATGGGCATTATGGAGTTTTTTATGCCCGAGGGTATAAATATCAAGTGGTGCCCGTGGTGTATACAGAACTTTGTCTCACTAGTATTTCTTAATAAGCTAAATAATGGATTAGAAAGCTTATATTGTATCAACTATTGCTGTGAACGCATCGAAGTGCGTGATTGGTCAGCAATTTGAGGTTAAGGATGAAGGGGTGTTATGAATTATAGTGCCCACTCATAATGCTCCAGTTGTTGTGGACGTATTTATACGAGGTGTATAAGAAATACGTGTGTTAGCTTTAATAAGTGGTAGAACTCGCTAAATATCGTGGGAGTATGTTTAAGAAACGAAACAAAGTGTAGCGAAGCCGAGTGACTTGTAACAAGAGTGTACTATATACTTTGCAGCGAGTTATGTACACTATTTTTTCCACAACCACAAAAACACATTTTTGCAATTGTATAAATGATAGCTTTATTGTGACAATTGATAATGTCAGTAGTCAGTGGTTTTTAGGTAAAAATGACATATTGTAAGTAGTTTTTATGTTGAAATGACATATTGAAAATAACATATTTAACAGACTGTATAACTGTAAATTGTGCATTATTATCATAAAAAACACGTTCGTTTTGATAACAATTTTTCGTGGCTACTTGACTGCATGGAAACTGCAACTTTCGGGCATTTTTTTCTATTTGTAGTTAAAAAAAATCTCAAACTGTTAAGTTATCTATAAAACGTGTACCTGCCTATAGTTCGAAATATGCGGCGTAAAATTTATCAGTTTGACATAGAAATGAAAAAAAACTTGGTGAACACTGATTAAAATTAACAAATGTATTTCTGATACACTTTGCATATTCCGTATTACAGGTATAAACAACAAATGATGTACTAGTAAGACATACATTGTTTTTTTCTACTCATGACATTGAAATCAGTCATTTTGACATTGATTCTGGTGGTTGAAATTGCATTTCAACCACTAGAGATTGAAATGTTCGGACTACTGGGATTTAAACCTGTTTGAAATTCAATTGACACAAAGTGACACAAAACCTAACCCGCTAACCTGGAATTTGACATAGACTTACAATGGTTTAACGTTTATTTTAAAAATTCGTAGAAAAATATAGTATATGCCACTCGTGGCTGATAAAATTTCAACGTCTCGAGTTACTTTTTTCAACTCGCTTCGCTCGTTGAAAAAACCACTCTCAACGTGGATATTCTATATCAGTTCCATAACAAACTACGTATTATCCAACACCTAAATCTAATAACACCATTATTATATTAATTGTGCATGTGTAATGTCAGTGATATATTACCCATTAGCGAAAGCATATTAAGCAAGTCGCTAGTGAGAGAATCTAGAAAGAAACTGGAAACTGTTGATGTGTATTGTTGGTGGCACTGAAAGTTTATGTCAAATTTGAACAGGTTACGTTTTGTTTCAGTCTGTATCAAATAACAAACCAAACCTGACCTGCTAACCTCCAATTTAACTGACTGATAGTGCCAGCAACAATACACTGCAGTACTGCAGAACACGTAAAACGAATCACGGGCGGCTCTAATTATAAATTTAGTTCATCTCTTGGTACTTCAGCTCACTTCCGATTAAATTTGTAATTTTGATGTTTTACAGCTGTCAATAGAAAATGTTTTTTGGTATTTATTGAGTTAGTATTGATTTTGTATTCCACTCGTGTGGAATGCGTATTAGACACTCATAAAATTAACCACTTCGTCCTACGGGTGTCGTGGTTAAACTTTTGTTGCGTGACTAATATGCTATCTTCCACACTTGTACAATAAATAACTATTATACTTTTAAATAAAAGCTGCGTAATTCATATAATTAGAAAAATATAGTATATTACACTGATTCCAAATACGTAAACATATATAAGATGTTTCATTTAAAAAAAACAGGCAGTGTATGGGTGTGCAAAGCTAGTAGGCTTTGTTTAGAATTTAAATAAGTAGTCTTGTTTACTAGTATTTAAAAAACAATATTTTCATTAATAACGAAATTATAGCCTATAAAATAATTGATAAATTCTACATACCCTAAAGGTTTGAATAAAAATGATCGCGGGTTTAAAATAAAGCGAAGTAACCAAACCTACCTATTCTCAAAAGTTGTTTGTTTAGGTTGTTTAGATACTGCCGAGTTCACAAGTTATTGACAAATAAACAACAGAGAACCACTGTTAGGTTACAGCCCTTGGACAGATGTCTGTGAAGTTGGCCAAACCCAGACAAAAATTTAGTAATACGTCAAAGAGAATCGTTTGTTTATCTTTTGTTTACGTTTGTTTAGCTATTTTTAGCGTTTGTTTACATCTCTGTATACTACAACCAGCACCCCTATTTGGGTCGGGCCAACTTCACGGCAGCCAAACCCAAAATGATAAATTGACAATTTCTTGGTGGGAATCGTTTGTTTATCGTTTGTTTACGTTTGTTTAGCTATTTTCAGCGTTTGTTTACACCTCTGTATACTATAACCAGCACCCCTATTTGGGTCGGGCCAACTTCACGGCAGCCAAACCCAAAATGATAAATTGACAATTTCTTGGTGGGAATCGTTTGTTTATCGTTTGTTTACGTTTGTTTATCTATTTTCACCGTTTGTTTACACCTCTGTATACGATAACCAGCACCCCTATTTGGGTCGGGCCAACTTCACGGCAGCCAAACCCAAAATGATAAATTGACAATTTCTTGGTCAGAATCGTTTGTTTATCGTTTGTTTACGTTTGTTTAGATATTTTCAGCGTTTGTTTACATTTATGTATAGTATAACCTGCACCCCTATTTGGGTCGGGCTAAACCCAAAATTATAATTTGACCATGTCTTAGTGGGAATCGTTTTTTAGCGTTTGCTTATATTTTTTTAGTTATTTTCAGCATTGGTTTAAACATCTCTATATTATAGGTAATACCCCTGTTTGGAACGGGCCAACTTCACAACAGCCAAACCCAAAATGATAAATTTTAATACGAAAATTTTCATTATGTGGTTAACATCTTGAACAATGAAATTCTATTATTACATGCAATAATAACACAGATTGGTTTACTTTACAATGACTATACTGACAGAAAGGACGTATTGTTTTTTTTTCTGGTGCAATTAGTTGAGATTCCATGAAAGACGCTTTTTTACATGATTATGAAATTGTTTGGTTAAATAGTTTCCTAGAAAACTTTAAATTGAGAATTGAATACAGTTTTTAATACTAAAGCTGCTTTTAATGTTAGATCTTTAGTTTCACCCACTCAGAAGATCGAGTTTTCGCATATGCTGGATTTAACATGAGATTCCCTATACACCATAGGCAACTCGACATTTGGGGTATATATGTATATATACAGTTTGTCTGCTTAAGTTCGCACCATATAGAAAACTTTTTTATTATTAATTTTACGAAAAAAAGTTATTCTTTATAAAAAGTTCTGCATAGTCCAGAACTTAAAATTCAATCATCAGATATCAATTTTTTAAGCCGTATACGAGGAATGTCAAAAAATATGAATTCTCCTCAAGAGTAAAGTACCTTTATTTGTGACAATATCGAAAATTATTATTAAGAAAAGTTGAGTAGAATCGAAAACTACGTTCAAATATAGAATTACACCTATCTACGATAAATATCAGGTTTTGTTATTTTTCACATTTTTTCAGTTTTCATATGGAAAACTTTATTTTTGACAATATCGGAAACTTTTTTCAGTTATCTCTTTATTCGTTAAAACTTTGATAACATTTACGTCTCATAACCTCTATGTTGCATTATTTTGATGATTTTCCATATGAAACAACTTAAAAAAATGTGAAAAGTAACAACACCTGATTTTCATCGTAGATAGGTGTAATTGGATATTTGAACGTAGTTTTCGATTCTAATCAACTTTTCTTAATAAAAATTTTGGATATTGTTACAAATAAAGGTACTTTACTCTTGAGCAGAATTCATATTTTTTGACATTCCTCGTATACGGCTTAAAAAAATTGATATCTGATGATTGAATTTTAAGTTTTGGACCATGCAGAACTTTTGATAACGAATAACTTTTTTTCGTAAAATTAATAATAAAAAGTTTTCCATATGGTGCGAACTTAAGCAAACACACTGTATACAGTGTATCCCAGGATTGATGTTACAAGAGGTGAGATGGACTGAACATTTTCGACCTTGACAGTGAAGCGAAAACTATTTTCTTTTCAGGTAAACTACCCTTTCTGTTTATCATACGACAAAATTCTACCGAGAAAAGTTGTTCAGAATAATAAATTATGGCCCTATACAACATTTCAGGAAGTTCTACCTAATTAGATCAAACCGTTTTAAACAATACAATTTTAACGGTTTAATTTAAGTCATATCTCTTTCTGAAATTTTGTATCTGAATTGATGAATTTTATGCGTAGGTACATTGCATTTACAAGCTTATTTTTGAATATTTCTCAATGCTCTCTCAAAGCTTATCTTTTTGGATTTAGGTGTCAAATTAATCACGAAATTATTTTTAACAAATGCTACAGAAATTGTTTAACCCTTGTGTCTATGCGAAATTTTCTATACGATATGATATGTTTTTCGGACTTTTTCCACTGTCTAGGGTGTAAATCACACAACGTTTCGGGAGTTTTGATCTACTCCCGTCTTCAGGTGTTCTTGGTTAGTCTATATAACCGCCCTGGTGGCCTAGTGGTTAGAGTGGCAGACTAGCGATCAGCGGTCCCGGGTTCAAACCCCGGGGGTGACACAAATTTACGTAGAAAAACGTATAATATCAGTCCTACTCAGGACTAACCAAGAACACCTGAAGACGGGAGTAGATCAAAACTCCCGAAAGGTTGTGTGATTTACACCCTAGACAGTGGAAAAAGTCCGAAAAACATATCATAATAGACCACTGCCAAATAATGACATTCAGAGAACAACTTCTATACGCTAGTCTATACCCGGGGAACCCGGGTGCATTTAAGCACAACGTACATGGCGCGAGCACCTACGCAGTAATGAACGGTTTTCATTGGTCAGCGCCGAACAACAGTACGGATTGCCGATAAGGTACTGACCGCACGTACGTTTTGCCGAATGGTGCCATGCAATTGCGTAAAGGGAAGGCCGCTAGGTAGGGCGGTAATATAGGTTCGGAATAGAACTATGTAGCTATTTATTGAGATAGGTACACAAATGTTAAACAAAGACAAACATTTAAAAAGTTGCAAAGTTAACAAACAAAAATTTGTTTCATTCGTTAATTTAATGACCACTGCATGGAATGTTTTTAAGACGCGTTGAAAACTTAACTACAAAAGCAGCAGAAGTGCCAAATTTCTCATGACGTTCCCTCATAAGAGTGATCAATTCATCAAACGAATTTTCCGGATCACATTGCACTTGACTCTTAATGCCAGA
Organism: Agriotes lineatus; assembly: GCA_940337035.1. Lineage (NCBI taxonomy): Eukaryota > Metazoa > Arthropoda > Insecta > Coleoptera > Elateridae > Agriotes > Agriotes lineatus. Next base: position 74,656,555 of record OW679196.1, on the reverse strand, counting down.
TAATATATGTTACCTGTGATCCCAAAGTGAGACTGTTCGTCATTTTTACTCTCAAGGCATAATTACTTTGATATGATCGTATCATCCTGCGCTTCCACGGCAACTATCTTCAGCGGCCTCTAAAAATCTTTACTTTTAGCATTTTTCTCAAAGCCAAGCGTGCAATAAGAAAACGATCATCAGTATCATTTGCTTCTGGGCCATAATTAAACCAATAATCCCCAGCTTGGTGCTTACACATTTTGCCCAGACGACCAACAGGGCATGTGCAGCATCCCGTTTCGGCATCAACCTGATATAACAAGTGTTCTTCGGTTTCCCTCTGGACACTTTATGTGAAATTGTCAATTCTTAATATAATTTCTTTTGTTATGTAGATGGCTTTCTGTTGGCAAAATTCCTTAGTCGTCTAATGTAATATTGTTCCATTGTTGTACAAGTGAAATCAACAAGGGGCACTACGTTGTACGCTTTATAAAGAGAGAGTACAATATTACTTCGACACGAAGTGTACCTACGAGGCATTGAAATTCCCTCATATCAAAAACCACTCTGAGTCAAATATCTCTAAAATTCGTGCCAACCGACTAATGAACCCACCATACCAAATCTCCGTCTCGGCTGTGCGGATCTTTTGGCGAAAGCCCCAGCCCACTAGATCCCTCCCTCGTATTGGGGGTTGCCTAAACGTGCTGTGCGGTGTACGTATGTTAGTATGTGTACACGATTCCGGTCGCCAGGAACCTTCCTGAAGTCTTGGATCGTTTTCATACGATAGGTCCTCCGAAAATGAAGACAACATCAACTTTTGAGGTATGGTCTTCGGCAAAAAATTTTTTTAATTTTTTTAATAAATAACTGGTTCATAACATTTCATTGTACTAGCGAAACAGAGTGAGGCCTAGCATTCTTGGAAAGCACCGAAAGGCGCTTTTCTTAGGGGGGTTACCGAATATTCTTTATATAGGAGAACACACACTTCTGAAAGATTGTTAGTTTGATACCAATTGCGATAAGCTAAAAACCAATCCTGCCGACGAGTCCAATATTTGGTTATGTATTGTAACCAGGTGGGATATTTTGTTGCAATTTCCATATTGGTGGAACTCTCAAAAGCGTCATCTGCTTCAGCTGCAGACGATGCTATTAAAATATTCTCGAAAGAATAATATAGCTGTTGGCGACAATCTTTCGGTATATTATGCTTTTTTTCGAACAACCATCTCCACACCGACTGCGCAACATGAAATTAACAGAGATTTTTTCTTCGTTGTCTGGCTTGGACAAAACATTTTTTTCTGCGTTTACTTTTTGGTACTGAAGAAACGCTTTTGGATTTCAATTTAGAACATTGAGAGCAAAACGTACGCTCGATCAGTACCTTATCGGCAATCCGTACTGTTGTTCGGCGCTGACCAATAAAAACCGTTCATTAGGTACTACGTAGGTGCTCTCGCCATGTACGTTTTGCTTAAATGCAACCCGGGTACCTACGGCCATTTTAGATGAATCCTCTGTATTTATGTTTATAAACGTTTTTCTACTAAATTAGCCATTGAATGTATGATCGGCAAGCAATTGCTAACTACTGCGACAGCTACTAATTCAGGATGATCAAATAGAGATCCCACTGGACGTCTAAAAGTGGTTGAAAATTGCTATCTATGTCTGGAGAACAAAAGGCGCCTCAAAACACAAAATTTATGTGACACTTGTGAGCGCCCCTCATGAAATGAACAAGAAATAGTTATAAATAAATGTCAACAATGTAATTGAACTTATTATATGTGTGTTTCTAATATATTTGGGTATTCATTTTGGTAGTTTTATTATATGGTTACCCAGGTACCACGGGTATAGACTTAAAGGTGTTTTAACTTTACACTAAAATTTTAAATAACGTAATTGATATTTTTGAAAGATAATAGTGCAAATCGAATGTACTTGAAGTATTTGAGGATAAACTAAACGATAGCTGCAAACTTTAATGAGAAATGTAAAATTAATTACAATTACATGAAAATGTGGACACACTGGACAAAACAGTTAATTGGTGAATAGTTTGTAATTGGTACACGTATTAGTGAAGAAATATATATTCTGATACATTTAAAAATTTTGTAGTATTCTCTGACCCCAAATATGTATATTTAGATACCAAGTTTGTGATCCTAAGTGATTTAGAAGTCGAGATAGTGATAATATACTTATATTTCAAAATGGCAGTTATAAAATCCAAGATGGCCGAAGGAGTTGGTTCCTATCAAAAATTGAAGGCTAAGTACCAAAGTAAAGGGTGTTTTTTTTGAGTGGGAGAACTTTAAATTGAAATAAAACACAGAAAAATGTTTTTAATATCCATGAAATTGGCTTTATCTGAAAGATAATTTTATGGCATTTATGTTTGAATATGATTTAGGGTATGCGACCGCCGCGGCTGGCGTGTACATAACGTAATCTGGAGGTCCAATTTTCACACACTCTTTGCAGTAAATCAGGCTGTATTTCGGCAATAACGCGTCGAATGTTGGCTTCCAAGTGCTCAATTGTTTCCGTTTTATCGACGTAGACATGCGACTTTACATATCCTCAAAGAAAATAATCTAACGGCGTCAAATTGCACGAAAGAGGTGGCCAATTAACAGATCCACAAAATGGATCCACGAAATGAATCTGTTAGCCAATTTCATACGCGGAAGTATGTCTTTATGTGCAATTGTTTTCAAAATACGTTGATGATGAAATTTATACCGCGCATTCCCGGTAAGTTTTGTTTAAACAATTTCTGTAGCATTTATTAAAAATAACTTCGTGATTAATTTGACATCATATGAATCCAGAAATAATAAGCTTTCCCTTGGTTTAAAAATCATTGAGGAATATTCAAAAAGAAGCTAGTAAATGCAATGTACACATAAAATTCATAAATTATCAGTAATAAAAAATCCGAAACTATTTTTTTGGTGTTTTCCAATTGCAAATAGAATGGGTTCCTTCACATTTATATCCACAAGGTCATTCCAAAGAGTGTATTTTTTTATCTATATCTTCGAGTGCACACCCTACGATTGAATTACTGATTCATTAGCAGCCCTATTTTAAATTGGCGTTTATGTGTCGACTTTCAATAAGGTTTAATAGTGCATTACATAAAAAGCCAGTAAATACGCTTTCCTGACGTATTATGTATACTATTTTTTTGAAACCGTTTACATTAAAAAAACATCGTTACTCATTAATCATAAATGATTCAAGATGTTTCAATTTGGATGGATTAATAATAATTTACCCTATATTACTATTACTGCCAAGAATAAATACTGAGCTAATTTAGTTTTGTACTTATTTATTTAAGCCGGGTAGGGTATTTTCCTGACTAGTCAGAAAATTAACTACTACCCTGCCTTAAATGAGTTAGGAAAGTAGACACTTTCATGCCGCTTTCAGAAATACCTAATTTGTTTTGATATAACTTTATGTGCTTAGAAAATTGTTGCAAAACGGGGTGGTCATGGTTTAAACAACCTCTGCAAAGCATAGCGAAACAAACATTAACAAACAATTCACTATAAGAAATAGTCAATTTATCATTTCGGGTTTGGCTGCCGTGAATTTGGCCCGACCCAAATAGGGGTGCTGGTTATAGTATACAGAGGTGTAAACAAACGCTGAAAATAGCTAAACAAACATAAACAAACGATAAACAAACGATTCCCACCAAGAAATTGTCAATTTATCATTTTGGGTTTGGCTGCCATGAAGTTGGCCCGACCCAAATAGGGGTGCTGGGTATAGTATACAGAGATGTAAACAAACGCTGAAAATAGCTAAACAAACGTAAACAAATGATAAACAAACGATTCCCACCAAGAAATTGTCAATTTATCATTTTGGGTTTGGCTGCCGTGAAGTTGGCCCGACCCAAATAGGGGTGCTGGTTATAGTATACAGAAGTGCAAACAAACGCTGAAAATAGCTAAACAAACGTAAACAAACGATAAACAAACGATTCCCACCAAGAAATTATCAATTTATCATTTTGGGTTTGGCTGCCGTGAAGTTGGCCCGACCCAAATAGGGGTGCTGGTTATAGTATACAGAAATGTAAACAAACGTTGAAAATAGCTAAACAAACGTAAACAAACGATAAACAAACGATTCCCACCAAGAAATTATCAATTTATCATTTTGGGTTTGGCTGCCGTGAAGTTGGCCCGACCCAAATAGGGGTGCTGGTTATAGTATACAGAAATGTAAACAAACGTTGAAAATAGCTAAACAAACGTAAACAAACGATAAACAAACGATTCCCTTTGACGTATTACTAAATCTTTGCCTGGGTTTGGCCAACTTCACAGACATCTTGGACAGAGCTATGTCGCACCCAAGGTTCCCGAATACGTGCTAGGTTAATATTATCAGTCGAAAGGCTGATTGACAGAGTACAGGAGGCTGATAGACAGTGTTGTAGGTTGACTTGTAAGAGATGGATGCTATTCATTAAAGGAACAACGTCTACTTCTAGACTTGCTTTTCCACGACGTCTTCTGCCTCCGCAGCAGAGTCGGACACTTTTATGTCGTCGAGCTCCGCTACGGAGCATTAGCATGTTTCTGGTATCAAAAAGAGACGGTTACCATGTCTGCATAAGTCTTCATGCTGAGTTTCTTGAAAACCGACACGGTGAGCCCATAAACACCAGACACAAGCCTGAGCCCTGTGTACTTGCCCAGCCCGGCATGCTGGATCCCTGGATCCTCTAGAAATCGGTTCAAAGGTTGGGATTCTAGTCTGGGAACAGAATCGCCTTGTAGAGAAGCGAGTTCAACTCCTGTCTCCAAGCGGATTTTTTGGACGGCTTCTCTTAGCTAGTTCTTGAAGAAGACATCAGAGCATGTTACCGAAATAATCCCTTGCTCCAACCTTCTAAAGTGGTCATATTTTAGGAAAGGGCTCTCATTTGGGAACCCGTACACGTATTGGCCGAGGATGAATTGAATTTCCTCGGCATGTCGAACAGTGATTTGCGACTACGGGAAATTTTTCCGTGGAATTCCAATCCTGAGGTCTTGACTGTATGAGAGCCGGGTCGGACCATTTCTGTGCGCTCTGGGCGGCCGCGTTTAAAGCCCCAGCAGATGGGCACTAGGTTGGTCTCTGACAGTAGTGCCTCTACTAAGAAGCTGCTGCTGTGTACCAGAAACTGTAGACGGGCCTGGTTGGTTGCTAGTAGCCAACCTTGGCTTCGCTTTTTTGCACTATCTTCTTTCCACACCACAACGGTTCCTGTTAGCAGGAGGTCTTTTTTCCGGTGAAGCATCGATTGCTGAAGAGGATCCCAAAACGGTTCTCTCCTTATTAATTTAAGAGAGACTCTAGTGGAGGACCACCCTTCTGGGGTGATCAGTACGTGACTTGCAGCAGATTTCTCCTCTAAAGGAATGTTCGGGTTTTTAATAACGTTTTCCATGATTAATCCTACTAATAGATAGGAAAGGAGCTCCTGCAGAGTTTGTTACAGGAGTAAGGCTGGAGCACCATGGTAGGACGCCCGGTATTCCATGGGCATCGTTCAAGGCACTGTAACCCTGTGTCATTTAGCTCTCAGCAAAATGTGGGGAGGCTTGTTTATCGGCTTTCCGGTCTAGATCCGAAGAGTTTAGCTTAAACAAGTCCACCACGGGAAGGTTGCAATCACAGATCGCATAGTCTTAGACTACCCAGCGGTCTTGGAAAAACGGAAACAAAAAGTGCAATACTTCTAACACAGCTTCTCTGTGAGTAGCGTTCCTCCAGGGGACATAATCACATTTTAGTTCCCATGTTCGGCAGCCCCCTTTGATTTAGTTTCGCTATATGTAGTTGTTTCAATATTAAAAAAAATCTGTTCTTAATATTAGTAAATCTTGTTTGTATTTATTTAAGAAATACAAAAAATGTGACTTTTAATAACGTTACTATTATATTACTCCTCATTCCCCGTTCGCCCAGCTCGGTTTTTGTACAGGGCGCTGGATTTTCGAGGCTCACCAGTCACAGGGATGTTGCGCATTTAAAAAGATACGAGAAGTGTTAAATTTGGGCAAAGTTGCTAAATAAATGCTATCATATACTAATCTAAAGACCATGTTTTCTATCTTTATTAATTTCTGATGTAATGGCAAAAACCCATAAAAACGCTCTTCAGTATTTTATTTTATTTATTTTTATTTTATTTTTATTTTATTTAGTACTCAGCCAACAGCCGTTAGGCCAATTATAGGAGTCGCTGTACATTTTATAGGTACTTCAAACCCCTGTCATGATGTTATTATGACATCCGGGACCAACTATTTCCGCGGCAGCCGTACCACAAAGCGCCGAGAGAAGCAGCAGTGGAACTACCATTCAACTTCTAACCAGAAAGAGCGTTGCTTAACTCTACTGATCGAACGTGGACGCTTGTTCAAGCTACACCACCCGGAACCTTATTTTATTTATTATTATTATCGAACATGGTTTTCGGGGACCCATTATTAGGACATTTTTATTTTTCTTATGGAGAGCAACATTTCTTTTTTATATTACATTAAATCTCTTGCTATATGTTCAACAATGTCTGACACTCTGCAGTTTGTTTCCAAAAAAATTAAATAATTCTGAAAGAGTGCGATGAAAAGAATACCTCACGTAGTTTAAATTGAGACAAATCGCAATTGGTTATCAACAAATCCTATTGCACCAATGACACAGAAACTATCTTCTTCATTTATTCTGACATTATACTAGCAGTATACGCGGAAGTATAATTAAAAGTATTACAGCATGGATATATGCCTTAAATTATATTAATTTGTTTGCTCTGAAAGTTTTATATATGGCTGTCCTCGAATTAATTCTTAGACATCACAACATTTTTCAAGAAATAAAACTTTAGGACAATTAAATTATTATCAAGTATTGTGGTAACGCTTCATTATTATAACAGGGCTCAGTAACAAAGAATCCTGATTACTGATCCAAGCGTCGCCAGTTCGAATCCCAGTTCCGGTGAGGTTATGAAAAATAAAACATGCGTTTAATGGCCTAATTCATGCCATCTTTGGGAAGAGATGTAGAACCGTGGGTCCCACATTACTATCTTGTGTAGCCTAAAACGTCCTTCCTAAGGTTGAGGTTTCAGTATGACCTTGATCGTATGAGCAATAGCAGTTCGTGTACAAAAGTACTTTCCATGCATAGACGTTGTCCATAACAAACAACACCTAAGAGCATTTTTCGATTTTTATAGAAATGTCTTTTAATTCTAATATGGCACTGAAACAATTTTTGACAAACCTAAAACAAAAATCAGGAGTAAGTGTTTCGAACAAATAATTCCTGAAATAAGAATTTGTTTATGTAAAGACCCAAGTTTGTTTAATTTCCAAATACAGATACAGTAGCATCTACTATTATTTTTTTAGTTTTACTTGTCGTGTATGTTTATTTCCTGATGATATTCTTTGCTGTTGCTGCATTTTTTTTAAATTGAAACATTTGTATTTAGCTGTCCGCCACTGATTGCAAGTTCCAACATCATTTCGCCAGTTCAGAGACATCAGTAAAATGATAATTACGTTATTTCCTTTGGTAGTTGTTATTTATTTATATTTTTTAACATTCTTGCAAAATTCGTTTTTTCAGCACATAGTATTCAAACTTGCTTAAACAACAATTTTTTTAAATTTTCAGCGCGAATTATTTTACGTGCTCCACTAGTTGTGAAAAAAATTACTAATACATTAAATTGAAATATGACTCTACCTAAAACAAAAAATTTGCGACTCGAAAGAAAATTAAAATAAGATTACACTATTCAAATTTCTAGAATCTTTTATAAGATATTGTTTCATTACTTTATGGTTATGTAAAATGTAGATTCTGTTTATAGTTTGAGATAAACTACAATTTTTAATTCTTTTCCAGTTCTTCCAGAAGTTTAACTTTGTTTTATAACTAACTGAATAGATAATGAAAGACTTGGCACAACAGTGCTATTTTTTGTTTTGATATAATTACAGGGTTATTTATAAATATGGTAATTAAATTAAATGGCTGTATACTGACTTCAGTAGAAGTACATTGCACTAAAAATTAATTGCTTACGCAAAACAATCGCAGTAAGATCTGGAGCAAACTTATTAGAAGCACTGGCTAAATGAAATGAGAGTACATTAATGTAATGCATCAAATGTGGTTGAAATACCCAAACAACTGTTTTTTGCTTTTGCATTTTAGTTAAATACGGTCTTATTGCAACCACCTGTACGAACTTATGCTCAGAGAAATGTATTTACTCCAGTGACCATCAAGCGATTTAAGCAATTAAATGTTTTATTTATTATTTATTTTTCACGTATAGTTTATTAGGTAAAGTTGTTCTGTTTGATGTTCTCTAACTAACGTTAAATATAATTACTATACTTATAAATCACCCTGTGTTTTAGTTATTATAAGTATAAAATACGTCTATTATTGTTTTAGTGTTCACATTATAGTATTTTATATAACATGTAGCTAAAGAGGCGTTTCTCACACAAGTTTGTTGAAAAATACCGGAACACAAATCCTAAAAAGATTGGTTTTCGAAAATGCTTTTTACATGGAATTTTAAAGCTTTAGTTTGATTTAAATAGATTCTAATCCGCCACCTCTTGCAGCTGTTAAGAATGCCGCCGAATGTAATAAATGTCCCGGCGCATAACACAACGAGAGGCGAAGAATACTATATTAGATTTATGACCAAGGGCTTAGGCGGATTTGGGAAACAAACCGCCAACTAATTTAGTTTACAATTTATAAGGTTGCGATTTCAACCAAAGCAACACGTGTTGAGGGCAGTTCGAATAGCCCTTGGGAAAGCACATTTTAAAACTTGATCGAAAAAGGATTAACCCATCGTGGGTTTTTGGAAGGGCAGCTACTAATTAACGCCGCGTTGATATGGCAACAAAATTTAGATTTTTTTTGTCATTGGCTGGAAACTCCGCGACCCGGAATGGAGGGTTTTTGTAAGTTGGATAAAACGCATTTAAATAAGACTGCAGGAGGAAGAAAAGCAAAGTCTGGTGAATGTGGTAATTCTACACGTAATACGGAGAACGACTACAACTACTAATAACTTATTTAACTCTCACTTCACTAAGTACAGCGGAGCCCGACATTGCAGGGTTTTTCCTTGTTAGTACGGCGGCATGAGTATCAATTCTTTGCTTTTCTTACTTCACTAGGTACAGCGCAGCCCGACATTGCAGGGTTTTTTCCTTGTTAGTACGGCGGCGTGTGTACCAATGCTTTAACTCTCTCTTACTTCACTTAACACTGCCCGAAACCGCAGTAACCGGACTCAAACTGGCAGCCAGCCTTTCTTGCCGTTAGGAGTGCTACCAACGAACGTCTGGCGTCATTTCCATACTTCGAAATACCGCAGTAATTGTAAAAGTATGTAATACATTTATACTCGGTCCCAATAAAGGATAGTAGAGCTCCATGACGTTGTTTACTTTCGCTGTAAGAACTGAATCTTTCCGGCCCATATACGACCTGAGTAAAGTTATCGCAAGTACCACCGTTTAGGCTAATCATCTGTAACCCCGCCGGAGCACGCCGTCATAACCAGGAAACATACACAACGTCATATATCTAATACTTACTATATTGCTAGCGGCTATGAGTGGGAAACTAACCAAGGAAGTGAGACAGATAACCAACTCTTCAATGTATAATGGTGAGCTGTGTGCAAGCGCGGCGGCGTCGTCCGGCCAATGGGGAAGTGGTCAAGTTTAAAATTCGCTTCTAAAGGCGGAGTTCGAATTCTCACGCATGCGCACGAGACGCGTTATACTCTAAGTGAGACTATGTCGGCGCCGTAATGTTTTCTGACGTTTCCAGGCCCTACTAGCAATATATGTGTATTATATATATGCACAACGTAGGTACATACACAAATTAAAGCCAAACAGGGTGTGCACCGTTACAGTGTTGAACACACTAAATCTAATAGTTGATGAATGGTCATCAAATTTACCTCATGTAACTCCATTGGATTACTGTAGCTGGGACGCACTTCAAAAACTGGTTTATTTCCAGTGTAGAACACCATTTGAAACGCTGGACAAATTGCGTGAAAAGATAGAAGACTCTTGCGACGGCATATCTTTAGATTTAATTATAAAATCTATTTGTCAATTTAAGGAAAGGTTAACAGTAGTGCATATGCCAAATGGAGGGCCAATACAGCATATTTTTAAATAAGTTAAAGTGGGTTCTATACCTAGATTTTAACTAGCTAAATAAGTACGCTAAGCATTTTTTGTATGTAATCTTTAAAAAGTTATGGTTTTGTTATTTTTTGAAATAAATGATTTAAATGTTGCGTACATAATTTTGCATTCCTCCTTTACTAGATTTACTAGCCGGTTTTTTTTTAACACCATATCCTTAATTATTTTTATTCAACTTGTTCTGTTGTTGTAATTTATTAGTTTATAGTAGATTTTTAATTCACATTTTATATAATGAAACTTTGTTATTTTAGATTTTTAAATAATGACGAATCCGAGAAATGTCAAAATTATATTTTAGTCGCATATCTCGTCTTTGATATGCATGCAAATAATTTTATTTAGTAAACCAACTAGAAGAATATGAAGATAAAGGCGGATAAAATATTTGCAAGTAATAGAATTTCAATCATAGATATTTTCTTAGATAAACCAATCTGAATAAACAAATAGTGCTTATAAAATTAGTAAAAGTCATTGCCTCCATCATATTTACGACACCTGCGCGTCTTTAGAAAGTCACGTTTACGTGACGCAATCGAATGTGGTGCCTGCCAAATGCAATCTCGAAGTGTGTACGATTATTTTTACCCATCAAAACTTGACACAACTTAAATTTAACTAGTTGTATATCTTAAAGGAAATTCTTCGAAGCATTGTTTTTATCATTTGCGACAAAGAGCGCATGTTATGCAGCTACAATATAGTGAGCACGTGAGAGATATAATCAGCGTAAACATTTAACCTATGGTTCCCTACCCGTCGTAATCTAGACAGTCACACACTTTCAGTTTCGGACTACCGAAACTGGCCTGAATTTGAATTAAACTACAACTGGTAAAATATTTTCAAAATGGGGCCGTGTTGGACGACGGTGGTTGTTCTCTTGTGTATCATAGTTATAATCATAATTTTTAAAATCTATTTAAAGTTAAGTGCAGGATTAGACAGGAGCCCAACGTGCTTGGTAGGAAAAACTGTGATCGTCACCGGGTCAAACTGTGGTAAGAGATAATTCAATAAGTTAAAAATAAATTTACAAAGGAGATAAAAATGTGCCTATCTGAAACTAAATGTGGAAATATTTAAACGTTTTTTGTCTCTTACGATAAGAGAGTAAATATTAATAGAGGCAAGCTCAATGTTGCTGATTGTTAATTTTGCAATTTAAAATGCTAATAAAAATGTACTTCTACAATAATTCCTAGCAACTTTATTAACAGTTCTTCGATACTGAAAAGTAACAAAGTTTTGTCAAGGGCAAACAAACCTCATATTTAATTCAAAATTTGCTTCAAATAATACAAAACTTATTGATAATGGAGAGTTATTAATTTTATTACTCTTATTATAACAACAAGTGAAACATCAAAAATTCGCTCGTTGATACTGCTGCTAAAAAAGGTTACAAAAACCAGTTACGTGTTATGAGATTGCTAATTAAAAATGTGCATTTAGAATACGCTACGACGTACATGAACAACGATCGCAGCTAACAGAGCTGGGCAAATTACTTTTAAAAAGTAATTAATTACTAATTACCAATTACCGCCAAATGCAGTAATTTAATTACCAGAGATTCAATTATTCACAGGAAATAGTAATTAAATTACCAATTACTTAGTAAGTGTAATTGTACAACATCAATTACTTTTTCAATTACTTTCAATAAAAATTATTGTCATATACGTAGTTTTATTTAGTAGAACCTTCTTGCAAGTTGCAACTATCATTAGTGTTGTGTCGATTCGTAATCGTAATCTAAAAATGCTTAATTTTTATGTTTTGTTATAGTAAACCTACATACTCTTTCACTTCTGAAGGTTTTTTGATAATTAAATCTTGTAGCTACATGCACCGTTCACCAAAACCTAAAGTTTTTAGTTTGTTTTGAAGTAAGATGTAAGTAAATAAATAAATTCAAGGATAACAATTATACAGGGTGTCCCAAAAGAAACTGCGACACCGATTTGGCATAGATTCCTTAGGTTATAATAAACCGATTAAACCTAATATACCTTAGTACAAAGCCCTTCAGTAAGAAGGTATAGGGAGTTGAGAGTTCAAATGTATATATTTTTTTATATTAGTTGCCACATAGGTTATCACTGAAGTTGAGCTTTTTATCACGATTGCGGATTTAGTTGCCGAGGCCCGTAGAGCCAAAGCAAATAAACCACATGAGGGATAAAAAGGAACTTCCAGTGCCGTGGGGTACATTGTTTTTCTAAATCGCGAAATTAAAAAATTTTAACCAACTTTTGTAGGTTATGTTGACGTCGGTTGACGTTTACCTATCGTCCAGCGGCCTACAAAATGTCGTAAAACAATGGATTACTTCACTGTCCATTTCTCGTATTTTATTTGACGATTTCGACGTTCTTCACTGCCGATTTCGCCGTTCTTCACTGCCGATTTAAAAAAAAAATTTGAATATAAAGAAATGTCGAATTTCTTTTTGGCTACATTTTGTAATTATATTAAAAAAAATAGCACGCTGAATATGTTATAAAAGTAATTTTTCCATGTTCGTAATAAAATAATTCACTCGTTTTGCATCGCTCGCTCGTAAATTAAACGTTGAAAAACTCTCACTTTTCTTAACTTGTAGAACAATGTAGGTACTATTAAATACGCCTAACATGAGGCTGCATGACGAAAATATGTAACTTACCTAAATATACAGGGTGGAGCATTGGATTTTTTAATTGTTTGACAGCAAATTTCTATTTAGATTTTGTAGAACACTACGTGGTGATTCAATTGGCGCAACTTGAGTATTTTTTGTTGGCTGAGTTAGAAAATATTTTTTTACCCCTATATAGGAAAGTAACATTTTTTGTCGCCTGTTAGGGGTTTCCAGAAAATATACGTTTGGTTCCCTCGTCGGTTTCCAATGGCAGTGGGAGGGAATATAATACATTGACTACCGTTGTCATTAGAGACGGGAGGCAATGTGATTAATAATAAATCAACTAACCTCCTCGTTTTCATATTTAAATGTTTTTGAATGCAGCAGAATACAAGAGATTGTCACATCAAAAATTGTAAAAGTGTTGAATGTATAACTCTGGACTAAAACGTAATTTTCTCCCTTGCATGATTACAACTGATTAGGTACTGTTCTCGCTAACGCTGAAGAATTAAACTACATCCGCGGGAGGGAATGATACATTTTACTCCCTAGTAATACAAAATAGCTATAAAAAATGTATTAGGTAACTGGAAATTTTAAAACAAAATATCAATTTGGTGTTGATCAGGGACTGTTGAAAGTTGATAGGTGACTGATAAACCTAGTTGAAAACCGCTGATTGAAATAAGAATTTGTACAGCAGATACAAAAACAGCTAGAAACTATGAAAACTAAGAATGTTTTATCTAACGAGATCGTATCAACAATAAAAGATGTTACCATTCCAACTACTTAAACTTTTTGAAAACAAAAGACAGGTAAATTGACATAATTGAGGATACTTATTCTTTCAAGTCCAAACACTAACATGTACCTATATTTTACAGATTGTTATAGTAAATGTCCCTTTGTCCTATATTTTAAACCAATATTTTTAAATTAAGATAATGTTAATTATGTGTAATGACAAAAACGACATTTTTTATTTACGTTGTTAAAAAAAAATAAATTAGCTGATTTTATCTCTAAATCTGTAAAATAGATGTTTTTTGTGAGGAAGTAGAACCCTTTTGGGTAGTTTTATTTCCGATCCAGCGAACGTCTGTTTTATAATTTCACTTAAAAAAATAACCAAACACGAACAAAATTTTCAAACGAGCTTGTACTTCACACCATAAAAAGTAAATTAAGCGTCCAAAATCCAAATCTAATCGGCGGTCAACAGGACTTTATTTGTCGACTTTGCGAAGTATTGCAAAGCAGTGTTGCCAACTATCTTTCGTAAAAAACCACTAAATGCAGGAAAAAACCCGCTAAAAGTGGTACATAAAAAGCTAAACCCAGTAACATCAATAAACCAGAAAACATAATTTCAAAATTTTAACTTTAGTTTTAGGTTATATACTTAATACGCAGTTCCCTGGTTTAAGTAATTAAAACATATGTAACTTACCATTAGGCAATAAATAAGAATCCAATTTTTACCGTCTTTAAAAAAAAATTATAAGTCAGTTTTGAAAGAATTACACTATGTACACTATGTTCAACAAAATGTAATTTTAATCATTCAGTTCTGAAAGAATTGTGCCAACGTCTTCTATACTCAACGATTCTGAACTACTGGCCTGACTTTTACTTGGTTGTTCATAGTTCATACGTCTGTTTTGTGCAGAGTTTTATCAAGATATGCGGCAAATTATATTCATGGCAACATTTTTTAGATCGTTTTAAACCGTAAAGCACACTAAGAATAAAATTTAACGTCGATAATCCCATTCTATTTCATTGTTTATTTATGTTTTTAATGGCAAATTCAGATATTTCTTTGACGGGATTAATCTCACTTGCATTCCTATAATTCAACACTTGCTGAACAACCGACAACAAACAACACGTACACGATGGACTTTAAAACTGCCTGCACCAAACTGACGAGTGACAACTGAATTAATCCTTACTAAAAATGAAGTCCAATAAGCATTTCTCCCTGTATGGACGCGTTGTGCGGGCCGAAACGAATTACAAATAATTTATCACCCGTAATATGAGTGTGCTGCGTAGACCTTTTACATACATTTCAGAGACCTATCAGCGTAAATTGACACCTAATAGTGATCGTATCCGCAAAAACTGATAAGAAGGAAACTAAATATCAAATTACTGTGTTGATCTTTGGTTCGTGGCCTTTCAATTTTTAGAGTAAGTTACGATGTGTGTAGTGTGCTTTTAGATACACCGCTAAATACCGTCAGCATGTTCTCGTTAAAAAGCTAGATTTTCCGTTAGCCACTGTTGGTCAAATTTACCCGCCGAAGCAAACTACAAAAAAGCTAGAGTTAGCGGTAAAACCGGTAAGATGGCAACACTGTTGCAAAGACTGCGGTTTGGATTCGCAGCGATTAATAATGGCAAATACGTGACATAAACATCATTCCTTCTGAAACGATGATAAGGGAATTTTCAGGCGCAAATCTGACGCATAGTATCCGCGATCAGATTACCGAGTTAAAAACAAACAATAAACCACTATTCAAGTTCGATACCTTCAACAGAATTAAATTGATTCAAATGTAACTTCTCTTATTTTTGTGCGTTCTGGAGATTTGGCACCCAATCAAGGTCAGTAATTCAGTAATTGAAATACTACAAAGTAATTCAATTACTTCGAATAATTTCAATTACCACAGGTAATTCAAATACTAGTAAAGTAATTTAAATACTTTAGAGTAATTTAATTACACAAAAGTAATTGAGTAATTGAATGTAGTAATTAATTACTTTCAAAAAGTAATTTTCAAGTACTTTTTAACAAAAATGGCAATTCCCAATTACAATTACCGCATTTTGAAAAGTAATTCAATTTCAAGGCAAATACACAAAAAGGAATTTAATTAAAAAGTAATTAATTACTGCCCAGCTCTGGCAGCTAACTAAACCACAAATTCAAATGAACACGCATTACGTCTATTTATTTTAATCCATCTCTAAAGTATTCCTCTCATGGTGAAAGCACGTTGTTTAAGGTATTACTTTTACATAAATGCATTGCACTTTCATAATGAGTGTTGGGTTATACAAATCTGAAACTTGGAGAATAGCAATGCTTTTGAGTTATGGTGTTGTAGAAACATGCTAATGGCGAGATGTATTGACCGAATATCGAATAACAACATATTAGAAAGAAAAAAAAAGGAAGAAGGTTAAGGAGATAATGGGAAGAAGAGATAGATTAATAGAACATACGTTAAGGTATTTGGGTCTACTGAAAATCATATTTGAAGGTATGATAGAGAAAAAGAACACGCAAGGCAGATCTCAACTATAATGTATACCTCGAATAATAATAGACAGGCTGCTCCAGCTATAGGGAAGTAAAACGAATGGCCGGAGACAGAAGAGAATGGGAAGAGACAGTGTTGAAACAAATTCATCTATAAAATTACTTTGAGAGATAGGTATTGCTATGACATAGGTGTATTTAAAAAGATCTACCGCATTTAACATGTAATACGAGTTTGTTATACCCAAAGTGTAGATCTAAAACACCAGAGGGTACCGGAATGGATAAGCTTTCGAATGATCTAAACCTTCAAAAATTCGTCAGTCTTATTACATCTCGACTGCAAAGTCAGACTTCTCCTTTTGGAAGAGATTTTAGGCATTAAGACAACTTTGACTACTACATCCGATCACATTCAATGTGAATGTCTTGCACTCGTTTTAATAAGGGGATCCATGTTCGGGTATTTCTGGCCAGAATGAACCTTGGTTCACCCTACTCCAATAATCGAGAACCTAAAAAGCAACTAATAGCAACACCTGAAATTAACTGCCTCACAATTATAGTAAGAAAAAATAAAATCTTGATTTAAAATTATTAGGCTAACAGCAATTTAGCGTTATCTTTGAAAATAATTATGTATACTCTTTGAAGTAATATATTGTAATGGTAGCACCTTAAGACTGATAGTTTTTGTGCGAAAGTTAATCCATAGGTATGACATTATTTATGGAAGGATAAATTAATTAATTATTAAAATATACAAGGGAGAATTTATGTAGTAAAAAACATAAACAATCAATATTTGTTCAGAAAGGTTCTAAAATATGAATTAAATAATGTTTGATTTAGTAACGATAGTTGTTTAGTAATAGCAGAGTTGAGATGATAATTTATATTAAATGGCAATCTTCATAAGCCAAAACATAGCCTGAATTAAGATGAAAGGCAAAGTCGAATGAGTATTTAAAAAAGTCACTTATAAAAACATGTCAAATTAAATAAATTGTATTGAAATGTAATCCAGGGTGTTGGTTTAAAAAATTTGTATGAATATTTATTGCTATTAAGAATTGTAATTTTTACATAACATTTTTTTTTCGAAATATACATGTAATTTTGATGAAAACAGAAATTTTAAAATAAACCCTTTAATAATCTGATATCTAATTGGCATATTAATAAAATTAACGAGGTGAAGAAAAAATAAATTATTTAAAACAAACTGAAGTATAAATGAAGGCACAAATAGACCGGATGAGATGGAGTTAGGTGGTACTACAGGAAGAAGTTGAACTGCGGTCTACAAAATTTTCTTATTAGAAATTAGTAACGTAAAGTATGCAATTTTATTTGGACATCTGCAGCTGAATTGGATTAGAGGACGTTGCATTGAGCTTATTGTTGGTTGGTTGCATTTTAATTGGATAAAAGACATTGCAGTTACTGATGGTGGACTTCATCAAGCTTCGTGTTGGAAGTTATAAGTATCTAAAAATAGTACCCAAGCAATTTAAAATCAAATAAACTAAACACAATAAAAGGGTGCATAGCATAAATAATGGCGCCCCAACGTGGAGCTATTAAAATATATATAAACTAGTTTTGTTCAATTTTCCTTACTGAATTCGTTGAAACTAAATTATATTTGATACAAATGGATTTCTTATTGCTTTTCGCGAAAAAATCTCTTTCCGAAATTTCTTCAGATCTTTACGTTTCAGGGTCTTTAGATGACGAAAAACAAGTTTTCTGAATTGCACCTGTATGTCTGTCTGTTGGCGTATAACTCAAAAACTATTTATTGGAGGAAGACGATTTTTTGCATGCAGATTATATGTCTACCTGGCATGAAACCGAGAAAATTCCAGATAAATATATATAAGTAATAATTTTCTCATATGTCATACTTTACACTTGACGAAAATAGGGCCCAACGGATATAGAATAATGTCGAAAAAGAGTCAAAACGTTGCAAAAATAAGACCGTTCGGTTAAATACAAGCGCGCGTCACACACGTACCAATGGGACTACATGGTCCGCTGCAACATATCGATGCGGTTACAAACGCCTACGCAGGTGATGTAGATCGAATCCCTCCGCCGGTAATTTTTAAAAATTGATATTTGATGTAATTCGCATAGCCAAGTGTTTCGTTTTATTGTATCAATATTACTGGGCTCGTTAAGATATTTTTAGTCCAATTTTTCTTTGATTTTTAAAATTGTTTAGTTACTTGCGTGGGACGTTCAGCATAAAACAACTTACAGTTTTTTTTTTATTTTCTTGTGGCTGCTTTATGAGAAAAGCAATGCATTATTTCTATGTTTTTATTCGCCTTTAAGTTATAATATATAGATGAAGAACATGAAGTACTTACCTTTAGTGGTTTTGTTTTTGTTCTCAAGTAAATTAATCTTTAAATTTCTGTTTTGTTTACGAATGACACTATTCACGTATAACCAATGAGAGTAATATAATTATAAGAAATAAAATACATACAAATGATTTGCAAGCACAGTATATTCGTATACCCGGTACGCTTTGTTTAAACAATTTCTGTAGCATTTGTTAAACATAATTTTTAGTTTAATTTGACATAATCGGAATCTAGAAAAAATAAGCTTTCCACAAGCTTAAAAATCATTGAGAAATATGCAAAAATAAGGTTTCAAATGAGATGTTCGCGTAAAATTCGACAATTTTTACTAATAAAAAAATTCTGATTCTTTTTTGCTTTTTTGTAATCGCAAAAAAATGGAGCCGCCACATTTACATCCGAATGGTCATTCCAGATAGTGTACATATTTTTTAAAACTATATGTTTGAGTGCACACCCTATGATTGAATTTATGTTTCCTGATTTCTGACTAAAACGTGGTAAACACGATTCGTGCGGTTAATAAACAACGTTTATATTTCAAGAAGCATCCCTTACATGACGATTCTTCGGCCCGCTTTTCAATTGGTTTTATTTTAAAATTGATCTATTTTGAATTACCGAATGGTTCATTTTATTGTTGCAGTATTATTGTGGGTATTAAGGTTAGCTTATGATAATTTCGGAGCATCATAAATGGTTTCAATGAATGAAGAAGCAGTATAGCATAGTAGTAAGGCATTTTTGTTTTATTTTATTAACTTGAATTGTAGTTACATAAAATATATTAATTCCTAGCTTAAGTTACCTCATTTATAGACTCTACTACCTGCATTCACTGTATGGTGTAGTTGTCTTGGCTAAATATAAAGTATATATGCACGGTAGCACTAGTTAGATTTGGATATTTAATTGTTATTTATTTTCCTATATAAAGTTTACTTTTACTGCGTGGTATTTTTTTTCTGAAATACTTTGTTACAGTGCAAAACGGTATTTAAAACACAAGCAATGTTTATATTATGATAACCCACATAACTAATCAGCCCTGCAATAAAAACCACCGATATCGCCCAAGGGGTTGGATTTCGTAGGTCTCTCTCTAGTCAGGAGGTTACCTGTAACTTACACGTTTTCTGTAATATTTGATAAGCCTGACCTTAGTTATTTTAAACCCTTCTTGTGAGTTGTCTTACAATGTAAAAGAAAATACGCAATAAAAGTAACACTGGAATAATTTAAACAAATATATTGCTACTCGCGTTGGCTTATAAGTAATGAAACAATCAGTCACATTTACAGACCATGAAGGGGATTCTAACGCGTTTGACTTGTTCGTTTTTCCGTAGACGAGCACACTCAATAAATAAATTCCTTTTTCAATACCACTCAAAGAAAGATGAACAGCCCCTGAAGAAAGTGTGTACATTGTATTGGACGACGGTCTTAACATGGCGTCTTCTACGGGGCTACCCAAAGAAATCTACAAAGTAGAAAAAGGGTTATAGAAACACACACGTCGGCAAAGAAACACAACACCACCGTTACTTTAAATATACGAGAGAAGTCAACCTTTATATCCGGTTTGGACCTTAATGGAATATCGCCCTTAATTAACGACAGCGACTCCTTCTCAAAATGATTACTTCCTTTCCGCTTTAGCCTCGAGCTCTCTCTTTGAATACGTAACATAAATTTGAGTTAGAGGAAGGGGCAGAGTGACGAATTTGCTTTAATGTTAGCATCCTATTGAAGATTCCAGATTCCAGCACTCACTTAACGTGAGATATAGGGGACAGAAGGGGGATCACGGCGTCCATATACTTCAAGGTGGCGTTAAAATCTAAAATGCCGTAACAAATTTTTATTGCTTACTGGTTTGTCGTCTTAGCGATAAAGATCTTTCAGCTGAGACATACAGCCTTATCAAAAATATTATTTTGCAATAAGCACCCATCTAATCAGAAGGTTCGTGAAAATTAAGTCTTGAGCAGCTTGAGCTGAATCTCTCACTGGTTAACGGTAATAAGGAAATAATAATTATAATAATCATAATAATACAACTCATAATTAAAGATTAAAAATGCATAAGATAACAGCCAGTGAAAATATACAGCATATTATATCTGAGTATCAGATAATTAAACAAAGGTACAAAATATGATACGCACTTTAGATATAAATATAGCTAACACATACAAAATATATATCAAAGCCCGCAAACTACGTCGCTTTGATAAAATAGACACAAAACAACAATGTCATATAAATATAATAGGCGTTTAACGAATAATAATATCAGAAATTAGTTTAATACCGCCATATACAGGGTGTATCAGAAATACGTGTGTTAATTTTCAGGCGTATTAGAGCTCCTAAATTAAATATTTCTTTTAATTGTAATTTTTTTCAAAAACACCCCCAAATTGATTTCAAATTAGGAATAGGTTATCTACTAAACCGTATACCTTATGGTTTAAAATATGCAGCAAAAGATTTCTCAGTTGTGATAGAAACAAAATATTATCAAAAAAGTTTTGTTGTTGAAAGTCATGGTGACCAATTAAGTTAGATACAGAAGGGCTCGTTTGGTTAAAAGTACGAGGCAAAAATTATGGAAAAAATATGATTTTTACAAAATGCTATAGAGAACAGTTATTCAACTTTTCGAATTCTGCCACAAATTAAAATTAACACACGTAGTTCTGATACACTCTGTATTATATGAGGCGCTCAGTTATTAGTGTTAAAAACACTTACGTTGTTCACATGCAAAGATATGTAGCCTTAAATGCATGCAATAACCTCAGTAAGTATTAAAAAATGTGCTTATCAAATAAAATTGAATAAATATACAATAATATAATTTCACCTTTCTACGTATATTGGCTTCAAATTTATCGAGTGTAGAGCACTATGATCGACCATAAAGTAATAACAATAATGTATTTTCTACTTTTCTAGATAATTATACAACTACAATAATGAATAATGGGGCGTCAAAAGCGTCTTACTTGAAATTTGTAAAACAATTTGCATATACGAGGTAATGTAAATTAAGTGATGAGACTGGCAACATATCGTTCGATCTGGCAACACTGGCGATGTGAGACTTGGAGGGGTGGTAGGTGAACATGTGATACGCCTTCAGCACGAGTTTGAACTCACTCGAGTCATTTGGTTGTCAGTAGCGACTTTTTTCGTGAAATAGTTTTTTCTAGTGCTTCTAAAATGAGTGACATCAATTTCGAGCAACGGTGTGCTATCAGGTTTTGCTTCAGACTTAGTCACAGTGCAACGAAAACGTTTGCAAAACTTCAGCAGGCCTACGGAGACGGTGTTTTGTCAAGGGCCCAGGTTTTTCGGTGGTTTAAGGCATTTTCAGAAGGAAGATGGTCGATTGAAGATGAACCACGTAGCGGAAGGCCTTCGTCTTCAAGAATCAATGAAAATATCGACACAATCCGGGATCTTGCGCGTACAGATCGTCGGTTGACAGTCAGAATGATCGGGGAAGAGTTGAATTTGACACACACCACCGTTCATCAGATTTTGACCAATGAATTGGGGATGAAAAACATCTGCTCAGAAATGGTTGCAAAAAACCTTTCCCAGGACCAAAAGGACATCAGGCTTTCCCTCCTGACCGCCTTGACGTTTTGGGATCAATTTCTGGAACATGTCATTACTGGCGACAAGTCCTTGTAACTTTTTCCTCTTCCCGAGATTAAACTCACCTTAAGGGACGTAATTTTGGGACAGTTGAAAACATTGAAACGGCTGTAACCGACCGGCTGAAGGCTATTTCAGTATCCGAGTTCTAGCACTGCTATGAGGATTGGAAGAATCGTCTCCGGTGCTATGTGGCTTCCCAAGGAAGTTATTTTGAGGGAGACAATATTGAATTGTAATTCTATTTGAATAAGAAGATTGAAAAAAATCAATCTCATTACTTAATTTACAGACCTCGTACATATGTATAAGTACATAAAATAAATCATTTCCATTGACATTGTGTCGGATTTTCAACATTATGTTGAATATTCCATCCTCAGGTGTCGATTCCATAGATTGATATAACTCTTTTTAGTATTACATCGAATATTATAATTTTTTCTTCACATATTGTTTTTCCTATACCCTGTATATTTAACATCTCTGCTATTCGTAGGGAACTAATCGTATCAGTCTGTTATCAGCTGGCTAATTACTTAATCGTTTATTTCCAGGAATAGGATACTACACAGCGCTCGACTTTGCCAAAAGAGGTGCGAGAGTCATTCTAGCATGCAGAGATCCTAGACGAGCTGAAGAAGCACGAGTAAAGATAGTGGAAGCGTCTGGAAATCCTAACGTTGTAGTAAAGCTAATAGACCTTGGTTCATTACAATCTGTTCGTGACTTCGCCAAAGATGTCAATTCAACGGAAGAAAGGTTGGATATCCTCGTTAACAATGCAGGAGCAGGAGGTTTTGGAAATGTTACTACTGCAGATGGCCTTAGTAAATCACTGCAAATTAACCATTTCGGGCCATTTTTGCTGACCCTTTTATTAATAGGTAGGTGATATTGTACGATTTAATAGTTACGAGATGTTGTATCGGACTTTTTCCACTGTCTCGGGTGTTTACCACACGACGTTTCTGGAGTTTTTGGTCTTCTCCCCCGTCCTCATGTGAATGAACTCCTGGTTAGTCCTGAGAAGGACTGATTTTGTACGTCTTTTTCACGTACACTCGTGCTTACTCCGGGGTTTGAACCCGGGACCACTGATCGCTTGTGATTACGAGTCTGACACGCTTACCACTAGGCCACCAGCGCGGCCATATATTTTAGTTATAAATTTATATGTGTTACCGCTATATGCGCAGTAGCCTATGCGCAGTAGACTATTTTTGCAATTCTCTGCGCAGTAGTGGCATCTAAATGGGCTTAATTTCTGCGCTAGCCTGGCTAATTGGTTCTTCTGCCAGCGCTATGTATGTAGCTTCTTTCCAAGGTCCCTTCTTTCAGCTTCCTACGGAACCTGTTTTCCTCTTTAGCTACAATTGATGCGTTATCCCATTGTATGTGGTGGTCTTCGTTCCAGACGTGTTCTGCGATCTTGGATTTGATGGTTTCGCCCTTTTTTATATCTTTGCGGTGTTCCGATAATCTCACTCGTAGGGGTCGTTGTGTTTCCCCTATGTATTGTCTTCCGCATTCGCACGGTACGCTGTAGATACAGTTCTTTGAACTCTGATCTTCGTTCTGAGGCTTGGTATGTGTCATCATGCCTCTCAGAGTTGTTGTGGACTTAAAGGCAGTTCTTATGTTGAATCTGTTTCCGATTCTTCTCAGTTTGTCGGAAACTCCTCGGATGTATGGTATTACGGCCGTGATGGTTGGTTCCGTTTTCTCATCCCCTGCCTGTTTTGTATTTCTGTCCAGCTCTTCTAGTGTTAGGTTAAGAGTTCTTTATGGGTAGCCATTCGCTTGCAGCATATCTGTAATTATCTCAATTTCCCGTTTAAGGTCTTCTTCTTCCGAGCATATGGTCTTGGCTCGGCTAGGTAGGCATCTCGCATCACGCTGTTGTGGTGGTTAGAATCGTAGTTTAGGTATATCCCCGTATGGGTTGGTTTTCGATATACCTTTGTTTTTACAGTGTCACCATTCTTCTGGACTAGTACGTCTAGGAATGGGAGTTTGTCCTCCGATTATACTTCCATCGTGAACTTAATTGATCGGGCTTGACGTACAATGGGATAACGCATCAATTGTAGCTAAAGAGGAAAATAGGTTTCGTAGGAAGCTGAAAGAAGCTACATACATAGCGCTGACAGAAGAACCAATTAGCCAGGCTAGCGCAGAAATAAAGCCCATTTGGATGCCACTACTGTGCAGAGAATTGCAAAAATAGTCTACTGCGCATAGGCTACTGCTCATATAGCGGTAACATATATATAAGTTTATAACTAAAATATATGGCCGCGCTGGTGGCCTAGTGGTAAGAGTGTCAGACTCGTAATCACAAGCGATCAGTGGTCCCGGGTTCGAAACCCGGGGTAGACACGAGTGTACGTGAAAAAGACGTACAAAAATCAGTCTTTTTCAGGACTAAGCAGGAGTCCATTCACCTGAGGACGGGAGTAGACCAAAAACTCCCGAAACGTCGTGTGGTAAACACCCGAGACAGTGAAAAAAGTCCGATACAACATCTCATAATAGACCACTGTCAAAAATGACATCATTCAGAGAACATCTTAATAGTTACGATTTAATCAAGAATATCACTATTTTCATTTAAACGGACTGTCATTGAGGTGAGTCCTTTTTTCAGATTTGCTCAAGAAATCGGCACCGAGTCGAGTAGTAACCGTAAGTTCGGATCTTGCACGTTTGGGAAGAATAAATCTAGACGACCTGAACGCTTATCCTAATAAAATATTTGCTGGAGTACATGCTTACAATAATTCGAAACTCTGTAACATTCTTTTTATGAACGAATTAGCAAGAAGGTTGAAAAACAGCGGCGTAGACGTTAATTCTGTGCACCCCGGAGCTGTTCAAACCGATTTCTTCAGAAATCTTAGCAGCACTCGTCAAACAATTGCAAAAGCGTTTGCGAAAATGTTCTATAAGGTATATTTTGTAGTCCCTAAATGTTCTTGTTCTAATAATTTCTTGTCAACAGACTACTGAAGCAGGAGCCCAGACCTCTATATACGTTGCTGTATCTAAAGATATATCTGGCGTTTCCGGTGGTTATTTTGCTGATTGTAAACAGCTGCCCATGATTCGAGGCGCTAGAGATGAGGAACTGGCAAGAAAACTGTGGGAAAAATGTGAACAATTTGTAAAGCTAAGTCCAGAAGAAAAAGTGTTATAGGCAAAGTATTATTTGTAGTAAGTAAGTAAGAATTTAAATGTTACTGTTTTTATTTGTTAAGCTAGTGTTATTATAATTAGTTAAATTAATAAATGTTTTTATCAAGATTTCGACTTTAAATACTATGTGAAATAAGTAATATTGATGCAGGCATCTTTGTAATTTGAATATTATAACAGTGAAAACCTAGTAGTTGCATATGTTATGGATATATGTTAAGTAACTTGGAATTATTCTGTTTATAATGATAAGCACTGTTCTGATGGTCGCTACAAGATGATCAGAACTTATCTGTAGATTAATTACAGCAAGAACTAAAATAAGATGTATCCATATACTGCAACACTTTAACTCACAACTTATTGAATAAGAAATGTTCTAACATACTATGCAATGGAGTTGTTGAAACATAAATAGGCATGATAAAATAGTGTCATAAATTGCTTTTTGTTGACTTTTTCTCCAAGCCTTAGTTGCTCTCCGGGTTGCAGACTCTCATTTATGTTGAGCTCTTTAGTAAGTACTGTTAGTACGTCTGATTTATCTGTTGTTTCTTCCATTTCCAGTATTACCACTGTCCGTATTTTTTTTAGATCCACGTCGGCAATGTTCTTCATTTTCTCAGTGAATGCTTTTCTGAAAGCCTATCTGTTCTTTTCTTCTTTTCCTTTTACTTTGAATTCGACGCAGTGGTCGTCTATCTTGTTTATCTTGCCTGTCGTTACATTTACAACCTTCACATTACTCTTCATGTTTTTGATAATATCCGCGTATGTGGCCCCTGTAGCTGATTTCACAAAAATTGTTTCCTCGTTTCTTTTTCCCAGCATCAATCATGTTGTTTTCATCTTCTCCCCTAGTTCTTTTATCACGTGATCAACACTGACGTTTGCTCATTATGATTGTTATTTTCTCTCTTCTGCAGACATATTCCAGTATTTTCCGTATTCGCCTCTCGTTCAAATGTTTGCTTGTCATGCATATGCATTCATTTCTTCTATTATTCTTAGATACCTCTCGTCTTTGTCTTCCGCAATAACCAGGTAAGTGTATCTGTTTATGTTGCTTATTTCCATTTCATCTTCTGTCACTAGCCCACTTGTGGTGACTCCGTAAATAAGTTTGCCATGTTCTATTCTTCCAGTAGGTTTTCTAATTGGGGGTTTCGCTCGAATATCTTATTTACCATTGTATTGTCCGAGTCTCCATTTTAGTTAATTACAATGATGATATCTTCGTTTTTGTCCTTTATTTCGTCGCTTTTTCGTACTAGGCAACGTTGGTATACTTGTTCCGGTCAGTTCATTTCTACTAGCTCATTTAGCTCTTGCTCGCCCAAGTCCTTATCTATCTTACCTAGGATTGTAGATGTAAGATCATCTGTTTTTCTTCCCTCTTTGTAGTTGTCTGGGTCCAAGTGCACGCATATTTCATTGCTCTAGTTTTTTCTTCAAAGCCTGTTTTTGCTATTCTTAATTTCTCAATCAGTGTTTTTGCGAAGTTTACCACACAAAGTGCACTTTCTTAGAATAACTTCTTAGCATACTAGCCGCTTTTTACATCTCTTTCTTGGTAGTCTGGTTATCCGCTACCCAGTTGTTCAATGTCTCTATTTCCTTTGTCATTTCAGTTATGAGGTCTTTCATGGTGCCATGTTGTTCTGCTATTTTGAGCCAATGATTTTGTTCATTTTCGCCCTTCTTTGCTTTAGTTGGGGTTTCAACTCTCTTCCTTTTAGACTCTCGCTCGTCTTTACTAGCTACAAACAGACTCATACTGTCCGTTTTCTTGCAGTGTTCTTTACCGTCGTCCTCTACCTTTGATCTGTCTTCTCTGGGCACTTCCTCGTTGCTCTCTTTCCTAGCGTTATTCTCTAGTTGCATGTAGAGGTTTTCGCTCTAAGACTTCGCCTTTTCTGTTGTTGCAGCTGTGTCGGTTTTGGTTGGTGTTCTTTGTAGTTTACTGCTTCGTTTAAATACACTAGCTGCTTCCCCATTAACACTTCCTATGTCAGTGGCAAGCTGCGCGTTGGCGTGGTCATACTCTAGTGGAGTTGCCTGACTGTCCTCTATATTATTGCTTGATTGATACATATATCTGTATATTGATTTGGGTCTTTAAGGGGTAGCCAGCCCCTGCACTTCTTATGCACTTCTATGATAGCACCTGAGACTCTTTCAGGGGTTTGGGTTCAATTATCTAGTTACTTTGTTCTGAAAAAATAGTTTTCAAGTATTTTTAAACTATTCATTCAAATTGAATGTTACTTCTAATGTCAACTAAATGTCAACAGCAATTCTCAAATCTCAATGACAAATGCCCAATTCTTAAAATTGTACATTAGAACATTATATAATATGGTAAGTTATTGTTTCTTAATTAATTGCACCTTTTAAACTGCCTTTATTTGCTTTATAGTTAGTATGCTCTAAGAAATTACCCATCTTGGTATTCCACTTCCAAATTGTTCAAAACTGCAACCTATCCTTTAGCCACAATCGACCCCTTCACTCAGTTTCTTGCAATGCAGCTCTCACGAACGGACCACCACTGCCAAGCCTCGTCCAACACCACGAAACTCAAAAATCTTGACAATACCCAGCCAACAGAACAATCCCAGATCTGCTTCTGTCTCTGTCACCACCTTCGGGAATAGACCCTCTCTAAGCAGCTCTCTGCAATGCAGCGTCACGAACCAATCACCAGTGTCACGCTTCTTCCAATACTCCAAAACTTAAAATCCTTGACAGCAACCAGCCAACAGAACAATCCCAGATATGCTTCTGTCTCTGCCACCACCTTCTTGAATGGACCCACTTTGATTGATGTAAACCCCTTTTTATTTATGTCACTTGTCAACTGTATTAATTCCAATAAAGCTTTTTTAATATAATTCTTCAATTAATCACTTGTAAATAGCCATTCTTGTGTCCATTAAGTTTACCAATGCCAATTCTCTTCTGTAGTTACTCCATTACTTCTCTTATTTGCTATTTAATATTTCACTTCTTTACAACACCACGTAGATTTTGATAAATACCCTTCTTAAATAATCCAAGACATTTTATTCAGTAAAAGAGATTTAAATTCAATATTTTAATGGGACCATAATAATTTTCTTACATATTTTTCAACTTGTTATTTTAATAATGGGAAAGAAACTTCCTAACTACTATAATTCCATTCTTTATGCCTTCTATATTCTATTCTTATTTGATATCCACCTACTTTAATTATATCCTTATCAGAAATTTGCATTTGTCATTACTTCTTCAGCATTATTTTAAATATTCTCTTTATTTTCAAAAACCTGTAAACTTTCAATAGCTATCATTTCATTACTAATTTGCTTTAACTGTATTCAAGAAACTTTTTTAAACATTCTCGACCTTTTTAAGGGGTCAATATGACAGGTGACAGACGTTTAAGCTGTCATGAAATAAGATAATCAAATTTCAGGAATAGAATCTCTCTAAATTATGAGCGAATTCTACCTGTGTCTCAGTAAGAGTAAAATATTTCTACCGGAGTTAGCAATTTAATAATCTTGATAATCCATAATATAAATGGGCAAATCAGTTAATTAAATTTCAATTTTAAAAGAGAATTGATTGAAAATACAACGTGGAGTCACTACAATATATATTCTTATGATACGTAAAAATCAGATTTTTGAATAAGAATTAACATATAAATTTGGGAGATTAATACAATCAACTTAGAAATGTTTTAAAAAAGATTGTTAGTTTATTTGAAAATATGTAATGGAAGTTTAATTTGAGACAATTTACAATTTATTTTGAAAGGTAATAGCAATTGAGTATTCTATCATGGTATTGAAATTTAATAAAGAAATATAAGTTAATGTTACATGTGACAAATATGCGTTCTATCAGAAATTAGAATATAGTAGGTAGAAATCATATTATTTAATTTTAAAGAGTGTATGGATAATTTATTGTAACTAGCATAAAGGGGTATTTTGTTTGGGATTATTGTAAAAATAACAAATTTGAAATGTAGACGTATTTTGAAAATATTCTTTTGAATTTAATAAAAAACTGGAAATTTGACCTTTATTTGTATTGCTAATTTGGTATAATACAATAGACAAGGCTTTAATAAATAATCGAGGTGAAAACAAGGTTGAAATATAAAAATGAAACAGTGCAAGCATACAGTTATTGAAGATATTATGGAATATAGTTTAACTAGATACGAGTAAGAAGAAAATAATAATATTTAAATGGAATTGGATTATTTGATAACCACAAGGAATAATAAGTTACATTAATTACTGGATTTGGTGATTGTCCGGAGGACGTGTTGATCATTTTGACGGGAGTTGGCGGTGGAACTGCTTGATTTGGACGGTTCTATTTGGTTGCTGACTACAGAGTAGGAGCTGGGCAAAATAGAAGATTGATTAGCTTGGGATCATCTGTAAGAGTGAACTTGCCAGGAAGCTGTTGGGTTGACAGTTGCAGTGTAAGAAACGGGACAATTTCTGCAAGTAGCCAGGGTTTTGACAGGTTGGAGGTTATTTGACGGTTGGCAGAGCATCGTGGCTGATCTGTCGAGAATACGAGCTGTAAACTTCAGGAACAGTGGTGTTTTGAGGTGACTAGCAGTGAAAGTACGAGGAGTTCAGGCTGGTCTTAATTAGCCCTATAGAAGCATATTGAATAAAAGACAATTAAAAGAGTGAAATAAATATAATAAAGTACATACTTCAGTGAATTGAGTCAATTACATGTGAGTAGAAAGAATATTTTTCATTTTTGGTTTGATTATTGTTGGATCATTGTTTGAAGTGCAAGTTGACAGTTAGTGTCAGTCCATAATCAAAAGTCATTATAAAAATTAAAATTTCAAATAACAGACAACTAGATTAACGAACCACCCTTGAAGAGTATCAATGCAATACATTTATTTAAAAGAATAGAATTTAAAATACAAATTAAATAAATCAATTTGAAAGAAAATAGTAGAGCTAATATTACGTAATCAAATAAAAGGCGTCCCACTCTGCGCAGTAGTGGCATCCAAATGGGCTTTATTGCTGCGCTAGCCTGGCTAATTAGTTTTACTGCCAGCGCTATGTATGTAGCTTCTTTCAGCTTCCTACGGAACCTGTTTTCTTCTTTAGCTACAACTAATGCGTTAACCCATTGTATGTGGTGATCTTCGTTCCAGACGTGTTCTGCAATCTTGGATTTGATGGTTTCACCCTTTCTAATACTTTTGCGATATTCTGATATTTTCAGTCGTAGAGGCGTTGTGTGTCCCCTATGCATTGTCTTCCACACTCGCACGGTGCGCTGCAGATACAGTTTTTGAACTTTGATCTTCGTTCTGAGGCGTCATCATGCCTCTCAGATTTGTTGTAGACTTAAAGACAGTTCTTATGTCGAATTTGTATCCGATTCTTCTCAGTTTGTCGGATATATGGTATTACGGCCGCTGTTTTTGGCTTCGTTTTTTCATCCTCTGCCGTTGTTGTACTTCTGCACTCCTGAAAGAATATGTAAATAAAATGGTCGATATAACAAAGACCCGAATATGGAACAGCTTTACAAGTACAAGAGCATAAAGTGCATAAAATACATACACGCAGGATGTGATGCTTATCACCAGTCCATTAAAAAATACTATCAATAATTGTGAAGAAGGAATGTCTAAAATACTAACTTAGCAACAGCACCGATATTAGCACTAGAATTGTGATAACTGATAAACATTTTTTGAAATAGAAAACAAAATAATATTATTGTTTAATCGTTTGAAACAGTGGTATATTTATTATAATACCTTGCTTCATTTAATACCACATAGTTAGGTATAAAAAATACAAATTTTGGTAATATTTCTAAATATACTTTTTAAGTCAGTGCAGACCATGTCTGTAAGACTTAGGTCTCACGTTAAAGGTGTTTGTAGGATCCACCAGAGCACTTAAGTGTTGTCCAATCTTTAAATCATGACTGAAAAACAACTCCTTCCAGTGATTTATACTTGATGGAATTGTAAGTAACCATAATCGATGATAGGAAGATTAATTTTTAAATTTGACGTGTATCCTGTTTTCTAATTTGGTTTTTCCCTGTTGCCAAAATTTGCAATCGCAGGCAAAACGTTTTGTTGTGCAATTTCTAAAATACAAATGTTCCAATATAAAAAATTTGAACTCATGAAATTAGGCCAGTCGACAAGTACATTAATAGCGGGAGCAATTCCGGACAAGCTGGAATAAATTTTAATCTGTGTTGCTGAGACTCAGGAAATATATTGCTACGAACAAAGCAGTTTGTACCTTTAATTGTACTTTTCATTCTTTAAAAGCTCAATCACTATAAAACCTACCTTGTTGTAGATATCTTTTTGCATGTAATAATTAACTCGGCTAGCTCTAATTCTCTTTTTCTGCAGGGTAACTGTTGCTTAATGTTTACTCAGACACTGCAGTCTATTTCAAATTATCTTTACTATTTTGAATTATTTTGGAAAGATAGTATTTATGTTATATTAAAAGTTCAATCATAACCTTTGAATGACAGTTTGTTGATTTAATTATTTATTTAGTCAATATACAAGTAATTGTTCATGTTCAATGAAGTTACTGGTGTTTTAAGAATTTAAACAAATTTTTGTTATTGACACTTCCAAAGTTAATTATAATTATTAAACTTCAGGTTTATAAATTAATCAATTTATAAATCTAATCTAAATTAAATGCATTTTAAAATCTTTCTATATGCCTTTTTAAATTCCTTTTATTTATATTGTTCGTCGCTCATTTTTCTGAGAATTGAATTTACAATTTGACTCACTTTGCTTTGTCTCTTGTAGTGTCGTGTCTGCAATCTTTTCTGTCTTGGAATACCCCCTGGATTGCACCTGATTCTGCTACTGCTGTGAGGACGTTTTCCAAATTTATCGATAGTTCTTCCTCTGTATTATCACGCACTGATAATCACTTTTAACATGTTTTTAACTATATTATACCCAGAGTTTATCTGGTTTTCAATTTATTCTGGAAAATTATTTTTATATGTCACAATATCCAATATTTTTCTACCCGCCTCCTCTCTCATCATAAAACATAAACAATCCCTTTTACTTCTCTCAGCACTTTTTTACGGAAGTAAATTTTATTAATTATCAAATTAAATCAAATTAGTTAAATATCTTGACAAAAATCATTTTTAGGTTATAAATATTAATCTAACATTTCATAAACCTTTTTAAAACTTTCCAGAATTGTAAATAACCATCACATTAACAAAATTAAGTTATACCTCAGTACTTTGTAACATTCTGCAATGTATCTCAAATGAACAATAATTGATTTTTAACAATTCAAACCACTTGCATATTTTAGAGTTGTTATACCAATCTTGGCCAGTTTTAAAGTGATTCAACCTTTTTAGAATATACTCTTTTTTACCATTTTTATATCATACCAATATATTAATTTTGCAACCCTTACAGGCCCGAATTAAACAGCTATGCTTAAAAAAATCTCAAAATTTTTATATTTTTTCTAATATTAGTAAATATCTCGATTAATATCAACTTTTGAGCGAAATACATAGTTATCAAAATTAAAGAAGAGCAAATTCTCTAGAAAAAATGTTCCCTAAATTTTTGTAAATACATTCGCTTGTTTCGAATTCATAGGCCATATATTTTTCGTACTATATACGATTTCTATTACTCATGTAAAGAAATTATGTTGCTTACTTTGTACTCACTTCCACGCCACCTAGAGGTAGAGTACTCGGCGCGTAATATGCCTAATCCACTATGCAAACTTTACTAACTTCAAATTTCCTTTGAAGTTGACGGCTCATCATTTATTTTTTGCCTTTTTGATGTTGGTGGTTATTCAATATATCGTAATTCTTAATATCACCCTGACTTTCAACATCCATCTCATATTTCGGATTTGCTCATAATCTTCGGAATGTTCTATTTATTGTTCTATATCGATATGCAAGTCCTCGTCGTCGCGTCGTCTAATTCGACCACGTCCACGGTATTTAAACAAGATTTGCCCTGGCAGAAACCACACGTTACTGAGCAATGCAAACCTATTTTGCGACATCTACAAGCTACATTACAACCTTTGGTGCATTTACAAGAAATGAGTTTCAGTAATTCTTGGGAAGCTGCGTCTTATACAGTGGGAATGGGCTTAACCCACCCTTTTAATGTCTTCCTCCTCAGGCTAAATCTGATTTTTCGTTTCCATACCATAGCTGAATTTGGTTGTAAGTACGGAACGAGTGCAAGCGAGCTGCGTCTTTGGTTGTTGGTAACGATGCTAGATTTGGTAAACTTTTGTTAATAGATTGTACAAAACAGTGATATCTATATTTCTTCAATGATTCACAGTGTTTTCATTCATACAGAAGAAGAAGAAAATGTTCTCCCACTTTATCTATCTCCTCTGGGGACGCGATTGGGATTTGAACAACTTTCTGTAAGTCTATCTCTTTCTGTAGAAGTTTAACGGACTTCATTTTCCCCTGCTTGTATAATGCGGTAACAGTATCACAGCCTCTAAATGCTTGTAGAAATAAAATGTTGTGCCTAATTGAAGCATCCAAATTTATATTATGGGGTGCATGCATCCGGATCCGAATCTTTCCTTTGCCCGGCCTCAGAAAATAAATATTAGAGCGAGACTGATTCAAGGGGGTAAGAATTACCAATAAATCACTGTTTTTCCCTCTTATAATTACCGATTTCTAGTGATTTTTTCTTCGATTGCATTGTTGACAATTAAGATATCAGCATCTTCGGCAACCTGATTGACTCTGAAACCTTCGTTCGTTAATCGTTTACACATCATCGACATTATTTATCTCATTTGACAAGAATTTCCCCTGAGATACAGTTGTTATAATTTTTTCCATAAAAATATATTTCCGCTGATGAACCAATCTTCAATCGGCGAAGTCGTTCAGCAGTCTTGGTGCTTTTTGCTGCAGCATCCTCCGGGTATCCATCGAAAACTACTACTGCATTCGTTGAGTAAAGTCTTGTTACATATACTTGACGTATTTATTCAAAATCGCACAATAGGATACTTGTTGATGCCAGACATGTGGAGTAGAAATCCCACGTCTATCACATAAAGAGTATTTTCAGAGTCTAGTTGGTTTTCAATGGGTACAAACGCATCGTACAAGGCTGAGTAATAAGTGGATATGGAGCTAGTTCGCATTGAAAGTAATCTTCTAACTGTTTCTCAGATCTTTTAGATGTACTTTTTTCTAATTTTACCAGAGGTACTTGTACTGGTCTTATATTTAATTGCCACAGAAACTACATTGACGATCTATAAAAGCATATGAATGCTTTCAAGAATGTCTGAAATAACAAAATCTGGTGCGATACACTCACACAGCTTCCTTTTACAGTGATCTTATAATTAGTCAAAAATTTCATTTTTAATTTTTAAGCATTTGCCAAAAATTTTCAAAAATTACAAATTCTATAAAAACGGTACAAAATAGAGCGTTAGTAGAAAATTTTAAGCTGAATTCAAAAATGTAATAATATACCGACTGTTCTATTTAAAATAGGAGTTAATAAAAGAAATAGAAAAAAACAATAGAAGCCCACTTTAGAAGTATACAACTGGAAAAGCACCTAGCTCACATCAATACACATTAAAAATGTAATAAAAATGTAAAGTTTGAAAAAAATCGTTAGACCGTTGTTGAAGAAATCGAAAAAAACTGAAAAATCACAAGAGTAAACACCTACTCCATGCGATTTTCTTCAAAAGCTTCCTGTCTCATCTACATACTACACAAAACTTATATATGAAGTTTCAACGTCATACCTCTTTTCATTTTTGAGATATTCTGTTCACAGGCAGACAGACAGACAGACACACAGACAGACCAATGAAAAAAAAATGTTTTTGGGATCAGGAGACTCTGAAACGTGAAGATCTGTTGAAAACTCAATTTAGAATTTTTTGGGTGAATCCAATACTTCCTTTATCGTAAAAGGAAGTAAAAAATTAGCAAATGCCCTTAGAATATCCAGCTCTCGACGCCTATAATCTCGAAACAGGTAATCGCACGAGAAAAATGTATAGAAAATTTCTTGTAGATAATTTACTCTCCTTTAATTTTGATAATGATATATTTCACTCTAAAGTTGATACTAACCGAGACATTTACAAATATTGAAAAAAAAATTTGTTGCCCATTTTTTCAAGATGGCGCCAAATCCGGGCATTCTAGGGAGTGCAATTTTAAGAGACATTTCGTAACACGAAATCAAACAGATTAAAATTAATTCCAGCTTGTCCGGAAAAGCGGATTACATATTCACAACTAATAAAAGTTTAATCATCGATATTTCCTCTGATAAACATATCTTTACATCAGAAAATGGTAGATATATAAGTAGTATGAGTCATTGCCACCGCGATGTTTACAACTTACAGGTTCTTTCTGCAAGTCACGGTTAGCTTACGCAATCTTAAGAATGTGTATCCTACTTAAAGTGTGTATGATACTTTTTACTCATCACAACTCGACACAATTTAAATCTAATTTATGATCTAGGTTCAACAAAATTCTTTAGATCTTATTATTAATCACAATTTCCGATAAAAAGTGTATTTTATGCAGCTACACTCCTTGACACGGAAGAACTACAGCGTGAACTACCAGAGACCTAAAATTAGCTAAAGCAATTTTATAAAGTGAGACTTGTAACATCATTTTATAAAATAACGTTAGATAATTTTAAGGCTTTTGTTACCCGCTGGCTTTTAAAACATGCCGTTTTACCACAAATTTTTAATGTTCTCTTATAAGAAAATTCGGATCTGAGACAAAATCCTAAGAGAAGTCTTCGACTTCTTTTTATGTTACAATGTACCTACAGAAGTCACACGGTCTACTTAAGAAACACCCTGTATAAGCAACGTAAATGTTTGACACTTCTCAATTTCCAAACAGTCGTAGTCTGCCAGTCACACGCTTTAAATTTCGACGTTGTACGCAGTACCGCAACTGGTGTAAATTTAAACTATTTTGTAGGTCTTGAGGTACCTATTCTCAAAATGAAGTTTTGTGGAACTACAGAGATTGTTATGTTGTGCATAATAGTCATCATACCACTTTTTAAAACTACCTGAAGTTAAGTGAGGGATGAGACAGGAGCCCAACGTGCTTCGTAGGAAAAACTGCTATTGTCACCGGGTCAAACAGTGGTAAGAGATAATTCCCAGTTAGAAATAAATTTAAAACATACTTATATCTAATTAAATATAGGCAGGTAACCTACCAGACGATAATGTGTAATTATTTATAACGTGTGTTCAAAAAGAAATTACATAAGGGTTGGCCATGGAAAATAAAAGTAATGTCAACAGCATATCACAATAGGCATATTTTGTATTTTATTTATTTATTTATTTATTTTGCACTCAGCCAACAGCCGATAGGCCAATTATAGGCATCGCTGTGCATTTATGGGGACTTCCAACCTCACTAATGACTGTCATGATGTTGTTATGACCGCCGGGACCAACTATTTCAGTGACAGCCGTATCACGAGGCGCCGAGAGATGCAGCCGTGGAACTCCCATCCAAGTTCTGACCAGAAAGAGCGATGCTTGACTCTGATGATCGAACGTGGACGCTTGTTCAAGCTACACCACCCGGGACTATTGCCAGTGGTTCCAACAAAATTTAATTAATAATGACGAATTGTTAAGTTTAAGGTTTCTGACGAGGTTTGGTATACCGTTTCAGGGTATATAAATTTACAAAATATGAGGTTATCGAGTGCTGAAAATCCTCATACATTTCGTGAAACTCCTCTTCGCCCGTTAAAAGTTGGTATTTGGATTGCTGTGTCTTGAAGACATATTATCGGACCCATAATTTTCCACGAAACTGTTACTGCTCAGAGATACCGGAATATTATAAATTAATTTATTAATCAGCTTCATGAGGATGAGCTCCAGCAAGGCTACTTCCAACTCGATAGTGCGACTGACAACACCGCTGAAGAGGCCATTAATTACCCTCGTGAATTTTTGACTATGACAATATCTAACCATTTTAATTTTAATTTGGAAACCGAAAACTTTTCATAACAACTATTTGTCAAATGTGGAATGGTAATCATAGCTGCCTGGATTAATTAACCCAAATGGCTACACTGATTCTAAATGAAAGACCAGATAACACTTCCAGATTGGATTGCTAATTGACATTGGCCAATTCACACACCAAAAGGAAGATGCAGGAACTGCCAGAAAGGAACATCTCGCATCAAGTGCGAAAAATGCAATACGAAATTATGTCTTACTGATGTCACAAAGAACGGTTTTTTGTCGTTTCATAAGTTTTAGAATAAAAATAGTGTTGGAAAATAAAATGTGTATCTATAAAAGGTCTCGGGTGGTGTAGCATAAACAAGCATCAACGT
Organism: Agriotes lineatus; assembly: GCA_940337035.1. Classification (NCBI taxonomy): domain Eukaryota; kingdom Metazoa; phylum Arthropoda; class Insecta; order Coleoptera; family Elateridae; genus Agriotes; species Agriotes lineatus. Next base: position 74,618,613 of record OW679196.1, on the reverse strand, counting down.
TCGATCAGCAGAGTTAAGCAACGCTCTCTCTGGTCAGAACTTGTTATGGTGCACTTAGGGTAGTCTTAAAATAATAGTAGATTATATTATAAGTGAGAGAAATGCATCATTATTTGCGAGTGAGAATTTTGAATCGCGAGTGCCTCAGCACGAGCGATACAATTTCTCACGAGCTTATAATGGCATTTCGCTCACGTGTAATATACGACGTTTTATCTTACAGTAGCAATTCGTATGCCTAAACAGTTTGAGCCGTCAGAATATGTCGCAAAACAGACAATAGATAGTTACAGTAGCACCTATCTTTTATACTCACTAGTGAATAAAACTTCATTTTAGTCACTGAAAGCAGTTGTATAATGTATGGTAATAGCTGCTACTGTAAGATAAAAATATAAAAATGATAAATTTGGAAGATTAATACAATCAAATTTTGAGGGGTTTAAATAAGATTGGATGTTAATTTCAAAATGAATGATGAAAATTAAAATTGAGACAATTAGTAATGTAATTTGAAAATTTTAAATAGCAATTGAGTATTCAATTTTGATGGTTGAGTTTAATATTAATAAAGTTAAATCCAAGGTTATATTTGACATATGTGCTTGCTATAATAATAAGGAATTGTGGCATGTAATAATTAGGACATTTAATATTTTTTAAGAGGGGAGGAATAATTGTAACTACCAGAGATATAAAAATTTGTTTAGACAGTAGGAATAACAAACTCATAAAATGTATACAGATTTTTGAAAAACTCCTTTTTGATACAATAAAAATTTGAAATTATGCCTTTATTTTTATAAATATTTGGTAATTTGCAAATGGCAGGGCTTTTAACAAATCTACGTGGTGCAAATATATGAAAAAGTAATTTTGAAGTAATACAAGCATACAATCGGTGAAGAAATTGTGGAATACAGTTAATTAGATACAAATAACAAGAAGACTACAATATTTAAATAGATTTGGATTTATTGGTACATGCAAGATATAATTAGTGTTCGTTGCTGAGGTTGGTGATTACATGGAAGACAAGTCAATCATTTAGAAGGAAGTTGTTGAAGTAACTGCATGATTTGGACAGTTCTGTAAGTGTTGCTAGATTCAGAGTACTAGCTGAGGAATAAAGAAAATTAGCTTGGGATCATCTATAATACTGAAACTTACCAGGAATCTGTTTGGGGTGACAGTAACATTGATAAAGGGAACAGGACCAGTTTATGCGGACAGCCAGGGTTTTTGACAGGTTGGAGGGCTGTGAACATCGGGTGCTGTGGACATTGGAAGCTGTAGTTTTGGATACTTGCAGTGAAAGCTTGAGGAGTGTTCAGGTATGTTTTAATTATTCATATAAAAGCATTTTGAATAACAGACAATAAAAGAAAGAGTGAAATAAACAGAATACGGTACTTACTTGAGTGAATTGATTAAAGGATATGTTATTAGAAAGAATATTTGTCAATTCTTGGTTTGATTAATTTTAGAAGTCAAGCTGACAGTTAATGTCATTCAGTAATCAAAAATTATATTAAAATTTGAATTTCAACTAGTAGATAACTAGATTGGAGAACCACCCTGAAAGTCTCAATTGTAATACTTAGTTAAAAAGTAAAATTGAAAATAATCGATTTGAAAAGAAATAGTAGGGCTTATACTAAATAAGATATGCATCTCAAGCATTGAGCCGTTGCATAATTAATGACTACCCTAACTTGGAGCTATCACTACAATATATATATACCTGGCATGAAACCGTGAAAATTTCAGACAAATATATACAGGTTGAGCACCTGAAAAAAATAAATTTTGTTTATTTTTGCATTAACATTGAAAGAGATGGAAGTAATAATTTTCACATAGGTTAGGCTTTACACTTGCCGAAAATAGGACCCAACGGATACAGGATAATGTCGCAAAAGAGTCAAAACGTTTCAACAATAAAACCGTTCTCTTAAATAGAGCAGCGCGCCGTACTCTTACCAGTAAGGCTGGATAGCTCACTGTAACATAGCGATGCCGTTACAATCGCATACGCAGGTGATGTAAAATCGAAACCCATTGCCGGTAATACTTGAAAATTGATAATTGATGTAATGCGCATAACCAAGTATTTCGTTTTATTGTATCAATATTATTGGGCTCGTTACGATATTTTTAACCCTATTTTTCTTTGATTTTTGAAAGTGTTTAGTCATTTATGTGTGACGTTCAAAATAAAACAGTTTCAAGAAACATCCCTTGCATGACGATTCTTCGGCCCGCTTTTCAATTTGTTTTATTTTCAAATGATTTAGTTTGAATTACCGAGTGGTTCATTTTATTGTTTCAGTATTATTAGAAACGTTAAAATATTTTTACCTCCAGTTCCTTGATTTTTCAAAATATTTAGTGTCACAACTTCCACTTTCTTTATTTACAAAAGATAAAGGTAATAATTTTCATATAGCTAAGGTTTTATCATTGGGGAAAGTGAGACCTAACAGATACTGATTAAAAATCAGAAATAGGACAGAATAATAGTATCTTCATAATGCAGGAGAAACTCCTATAATTAGAATGCGGCCGTGGGGCAGATATTCTAGCCGCAAACCAGAGAAACTCCCTCAAATATTCGTCTGAGAGCGGCAGAGTTCAAACCCCAGCGGACTACATTTTTTTATTTGCAAATTGATCTAATTAGCTTGAGGGAAGTTCCGTGTAAATCCCTTTACAGATTTTTTCAAATAATAACAGCACACGGAAAAAAGCAGAAATTATAAAGTAACCGGGCTAGCTTAAATTTATTTGTGGAATATTGATCAGTACTTAATTACGTAATTATGTAAATTTACACTACAATGTTAACGAGATACTCACGCCTATACTCGAAGAAAGGGCACGCTATGTAGGTACATATTTTCTGTTGGAAATAGATTGATCAGATATTGTTGATACATACACAGAACATTTTGCAACTACATTTTATAGTAAAGATAACTCAGTTTGTTATTAGTTAAGATTTTTTTATTTAGAATTTAAAAAACTATAAGGCAATTCCTGCTTGATTTTAAAATTTTTCTGCAAGATGTAACCATCATTAGCTTGTAAACAATGACAAGTAAAAGTTCGTTCTATAAGTAACCAACCTTGACCAACGAGTACTCTACGCATGTTGCTGAAGTAGGGAGAATGTACCTACGTATATCGATCAGCTACCAAAAGCAATGTAGCTGTTTATAGTCGATATTTGAAAATTATTGCAACTTTTTAATTCCTCCAAAATGTAAACACAGTATTTCTTCTGTGCATTGTGTACAACACGTAAATGCCATTGCTAACTAATTATCTAATGAAGCTGTAATTGTTTGCGCCGCTGTTTGCCCTTGGTTTGACTACTAACCACAGCTTCGTATTGAGTTTGAAGGTGTTATTGTTTGGCGGGAAGTTCTAAGTACAGGTTGAGTGTTTTAAAAATGGAACCGTGGCTTATAACTGTCATAGTGATCGTGTGTATTCTGTGTATCATTTTGTTTGTCATAACTTTCAAATTATATTTGATACTAAGTATTGGCTGGGACAGAAGTTCTACATGCTTAATTGGTAAAACCACCATCGTCACAGGATCAAATACTGGTAACTACAATTTTGATGGTTTGGTGAAACTATGCATGTTGCGAATTTAGTTAAATTATATAAAAGCACCAATTTATTCACAATTTCTTACTTTGTTGAAATCAAACGACATATAATAAACTCCGCTTTACTTTTGATCTCTATAATGCAAGTGAAGTAAACATAAAATAATTATTCAATGTTATTTACTTCTAATAGATGATTATGCATAACTCGTTTAGAAAATCCTTGTAATAAAATTAATAGTAATTTTTCGATACAAGTGCGTAAAGCTAGTCTTTAGTGGCGAGTGGGACAGAGTTAAAACGCTCGCTCACTCGCGTTTTAAGCCCCGCGAGTGACTGCTATACGCAAGTGTATCGTACAATATTTTATCTTCGATAGAATCTAGAAAACACGGTAAATATAAAAAAATATTTAAATGCAAATTAGGATTACTAGCAAACGGTCATAATTTTGCGTGGTTGAAATTTTTAAAACACGTTGCTAGTGACAACGTGGCTAATGAAGTCCTTAAAACACGTTGCTATTGACAAAGTAAACTAATAAAAACATGTTATTAGAACTTCGTTTTACAAACTTAAAATTACCAACTAAAAGTCAATTTTACACACTGTCGTAGATAATAGTTATTTACTATACAAGTGGGATAACAGCATCATTAATATACGTGTGTGTAAGTTACGAACGAGTGCGTAGCACGAGTTATGTAAGCACACAAGTATATTAATGATGCATTATCACACATGTATTGTACAAAATTTTATCTACGACTGCGTAAAATTGAGAAAAGTGCATTAAGAGAAATGTCAGATGTGTCATTTTCAAAAATATTTTAGTAGGCAAATGTCATTATGTCATTCATTTAACACTATTTTAGTTAGGTAATGAAGTGATTACACAACTCAGTTGCGTAATGAAACCATTACATAACTGAGTGGTGTAATGGGCTTCATTACCTAACTGAAATAGTGTCAAATGAGTGACGTAATGAGTTACTTATCCCACTGGAGTAGATAAAATGATTTAATACACGGACATTCATTTGAAGTGAATCACTTATAGAAACTAGCTTTTACGACATTTTTCTAACCTTTTCATAGCAAAATGTAGTTTGTATTTTGGCTAGTAATCAAACTAACTATTGTTTTAAAAATATTAAGTAGCCACATCTAATTTTTAAATCATTTCATTTTAAATAAGTACACAATAAATCAACCATGCATAACTTGTAGTAAAATGTAATCGACGTAGTGGCACTGTTTAAAGCAGTAATCATTAATTACTAATTGACCATTTTTATCAAACAACACACAAAACACACCAACATCTTCAAGTTTCTGAACTACAAGTTAGGCGTTGTTGACTTATCGCCCACTTATTAAAAAATAAATACATTTAAAAATGACGTGTGTCTGCTTGATACTTTTAAAACAATAGTTAACTGGCTTCCTAGCAATAATACAAACTACATTTTGTTATGAAAAAGTCGTCAAAACTAGTTACTTTAAGGGCCGGTTGCAGAAAGCAATGTTAAGTCTGGTGTTAGCTAACGTCGCGTCAAAGTGAACAAAATCGCATCAAATTTTGTGTACTAATGTATTAGTTACCATAAACATTTGAGATTTGATTCGTTTTTGTTCATTTTGACGTCGCGTTAGCTAACACCAGACTTAACGTTGCTTTCTGCAACCGGCCCTAAGTGATCTACTTCAAATAAACGGCTGCTTAAATTGAGAAAGTGAACCTACCGAATTATAGATAGAAACTAAAATAATTTCTATCGCCTGTAAAATTATAGTAAGGACATTTATTACATTTTATGTTATAGAAATGGTGTTATGTGTGTTACAAGTACAAAATCAGATTACAGCTTGTAATTAAATTTACGTTTTATATGGCATTGGTTTTTTGAGATTGCGATCAAGCGTTTTCCAAATATATTTTTCTCCATGCCCATCTAGTAAGTTACACTTACTTTGACATGTCCATTGCAGGTAAGTTGATTTTACTGTTTGTTTACTGGTTGTTAAGACATTAGGGACGTAAGGTAAAACCTACTCCCCAAGGGAAGTAACTGAATTACGTGTTATTACAGTAATTTTAGTTTTGTAAGTGATCTGAACGTGTTTGAACTTACTGGTTCTAACCTATTTGAAATGTAAAAGCTTGTTAAGATAAGTAGGGTTAGAGTATAACCGTAAATTTAAAAAAGTTATATAATAATTGGATGAAAAAATATTTTTAGGAGAAAAATATAGTCAAAACAAACGACATATTGTCGTGAAATATAGTTTAATAAAAATATTGATATGAAATTTTTAAACAAGACGTTTCGCCATTTTTGATGGCTTCATCAGTAATATTATGACGTGTAACTAATTAATATTTAATACATTCTGAAAGAAAAACAATAGGATTAGCGAACTATACATTTTTTCCTCAAGTATGTGTACTTACATGATTAATATGGTTTATTTTTCACATTTTTCAAAGTATGTTGGTTAATTAATAAAACACAGTCATTAAGTGCAGTCCATATTAATTTTTAATTAATAGCAAGACACGTAATACGAGCTCTTAAGCAGGCAAAGTTCAAATTTTACAGATAAAGGAAGCTTGCAAGGTAGAAAATTCGGATAATACAGGTGACTTGGGCAGAGACGTATTAGGTTAAAATTTGATTTACTTGAAAATTAGTTTTAAATTTAATAACAATGAATATGAATGCAAAATATTAAATTTGATTAAGACAAAATGTTATTTAAACAAATTATGATATATAGAACTGAGGTTATCAATATCAGTTCTATAATTTATAGCATTGGGGCTTTTTTGTATTTCGATCATTTCCAAGCATAGACGTTTTTTTAAATTACTCTCTTTATGTAAGATCTTAGGAGTATTAAATTTGAATTTATGTAGCGAATTATTGGCGTGGTCTGTCAGTGCTGTTTTTTGAGTAGAAGGAGATAAATTATTAATTTTAACTGAGTATTTATGTTGATTAATTCTATGTTTTAATAGCTGTTTTGTTTGTCCTATGTACAATGAGTTGCAGTTATTACAGTCAATTTGATACACCAGATTTGACTGCATAATATTTTCAGTCCTATCCTTTAAGTTTGTGAAAAATTTTTTACCTAATGTATTGTGGTTGTTAAATGCTGTTATGATATTGTGTTTATATAGTTCTTTTTCGATTTTTTCAGAAAGTGTAGGGATATAGTTAATGGAAATATATTTTTTTTGGTTTGAAAGGTTAGAATTATTAAATTCATTACCCAAACAATTTGGTTGTAGGTCTATTGATTGATTAAATTTATTGTAGCTGTTAATTGTACTGATTCGATATTTAATTAGTTTTTTAATAAAATAAATTGGATATTCATTTAATATTAAAATGTTAGTAATGATTTCTAGGTTTTTTTTATGAAATTGTTGTGAAGATAGTTTGATAGCTCGGTCGACCAAGCTGTTAACTACGCTTTTTTTGTATTTAATTGAGGTATCGGAATTAAAATTTATGTATCTATCTGTCTTTATGTTTTTTCGAAACCAATTGGTTAATATATTTCCATTAGATTGTCTGATTAAGGTTAGGTCAAGAAAATTTATGGAGGAATTATTATTTTCGTTTTCAAGTGTAAATTTTAATCTTGGGTGTACATTGTTGAAAAGGTTAAAAAAATTTTGTTTATTGACTGAATCTGTAGCCATTATGATATCGTCTACGTATCTTAAATAAAGAGAGAAATCGTTGTTTTGATTAAGAATTTTGGTTTCTGTTTCCTCCAATACAAGATTGGCAATAGTGGAGGATATAGGGGAACCCATAGCACAACCAAAAGTTTGGGAGTAAATTATATTATTGTAGGTAAAATAAGTAGTATTGCGAACAAATTCAACTGCTTGTAAAAACTCAGTAAGAGGAATGTTTGTGTATTTTTTAATTCGATTCCAGTTGTTTTTAATAGTATTTAAAGCAAGATCAATTGGTATGTTGGTATATAAAGAAACAACATCCAGTGAGAAAAGTTTGTGGTTTTTCTTGAGCTTTAAGTTGTCAATGTGCTCTTTAAATTTCCATGAGTATTTTATGCTAAATTTGTTAAGTGATGTAATATTAGTTAAGATTTTTGAAAGGTATTTGGATAAGTTATAGGTAGGGCTCATATATGAAGCAACAATTGGTCTCAAGGGTATATTATCCTTATGTAGTTTGGGTAGCCCATATATTTTAGGTGGAAGACCATTATGAGAAATTAAGTTTTTGTATGTAACATTGTCTATATAGTTGTTATCTAATAAATTTTTGACTATTTTGTTGTTTTTGTTTTGAATTATGGACGTAGGGTCTTTTAATTCTTTTTTGTATGTGTTATCATCACTTAACAAATCTGTCATTTTGTTGTGGTAATCAGTTTTTTTCATAATAACAGTTTTTTGAGTTTTGTCAGCAGTTGTTATAATTAAGTCGTTATTATTTTTCAAAAAGGTAGTGGTTTCTTTAATGTTCTTAGTAAGTTCGTTTTTGTGTTGTATTTGAGAAACAGTTAAATTTTGATTTGGGTTTTTATTTTTTAAAAAATTGGTTAAGATGTTACAAATATTAGCACGTATAGAATTTTGGTCGGTTTGAGATAAATCCGTGATTCCATTTTCGATGTTACATATTATATTTTCAATGGGGAGTTTGTTTTTCGGATTATAAACATTAAATTTTGGACCAAGTTTTAAAATATTTTTAACATTGTTTGGAATATTTACATCAGTCATATTATAAATGAAATCATGAGTATTATTAGAAATCGTTTCTTTATTGTTATTTTGGTTGTTTGCTATAATGGTGTTATATGGGTTGTCTATCCTGGAAACTTTTCGATTTTGGTTAATAAGTAAATTGATTTTATTAGTTAACCTTGCATGTACCTTTGTTTTCAATATTGCATTTTGAGTTACACCTACACTTTCTGAAAAAATCGAAAAAGAACTATATAAACACAATATCATAACAGCATTTAACAACCACAATACATTAGGTAAAAATTTTTTCACAAACTTAAAGGATAGGACTGAAAATATTATGGAATCAAATCTGGTGTATCAAATTGACTGTAATAACTGCAACTCATTGTACATAGGACAAACAAAACAGCTATTAAAACATAGAATTAATCAACATAAATACTCAGTTAAAATTAATCATTTATCTCCTTCTACTCATAAAACAGCACTGACACACCACGCCAATAATTCGCTACATAAATTCAAATTTAATACTCCTAAGATCTTACATAAAGAGAGTAATTTAAAAAAACGTCTATGCTTGGAAATGATCGAAATACAAAAAAGCCCCAATGCTATAAATTATAGAACTGATATTGATAACCTCAGTTCTATATATCATAATTTGTTTAAATAACATTTTGTCTTAATCAAATTTAATATTTTGCATTCATATTCATTGTTATTAAATTTAAAACTAATTTTCAAGTAAATCAAATTTTAACCTAATACGTCTCTGCCCAAGTCACCTGTATTATCCGAATTTTCTACCTTTGCGCATGCATTGATAACATAAATATGTGAACAGCCTTGCAAGCTTCCTTTATCTGTAAAATTTGAACTTTGCCTGCTTAAGAGCTCGTATTACCTGTCTTGCTATTAATTAAAAATTAATATGGACTGCACTTAATGACTGTGTTTTATTAATTAACCAACATACTTTGAAAAATGTGAAAAATAAACCATATTAATCATGTAAGTACACATACTTGAGGAAAAAATGTATAGTTCGCTAATCCTATTGTTTTTCTTTCAGAATGTATTAAATATTAATTAGTTACACTTCATAATATTACTGATGAAGCCATCAAAAATGGCGAAACGTCTTGTTTAAAAATTTCATATCAATATTTTTATTAAACTATATTTCACGACAATATGTCGTTTGTTTTGACTATATTTTTCTCCTAAAAATATTTTTTTATCCAATTTTTACCCAAGTCAAATTATTAAATTTTTAATTATATAATAATGAAACAAACAACATTTTTTTATCAATTAACGTAGAATTATTAAGGGAAAATTATTAAAATTTTGGTTGGGCATGGACATAAATATTATAAGCATGCTCGGGAAGTAACTATCTACAACCAGTCTCAAACTTTGCTCGTTCTCGACTGGTAAAAGCTACTTACTTCCGTTGATGCTTAAATAACTATATTGCATAGTGATCATGAAAGTCGTCTTTTTTTAACGAAAAATCGTATTGAAAGTAAAGTTGACAGTTGTAAATTCTGAAGTCCTTTTCGACTAAATTTCAGGTTACAAGAGATGACTATGCAAAAAACTACGTGTACAACACGTTTTGAAAGTCTCTTTTTTCATTCATTTGCTGCAAATTCATGTGAAAAAAAGTATTACTTTCAAAACTAGTTGTACAAATCACTGTAGTGCTTTACATTGTCATCATGGTAATTGTCGACATTTTTATTTGTAAACGCATAATGTTCACAGAGCTCTGTTTATATTTACAATAATCTACAAACTTTTTCAAGATTCTTACCCTTGCTCTGCAGGATCTAATTAAACTAGATATATACTCGCATTCTAATTAAAAAAGTTAATCAAAAGAATTTAAGATCACAGAGTAAATATAAACAAATTAATGCAGCCATAGTAGGTATTTTCATACAGCGTAACGTTACATAACTCAGTTCAGAAGGGACTTCTAAAATCGAATGCAATATTAAATGTTTGTTGCTTCTTCCTAACGTTGTGAACAAATCAATCTTCAATAACTACAACAAACTATCAACAATCTTCATAGTTATTCAGCTTTAGTTATGACAGATGGAGGAAGGTTGTTCTATAATAATTATAAGTATTTATTATTGACGAAATAGCTTTTTCAAGTACTGTGGGAATTGTTGATGCAAATTAAATATTTTCAAATTACGTGACAATGAATTTTTTAACGTATCGGTCGTACTGTGAGATATACATGGTGCCCGAATTTCGTAGGGACAACATGGGTAACTTTTGTATTTGAAGAGATAGAGAGATGGTTAAATTAGCAAAAAGGTGCAGGTTTGAGAGCTCATTAAGAATCCATCTTCATATTTTACTTGTCATGGCCCACTTGTCTAAAATTTAAAAAAAACAAAATCTCCTAATTTCTTTTATATGCTGTAACTGTTTTGTTACTTAAGATATTGAGATGCGATTTGAACTAATTTGCATGGTAATTTAAATACATCTACTTGAAATCGGCAGTGAAGTACGCCGAAATCGTCATTAAAATACGAGAAATCGGCAGTGAAGTAATCCATTGTTTTACGACTTTTTTGTAGGTGGCGAGGCGATAGATAAACGTCAATGGAGCGAACATAACCTACAAAATTTGGTTAAAATGTTGTAATTTCACGATTTCTCGATTTCAAATAAAACATAGTGTACACCTCGGCACTGAAGTTCCTTTTTATCCCTCATGTGGTTTATTTGCCTTGGCCCTACGGGCCTCGGCAACTAAATCCACATTCGTGATAAAAAGTTATACTTCAGTGCCTTGGTATACAAACTACTATTATTAGCACTTAATAAAACCAGTTTTATTTGTGCAAATTTTTAGTAATCTAACCTAACCTCAAAATTTTAAATTGGTACCGTGCAATTTTTTGGGCCTTTTAAGAGAGGATTTTTTTCTGAATGCAATGATGTATTACATAATATGGAAACTTTTTCAAAATTTTTAAAAACTGAGCTTATTCTTTTTACAGGCAGAAATCACTAGTCCCATGACACAAAAATTTTGTTTTTTAATTATTACGTTATCTGTGAAATTATGTTTCGAAACAAAAAGCACGTTGATCATCATACGTGCCTTCCAGTAGTGTTAGTGTATTCCGTATGTTTGACATGTAACTTCTACGTCCTTGTAGCACTTGATATACGCACAAAATACATCATATTTTCAAAATTTTCCATTATAAGTTGAAGTAATAACACTCACACTACTGGAAGGCACGTATGATGATAAGCGTGCTTTTTGTTTCGAAACATAATTTCACAGATAAGTTCTTACATATATTGCAGACCAATCCAATTTGATTATTTTTAATCACGTGACTCAGTTTGACAAATCAGACCACACTTGAAGTGAAAACGACCCTAGGGTGATTTTCAATCACTATGGAAACTACCTAATTAAATTTCAGTAGTATCCTATCACAAGTTGGTGGCACTGTAAATCTAAGTCAAATTCGAGGTTAGTAGGTTAGCTTTTCCGTCAGTCTGTGTCAAAATTGACGCAAAAGCTAACCTGATAACCTCACATTTGACATAGACTTACAGTGCCACCAACATAATATTATTATAATGAAGTGTCAAATTAATTGTCAGAAAATGGCTAATTTATTTAAGAACTTATCTTTCCGAATTCACCGCGGCCAGTGATAAATCCTTATAATTTTGACAAATAATATCCCTCAAGTGCGTTGCCTTTAAGAAATAACCCTCGGCTTCGCCTCGGGTTATTTCTAGGCAAGCACTTTCGGGTTGTTATTTGTCAAAATTATTGCGTGTGATTATCACTGCCCTTGGTAAATTATAGCTGATAACGTAATAATTAAAAAACAAAATTATTGTGTCATGGGACTAGTGATTTCTGCCTGTAAAAAGAATAAGCTCAGTTTTTCAAAATTTTGAAGAAGTTTCCATATTATGTAACACATCATTGCATTCAGAAAAAATCCTCTCTTAAAAACGCCAAAAAAATTGCACGGTACCTATTTAAAATTTTGAGGTTAGGTTAGATTACTAAAAATTTGCACAAATAAAACTGGTTTTATTAAGCACCAATAAAAGTATTTAAATTACCATGCAAATTAGTTCAAATCGCATCTCAATATCTTAAGTAACAAAAAAGTTACGGCATACAAAAGAAATAAGATTTTGTTTTTTTTTAATTTTAGACAAGTGGGCCATGACAAGTAAAATTTGAAGATGGATTCTTAATGAGCTCTCAAACCTGCACCTTTTTGCTAATTTAACCATCTCTCTATCTCTTCAAATACAAAAGTTACCCATGTTGTCCCTACGAAATCCGGGCACCCTGTATACAGTCGCGTTTCCAATTTATGTCTTCATTATACATATATAAAGTAGTGTCAATAACAGCAAAAAATGCATTTATGGTTTTTAAAACCTTTGGGTATCCAAACAGCTATAGTTAACTCAAAGGAAACACCTTTTTTTATTTAATTATTGGCCACAATTTTATGCTTACACTTCCACAGCTCATACTTTTTATAAATTGTGTATAACATAAAATTCTAAAACTGGGCATATAATAGCTATTTGTGCAAAATGTGGATGTTTATGCACGAGAAATGACAATTATGAAACGAAGCCCAAGGCTGAGTTTCATAAAATATCTCGTGCATAAACACTTTTAGCACTAGTTTGCGCACAATATTTTTTCTACGGCCTTAAATTTACCGTTATTAATCCATAAATGACGATTTAACAAAGATTTGCATTTATGACAGTTATAATTTATGCCATAGTAAAGAAATGGCCTTAACGGCACAGGTGACTGTTTCTGCAGCCGGTAGCAGTCAAAGTTCGTTATCAAAGGTAATTATAATACTACACATTTTACTTTATTCATTACATAATCACTTAATTATTAAAAAAACACTTTACCTCTAACGAAAGAAGTAACTAGAATAACTTTATAACCTCACTTCCTGTTTAAATATTTAAATTCAACACCCACTGTTTACTTTTAGCACATGTGGTAAAAGAAAACACCTGATTTCACTTTTAACACCCTGATTTATAAAACGTCATATTTAGTTAAACAAGCTACTGCTGAAAGGTCTACTTTTAGTAGTGCCCGTAGAAATTTTTTTTATTGCATAGTATGCAATAAAAATATGCTTTTGACGTATTTTTTCTCAGCTGGCACAAACAGCTACCGACTTGTTTGCATTTAATCTGAAATAAGTTTTAGTGCACCAATTATGAATTCTTTGTAGATCAATAGATCTTTACATTATCAAGAATTATTTGTTTTGGAATACTGGAATAAATACTGCAGTTGGAAAAAGAGATTACATATTTTAAAAGATGTTAATAAATGTGTTAATCTTTGTTTTGTAGCGCAGCTTTGCATATGTATGTATAATTTCATTTTTTTAATAAAAAACAGCTTTTCGTTATTAAGCAAACGAAAAGCATTACGTGCGTTGATGCAGGTAAACAAGTTAACATATAGAGACTAGAGAACCATAAGGTGATAGAAGATTGTGAAGAATATAATTATTCAACAGTTTAAATAGATTAAGGTAGTGTGAAAAATTAAAGAAAAACAGAAAAACTATGTTGGTAAGATGTATGTTAAGCATGAAAATAAATCTTCAACTTCAAATTCGTACACTGAGATGTTACGTTTTTTCAATACTGTTGTATGGCGTCGAGGACATTGAAATGTACTGTTATCGACGCATGCTTAGAATCTCCTGGGTGTACCATGTATCGAATGAAACCGTACTCCAACGCATAGGAGAGGAAAAAGAAATAATGCAAACAGTTAAAGAAAGAAAACTGTCTTACTTTGGGCATATGAGGAATAGTAAATACAGCCTGCTATAGCTCATAATACAGGGTAAATTCGATGGCAAGAGAGGGCCTGGATGACGCAGAATATCTTGGTTGCGCAACTTAAGGCAGTAGACAGGAATGACATCAGTAGGTTTATACCGAACAGCAGTTAATAAGATTAAATGGGCCAGAATGATCGCCAACGTCCATTGAGGACAGGGTACAACAAGAAGAAGATGTTAGGGATTGACCAGTTAAAACTTAAAACTGACTAGATTGTGTATAGAACTAAAAATAGCAGATCTCATGAAATTCACTAGATTTATAAAATATATAGTATCTGCTATAGATAACTTGATAAGATAACACTTGGTTGAACACATGAAGCTGAATAAAGTTAGGAAATTTAGTGGATTATTGTCTTACGTGAAAGTCAGCTTAGTCAACAAGTTTGTGGACATTTAAAAACTTGTCGTTTTAAGGTCGAACGTAGTTAAAGTCAAAGCAGTTACTTGTACTAAGTATCTAAGAAAGTAATTGAAATTTTACTTTTTTCTGTAACCTCCAAATTCTATTATTGTAAATGATGATAAGAAGTTTACAATCTTAATGAGTCACTTCAACTTCTTGTCCTTCAGATAGGAAATCTGCAAGGTAGTGAAAATTTGGGATACGTAGTTCTCTATTGTCAATATTGTAAGTCATTATAACTCACCAAAGTAGGTAACGCAGTACATCGTTTTGCAAATTTTATCACGCCTTGTATGTAATATATTATTATTGACTAAAATGAAAGAACATATTTAACGATCTGTGTTAGTGTAACTGTTTAGTGCCATTATTAGCCCTTGAATTTGAATATTAATCTCCAGCTTGGAAATTACAACAACTTTTTAAAATGGAGGCATGGCTAATAGCTGTCATAGTGATCGCGTGTGTTATTTTACTTTTTATAGTTTTCTTATTGTATTTAAAACTAAGCACAGGTTGGGACAAAAGTGACACGCGTTTAAATGGAAAAACTGTCATTGTAACAGGATCAAATACAGGTAATTCGAGTTTTTATAATTTTCTAAAGGCATACGGATTTTCACTTCCCTCGTTTGAAAGACGAAGGACGTCTTGTAATCACGAAAAAATTACCTTCCGAGATTTTTTCAGATCTTCACGTTTCAAGGTCCCTAGATGACGAAACAGAGGTTTTGTCAATTCCATCAATCTGTCTGTCTGTTTGTCTGTCTGTCTGTCTGTCTGTGCGCTGCAGATGCGGCGAGTTCAGACCCCAGCGGGATACATTTTTTTTAAATGTATTTAATTTATTAGAGACGTGAAGATATTTGTAATCCTAGCTTAATTTGATTTTTTAAATTATTTAGTGCCACAATGTTGACGAGGGAAGTTCTGGGTAAAGACTTTTACAGATTTTTACACTATTACTTAGTGCGATGCACTTTTAATCTAACAATAATAGTTATTGCTGTTCCATGGGTATTATCAAGATCAATATGTTTATGCCCGAGGGTATAAATATCAAGTAGGGTCCGTGGTGCATACAGCTTATATTGTATGATCAACTATTGCTGTGAACGCATCCAAGTGCTTGATTGGTTAGTAATTAGACATTAACGATGAACAGGTGTTGTGAATTATAGTGCCCACTCATAATACTCCGGTTGTTATGAACGTATTTATACGAGGTGTATCAGAAATACTTGTGTTAGTTTTAAGGCGTAGTAGAACTCGCTAAATATCGTGGGAACATATTTAAGAAACGAGGCAAAGCGTAGCGAAGCCGAGTGACTTAAAACAGCATTGTACGATATATTTTCGAGCGAGTTATGTACGCTATTTTTCCACGATCACAAAAACAAATGTTTGCAATTTAATAAATGATAGATTTATTGTGACAACTGACAATGTTAGTAGTAGGTGGTTTTTAGGTAAAAATGACATATTGTCAGTAGTTTTTAGGTTAAAATGACATATGGAAAATAACATATTTAACTCATTGTATAACTGTAAATTGTGTATTATTATCATAAAATCTACTTTCGTTATGATAACGATTTTTCGTGGCTACTTGGCTGCATGGCAACTGCAACTTTCGTATATTGGCGTGAGACAAATATTTTTTCTATTTGTAGTTTAAAAAAATCTCAAATTGTTAAGTTATCTCTGAAACGTATACCTGCCTATAGTTAGGAATATGCAGCACAAGATTTCCCAGTTGTGCTAGAAACGAAACATTGTCAAAAAAGTTTTATTGTTACAAGTCATAGTGACCAATTATGGTAGATATAGAAGGTCTGGTTTTATCAAAATTATGAAGCAAAAAATATGGAAAAAAATTGGAAATTTGAAAAATGCTGCAGAGAAAAGTTATTCAACTTGGTGAGTTCTTCCACAGGTTAAAATTAACAAATGTATTTCTGATACACTTTGTATATTAAGTACTAGCTGTTGTCCGCGACTTCGTTCGCGTGGAAAACACACGAACTGCCGCTACAATGCGTAAATTAAGTATGGAAACGGTGGTATTATTTGTATACGGCCATAGATAGAACTCTGAAATTTGGTATAGAAGTAAAACATACGGTTTTCTACTAATATTCGTGGTAACAATTTTTTATCGATTGTTACGACTGCAGCACGGCCAACTTGATTATTGTTTTAATTGAAATGGGGGTTGAAAGTACCATCATTAGAAAGCTGTTTTTGTGTAGAATCCAAGGATGTTGCACTTGATATGGCAGTTTTGAAAAATAACTTCACTATACCAAATTAAAGGTTGTAGATAAAAATTTATTAGATAACTAAAACCGATAGTAAGCGCCGAAAACAAAACAATGCCACTGTTGTTTAACAAATATTGAACGTCAAAAATTATAAGTGTTGTTTGAATTTGCGTAGTTAGTGAGAAAGTACCATGGAAAATCTTACAGCAAATTAGAGAATAGAGATTCTCATAATGATAGGGTATGGTGATAGAAGACGTAGTTATGCGGAAGTATGTAAATTCTTATACAATGGTTAAATGGGTATTCTTCATAAATGTACTGTTTAAAGTTGAAAAACAAAACAAAGCATTCACCGCCAACTAAATTTTAGCATATCTAGAAAGCCCTTGAAAGTAAAATTCTCAAAGTTTAATTGGGTACAGTGAAGTTATTTTTCAAAACTGCCATATCAAGTGCTACATCGTTGGATTCTACACAAAAACAGCTTTCTAATTATGGTACTTTCGACCCCCATTTTAATTTAAAAAAAAATAATTAAGTTGGCCGTGCTGCAGCCGTAACGATCGATAAAAAATTGGAACCACGAATATTAGTAGAAAACCGTATGTTTTACTTCTATACCAAATTTCAGAGTTCTATCTGTGGCCGTATGCAAATAATACCACCGTTTTCATACTTAATTTACGCACTGTATGAATTACACCCATTTATTGAAACGACTCGCGTGCCACATAATGTAAAATGGTTGTACTAATTCAGAAACCTTGGCGGACGTACGCACAACAACTCACCAAAGTTTCATCGCAATCGGATGAATGGTATAGAAACGCATACGGGACAAACAAAGAAACATCCACTTATATATATATATAGATTACAGGTATAAACAACAAATAATGTACTAGTAAGACATAAATTATTTTATCCAACATCTCCATCTAATAACACTGTTACTATATTAATTTTGCATGCGTAATGTGATATATTACACACTAGCGAAAAAATATTAGGATAGTCACTAGTGAGAGAATGTAGAAAGATACTGTTGGTGTGTATTGTTGGTGACACTGTAAGTCTATATCAAATTCGAGATTAGCAGGTTACGTTTCGCTTCAGTCTGTATCAAATAACAAACCAAACCTGACCTGCTAACCTCGAATTTAAGATAGACCGATAGTGTCACCAACAATACACTTCAGTACTGCAGAACGCATAAAACGAATCACAGGCGATTCTAATTATAAATTTATTTAATCTCTCGGTACTTTAGCTCACTTCCGATTAAATGTGTAATTTTGACGTTTTACAGCTGTCAATACAAAATCTATGTTTTTTGTATTTATTGAGTTGTTATTGATTATGTATTCCACTCATGTGGAACGCATATTAGACATTCATAAAATTAACCACTTCGCCCTACGGGTGTTGTGGTTGAACTTTTGTTGCGTGACTAATATGCTATCTTCCACATTTATACTATTCTACTTTTAAATAAAAGCTGGGTAATTTATACAATTAGAAAAATATAGTATATTACACCGATTTCAAATACGTCACATATACAAGATGTTTCATTAAAAAAAAAACAAGCAGTACATGGGTGTGCAAAACTAGTAGGCGGTGTTTAGAATTTAAATAAGCTGTCTTGATTACTAGTATTTAAATCTTTTCATTAATAACGAAATTATAGCCTATAAAATAATTGGAAAATTCTACTTACCCTAGTTTGAATAAAAATGATCGCAGGTTTAATATAATCTATATATATATAATAGACTTGTCCGGGACGCTGTTTCAGCAGCCAAACCGTAAGAGATAGAGAAAAAATTATTAAAGTTATATGTTTGGAATGGTCATGTCCGGTCATTAACCGAATTTCAGTCTCTAACACTAATTATTATCTTAATTGTCCTAATCCTAACGTTTTAGGTTAGATTCTAGGCAAATTTTATCAAGGCGAATGCGACTGGTAGTTTGCTACCAACAATGACTTATATACGTACGTGTGGTGAATACGCGTTCTATTTGCAAAACGGTCTTTTTGTTTTTTTAAATGAGACATTTGTCTCACTGGTTGCTAGTATAATATAATATAATAAACCGAAGTAACCAACCTTACCTATTCTCAAAAGTTATTTGTTTAGGTGGTTTAGGTACTGCTGAGTTCCAAAGTTATTGAAAAAACAGCCGATTGTTGTAATAAGTTCCAGCAGGATTTTTAGTGGTTATTACTATTGGTAAAGTTCAATTCAAAATGGTTGACACTGAGTAGCACGCATATTTGGTGATCCTAATTTTGTTCAGCTTATTGCAGCTACTAAAGTGATAAATGTGTGGAAACTTACTCTAATCAGTTATTCTACTTGCTAATTGCATTGTGATATAAACTTAACACTCAAGTTGCTACGTTTCTCTCAAATTTTGAACAATGGTGTTAATGCAGTCACAAATTCAAGACATTCGAGGTATCGTGGATAACGCCGTGAAAGCCTTGTCCAGCGATAAACGCTTTTTCGAAATATTTAGGGCTAATCGAACAAAGGTGGTTGAAACAAATCTCTCTGCAAACGTTTCAGGCAATAACCGTTGAGAACATGCAAAAACGAATTTCTACACTGGAAATTCAAAATGAGCAACTAATCAAGGAGAATAACAGCCTAATTATAAGTAGACAATCTGCAACTATATTCCCGTCGCAATAATATCCGAATACTTTGGATTCAAGAAAAGTAAATGGCGAGAACGCCAACCAAGAGATGATCTTAAAATGAATACTACTTCAATTGATTGGTCGCATAGAGTCGGTCGAAATAAAAACAAAAGACGACATTTTATTGTGAAGTTTGTTAATTATCACGATCGGGAAACAATCGTTAAAAATAAAAAAAAGCTTAAGGGTACCGGTTGTATGATAACGAAATATTTAACAAGAAACACACTGGAAGTATTAAAATGTGACCAAGAAAATTTCAAACGCTAAAACGTAGGGACATTGGATGGTCGAAAGACTAGTGTGTTTTCCGTTCTTGTTTTCAATTATTATTAAAACTGATCTGAATCCAGTTTAGTGTTTGTTATTCGTTATGTTTTTTACATATGTTTTAATTTTTTTTTGGTGCACTAATATATTGGTACTTAACCTACAAAATCTGGAAACGCTATTTAACTATTAGTGTCACTCAGAATTGATTTTTGTAGGATTGTAGGTATAAATATATACACATATTTTTGACATTAATTCCGTAGATTTTGTATGTCTGAGATTGCATTATTTTATCATTATTTTATTTTAGAAGTATTAAGAACAACAGTAGTACTGCTGAAGACCATTATAATGTTATATGTATTACAGAAACTTGGTTGAAACCTTGAAAGATAATATTAGAAGTGCTGACATTTTAGATTTAAATATTTATAATATATAGAAATTTTGAACCAACAGGTAAAGCAAGAGGTAATAGTATTAAAAGAGGCCTTTAAAATTTTAGAAATTGAAAACAATGTAAAACGTACGATTCTATTCTGGTAGAAGCAAAAATAAACAAATAATAGGTATTTGTTATACTAGACGATAAGATTTTATTTTATCGACAAGCGAATTTTAGAGAGACGAAGGAGCGACTGAATTAATTTCGCGAGTCGATAATGAATTTAATCGTCTAGAATAACATTCTATTGCTTTCTATAGCAAGAACTTTAATCATTTAAAAAAAGAAAATAAAAAAGTCAATCACATTTTAAAATCTCAGTAGCTAGATTGGGTTTCCACGTCTGTATGCTTGTCAGAGAACAAAAGTTCTGTTCCTAAAATCGATATTTCTGGAAACGTAAATTGTACAATTGAACTTGTTATCAATCAGTGCAAAGAGTGAAAATCATTAATAAGTTGTAATATTTAATTTAAATAAAAATCAAAAAATTAAAGTACTTTTGCCGCTGCTGATCATGTAAGTCAGTGATACAGCCGTAGTAACAAAACGTGTAAGTCGGTGATTATATTTCTTTGCTGCTTTCTCTTGACAACGGAACTTAATATTAATATAATAATAATAATAATATAATAGTCTTTATTAGCCAATAGTAAACTAAATAGAAGTATTACAGAGTAACAAAAAAAAGGCTAAAAGGCGCATTATGAAGTTCCTAGAATAATAAAATTAACAACGCAAGATGCATACTTAGACGTTTTGTTTATAATTGCAAGTGTTTATGTGACATGTGACACTCACAGGTAACACGACTCACGAAATTAATCGTGGTGACAGGTGACGAACCAAACGATTTTTTCATAAATCTAGGAAAGTTTCGATAAGCAGGTGGAAAAATATAATAAGACAACTCGGAATGTATCGCCTATTAACATTTTCGGCAGGCAACAAGTCACGGCTTGGCCTTGGCTTTTACTTGCCTACCTCAAATGTTAATAGGTCGTTGTTACTTAAATAGCTATTATTTACCCTTGATGTTAAAGTGCTACTTTATCTACCCTTGCTGTTAAAGTAACACTTGATCTTTTGTTTTTTGTCGATTAAAGCGCTCATTTCCTATAGAAAAAAGTTCATTTTTGCAACCGTGTATATGCCACCCAATTCAGGGCATAATGTTTAAAATGAATACTTCAAAGTTATTTTTAAATACATTAAAAACGATAATAGTAACGTATTTATCATGTGAGACTTTAACTTGGGAGATATCTCGCAAAAATATTTAAATAATTTCAATAATTCTGCATCTTCCCTCGAATTATGCAATGACATAAAAGAGCATAGTAATAAAACGTTAGACCAATTCTTAACTAATATATACAATTTCCCGGTGAGGTTAGTAAAAATTAAAAATGCAGATAAAAGCAATCTTTCGGAAGAAATGTAGAACCGTGGGTTACATATACTATGTTTTGTAGCATAAAAAGTCCTACACATAGTTCTTATAGTTTGAGATAAACTACAATTTTTAATTCTTTACGAGTTCATTCAGAAGTTTAACTGTGTTTTATAACTAACTGAATAGCTAATTAAAGACTTTATCTTCATCAGTGTTGTTATGGGCTCTTAATCAAATTAATTTTAGTATCGTTAAGAGATTCATTACCGCACTCTTTTTGTATAAAGAAATATATTGAACCAGAATTTATTGATGAAGATAAAATATTGAACAATACACGTTTGCTTATGGCACTTAACGAGACTCGTTTGATTGCCGCAAAACTCGGCTCACCGCCTCGTTTTTGGCAATCAAACTCGTGTCGTTAAGATGCTCATAATCAAACTTGTATCGTTAATATCTATAACACACCAGTGCTATTTTGTGTTGTGATATAATTACAGGGTTATTCATAAGTACGGTCATTAAATTAAATGGGTGTATACTGACAGCGTACATATATCAAACAAGTAGAGACACTCAAGCCAAATGTTGAAACCTGCCTAGAGTGCCTGGAACAGTACCTCGATGGGTATTTCTAAGCTTGACTATCAGATAGCAGCACAAAATTCTACCAATCAGAGCCAGTTACTAGCTCTGCTACCAATCGTATGTGATAAAGTAGTGGCGTCATCTGTTAGTACCATCAGAAAGTACCCCCCAGGAGCCGTTCAAGGTCATCCAAATCGGTATTTTGACATCAAAGGAACCGACAGTGAGTGTCTCTACTTGTTTGATTTATGTGTACAGTGACTATATAATCACAGTCACTGTAATTTATGTACGCTGATACTGACCTCAGTAGAAGTACATTGCACTAAAAATTAATTGTTTACGGAAAAAAATTGCATTAAGTTCCGGAGTTTTAGTGTGTCACATAATAGTATTTTATATAACGTGTAGCTAAAGAGGTATTTTTTATGCGTGAGCTGTTTAGAACATGAGCAAGTGAAAAAAAACCGGTTAATCATAATTTTTTTGTAACGCCATATTCTTAAATATCTTTATTGAGTTTGTAATTAAATATTAATGAAACTTGTGTTGTTCCGGTAATTTTTTTATTTTATAGTAACTTTTAATTTCACATTTTGAATAATGAAACTTTGTTATTTTAGATTTTTAAAGAATGACGAATCCGAAAAATTTCAAATAATGCCAACTTAAGAGTATGGTGTTGCGAAAATTATATTTTAGTCGTATATCTTCTCTTTGATATGCATGTAAATAATTTTATTCAGTAAACCAATGAGAAGAATATGAAGATAAAAGCGGATAAAATATTTGCAAGTTATATAATTTTAATCATAGATATTTTCTTAGATAAACCCATCTAAATAAAAAAATAGTTCTTATAAATTAGTAAGAGTTATTGCCTCCAACTTGTTTACACCTACGCGTCTTTAGAAAGTCACGTTTGCCTGATGCAATCTTGTGAATGTGGTACTTGCCAAATGCAATCTCGAAGAATGTACGATTATTTTTACCCATCAAAACTTGACACAATTTAAATTTAACTAGTTATCTATCTTAAAGGAAATTATTCGATGCATTGTGTTTTTAATTACCATTTGCGACAAAGAGCGCATGTTATGCAGTTGCAATAATAGTGAGCACGTGGGAGATATAACCAGCGTAAACATTTAACCTCTGCTTCCTACCAGTCGTAATCTAGACAGTCACACACTTTCAATTTCGGACTACCGAAACTGGCGTGAATTTGAATTAAACTATAACTGGTAGAGTATTTTCAAAATTGGGCCGTGTTCGACGATAGTGGTTATTCTCTTGTGCATTGTAGTTTTAATCATAATTTTTAAAATCTAAAGTATGATCAAAAATTATTTTCATCTAGTATGGTCATGGGATACTGCCTAATTTATGAATGCAACTACATTTATACTTAAACGTCAAACGTAACATTTTCTTTTTAAGTGGGTTATAGTTGCATTCATGAATTAGAAAGTATTCCATGGCCATACTGGATGAAAATAATTTTTGATCATACTATAGATCTTTTAACTGACATATCCAGCCTTATCAAAAAGATTATTCTGACTTAAGCCCCCATCTAGTGAGAAGGTTCGTCTAAATTAAAACGGAAGATGAATCCCTCATTGATTAAAAGTAATAAGAAAATAATAATAATCATAATAATACAACGCATAATTAAAGATGAAAAGTGCATAAGATGATAGCCAGTGAAAATATACAACATATTCTATCTGCGTATCGGGTAATCAAATAAACGTACAAATTATGATATGCACATTAGATATACTTAAATATAGCTAACAAATACAAAATATTTACCAAAGTCCACAATTTACGTCGCTTTGATAATAGACACAAAACAACAATGGCATATGAATATAATAGGTGCTTAACGTATAATAATATCGGAAAAGGCGAGTTCTACCACAGATTAAAATTAACACAAGTATTTTAATACACACTGTATTATATGAAGCGCTCAATTTTATTAGCCTTAAAAACACTTACGATGCTCACATGTCAAAATGTGTAGTCTTAAATGCATGCCATAACCTCTGTAAATATTTAAAAGGTGTATCAAATAAAATCGAATAAATGTACAACAATATACTGTCACCCTTCTATATTGGCGTCAAACGTATGGAGTGCAGAACATTATGAACGACCATTAAGTAATAACAATAATGTATTTTCTACTTTTGTAGATAAATATACAATTACAATAATGAATAATATGGCGTCGAATGCACCCTACTTCAATTTGTATAAACAATTTGCAATTACATATTTAATAGATTATATCTATTCGCCTTATTTCGGATTTTCAACATTAAGTTTCAATCAACTTTTAATATATCATCCTCAAATTTCCATTCCATAGATTAATATAACTCTTTTTATTATTACATCGAATATCATCATCTTTTTCTCACATATTGTTTTTCCTATACCCTGTATGTCTAGCATCTCTGCTATTCGTAGGGAACTAATTGGATCACCCTGTTATCAGCTAGCTAATTACTTAATCATTTATTTCCAGGAATAGGATATTACACAGCGCTAGACTTTGCCAAAAGAGGTGCAAGAGTCATTCTAGCGTGCAGAGATCCTAGACGAGCTGAAGAAGCACGAGTAAAGATAGTGGAAGCGTCTGGAAATCCTAACGTTGTAGTAAAGCTAATAGACCTTGGTTCATTACAATCTGTTCGTGACTTTGCCAAAGATGTCAATTCAACGGAAGAAAGGTTGGATATCCTCGTTAACAATGCAGGAGCATCAGGCCTTGGAAATGTTACTACTGCAGATGGGCTCAGTAAATCACTGCAAATTAACCATTTCGGGCCATTTTTGCTGACCCTTTTGTTAATAGGTAAGTGATGTTTTACGATTTAATCTTCACGATTTAATCAAGAATAAATGGACTGTCATTCAAGTGAGTCTTTTCTTCAGATTTGCTCAAGAAGTCGGCACCGAGTCGAGTAGTAACCGTAAGTTCGGAGCTTGCACGTTATGGAAGAATAAATGTGGACGACCTGAACGCTTATCCTAATAAAATGTTTGCTGGTGTTCATGATTATAATAATTCGAAACTCTGTAATATTCTTTTTACGAACGAATTGGCCCGAAGGTTAAAAAACAGCGGCGTAGATGCTAATTCTTTGCACCCCGGAGTTGTTCAAACCGATATCTTCAGAAATCTTAGCACCTTTCGTCAAACAATGTCAAAAGCGTTTGGAAAAATGTTCTATAAGGTATATTTTGTAGTCTCTAAATGTTCTTGTCCTACTAACTAAGTTCTTGTCAACAGACTACTGAAGCAGGAGCCCAGACCTCTATATACGTAGCTGTATCTAAAGATATCGCTGGCGTTTCCGGTGCTTATTTTACTGACTGTAAACAGCAGCCAATGATTCGAGGCGCTAGGGATGAGGAATTGGCAAGAAAGTTGTGGGAAAAATGTGAACAATTGGTAAAGCTAACTCCAGAAGAAAAAGTGTTATAGGCAAAGTATTATTTGTAGTAAGTTTTTGTATAATTTTAAATTTTATTGTTTTTATTAATTAAACTAGTGTTATTGTAATTAGTTAAATTAGTAAATATATTTTTTATCAAGATTTCCGCTTTAAATAATATGTAAAATAAGCCTACTAAAGTGGATTTTCAAGCTTGAAATGCAGATGTATGCCTGAAAGAGCGTATGCAACTATCTATTTTACAGCAATTTTAACTATTTCTTATTTCATGATAAATACAAAAAGACAAAAAGGCTAAGGAAGGAATGATGGAGAAACTGGAAAAGAACAAGAGAAAATACACTAAGGAAACTATACTTAAAATAGCAACATGGAACATTAAGAGCATAAGTAGCAAATGAATTAATACAAGGATTTCAAAGCCTTCAACTAGATATACTAGCGGTAACAGAAACTGAAAAGAAAGGAAGACAGAGTATCGAACTAGATGGTGGACATTTAATTATACTGAGTGGAGTAGGAGAGGAACGGAGAGCCAGAGGAAGAGTGGGCTGCTTAATTAGTAATAAATGGAGTAAATATGTAAATGGCTGAGAGTGTACTTCTCATAGATTTTTGAGAATAGAACTTAAAATAGGAAATATAGTAATTTATTATACAAGACGATAAAGTTCAATTTTATCCACGAGTGAATCGTTTAACGTCGAGACGAAGTCGAGACGTTAATGATTCAAGAGTGGATAGAAATAACTTTATCGTCGTGTATAATACGATATTTTTTTCTATAGTAAGAACTTTGACAATTTCAAAAGAAAATAATGACAGTCAATCACATTTGAAAATGTCAGTAGCTGAATTGGGTTGCTACGATAATACGAAGCTGTCATATTTAATTTAAACAAAAGTTAAAAAATTAAATTATTTTATCTATCCTTGATGTTAAAGTGCTACTTTATCTACCCTTGCTGTTAAAGTAAAACTTGACCTTTTGTTTTGAGTTGATAAAAGCACACTTTAACATGTGCTATAGAAAAAAGAAAATTAATCATATCTTGATACTATATGGTCCAAATGAAGATGAAACAGCGACCAAGAAGGAGGAATTCTGGGAAAAAGTTACAGAGATAGTGGAAGACATAGAAGGGAAAATAACTATACTTGGAGACCTCAATGGCAGAGTGGGTAGACAGGACGGCAGTTCAAGAGATGTAATTGGAAAGTATGGAGAGGAGACACGAAATAATAATGGAAAGAGGATAATGGACTTCTGCATCCAAAATAATTTCCTAGTAATGAATGGATTCTTTAAACATAAGGATGTACACAAATACACAAGAGAAGTAAAAAGTAGATGCGAAAGATCAATCATATACTATATACTAAGCCAGAGAAATGACAGAACAAAGTAAAGACTGTGAGAGTTAGAAGAGGAGCAGAGATCGGCAGTGACCACTACTTAGTGGAGCGTAAAATAAATATGATAACCCAAGTGAAAAATAAAAGAAGCAGTATAGATACACAAAATAACACACAAGACGTAATAAAACTGTACAAGCTAGTCGATAGAGAAGTATCACAAAGATATAGAGACTAAGTAGAAAAATGCTGGCTGCAGAGTAGTGCATAAAGAAAAGATGTCGAGCACAGATGGAGATGGTACAAAGAAGCATTAGTAGATACAGCCAAGGAGGTATGTGGTACAACACGAATATACAGAAACAAGCATACAAAGAGGACGGTGTGGTGGACCGAAGAAATTGGACACGAGGTAAAACTTAAAAAGAACAAATGGAAGCAATACCTAAAAGAAGGAACGCGAAACAGGTATGTTGAATATAAGGAACAAAGAAAGAAAGTTAAAAATGCCGTAAAGTTAGCAAAAGAAAAGTCCTGGAAAGACTTCTGAACAAAAATGGAAAAAGACTTCTATATAAACCAAAAGCTCTTCTACAAAATCTTAAAGAAAGCAAGAGTGGAGATAAACAGGTCAAAGACAAAAACGGGATTGTACTCACTGAAGGGAATCAAATAATGGACAGATGGAGGCAGTACTTCGAAGAATTCCTATTCTCGGGAGAGGAGCAGGAAGTAGAAAATGAAAATATAGACGCAGCCCAAGCAGGAGATCAGGCGGCAGAAGAGATGTAAGCAAATGAAGTGATAGAAGCCATAAGAGCACTCAAAAAAGGGAAAGCAACGGGACACGACAAAATAACAGGCGAAATGTTAAAAAATGTGGGTCCAAATGGAATAGAACTGTATACAACTAAGCTTGGGCTGAAGGGAGAGTGCCATCAGACTGGAAGATTGGTATCATAGTACCAATTTTCAAGAAAGGAGATAAGCGGGAGTGTACAAACTACAGAAAAACCACCTTATGGAGCAAGTAAGTAAGTAAGTAAGTTTATTTAGTATAATATACTAGTACATAGAATCATTATTATTATATATCTTAACTTATTTATCATTAATAACATTAAAATTAATAGTATTGTTTAACAAAGCTGCTTAAATATTTTTTAAAACTATAAATATTTGTTATTTGTTTTACATCTTGTGGAAGCGAATTATAGACTTTTAGTCCCTTGTAATACAGAGAATTTTGTGTACTCGCTTTATTTAATTTAGGCAGCCTAAAATCAAATCGATTCCTTGTTTTATATTGATGAACGTCAGCATTTAGTATCAAGTGATCCGACATATAATTTGGTAATGAATTATTAACAGCTTTGTAAATCAAAACCAACGTATTAAAATAAATACGTTGTTTGATACTTAGCCACTGTAACGCATTTAGCATTGACTTGATATTCGTATATTTAGAACATCGTAAAATATTTCGCATCGCTCTGTTTTGTTGTTTTTGCAACCTTTGTAAATCCGATTCATAACAAAGAAAGAGGATACTTGCACAGTAATCAAAGTGTGGCGCAATAATGGTTTTATAGACTAGAATTCTAGCATTAATACTTAGTTTACTGGCTATTCTCCCCAAAAATCCAATTTTTTTAGCGACTTTCTTAATGATAAAATTTATATAACTACGAAAAGTAAGTCTATTATCTATAATAACTCCCAGATATTTAATTTCAGGCACTTGTTCTATTTCTAGACCGTCTATTTTTACTTTAACAGTTATATTTTCACTATTAATTTTATTTGATACGATTATGCACTTTGTTTTGGCAATATTTAATTTTAGTTTATTTATTTGTAACCACTTCGATATCATCTCAAGATCTGTATTTATTATGTTGACGGCATCAGTAGTATTTTCCGCAGTTACCCAAACTAATGTGTCGTCAGCAAACAAATTTAGCGAGCAGTGTTTGATATTTATTTCCAGATCATTGATGTACAGTAGAAATAGCAATGGACCTAAAACGGATCCCTGAGGAACCCCCAATGTGTTAAGAATTTCCGTCGATTCCTCTTCATTATACACAGTTGTTTGGGTTCGCGAAGATAGATAACTCTCGAACCATTGTTTCTCGATTTCCTGTATTCCATATTTGTCCAATTTTGTAATTAATTCTTCCCTATCGATTGTTTCAAAAGCACGCTTATAATCTAGAAACACCCCCACTACACTTTTCTGTTGATCAAGTTCACTTTTCCAATTTGCTAGGACTAGATTTAATGCCGTTTCACACGAATGTTTGCTTCTGAATCCGGATTGTTTGCCACTTATAATCTTATTTGCTTCGATAAACTCCTGCAATTGGTCTTTGACAATTTTTTCTAAAATTTGTTCGTACACCGGCAACGTATTAATTGGTCTAAATTCTTCACATTTCTTTGTACCCACAATTTTTCTGATAGGAATTACTTTGGATTTCTTCCAGGAATCTGGGAAAATTCCACTCTTTATCGACTCATTTCTTAGTTTTACCAGAGGGTTTCCTATAATTGGCAATGCATCTCTTAGAACCTGAACAGAAATGCCATCTGTGCTACCCTTTCTTTTTATGCTCGTAATTGTTTTCTCAAGATCGATTACAGAAATCTCCTTAAATTTAAAGATGTTAACAGGATCAGGTATGAATGCCTCTTCAAAATCGGTGTTTAGTATATCACGATTTATGTCGACTATACTATTTATGAAGTATTGGTTAAAATTTTCAGCTATTTCTTTGGAATCGGTTACTTCTACTCCTTGGAATACAATGTTTTTCGGTGTACACTCTGCTTCCGGCTTTTTAACGATATGCTTAATAACTTTCCACATACTTTTTGAGTCGCCTTGACTTTCTTTAATTTTATTTTCATAGTAGCAATTTTTTTTCTCTTTAATCAAGTTGCTATATTTGTTTCTAATTTCTTTATAATGTTTCCAATTATTTGCATTTGCAGATAATCTAGCCTTTTTGTATAACGTGTCCCCATATTTCTGTAATTGATGCAACTCTGCGGAAAACCATGGGCAAGAATTTTTTACCTTGCTAATGCGGTATGTAATGAGGTCAGCTAAGCAATTATGCAAAGAATGCACAATGCCTGCCGCTGAAATATGTACATTTTTACTCATATCGTAATTATACTTAGCCAATTAAACCATTTTGTGAATAGTCATCAAAGAATTTTCAATGCACCGATTTGAACTCGCTGGTTATGCATTGTTTGCGAAACCTCACCTCTATACAGGAATGGTCAGTGATTTTCGGTGAATCTAGGACATCAACATTTAAATTCGAAATGTTAGTTATTCCCAAATCTATTAATGTGTTCGAAGTTGCAGTCACCCGTGTACAATCGCGAACTAATTGTTTCATACCTAGATGTTGAATTAGATTTGTTAAACGTTTCGCATAGAAAGTGTCCTTGGACATGTCAATATTAAAATCACCTAAAATTAAATGTTTGCTGCGGTCTGCTACATATTCGTCGCACCATTCTTCAAATTTCAT
Organism: Agriotes lineatus; assembly: GCA_940337035.1. Lineage (NCBI taxonomy): Eukaryota > Metazoa > Arthropoda > Insecta > Coleoptera > Elateridae > Agriotes > Agriotes lineatus. The sequence goes on along the minus strand of OW679196.1, from coordinate 74,587,854 downwards.
TAAAAATTCACCATCGCTTGAGCTCGGAGAGTGGTACACTACCGTGTACATACCTTGATGAAACCCTTTTGATATATAGATTGAAAGTAGCCATAAGTTCTTGTTATATGTGATATTCGATATTACCCTAAATTCGATATTGTTTTTCAACACTATAACTACGGCCCCGGTCTTTCGACTTGTAGAATTACACCTTATTGTACTATACCCTGGAAACTGTATTTCACAATCCTCTATTTCATCTGTAATGCGAGCTTCACTTAAGAATAGCAACGCTGGGCGCCTCCATAAGATTAAAATTTCCAATTCTTCTATATGTTTTAACATACTTTGGGAATTAAAATATATGATTTCAGAACTTCTTTCGCCTACTCTAAAAAATCAATTTTGCTTCTGGCTTGTTCCAATTTACGTTTATAAACTGCACAGTCGGTACTCCAGGCTGGATGATTTGTGTCTAATTTCATTCTCAATTTTTCCACAGCATGTGCACAGTTTACACATTTTAGGTCATTATCTGTCGCTCGACATTCACTCAATAGATGTGACCCTGAACATTTTGGGCAAGCTTTATTTGACTTACATTCGCTGGCTTTGTGATTAAATCCACTGCACGAAAAACACCTGGTGACCTCTACAGCATCGTAAATTCTGCATCTATCCCAACTAATATTTAATTTTTCTTCTCTCATCATTAACCTGTACGCCATTGCATTAACTTCTGCATACACCGTATAATATTTTCTTCCAGCTTTACTTTTATTTTCTTTAATATGTACTACTTTAAGGTCAGCTTCTTGCACATCTAAATAATTATTTTGATTTCTTATTTTATCTTCTATGGCTTCAAATGACATTTTTTCGCTTAGTCCAACTATTTTGATCCTGGGTAATCTTTTTTTCGGAATGGTTACTTCATAATTTTCTCCAAGTTTGTTTGCTACCTTTTCTTGTACTTTGTTCATTGCCTCTCTATTTTTGCACTCTATTACAATACCACCTTTGCTAACATGTCGAAGTCCTGAGAATTTTAAGTCAGTAGGATCAATGGATTTTTTTATTTCCTTTTTCGTGTCCGTACTTGTCTGTTCCTGATTCTTCGGCTTTATTAAGACAACTGGATCTTGTTTCTTAATTTTAAGTTTTTCAGCATAACTCATTTCCGCCGTATCTTGTTTTTCGATTACTTGTTGAATGCTGGTTTGTATTTGTTCGTTGCGCGAATTTATAATTCCCTGTAACTCAACTAATTTTTGTGATTGATCCTTCAGTTTCTCGTCCTGTTCACTTAATCTTCCAGATACGCTGTTCCAAGCTTCCTTCAATTTCTCTAATACACTCCATATATTCTGATTTTTCTTATCGGCGCACTGCTCACAAAACCAACCGATCCACTTTTTGCTCGTAATGTACGCATAATCGTCACTGCCAATGTTCACACATTTTGAATGGTAATTTTTGTCGCACATGCCAGAACATGGCAATATTTTGTCCGTTCTTTTTAGTTCAGAAAAACACTTTCCACAATTTCCCGCCATGGTTTTTTTTTCATTTCCCAATGGGCAATACTTGCCCAAAGATTAACACTGTGGATTTGGACGAGTACTCACACACGTCCGCACCCGGCAACGTTCACACTACAGACTCCATCCAGATACCATCGAAGTTTTACTAACGGATCCTGAAAAAGAAACTAGTAATCCAAATCGATAAATTACTAGAGCAGACACAGAGTGGCTTTAATGGGGCGAAGTATAAATGACTATATATTCACACTCAAGCAAATCACAGAAAAGTCTCTAGAAAGAAATATCGAAACGTATCAGGCGCTCATAGATCTTGAAAAAGCTTTCGATCGAAGCCAGAGATCCAAAGTCCGGAAAATACTGAAAAAAATAAAGGTGAAGAACAACTTAATAGCAGTCATAATGAGCCTCTACGAAGAAAACAGGAACTATGTAAGGGCAGACAACAGTCAATCCAAAAATTTTCCAGTAAACAGTGGCCTAAGAGAGGGAGGAGTATTGAGTCCTATACTCGTCAACATGGTTTTGGACGACACAATGAAAGATACAAGAGGAAAAACCACAAAGATGTACATCGGACATAGACACATGAAATCAGTACACATAAATGATTGCGCTTTCGCAGATGGCCTAGTAATATTCGGCAAAGGCGAAAAAGTCCTACAAAAACCCCTGGAGATATGGAACACAGTATTGGAATTAAACCACACGAAAATCAACGAGGAGAAAACAAAAATAATGGTAACATGCAGAAGAAGCGCTCAAGCAGATATAAAGTTAAATGGAAATATACCAGAGCACCATTCAAATACCTAGGGGTAAATATGAATAACAAAGGGTACCACGATGCAGAAATTAATGCGAGATTGGATAATACGTCTAGGGTATTCCACAGTTTCAGAAATCAATTTATAGCGAAACGGGAGATATCAGAAAAGACCAAAATAACAGTATACAAAACCGTTTTTGTACTAACACTCATCTTTGGAAGTGCAACCTGGGTCCTGATTCAAAATATGAAGAGCAAAATACGGGCTGTGGAAATAAAGTATCTTCGCAAAGTAGCTGGAGTTACTAGAAGGGATAAAATAAGGAATACGGAAATAAGAAAACGATTAAAAGTGCAACCCATATTAAAAATAATAGAAGACCGAAAACTTGAGTGGTTTGGCCCCCTAAGCAGGCTAGGAAATGAAAGACCTGTAAAACAAACTTGGGAGGCAATATTTCGAAGTAAATCATTTGCGAGAACGTACCGGAACTCATAGATGAGAAGCAGAGCGCACCCTTTTTTGTTATTTGTGTGGAACACCCGACACAAGTTTTTCCAATTGTCCAAAATGTAAACAGCGATTAATAAAAAATCATTAAAGACTGATTTCGTTCCCAGCCAACGGGATGTCAGTCGAAAACATTTAGTGGCTGATAATTGGGATCAATGGTTATCGCATGTTAAACATCTTATTCATACCTCGAAGGTAAATTCGGTTTTTTGTCATCGTAGATCCGGCAATCGTCCTTTTGTGTCAGTGAAGATTTTAGGCACTAATATGCTCGCTCTTTTGGATTCGGGTGCTAATCAATCGGTTATAGGGAGTCAGGGATTATTTTGGTTAAATGACCATAATCGTAAAATGCGTGATTCACCGGCGGAAATGCATCTACAAACTGCAGATGAAACTAATCAGAATGTTTCGGGGGTAGTTGAACTTCTTTTGACTATGGTAACTATCAGTGTCCTGATCTGTTCAGATATTTCGGATGCTTTGATTTTAAGAGCCGATTGTCCATAGCCTACTACTTGAACATTTCGAAAATGAAAAAATAAAAATGGTCATAATTGATTTATTTATAAAAATAACTATGTCAAGTGGTATATCGTTAGAATCGTTGAAAATGGCCTATTTTACAAAGTCATGGCCGACTATGGTTTCCATTAGAAAAAAACACAAGTTTATGTCATAACACAAAAATTATAGCATAAATAAAAATTTGGACTTAGACTGTGTTATTAAGCACATAATTTTCTACAACTTTTTCCTTCACACATTTTTTCTAAAGTCAGTAATAACAGAGCTATAAATAGGCCTCGACAGAAATTAGAAAAAAATCATTTTTGCGAAATATCTAGTTAGCCTTGCATTTTTTCAAAAAAGCTCTGATTCACCATCAACTAAATTTTTAGCATATCTAGCAAGCCGTTGAAAGTAATATTCTCAAAGTTTAATTTGGTACAGTGAAGTTATTTTTCAAAACTGCCATATCAAGTGCTACATCGTTGGATTCTACACAAAAACAGCTTTCTAATGATGGTACTTTCGACCCCCATTTCAATTTAAAAAAATAATCAAGTTGGCCGTGCTGCAGTCGTAACGATCGATAATAAAATTGGAACCACGAATATTAGTAGAAAACCGTATGTTTTACTTCTATACCAAATTTCAGAGTTCTATGTATGACTGTATGCAAATAATACCACCGTTTCCATACTTAATTTACGCACTGTATAAAGGAAAGTCACAACCCGGCCTAATCAACGCAGAGCCGTAACCACTGGTACTAGGAACTTGAAATTTAGGTGAAAGGTTCAATTTGTTACGTAATGTAGTGCTAAGAAGGTATTTTTTTGAAATTCGACCCCTAAGCTGGTGAAAATGAATAAAATGTGTTTTTACGAATTCCTAAATATTTCTTAGGCCCGATGAGATATCAAGTTGGCGTGTAGGTACTTGCAAAGATTGTCAATGCAAATGCCTAGAAACATATTTCAGTATTCTTGCCCAATCAATCCCCAAAGGTGTGAATCTGGATTAGGGGTCAATTAGAGAACCCTTTATATGTCCCGTGTTTGTTGAGTTATAGCATTATTTTTTGGCATATAGATGTATTTTTACAATATTTAGAAAAGGGCTTAAGGATTTTTTGAAATTTCACCCTAAAGGGGTGAAAAAGGGAAAACTATGTTTTTACGAATCCCTTAATATCTCTTAGACCCGATAAGATATCGACTTAGTGTTTTCTTGCATAGGTATGCAATACGTTTCAGGATTATTCCCTAATCAACCCTTAAAGGAGCAAATCTGCATTCGGGGTGAATTATAGAAGCCGTTGTATCCCCTGTGTTTTTTGAGTTAGAGCATTTTTTTGGCATGGAGATGTATTTTTAAACTTTTTAGAAAGGGTTTGTTTAAATTTCACCCCTAAAATGATAAAGGTAAAATGAAAAAGGTAGGGGGTTAAAATTAATAATTTCAGGATAAAATGGGCTGAAAGAATGTTTTGAAATTTTACCCCTAAGGAGGTGAAAGATAAGATATCGGCGTGACGTTAGCTGGCTAAAAACGTATTTCAGTTTTTTTTGCCCTAATCAACCACTAAAGGTGCAAATCTGCTTTCGGGGTGAATTATAGAACCCATTGTATCTCCTGTGTTTGTTGAGTTAGAGCATTCTTTTTAGCATATAGAAGTGTTTTTAAAATCCTTTAAAAAGTGGTTTAAGGGTTTTTTAATTTTACCCATAAAAGGGTAAAATGGTAGAAGGTAGGGGGTTAAAATTATCATTTTTTTCGCTGTGGGTTTATTTCAGGATAAAATAAAATACTCCTCCCTAGGGGGATGAAAAGGGATAAACTCTGTTTTCACGAATCCCTCAATATCTCTTAAACCCGATAAGATATCGACTTGGTATTTACTTGCAAAGGTTTCCTATACATATGTCTCAAAACGCATTAGGAATTTGTTCTAATCCACTCCCAAACGTGTGAATTTTCATTTGTGGTAAATTATAGAACCCATTGTATCTCCTGTGTTCGTTGAGTTAGAACACTATTCTTTGGCATTTAAACGTCTTTTTAAAATTTTTAGAAATATGTATTAAAGTTTTGTTTTATAAATTATTCTGATACAATGTATATGTATAAAATATAAGGCACCGACTCAACAACGCAGAGCTGTAGTAACCCTTGGTATCAGGAAATTGAAGTTTGGCAAGAAGAGTTCTTTCGTTACGTAATACGTAGGAAGGTGCTAGGAAAAGAGTTTTCAAATTTCTCCTTAAAGGAAAGAAAATGGGTAAAATGTCTTCTCACGAATTCCTCAATATATCTAAGGCCCGATAATATATACACTTGGTTTGTACTTAAAAAGATTACCTATACAAGTTCCTAAAAAAGTAATTTAAGATTGTGCACGAATCAACTCCTAAAGGTGCGAATTTGGGTTCAGGGGTGAATTATAGAACCTTTCATCTCTCTTGTGCTTATCGAACCAGACCGTGGTGTTTGGGCATATGTGTTTTTCAGATCTTTAAAAAGTAGTTTAAGGTTTCTTCGGCATTTTTTTCCTAAAGGAGTAAAAATGGGGTAAAAGTAAGGAGTTAAAGAAGAAGTGAAAGTTATTACTTCTTTCGCAGCGAGTCCATTGTAGAATAAAATAGGAGGATTTCTGAAATTCCACCCCCAAGTGGTGGAAACGGGTATCGTGCTATAATGTATGAATGCAACATTTAATAAGGTACATACATGTTTTTATTTTATTCTCGAAATACTAAAACTATAGTTTCATCAAACTATAAAAGGGGAACGACAGTTATATACACATTTCCGGAAGATACGTAATGCATAAAAGAGTTATGGAAAACTTTTTTCGGAAGAATATTGTTTCTCATTTATCTACAATTTTGTTCTGCAGCATTTGTTAGTTTAGGCGTTTAGCGTATTGAGTGAGGGAAGAGGGGGGCTCTCTAGAATTCATTTAATATTTAGAAGAAAAAACAAACATTTGCAGTCCGCACGAAGAACGGGTATCTTGCTAGTTAACCATATACACCTAACTACGGCACTAAGCTAAGAAAACAAATGAAAACATAACTGCTTCTGAAGGATCATAGATGAGTATATGATTGCCACATGATTGAGCTACCTACCCAAAAGAGACTGCATAAATGGGACTCTATCATTTATGTTCCTACTCATAAGCAAGACGCTTAATAGATCCCTAGCGAAGGAACTGCTGGAATAACTCTTTCCGCTTAGATTTAGGTACTACTATTTTCCATTCAATCAAATTCGAAATTATGTCGTGCTTATTGGGAACCAACTTATGAAGAACTTCATGCTCAACTATCTAGGAAGAATACTGCTCAGGAAAAGAGTGCACGCGTTGAATCATACACCTATACCAGGGACAATGGTCAAGAGCTGTGAAGGACAGGGAACTGGTTAGTGCTACCGAAGTAGGGGACGCGACAGAGCATCGGGGACTACGTTAAATTTTCCCTTGCGGTGTTCTATATCAAAACTATACTGTGCCATTCGGGCTGTCTATCTAGCTAATCTATCACTGGGAGATTATAGCTTATGTAACCAAAGGAGTGCACGTAATTACTTTAAATCGCGTAAGCTCTACATAAGGTCGATACTTTTCTATACCAAAAAGACTAAACACTCTTTCTCGCTAGTAGAATAATTTCTTTCCGGGTTCTTACCTAAACCTACTTCGCTTGCATAACATTGTATAATGAAAGGTCGCGTGAAATGACAATATAGGTGAGGTAACTAACAGCCTTTTAAGTTGTTGGAAGGATCGCTCGGCGTCATTATTCCACTTAATGCTTTGGCTTTTCATTTTTACTTTGATGAGACATAAAATAGGCGAAACACCTGTTGAGAAATTTTGAATAAACCTACGATACCAACTAGCCATGCCAAGGAAACGTTTAATTTCAGTGACCGTTTTTGGAGTTGGGAATGACACAATTGCCTCTACCTTAGAAGGATCCGTGCGTAATTCATCCTGATCTACTAGAAAACCTAAGTACACTAAAGAAGGTTTACAAAACTCGCACTTGGCTATATTTACTACTAAACCTGCGTCTCGTAATCGTTCATAAACTCTAGTTAAAGTTAAAATATGTTCGGAAAAAGTGCTAGAAGAGATTATTATATCGTTCAAATATACGAATACGTTGGGAAACTGGGGACCAAAAGGCTTTTTTCAAATCTATTGAACTCAGATATCGCGAATCTATAAGACGGTAAGACTGCCATTTACCTACGGTAATTGATAATTGCGTTCAACTGTCGATCATCGAAACAAAATCTTAGACTACCATCTTTCTTTTTAACCATCACGTTCTCGTATCATCTTTAGTTCAAGCATTTTGTCTACCTTCTTATATACTGCTTCTAACATAACAGGAGACATTTGATAATACCTTTGTTTAATAGGTGTCGCATCACCAGTATCGATGTGATGACTCATTAAAGGGGTACGTCCTAAATCTGGACCACTTATGTGATGAAATTTATTTATAACTACTTCTAGTTCCCTAACCTGGTCCGAATCAAGGTCAATTTTACTATGAATAAACTTCTTAGAAGTACTCAGACTTGACACAGTAAAACTATCGTATTTAAAATTAGTTGTAATACCAAACAAATAACAACAATATGCTCCTAAAATTAGTGCATCCGAAATACCTGGAGAGATCAGGACACTAATAGCCTTAGTTAATTTGTCTATTGTCAAAGAAAGTCCGGAAATAGTTTGATTAGTCCCATCTGCGGTTTGCAGTTGTATCTCTGCATGTGATTCGCTCATTTTAAGATTATGCAACAAAAATAATCCCTGACTCTCTATAACTGACTGATTAGCACCTGAGTCTAAAAGAGCGAGCATACTAGCGTCTAAGATATTTATTGACACAAAAGGACGATTGTCGAATCTACGGTGACAAAAAACAAAAATTACCCTGGATGTATGATGAAAAGTTTTAACATATGTTAACCATTTATCCCAATCATCAGCCACTGAATGTTAACGACTGACATTCCGTTGGCTGGGAACGAAACCAGTCTTCATTCGTTTTTTGGTAGTTGTTTACAGTTGGAACAAACTTGTGTCGGGGGTTCCACACATAACAGGTGCGTCCTGCTTCGCATCTTGATAAGTTGGGCTGACAGAATACGCTGTCATCTCCCTTATTAGTGTCTACTGGATAGGGGTTTATTTCGCGAGACAAGAAAGCGCTGTCAGGGCGGAATAGTCAGGTAAGAAGAGGAAGGAATATTTGAGAAGGATAATCTCAAGTCTCTCGGAATGACAAAGGACAAAGGTAAAGGTTATTTCAATTCCCTCAACTGGGGGCGGGCTGCTATAGGGACCTTCCGTCCCTCTTCAGCCAAGAACGGGAAACTCGGGATGGGTGAGAGAAAGGAGGGGTGGAGACTGGAAGAAAGGTCAGGAAAGGTGGAGAAATACTGCCCCGGCATTCACCTCAGAGAAGGTACTCTGTTGACTCAGGAAAACCACCTAAAAACCTGAATCAAGGCAGGCGGCCGCAGGAATCGAACCCACGACCTCCCGAATGCTAAGTGGACATGCTACGCATGGAGCCACGGAGCTCGGTTCTCGGAATGGCCATGTCGTCTCCTTTTATACATTTTGCGAGCCGCCCTCGGTACATATGCTCCCCTCTTTAAATGGAAAGGGAAAGACGCTTTGCGCATAGTGGATGGGCTTCCCTTATCGCCTTTTCGCACGTCCAACTGATGCAGCGCTTGATAAGGCGATGAATTAAATTCAAATACATTTTAAGTATAATAGGAATTTAATTCAGGAGCAACCGTTAAAAAATCTGATCGAGCTCCACGTCCGGGAGCGTTAAACGTGTACCGCTCCCTTAGACGAAGGGTGGACACGGCCTGGGCCAGCTCATTAAATCTGGGTAGAATATGTCGTCGTGTAAGGACTGGGCAAAAAAATACTTCAGGCTTTAAATTGACCAGCAGAATTATGAAAATTTGGGCGCCTTGCCGTTACTCACAACATAAAAACAAATCTAGTAAATTAATAACACATCACCTACCTTTAGTGCTTCGCTGCATACCTATATAAATTGTACAGGTGAAGGGGTTGCGAAAAGAACACAAAATTATTATCGGCAATATGGTTCAATCAAAACCAAATAATCGCAGTAACACGTGATATATAAACATAAGCCATAAAGGCTAAAGTGACAGCAATTTAGATTTCTAGGGCAATTGTCTAACAAATAAATAAACCATAAATAGGAATCAACGTCCAAGTATTTTAGTCACAAAATATGCCAATTAATAGCTCGGGTTACAACTCAGGATCGCCACCTGTGATATCGCATTTGACATGTGGGCACAACGTCCAAGGGAAGCGGCGAAAGTGAGTTTTGGGTACATACGTATTTCAGCAATTTGGAAACGAATAATAACTCGCTCTTTGGCGATATTAATTGATTGAATTAAAGGAGTAATTAAACACGATTCAATTTGATTTTCTAAGGCCTTAGCAAGAACTGATTATGTTGCGGCAACTGCCTTGATGAATGCATGTACTTACATGCTGTTTATTACATAAACTTTCACTTTAGGTACCCCTCTTTCACTTTACTTCACTTTTCATTTACTCGTAATCATTAAGTGTCATAAGTTTGTACCCATGTAAACTTCCATCCAGTCGAACAAACCGCGGTTATCGTGTCACACCAACCCTGTGCTTTCTAATAGTGGCCTATAGCTAATGAAGAAAAATTTTGAATGAATAAATTCATAGTGGCCATTGATTATGACCTAGTCTGCAAATTTAAACTTATCTCTTCATGTAACATTAAAAAATCTACTGTTATTTAATTTCACTAATAAAAATAACATTGTAAAAGCTTTCATAAAGAAAATAACGAACAAAACACTTAATTGACTTAGTATGACATTTTAAATTAAAAAAAATAGAACTATACTAAGCCTTCTTACTGGTGATGTCCCACTAGTAAGGGCTCCCCGCATTGGCATTAGCCCAATGGACTGGGAGATAGCCTCGAAAGTGGTAACACACGGAAAGATCAGGTGGGCGATAAGCACATTTGATCCGTACAAAAGTCCAGGGCCAGATGGCATTTTTCCGGCACTTCTACAGGAAGGGCTGGATTTGCTCATCAGGCCACTCTACAACATATTCAGGACCTGCCTTGCTTTAGGGTATACACCAGTAGCGTGGAGATCCGTTAAGGTGGTCTTTATACCAAAGGCAGGTCGAACCTCGTTTGACCTGGCCAAATCATTCAGACCTATCAGCTTAACCTCATTTCTACTTAAAACGGTGGAAAGAATGGTGGATAGGTACATAAGAAACGGCGCATTAAGGATAATGCCGCTGCATCCGCGGTGATAAGACCCCTCATCACATACGCTGCACTTGTATGGTGGCCGCGGGCCACCTTAGCTAGCGCAAAGAAACGCTTCGGTCAACTCCAACGGCTAGCTTGTCTAGGAGTGACGGGAGCAATGCGAACAGCACCCACAACGGCCCTGGAAGCCCTTCTCGGACTCGTGCCCCTTCATCTAATGATTGAGGCTGAGGCTAGAAGGGCGGCTTACAGGCTTAAGTGTGGACAAAGGTAGGAGGGACGCTGGGGCATTCGAGGGTCCTGTCATTTATGGCAGGGGCTCACGATACCCTCAGCATGAGGAGTGATCGTATGGTCCCCTCCTTTTCCTTCAATAGGCCATATAAAACAGTCATCCCTTCTAGAAAGGACTGGATTACCCGTGGCTATAACCTCCTCACTCCTAAGGGACTTATCTGGTTCACAGACGGCTCTAGGACGGAGGCTGGCGCAGGGGCGGGCGTCTATGGCGAATCACGTAGAGTGAAGCGTGCGTTCTCACTGGGCAGGTACGCCACCGTATTTCAGGCCGAGGTGTTTGCCATCCTGGCTTGTGTTTATGAAAACCTAGACAGAGGTTTTACTAACAAGCATATCTACATCTTCTCGGATAGCCAGGCCGCTCTCTTAGCCCTGAATTCCTTCAGGGTGTCTTCGGAACTAGTGTCTGAATGTCGAGCGGCGCTAACGAGACTCTGCGTGCAGAACTCTGTAAAGTTGCTGTGGGTACCAGGTCATAGCAACATTGACGGTAACGAAGAGGCGGATCAGTTGGCTAGGCAGGGCTCCAATGGTGACCCGCCTGGACCCGAGCCAATTCTTGGGATACCATATTGCAACGTAAAGCTAGAAATGAAGAAATGGGTCTGGACCCGGTTCCTTCGTGAATGGTCTTTACAGCAGGGACTAAGGCAAGCTAAACTCTTTATTGGGGAGTTATCGCTGTCGACGTCCAAAGAGCTTCTAAAACTCAGTAAGAAGCAAATTAGGATCGTAACAGGACTCCTAACAGGGCACTGTCACCTCAACAAACACCTGCACAGAATCGGTATCACAAATGATCCGATCTGCAGGCTATGCGGGGAAGAGGAAGAATCTTCCCAGCACATATTATGCCAGTGTGTCAGACTGATGACCCTGCGACACAAACACTTCGGCGCAGCGTTTTTACAACCGGAGGATATAAGGCTCATCCCTATAGGCCAAGTGCCAGTCTTTGCGGTTGGCACCGGCCTGTTCAAAGACGAGATATAAAAAGCGGTACGCACAATGGGCCTCAGGCCTGAGTGCCGCGGGGTCAACTCCCGCACCGCAAAAGAAGAAGAAGAAGAAGAAGCCTTCTTACAAGAATTACATGATTTAAAATTATGAAAAATGACGTATAGCTAAAGATATTCTATATTGTTGTGACCAGAAAAACAAATGCCATCGGATACTAAACCACTTATTACAGTGTCCATCAGCAAAAACAAATTTCATGTTCTTTTTCCAATTTTTCGTATCTTCTATGTATCTGAAAAGCTAAGTGGGTTAAGTCAAATTTGTTGTTAGAATATTGATCTACACATAATTATCCGACCCTGTTCCGATTTAATCAGCAATTTATATTTTAAGATAAGCTAGAAGCCCATACATGTTCTGGAAAACGAGCACTCTACATTATCTGTTGCAAATAATGTTTTCAGATAAAACAGTATTATAAACTTTATACCAGAGTACATAAATCAAACAAGTAGAGACACTCACTGTCGGCTCCTTTGATGTCAAAATACCGATTTGGATTACCTTGAAGGGCTCCTGAGGTACTTTCCAATAGTACTAACAGATGGCGTCACTACTTTGCCACATATGATTGGTAGCAGCCCAAGTAACTGGCTCGGATTGGTAGAACTTTGTACTGCCATCTGATAGTCAAGCTTAGAAATACCCCCCGAGTTACTGTCCCAGGCACTCTAGATAGGTTTCAACATTTGGAATTAGTGTCTCTACCTATTTGATGTATGTACGCTGTTTATACCTTTGGATGACTTTTGTTTTAATTACATTTAATATTTTATAGTAAAGCTAACCCACTTTGGTAAGTATTTAAGATTTTCTTGTTTAAAATTGTAAGAATAAGAAATAACGTCTGCTGAAAACATATTGAAATCAATTGTACTCCAGTTAATTTACATTTTTTACGATATAACTTTCTGGTAATACTAATAAGTAACCTTTACCAACAAGTATTATTTAATCATGTTCCCACGTCGATAGTGTAAGTAATTACAACCCATAAATTTTCCTAAAAGCCTAACACTTTTTACAACATATCAGTAGATGACATTATTCGGACGTATAATATTGTTGAGTACCCCTATTCACACTGGAATTGAATATTAATCAGCAGCGTCGATGTTTGCTTGAAGGTGTTATTGTTGGACGGGCAGTCTGAAATGCAACTAAGTTTAGTAGTTTGAAATTAAAGCCTTTGGATTGTAGCTGTCATCAGTGGCTGCTGCCCCTTAAGGGCGCAAAGGTGCTACCCTCCCAGCTGTCAACAGCATATATGGCATTAGAAAGAAATAACTATTCTATAATTGAAAATATATTTTGCGACTGTAGTAAATAGTGTGGCAAATATATAATTTGCCATGGCCCCAACCCTGGTACAGGCGCTTGAGCTAAAAAATGCTGTATCTAAACGTTAACCAATGGGTATACAATCGGCTTAAAGAACCGCAGTCAACTCATTGAATTAGGTACTAATCAGAATATAAATGATTTAAGGAATTTAATTACTTACCTATTATATACCACCGGCACACCGAACAGTCAGTTCATTGTTAATTTTGAACCTTAAAGTGCAAATATAATACATATTTAGTATTTTTTATGATGACTTGAATATTTCTTCAAGACTAGAAAGCAACATTTTTTCCAACAGAGAAAAAACTTTTTGCGGTTCAAAGAGATTAGCTGTCCAGTCTAATTATTAATACAACGCTTCTTTAAAGAAATAGAGTTAATGTTGGTTGCCCATGGGTTTGAATAAATTTTTGCTGTAAAAATAGACGAATTTAATGTTTTTACTTACCATGGACGAGATTAGTTATTGTAACGAAAAACTGGAATTTTCCCGTTAATTTTATAGAAAACGATTTTTGACTTCTTATAATATTGAAAGTCCAGTTTGATTTGAAGTTTTACTGTTCTCTAGTGTATAGTTTTTTAGCAGACTATTAAATCGTTCCATATAGCAACTTTTAAAATGCCTTAGAAATTACTCTCAGGGTACAATATGACGTTTCCGTCTGCATGCGCCTCGTTTGGTAGCTCAGTAAACGAAACTCTAGTTATTTTGCTTTGATTGATTAGACTAAGAACACCTTTGCTAAATTATGTCTATATTCTCTATTATTACATTTCATTGTTGGAAATAAACTTAATGGTAAGACATATTCACTGTATAATAGTGAAATAACACAGGTTTTGTGATTCAGTGTATACGGCTGCAAGCTGAATGCCTAGGTAGGTCTGCTGTCCGCAGGCCTTTGCGTCGATTCTGTGCGCTGCGCCGTGGCATAGAGGACGAAGCTAAAACTATCTAAATTAATTTCGTCGTTTGTTGACTCACGGTGTCGGGTACGTGTGCAGCCGTATTAGAGGTAGTTCATCTCTCAGCGCCAGTTTTCTGGTGTAGGTATGTAGTTTGTAGGCGGCAGGGCGTCCCACGCCAATTTTGCCATGCTTGCTAAACAAAGTTTTACTTTTGAAATGGTCAAGGAGCTGCCAGAAAACGTCAAAAAACTCCTTGTTTGCGGAGAGGGTTTCTTCATCACGTAAGTTTAACTCTTGAATAGTTTAGGCGGCGATTGCGATTAAACGGCCTCTTAGCCATTAAACAGAAGCGGCTTAGAACGAGCTTCGTTGCTGGCTATGGGGCTCTAAGCTAGGCAACTGCACTGGTTTATGAGCTACAAGGTAAGCTACAGAGCGTCTACTCAGTGAATGAGATGGTAGTGCTGTGTTAAGGGGGGATTGAGCAGTGATAGAGAATGATTTTTGGCACCGATAAATGGGCACGACCGAGAGAGATTATGCAGGTCGTAGAGGGGAAGATATCACCACGGATAAAATCTGTCCGATGAGGGGAGGTTCTGCAGGTCTGAATGGGGTGAATTTTGCTGCCGATAAAATCGGCTCGGCGAAGGAAAGGGCCAGGTTCTCAGAAAAGATTCTAGTTTCCCAGGAAAATTTTGGAGTGCTGGTTAGTTTCTTCTGGTGAAGCTCTCGGATAGTCAAAGGCTTGCCTTGCAGTATAAGATGAGATCCGGGTCGATTCGGCCGGCCCGTTTTACTAAAGGAAACGGAGGTTAAAGGGTCGGCTCTGGTGGCCACTCGCTTTAGGGGATCAATCGAGCCGGGCGGCTGCTTCTACTTTGGCCTTGCTGGGCCTAGACCAGGATCTCGCCGGGCATCTTCTGCTTATGCTCTTCTGAGCCTCTCATTATCCATCTTTAGAGGGTCTAGCTGGGGTGCGTCGTGGTTACTTGTTCACGGACTGGAACGCGGATAGACCGTTGTTCTTATTAACAGATCTCCGCACGCTGACTTAATGGGTGACTTAAAGTTTACGTTCGAAAACTACCCATGTCTTAATATTTTATTTTTAATTTCCTGGTTACCTAATTATGTATTGTAGATTTCGTTATATCGAAGTGGAGACAGTTATAATCCATGCGATTGCTTGACAGGTGTGACAAATACGGTACGGATTTCGAGACAAACATCATTCCTCCCGCCCTATACACCACGGCAGTCGATTAGTTGCATCAAATTTGAAAAAAGCCAATAATAAGTAGATGAAGAACATGGCTAGATGCAGCACTGTACTATGCAGAACATTTCAATGCTTTTAAAGAAATTGTATTTGACCTCCCTGTGTTGACATCCCACTCAATTAAATAATGTCAAAAAGTCTTATTGAATAATTACGTTAAGTAAAATTTGGCATTTCTTAAAGCGAATTATAAATTTGTAACCGAATCTATCAAAAACCTTGAACACAAAGAACTTATCTTGATATAGGCTATTGAATTTGTAGATAATATCCAAATAGCTGCATCGGATGTGCGGGGGAGCATAGGAAAAATTGTAAATGAAAAATTAACTAGCGTATTGTCAACGAATGAAATCTACACATTTTGGAAAAAAGATAGCATCTTAGAAGGCAACATGACCGATGATTTGGAGATTGAAGCATCATTTATTCCAGTATTTATAGGTACGCACCAATTACAAGCGTATATTTGGAACGAAGTTTTTCCCAATTTTAATAGTACATTATTGTACCAACTTAGTAAGAGGGCCTATTGTAGCATGACTAGATTTGCGGCACGACGAGCGCAACGAGGAGTGCTCTAATGGGAACTTTAAATTCAAACGCGTGTAATAACCAAACCAAAATATATAAGATTTTCGGCCCTCGTCATCATTTCTCGTGCCCAACGCAGTCGAGCGGTTTTATGTTGCTGAGTTGATTTCGGCACATAAAAAAGCATTCGAAGCTATAAATTGTTCAATTTCAACTGCCTACGAACCATGTCTCTGGGGATATTAATTTCTTCCATTCTCTGGAATTCTCTTTATATGACACTACATGACAATGTGCATTTTCTTCGAATTATAAGAGTTATTTGGCAGTCTTGTCTAAGTGTAGTAGCATTTTTTCCTACTTTATCCTGGTCTATGTTTGACTTCATCGGCCTCACTGATTTTCTTATAAATTCTTGACACATCACTCTGTGGAACCCCAATCGTTTTTGCAAGTTATTTTGGTGTGAGTCCATTCTGCAAGAGGGTTACTATTCTCACTCTGTCAAAGTACGAAATCGTGTATCGTGTGTTAGAAATTTTTAGTTCCCATGGCCGAATATCTCTATTTTTGCAGGCTCTGGGTTATTTAACGTGTGTATTTTCCACTCCACATCCGGTCTAGTACAGTCAAAATAAATTTTGACCTGGGCAAAATTGCAACACAAATGATTCTTTTTGCATTATACTGTTAAAAGTGTGTATTGTAACATACTCAAAATCTCCATTAATCCCGGCCCGTGAAATCAGTCAAAATCCAAGATGGCGGCTGCATTTGCCGATTTTTGCCTTTTTTCTCTATTTTGCTGCATTTATTGCCGTAAAAAAAATAGTGTGAACGCAAAATAGGTACTTATTATGTACTGAAGCATGCCATTTACATCAACTCAAAATCCCCATTAATCTCGGCCCAGAAAATCAGTCAAAATTCAAGGTGGCAGCTGAATTTGCCATGTTTGAAATAACAGAGCTTTATCAATAGTTGCCTCCTCTTTCTTGAACTTAATGAATAATACAGAAGAAATCTTTTGCCTTGTCATTTCGTTTCATTTTATATGAAAACACCTCCTGTCCTTTCATCTTCTCCACAATCTCCATACCAATGGTTTTAAATGTTTCAACATTCACATGTTCAGCTGCTGTGACACCAGTACGAAAGTTGGATCGTCTGAATAAGGTGAAATCGATCGCAGTAGCTGAAGTATCTTATCTGAGTCTTCTTTCGTGATGGAGTCATACCTTTATGCTGTTTGCTAGACTTGTATGAAACGTTTGTCAGCTTCTGCATTGAGTTGTTGTATTCCGAATACACAGGCATTGACAACATCCAAGTAATTTTTTGTATTTCGGACATACTTATCTTATCTTGAGTAACCCCATTAAACACTGCTCAATTACCAAGTCTGCTGGCAATCCCGCCCATATTTTATTATTAAGTTGTATCACATGACCACCTTTATTGAAAACAGCATAGACTTCAGGATGAGTGTTGTGAAGTTCAGGCATGTTCTGTAAGTGAAGGTAAACTGACTTTGTGTAATTCGTGTGCCCAGATTCTGCAAAAATGGGCAGGGCTTCTGGTAGAGACTCAAGTAGAATAGAAAATGATCCTAAACTCTGAGGAGATTTTTCTTTACCCAATTACATGTTCTAAAAAATCTCCTCATTTAGACAACTGTAAAAGAACATTTACAGGGTTTTTGTAACAGTAATTTATTAACAGGGCTAGATTAGAGTTTCTTGAAGCCATTTAAATAGATTAATTATAATTGAAAAATATTTCTCCTAAAAAGCGCCTTGCATAAAAAACGTAAAAATTATGCAAACATACTACTTTTCGCTAAATAATAAAAATTCTAAAGAAGTAATAAACATTTTATATTAATTTTTCCAATTATAAATCTTAAATGTCGTCACATACCAAAATTTGAATTTTAATATTAAGTCTTGGTATGTGAAATTTTGAAAAATATTTAACAAATTGAAAAATTAATTTTTAGCTAAAGTTAAAAAAATATGTGTTTTCTGGCCTTGGGATTGCTCAGTTAACTAAAAATAACACACTCTAATAAAATCTCATTGAAATCTTATTTAATTTCCGAAAAATAGCAATTTTTGGATTTTGACAATTTCGAAAAACTCCATTTTCTCAATAACTAAAAATCACTCGGTATATATGATAGAGGCTAAATAGGTTTTCAGAGAAGCACAAATTATTGACGTAAAATTTTTTTTTGAAAAATCAAAAATAAAATTGTTTTCCCATATTATGCCGACTTTTTTGCGGACACTGTAAAACGATACGTATGACTATTCAATTCACCTGTCACCTGTCAAAAAGTGACCAATGAAAATCCAGAATTCTGACGTTTCTTGACCAATCAAAAAAATATCAGTGGATATATCTTCCTAGAAGGTATTCAAGTGACTATTTTTAACAAATGTGATTTTTATTAGAAAGACTCAATTTTAGTGTTCTGTTACTATAGAAATTGCGTAGTTTGTGGCTAGATTTACTGAAAACTAATTTTAAAAAGTAGTTTGGTTCATTAAATAGTCCCTCGAATACCATTCTTAGTCAAAGTTAAGTAGATTATTTTTGCGGTGATATCACTACTCATGTCCATTGCGCTTGGGATTAGGACTCGTGCTGGCGCACTCGTCCTAATCGTACCAAAGCGCAATGGACATTCGTGACACCACCGCAAAAATAGTCGACATAACTTTGACTACTCATGGTATTATAAGTGAAAGTAATTCAAAAGTATGATGTAAATGGCATGTTTCAGTACATAATAAGTACCTATTTTGCATGCACACTATCTTTTTTACGACAATAAATGCAAATTCAGCCGACATCTTGGATTTTGACTAATTTTCAGTATGTTAAAATACACACTTTTCACAGTATAATGCAAAAATAATCATTTATAATACCATGAGTAGTCAAAGTTATGTCGAATATTTTTGCTGTGGTATCACGAATGTCCATTGCGCTTAGGTTTGATTAGGACGAGTGTGCTAGCACGAGTCCTAATCCCAAGCGCAATGGACATGAGTGATACCACCGTAAAAATATTCTACTTAACTTTGACTAAGAATGGCATTCGAGGGACTATTCAATGAACCAAACTACTTTTTCGAATTAGTTTTCAGTAAATCTAGCAACAAACTACGCAATTTCTATAGTAGCAGAACACTATAATTGACTTTTCTAATAAAAATCACATTCGTTTAAAATATTCACTATACCACTATTGAAAATTATCGATTATTTTCACTAGTGAAAATTGTCAATATAGTTCATTTTTATTGGCTCAAAGACGTCAAATCTTGTATTTTTATTGGACAGTTTTTGATAGATGACAAGTGAGTTGAATAGTCATTTATGTTGCAATTTTGCCCAGGTCAGTGGTATTTTTACACTATTGTGACTGTACTAGTACTCGCTATTGAGTTTTTGGAGGATAAAGTTTGAGCAAACGGCGAAATGTATTGAGGGGTGGGGTACTAATTAGTTTGAAACCTGCGACGCCTGGGAAAAGCCGTTGAAAATGCAGAAGTATCCAAATGGCATGATTGGTTGAATATTTTGAAAACCAGGATTGGTAGTTTGAATGTGAGAGAGATAAACGGACAGTTTAGCTATGAATTTAGTCTTAAGCAACATTTCAAACTGTACAGACGTAATTATTTTAAATTATATTTTATATTAGCAAGTTGTTGTTTTATTCCTGACGACAGTAATCAGAAGTGAGATTATTGTAACACGTGCCATTTTGTATTAATTAGAAAAAAACCAAAAACTACGAAAGTCGCAGAAGTATTTAAGTTGATTAATTACAAACTTTGTTTGCTTAGTAAAAACTCACGTCAGTTGTTTTTCTTTTATATTTTTTTGTAGTGTGCTCGTAAAAAGCTACCGAATATAGACATTCATGACAACAAAATTCCTAAACACACGTTTTACTGGAGTGTAATACAATATGCAATAATTTTGATCATATGTGTATTTTGTTTTACTTTATTAAATTGAATTGTGATTAAAAAATATGTATTATCCGCAGACGTCACAAAAGTGACAACTTATTTGTCTTTATTGACAAGGTAAAAGTGTCACTTTATCTGCCTAAGCAGATAAAATAGCAACTTTTGCGTACTTTATCTGCCTAAGCACACAAAATCGTTGCTCACTTTCTTTCTTTATATGTTTGTTCGCTATCTCCTCCGAAGATACTGGACCGATTAAATTGTATGATGGCTTAAAATTTTGCTAATTTTTAGACTTAGATCGTAGGCCGGTTTTTATTTTTAATTTAAATAAACCTTTAAGCAGCAGATCGGAGCATCTGTCGCCGTGGGTTATGGTGTGACAGCTGTTGTGGCCGTGTGCTATTAGCTCGGGTGATTTAGTATGTTCATATATCATTACAGTAACGCGTTATTTGAACAACAGAGGTTGGTGCAGGGGTACAGTGCTCGCCTGTTACGCGGGTGGCCTGGGTTCGATTCCCGCCCGATGCATCTTTTTTTTAAAATTTATATTAATGAAATTTACCTGAATACGTTTGCGGATTCACTTTTACTCCTAATAACATAATCTACTATTAATTTATAGCGTAAGTTACCTTCTTTATAAGCTCTTTACTACCTGCATTTACTGTATGCTTTAATCGTCTTGGCTAAATATAATGCACATATACACGGTACCTAGTATTATTTATTAAGATTTGGATTTTTGATTGTTATTTATTCTCTTATATGAAGTTTACTTTTACTGCGTCTTATTTTTTTCTGGAATACTTTGTTACAGGGCAAAACGGTGTTTAAAACACAAGCAATGTTTATAGTATGATATCCCACATAACTAATCAGTCCTGCAATAAAGGACGTGTTCCAGCTAACTACGGTCGATAAATGGCCGTGGTCATTATCGATAGTATTGTGGATGTTTTAGATAACTCGTACTTAATGTCGAAGGGTATCAGGTAGTTTAAACTTTTACAAAGACGAATTTTACAAACTACGAAATGGAAATAAGCTTTAATAAACTTTTAATACTCTATTCTCAGATTTCCATTCGTTAAATTAATATAACTCCTTCTACTATTACATTGAATATCATCATCTTTTCCACCCTTTATATGTAACACCTCTGCTATTCGTAGGGAACTAATCGTATCACTCTATTATCAGCTGTTTTGACTAATTACTTAATCGTTGATTTCTAGTACTAGGATATTACACAGCGCTGGACTTTGCCAAAAGAGGTGCAAGGGTCATTCTAGCGTGCAGAGATTCTAGACGAGCCGAAGAAGCACGAAAGAAAAGTTGGATATCCTCGTTAACAATGCAGAAGCAGAAGGATTTGGAAATGTTACTACTGCAGATGGCCTCAGTAAATCACTGAAAATTAACCATTTCGAGCCATTTTTGCTGACCCTTTTGTTAATAGGTAGATGATGTTCTATGACTTAACAAGGATATAACTATGTAGTCATTGAAGAGAGTTTTTTCTTCAGATCTGCTCAAGAAATCTGCACCGAGTCGAGTAGTAACCGTAAGTTCGGATCTTACACGTTTGGGAAGAATAAATGTGGACGACTTGAACGCTTATCCTAATAAAATGTTTGCCGGAATACATGATTACAATAATTCGAAACTTTGTAACATTCTTTTTATGAACGAATTAGCAATAAGGTTAAAAAACAGCGGCGTAGACGCAAATTCTGTGCACCCCGGAGCTGTTCAAACCGATTTCTTCAGCAACGTTCGCCAACAATAGCAAAAGCGTTTGCGAAAATCTTCTATAAGATATACTTCGTAGTCTCTGTTCTTGTCCCACTAAGTTCTTGTCAACAGACTACTAAAGCAGGAGCCCAGACCCCTATATACGTTGCTGTATCTAAAGATATAGTTGGCATTTCCGGTGCTTATTTTGCTGATTGTAAACAGCAGCCCATGATTCGAGTATAACGTAGTTTGTGCATAGCATTGACTAATCTTCAGTTTGCAGTTGGTTGCATATGGTAATGTATTACATTTCTACATTCAAAATCGTTCAGTAAAGTAGTATTTTACAACATAGCAGCCTTTACAGCATAGCAACAACGATTCGTTTTACGTTTGGCAATACTCAAGTGTATTGCTGGTGGAACTATCTGTGTATGTCATATTCGACGTTAGCAGATTAGGTTTTGCGACAATCTATGTCAAAACCGATACGAAGCAATAAAACTCAGTAGTCTTCTCCACGTACATTTATTCAAATTGGAGACATGTTTCTAAACCAGACTGGTTTCATCGTCGGGCCAAAATGATCATTGGTAGTAAAAACCACGTGTTACATTTGTAGGTTAAATTAATTTGGGGTTAGGTTGAAACGTTGAAGACGAGGTAGCAATAAAATTCACAAAACAGACCACATTGGAGAAGAAAAATTAATTAACCAGCAAACTACGTTATAAAGATCGTTATACTAGTTAATACATTACAATATAAAAATTTTAATTAAAGCAAGTGAAATAGATACCTACTGACTTTGAGGAAGTTAGCACTAAGAATGAATTTTTAATACCTGATGTAAAACCTAAGCTGCTAACGCCGAATTTGAAATAGATTTACAGTGCTACCAACAATACACTTTAGTACTGCCAAAGACAAACATCAACTGCTTCTGCTTCAGTACGTAGAAACGAGTTCTTCCGAGCTTGGTTATGTTTTGACATTTAATGTCACTTTTGCATAGAAATTTAATATTTCAAATTACTTATGAAATGCTATCAAATAGTATACGGTCGCGTCTGAAAAGTGGATTTCAGAAATACATCATTTTTATAAACTAGTTGCTTAATATACTATTTTGAGCTAATATCATCAAACAGATTTGCAACTCTTCACTTTGCACTTTGCAGTTTTTAAATTCTAAAAATTTAAAAATTGTGTGTTTTATAAAATATAACTTTGCTAGTTTTCAACTGGTTACTTGCACTCTGCATAATCTTTAAACTTTACTTTGCAACTTTTTCAAAATATTTTCATGTAGCAGAAATTGATTGAAAATTGCAAAGTGCAAAGTGAAAATTTGCAAAGATAGTTTATAATATGAGGCCCAAGTTTAGTATTTATATAACCGAAAGAAGTTAATGCTGCTGTGATTAATATTAACTTATAGTGTCGTCCAGTATTCGAAACACCTTTAAATTATTGTTCACTACTTGATTACAATTAAACTAAAACGACGGATTTGGATGAAATTCAGGTATAGGTAAACCTGTTGGCGGAGCAGCTTCTACTCGAATAATCATTTACAGTCTGTTTACAATAGCTGAATGAGCAACGCCAAGTGGTCAACTCTTCTATTCTTAAATATTTTTAGGAAAAGCAGCTACAATGGGCGTTGTTTCAATAACAGCAGCAATGTTATTCATTGTGCCAATACTTTTAAAATTGTATTGGAAAGTAACTATGACTTGGAATAGAAGCCACAGTTGCCTTGTTGGGAAAACTGCTATGGTTACCGGTGCTAACACAGGTAAGTCATGAATTACTTTTCATTAGTAATATAACAAGGGCGAGACAAACTTACCGATAATTTTCCACATGCCAAGAGTCTGTAACTCTTAGTACGAGCTAAGTTATTTGTAAGTATTACACCCGCGTTTGTATTTTAGATTACTACACAAAACCTGTATACGAATTATGATTTAAAATTTACCTAATAATGCCAAAAAGTTCAAGTTGTTTGTTTCTTGCATTTGTACTTCTAATTATGACACCAACAACAGGTCGATAATCATCCCTAGGGCGATTATCGCTCGATAAACATCTCTAGGGCGCCTATCAGGTAATGAGTTCGGGGTATGTCGATTTTCAAAAAATGTATGGTGCCCATTGGATGATATGAATTATGTGACAGTTGAGTGTAATAATCGCTTTAAGATGTATTATAAAATAACAAAGTAAGCCCACGGCAAAACTATAGCGGATTTTAGTTTAGTGGTCTTGATTTAGTACCATTGTTGTTTTTATAGAAAGCCTACGGATACTACATTTTTGCATATATTTAATTTAATTTATTTTATTTTATTCAGCTTAGTAGAACATAAAACATAAAAAGATTTAGGTAATTTTATGCGTAAAAAGTCCCACCATATTGCATTTCTAATTTGGCTTGGTAAATTCCAGTTATAACAAGAAGCTGTGCTGTTTTGAAATGGAAACTAGGGCTGTAGCACTTTCAAAATCTATTTTTCTTGTTCATTCCGTCAGGAAGTTAGCTGCATCTATATTTAAGCATGGTCATTTGTTACATTCAATACAATAAAAATATGAACGGTCTGTAATAGTTATTTGTACAACAAGTAATGAAAGTAATACTTTTTCATTAGTTTGGACTTTGATGTGCTGTACATGTAATTTTTTGCATAGTGATAACTTGTAATTCAAAATTTGGTTAAAAGAGACTTCAGAATTTACAGCTATTAAATTTACAATTTACAATTTCAGTAAATTAATGGAAAACATTTAACTCTCTTTGCTTTTCTAAAAAAGTCGTTACGACTATGCAAAAAATAATATTTCGAACTATAAGACAATTTTGCAGCAATTTATTGTGTCGTAAACTTTTTTGAAAGGTAACAATACTTCTCTCTGTGCTAGTCATCGTTTCTGAGATACGTATGCATAATATAAAAAAAAATTAACCCTATATGCTATACTTTGCAGAAAAGCTTTTCAAATAATTATTTTTAACAAATAAAGCGAATTAAAAATGATAGCAGGAGATTTTTCAGTGAAAATATAACAAGTGTTTGAAAAATTTCCGGAAATCTGTTCTGCAGCTATTTTTTCAATAAAAGCATGAGTGAATCCATGCCAACTGCAAAAATTCCGACTCCGAAGGAGGAGGGATTTTTTCTTGGAGGCATGCACGAATGCCTTTGTTAGAAAAAAATAGCTGTGGTATATTTTTTGCAAATATTTCCGTTGAAAATTTTTATGCACGCGTTTTATTTTGACGGAGAATATCACGAATAAAAAACACGACAAAGAAAACGTTTTTATTAAAAATAATAACAAAACAAGTATCTAAATACTAAACTTTTATGGCTTTTTTTTTCAAAACTACAGTACTACGTAGAAATACTTAAATATTATTCATTTACAGAAAAGGTATATAAATTAATATGTTTTAAATATAAAGAAAAGGGTGTTTCGCTATAGGATTTCTATCATATGCTGCATTTTTTATGTGATTTTTAATAGCTCAAAGTTATTTTTATCTAAATTCGTGCTTTACCTTAATAATTTTAATACTTCAATTAATTTCAACAAAGACGTAGAAATAACTTTTATCCGCAAACGTCACAAAAGTGACAACTTATTTGTCTTTATTGACAAGGTAAAAGTGTCACTTTATCTGCCTAAGCACACAAAATGATTGCTCTCTTTCTTTCTTTCTATGTTTGTTCGCCATCTCCTCCGAAGATACTGGACCGATTAAATTGTATGATGGCTTAAAATTTTGCTAATTTTTAGAATTAGTTCGTAGGCCGGTTTTTATTTTCAAAAAAGTACGAAAAAGTTTTAATTTAAATAAACCTTTAAGCAGCGGATCGGAGCATCTGTCGCCGTGGGTTATGGTGTGACAGCTGCTGTGGCCGTGTGCTATTAGCACGGGTGATTCAGTATGTTCATATATCATTACAGTTGCGCGTTATCTGAACAACAGAGGTTGGCGCAGGGGTACAGTGCTAGCCTGAAATTTACCTGAATACGTTTGCGGATAAAATAGTATATGTTATTCGGAGTAAAAGTGACTTTATGTGGCTTAGCTGAATTATTTGCCTCACTAACGTTCGGCTAAATAAACTTCAGCTTCGCCACATAAAGCATCACTTTTACTCCTAATAACATAATCTACTATTATATAATATTTCGATAATTGGGACTGCTTTGACTACTTTTCTTGTTAGCTACGCTTATAATTTTAATTAACGTAATTTTGTTTTTTACATACACCTCAATAGGGAGTGTTTGCAAAACGCCACTTTACGATAACGTTACGTTAAAATCGAAAAGTTTTAGGGGCTGCTATTTCAACGGAAATTTATGCAAAAACTTCGTAATAACGAATAAAATATGAATATGTTCTAAACAAGGTAAGCTCTCACATTTTCCTGATGCGTATCGTTTTCCTATAGTTTTTGCTTTTTTTCTTAAATATTTTTAAAATGTTATACCACATTAATGAATGGGTACGTGAAACAAAAAATACATTTATGCTAAAAAATTAAGTAACACCACAACTCGCAATTTTTGCGTTCGCTCGGCTACGCTGCGCTCACGTTGCAAATGCAACATAATAAAATTGCTTGCCTGACAAAATGCAACTTTTAATCCGACTAATACATACTATTTTTTACAAAATATTTGAAATTGTAAATGATTGAAACATTTTGTTGATATACTGTTCGTGCAAATAAATAAAGCTCAAGCTATCTTTGCTTATGATGTTTCTTATTGAAAAAGTAGCAGACAACTACAGGACCAAGTAAAACTTACTTTAGTTTAGTTCCTAGAATTAAAAGCACCTTTAGTTTCCACTGATCAATTACGTGTAGTTTATATCTGTCATACCAGGTATATAAAGCAGTCTATAACGCTCTAAGGCGTCAAGAGTGGGCGTAATGATAACGCCCGCTTGTTATGCCGTCTCATAATGAGCGGGCGTAATGATCACGCCCGCTCCTTACGCCCTAGGGCGTTATGGACTGCTTTTCAAGCTCTTCAAACATTTCACACTATTTCAGTATTCAAAGTAAAAAATAAAACGTGTGCACAACGGGCA
The DNA here is from genome assembly GCA_940337035.1 of Agriotes lineatus. Classification (NCBI taxonomy): domain Eukaryota; kingdom Metazoa; phylum Arthropoda; class Insecta; order Coleoptera; family Elateridae; genus Agriotes; species Agriotes lineatus. The sequence goes on along the minus strand of OW679196.1, from coordinate 74,560,925 downwards.
TTACCTAATATTTATACCCCTCGGACATATACATGTTCATAATGCCCTTGGTCCATGAATAACTATCACTTCCTATAAACTGAAAATGTTCTACTTAGTCACTTATGGATGCAGTTGCCCCCAATGCTTTTTAAATGAGAAACGTCAAGCGCTAACAAAATGTTTCAATCATTTAAAATTTTAAATATTCTGTGCTTTTCTTAGGTTCAGAATAAACAGTATGTAGGTATTGTTCATATTAAAGGTCGCCCTGTTTGACTCGTACATTTTGCGTTCGCCTATAAAGGTAATTGCTTGTCAAACAAAGTACCAGTGTTAAACCCAATAAAACAATACACTATTTTCCGCGGTCCCATACGAAAGTGACAGTTTTTATACAGTCGATTAGCTACGAAAAATTACAATATCATTCGTCCGGTCGTTATTATAACGAAGGTGTTTGTTATGAAAATAATGCACAATTCACAGTTATACAGTGGGCTAAATATGTCATTTTAATTTAAAAACTAGGTACTGATAATATGACATTTTAACCTAAGTTTAAAAGGAGATTTATAAGTCAAAATTAAAGTTATCTAAGATTTTTAGGGCCGGTTGCAGAAAGCAATGTTAAGTCTGGTGTTAGCTATCGCGTCAAAGTGAACAAAATTGCATCAAATTTTGTTTACTAATGTATTAGTTACCATAAGCATTTGAGATTTGATTCGTTTTTGTTCACTTTGACGTCGCGTTAGCTAACACCAGACTTAGGTCCGGTTGCAGAAAGCAATGTTAAGTCTGGTGTTAGCTAACATAGCGTCAAAGTGAACAAAATCGCATCAAATTTTGTTTACTAATGTATTAGTTACCATAAGCATTTGAGATTTGATGCGTTTTTGTTCACTTTGACGCGATGTTAGCTAACACCAGACTTAACACAGCTTTCTGCAACCGGCCCTTAACATTGCTTTCTGCAACCGGCCCTTAGTGTGATAAATAAAAATCTAATTGTCGTAACATTTGTTTAATAATTAATAATGTATAAAATTTTAAGCGTTTCGCCAATTATGTTGGCTTCATAATTAATATAAGGCAAAAAACAACATTTGCAAACTGATTAAAGGTTTGATTTACATGGCTGAAATGTAAAATAAATAGATTAGCGAAAACGCAATTAGATTTCCTTATTTTGCATACTTACTTGATATTTGTGGTTGAATCGTGGTTGAAATGATATATTACGACATGTTTAATATTAAAAATTCATTAAATGAAGAACAATTAAGGAACGTGTAGTTCCATAATTAATATAATAATTAATTATACAAGTTGAGATTTTCGCATGTTGACCGAAAGAATATTATTAGAACAAGTGTAATAAGAATATGCAAGGTTGGTTTATTTTATCGGCAAATGAGTTTTGTATTTGACAGAGACAGGGCTGTATTAAATTTTATTTGTGAAGCAAATATTTATGAAATTAGCGTATAAATTATTAATTTTTGCTAATGTATATTATTATCCTTCTTTTTTATAAAATAGTTTAAGCAAGCAGAAAGTATATCTCATATATCTAATACTTACTATATTGCTAGCGGTTATGAGTGGGAAACTTACCAAGGAAGTGAGACAGACAACCAACTCTTCAATGTATAACGGTGAGCGGTGCGCAAGGGCGGCGGCGTCGACCGCCCAATGGGGAAGTGGTCAAGTTTAAAATTGGCTTCTAAAGGCGGAGTTCGAATTCCCACGCATGCGCACGTGACACGTTATACTCTAAGTGAGACTATGTCGGCGCCGTAATGTTTTCTAGCGTTCCGAGGCCCTACTAGCAATATATGTGTATTATATATATGGTATATCTATTAGAAGTATAATTATTCTGTTAATCTAGGTTTTTAAAATAAATTATGATACATGGAGCTTAAGTTATCAATATCAGTTTTATAATTTATAGCGGTTGGAACACGTTGTATCTCTATCATCTCTAAACATAGACGCTTTTTAAAATTATTCTCATTGTGTAAGATTTTTGGATTATTAAAGTTAAATTTGTGATGAGCTTCATTAGTATGATCTGTTAAGGCAGTTTTTCTATTTATATGAGATAGGTTATTTATTTTAATTGATTGTTTATGTTAATATATTCTATTTTTTAATAATTGTTTAGTCTGCCTTATATAAATGGAATTACAATTGTTACAATTAATTTGATAAACTAGTTCAGATTGCATGTTAATGTCAGTTTTGCCTTTTAAGTTAGTGAAAAACATTTTGCCTATGTGTATGGTTTTTATCCGAGGTTTTAATGTTGTATTTTTCAAGTTCCTTTTTAATTTTTCTGATAGTTTGGGAATAGAATTTATAGACACGTTATTATTTTGTGGTTTTACGTTAGTCGTATTAAAATCATTGCCTAAACAATTGTAGGTCTATAGATAAGTTGGTTATATTTTTATTTTTATTATTGATGCTATTTATTCGACATTTAATTTGGTTTTTAATAAATGCAATTGGGTATTCGTTTTTCATTAAAATATTTATGATAGTTCCAATGTTTTTTAAATGAAATTGTTTGGAGAAAAGTTGTGTTTATAACACTTTTTTTGTATTTAATTGTTGTAATATGAGTTAAAATTTAGATATCTATTAGTTTTAATATTTTTCCGGAACCAGTTGCAGATTTCAGAAGATTATCGAACAGTGGGGTGGAAGAACAACAGCTTAGCAAAATATTCACTTATAATACCATGAGTAGTCAAAGTTATGTCGAATATTTTTGCTGTGGTATCACGAATGTCCATTGCGCTTAGGTTCGATTAAGACGAGTGCGCTAGCACGAGTCCTAATCCCAAGCGCAATGGACATGAGTGATGCCACCCTAAAAATATTCTACTTAACTTTGACTAAGAATGGCATTCGAGGGACTATTCAATAAACCAAACTACTTTTTCGAATTAGTTTTCAGTAAATCTAGCAACAAACTACGCAATTTCTATAGTAACAAAACACTATAATTGACTTTTTCTAATAAAAATCACATTCGTTTAAAATATTCACTATACCACTAGTGAAAATTGTCGATTATTTTCACTAGTGAAAATTGTCAAAAAATATTCACTATACCACTAGTGAAAATTGTCGATTATTTTCACTAGTGAAAATTGTTAATATAGTTCATTTTTATTGGCTCAAAGACGTCAAATCTTGTATTTTTATTGGACAGTTTTTGATAGATGACAAGTGAGTTGAATTGTCTGTGCTATTATTCCAATTGCAGTGCGCGCATTTTATTATAATGTTGAGCGTTGGCGAAAATGGGTGTTAGAAAGAGTCAGTAATAAAACAAAGTTTTTTTTTCGCTTCTTAAATAATTTAATTATTGTTTACTTCCATGAACCGACGATGCTGTATAATTTTTTGTCTTGTATTTTATAAGCCCTGAGTTGCTACCTGTGTAAAACAAGAGAAAATAAATGTTAGAAGTGCAAGGGTAACTGTTTTCCACAAACGAATTCAAATATCAGCTATGAATTATTAATTTTTATATTAGCGAGTATCACAGTAATATATATCTCAAAAGAACGACATGCATCCAATAATCCGGGAATAGTGGACAAGTTATTAACAAATGTGCAACAAATGTTTACCATATACGCAATAAAAATGCTATAAGGTACACCGTCTACCGATTTTTGGTGATGTAATGATGAAGTATAGTACTTTCGTTACATTTTAGCTTTAAGCATATGTTTTTTGTATGATTAACTTGAAAAGAGGCTTCCACGAATGGGGCCCCCAGTTAATCCGCTGCGAATTTCGGTTCAATGGGATTGCCGGGAGCTGCCACTTAATAACCCTCGACTTGGGTTCAGTTATTTGTTGGAGTGAAACAAGACTTAACAAACACGAGTATATTGAGTAACAACGATTACAAACGTCACTGATGGACCGATGGTTTTTTACAATAGCTTCAACTGTTGTGACACGCTTGGATTGGCCACGCGAAAATAGCGAATTGCGCGTAACCGTCACACAAAACAACCTGGAAACGTCTTTACCAGGGAGCTAGACCGACTGCAAACCAGTACAAAGCATAGCTGAACTTGCTTACTCAAAATTCTGAATCTAACTGAAGCTGAATTGACAAGGAGCTGAACTCGCAAATTCAACAAGGAGGGGAAGGCTCAAACACTATTGGCTGAGGCGATACTGCGTAGCCAATCGGAGCGTCGCACGTTGTTTAGGAATAAATGCTTATTTTAAGAAATCTTAATGCTAAGCTCTCTCAATGAGGCATTGTATTGAACGAAATCCATAAACACATGAGACCCAAATACGCTAAGTCGGCTTAAGTCCTATTAGAAAGAGTATCCATCCGCTTAAAAGCCATTAAAGGAAGCTTACAAATTCCTTTCCAATATTAACAGAGGCAAACAAATACGGCAAGATGCAAATTTGACTTTACCACGACCTTTGAATGAGATAGAACAGTTATGACTTGAATTACATGAATAATTATAAGCAAAAAGGTTTTGATGCACGCATCTGTGTGAATCAAACAGCATACTAAACTGCTCAACAATTGAAGTGGCCAATCAAAAAATTAGCATACATCAGCAAAATAATTTCATATGGAAGAACGAAATAGTATATGTTAATATGTTTTAATATAGTTTCATTGTAATTAACAGTAATTTGGAGTCTTTAACACAATTAATTATAAAACAATGAAGTAGATAACAGAAAAAAAAATTAAAAATATTTTGTAAACGCAGTTTTAAAATTAGTATTAAGTGGGACCTCATCTTACGCGATATACTTCCTGACATCGTCTGGGCATACTATAAGAACACAAACCGTATTAAAACAATGTAAATATTATATGTAAAAAACACCTTTACGATTCAAGTAATAAATATTAAGTTTTATAGCCTAATAATGTAGCAATCTTATTTTATTTCTAACTTAAGCTTGTATAAAAAAATACTACACTTAACAGCTACATACGATATTGTTTTGTTTTAAAATAAACATCTTTTTTTTTCTTCTTCATAATTTAGGGGTTAGTCCTATTATTTCCAATTTTGCCTTTTAGTTAGTCCTGGGATGCTGATGTCCAGATTTCGTGCCATCATTTTGGGGGTCGTCCTTGGGGTCTCTTTGTATTCAGCTTTTTCTCCCTTGCCATTGTTGCCAGTCTGTTGTCGTTCATCCTATTTACACTAGCTGAAACCCGCGGCATATGCCGCATTTAAAATGTACGACGACTTTAATAACTTTTGTTGCACTAAAGAGAGTTTTATAAACACGCTAGAGATTGGCAGTAAGGAAAAGTTCCAAAATATATTTTTTCAAATGGAAAGTCTCTGGAAAGGAAACGCTCGCCTCTGGAAGGCGTCCTAATTAATACGACGTTGTTGGAACGCAGTAAAAAAAAATTGCGGAAAGAATTGTTCTACAAGTTAAGAAAAGTGAGAGTTTTCCAGTGAATGTGAAAGTTTTACGTGAGCATGGAAGAATGACGTGACATTACAAAAAAAAATTCTTTTACACACGTCTACTATGGCAAATGCTACACCAAATACATACAATATATACAGTTCACATTTAATTATATATATTTATTCCTAATTCAGTACGTAAAACATGCTTAGAGCCATGTTTTTGATAACGGTGATAAAATTTAGATTACATTTAGATTTTAGTTTATTGGCATACATGTTTCACGTCAGCGTACAAACAATTTCCAGAGTATTTTATACCACATTGAATATTATGTATCTTCGGATGAAAAATGTTATTATTTGGCCTGAACGAGATCAGCTGATTAAATCAATGCCAGAATGCTTCAAGGTAGCATTTGGCAACAAGATTTCAGTAATAATCGATTGTTTTGAGATGAGAGTGAAAAAATCAAGTAGCCTTGAAGTACAATGTACTACATGATCTACGTACAAACAACATAATACGGTAAAGGTACTAATAGGCATCACTCCTCCTGGATCAATATCATTTGTATCACATGGATATGGTGGCAGAATAAGCGATAAAGGTCTAACATTTGTGGGATTTTAAACAATCTCTTGCCAGAAGATTTTGTATTGGCAGATCGTGGCTTTTTAATAAAAGACTCCGTAGGACTACATATGGCCACAGTGATTACGCCTGCTTTTCTAAAAGGGATACGGCAGCTCGATCCAAGGGATATAGAATCAACCAGGAATATAGCAAGCGTGAGGTAGTGCAAGTATATTGTTACAATAATTATCTTAATTATATCTTTTTTTCAGAATACACGTCAAACGCGTTATTGGTGTCCTTTGTCAAAAAAATACAGCTCTTCACGAAACGATGCCTATGTTCCTGGCAAAAAAGAAAACTGACGATGTTGCTGTGGTAGATCAGATATTAACAGTTTCTTGTGTAATCGTAAATTTATGCTCTCCTATAATTGTATAATTATGAAATAAATTGTATTAACAAAGTTAATCTAATTATTTTTACTTTAATAATCATATCTACAAAATTATTAAAATTAGTTAATTAAGAATCTAATGTTAATACTATCCACTACCATTTATTATATAATGTAAAATTATTTGATTATCTTTTTCTGCATGTGGCCAATTAATAAAAAGCAAAATTACAATATCACATAGCAAAAATTATTAAATAGTACCTATACGATAAGAAACATAAGGATATTTCGAAACTATGTAAGTTACATTAACAATCAATAAAATTACACATGCTGTCTACACAACATAAAAGAATAATTAATGTCTAAATTAAGTATGAAAAATAATTTTTCCGTTGACCGCTTCTTAATTTCAATATTAATGAATTATTTTTCCTAAAAAGGGATGGATTAATAGAAGTCATTAATACACTGTTTTTGATTAATCCACTCTTTTTCATTAATTAACTGTGTTTGTGATTTTGACGTTTTGATATTTTGCATGGAGGTTAGTTCTATTAATCAAATTTTTCGCCACAAAAAAGATTTTGCGGTCAACGAAAAATTTTTGTAATCAACTCGTTTGTGGGCGATTAATACTCTCAACTATTAAAGGCACTCACTCGCTATCGCTCGTTCGTGCTTTAAACAGTTTCGATTATTAATCGCCTTCATTACCACACTTGGTTAAATAACTATTAATGCATAAAGCATAACGGATATTTTGAAGCTATTTAATATTTATTTATTGTGACATCTCTAACAGGTGTTACCGTTATTACAAGAGATGCAGTGTAGATATATTCTGCTATATGCAGGTATGCATGCGTTATAGCATGTCAATTAAAATTAAAATAATCATCCTAACTAAAATAAACTTTAATCATGGTTGCAGAAGATGGATCGATGCCGTAACTTGCTACTATGACTTCCCGTACTGATTGGTAAATTTAAGTCTTAAAAATTTGTTACATCAATAGTTCATTTTGTTTCATTTTAGTTATAATACTTTTTTACAACAGATGCAAACATACTGTATGGAGCTGACAAATCAATGTTGAGCAGTATGTAAATTTGATTCACAAGCTTTAATATATCAGTAATCGGAATTCTGGTATAAAAAGAAGGTACAAAGAATAACTGTGAAAAACGAACAGGCCTAGCGGGTACTCTTAAAGTTAATAGCGAAAGCAGCTTGCTATCGTTAATCTTATTATTCCATAATTTATAACAAAATTTTAATGAATTTAAGGTACATAAACAATCAAAATATTTACATAACAGTACAAAATAACAGAATAACTAATGTCTAGATTAAGTATGAAAAAGAATTGCAATGGATAAAGTATAAAGAATATTTCGAAGCCATTTATGCTAAATAAACAATCAACATATTTACAAATTCTATCAACACAGAATAACAAAATAATTCTATTTATATACTGTTCCACAAATGTACTGGACCACCCATAAAAAATGTATTTATTACATTACGTCGCAATATACCGGGTGCCCATTCTCAAAGTCGAACATATGCAATTAACATTAGTGCATTCACTCGTTCTTCATTCAAATAATTAATTTTTCTGTAGATAATTGTAACAGACGTTGACAGAAAATACCTGATTTACGCCAACTAATTACCATTTGTTTTGACAAATGCTATCGAACTTGAAAAGCAAGGCATGGCATATTTAAAAATTCCCAAGTTTTAAATTAGTATTTTAAAATAAAAATTGCATCTTGAATATTATTATTGGTATCATTTGATGCGTAATAATTTTATCTTTCCATTGATACCATTACCTTCCCTGTAAGTTGAATTGGCGAGCAGGGATCGGCAAAAACGTTCAATACAATGTTAATTCCCTATGTTCGACTTTGAGAACGGACACCCGGTATATATATATACAGTGTGTTCCCGGATAGGTGAAACGACTCTTGTGAAAGGTAAAAAATTCTCGATTTAAATTTTCATTTTTTGGGGTTTAGCCCTGCTTGGTTAAAGGCGAATTTCTAACATCATTTCAGTTTTGAAAAATCAAGTATGCCTTGGAAATTTTCAAAAAATCTATTTTTCTGTAAGGTAAAGTACCCTTTATGTGGCAAATACGACAAAAAGTTATAAAGAAAAGTTGTTTAGAATCAACATCTAGGCCCCTATACCAAATTTCAAAATCCGCGGTCAACTTTGATTTCTCACATTTTCTTTCAAGTTTATTTTCCAAATCAAAGAATTTTATTTTTAACAAAGTGTTTTTATTATGAAATAAAAAGCGTTGTTAAAAGTATTTGTTTTTCCAATAAAAATCTTTGTTAAATCTAAAATTCTTTGATTTGGGACCTAAACATAAAAAGAAATTGAGAGATCAAATTTGGCTGAGGATTTTGGAATTTGGTATAGGGGCTTATGTGTTGATTCTAAACAACTTTTTTTAATAACTTTCTGTCGTATTTGCCACATAAAAGGTACTTTACCTCACAGAAAAATAGGTTTTTTAAAATGTCCAAGGCATACTTGACTTTTCAGAACTGAAATTATGTAGGAAATTCGCCTTTAACCAAGCAGGGCTAAACCCCAAAAAATTAAAATTTAAATCGAAAATTTTTTACCTTTCACAAGAGTCGTTTCACCTATCCGGGGACACACTGTATATAAAAGCTTTTGTTTTATAGTATACTCATATTAAGCATATTTAATTTCACTATTCTCAAATATCATCTGAAGAATTAACAAAATCATATTAATAAAATTAAAAAATTATGAAACTATAAAAAACTATATTTCACAAAAATAAGAGGAATCACAAAAAAAGGTTAATTAATAGTTCTTTGAGTCTCTCCAGAACGTTTAAAAATCTTCGGCAACAATTCGGTATACTTTGTATGCAATGTGCTATCAATATTTGGGCAAAATTCAAAATTTTAAAATGATAATATTTTATTAATGAACTTACTTTTCTTTAAACAGATTTATGAAAAGAAATGCTTTTATAGTGACACAATCATGAAAAGTTACCAAAAATTTCATGACTGCCCTTTTGGAAAATATTTTTAAAAATTGCACCAATATATGCAAATGGTCCAGTTCATTTGTGGAGCAGTATATTTACAGAGTTCACATAACCACTTTCCTTTAGGAATTTTTTTAATTGTAGGCATGCTGAATGGTACCATTTTATTCTACATTTTCTGTCATAATATTTTACCATTTGTTGGCCGTCGTCTGGTTTCCTACAGTGACACCATAGCTGCAATCCATAATTAAAATAGGTACATAACATTGTAACATATAATTCACAAAAATACAAACCTCTTCATCATATGTGCCTATTACGATGTCACTGGAAATTGAACCAACACCTATAGCTCGCATGTCCATGGGGATGTCGTCTGAACTTGGACCAGCACTCGTAGATGGCATATCCATGGCGATGTCACTACAACTTGAATCCAAACCAGTGGTCATAGATGGCAGAACTAATGTTAGAATCTAGTAATTTCCAAGTTTTGTATTGGTAACATTTTTGACATCTATCATATTGCCATTAAATTGTTAACCTTATTTAAGCTAAACGACACAATAAACCGGAGGCGTACTCAACATTGTGGTATGGCACATTTCAAAACAGAATTAACAACACACACAAAAATAGCGACAATAGCAATAACAGAATTAACAAAATCAACAGCAATTTTCACACTTTGACTTGCACAATATCGCAAGATAGTCCAGTTACATTAGACGGACAACCGCAGCATCTGCCAAACAAATTCAAGTGAGCTGAAATTTTGCATACACCTTTATTTTGACATTTCAAATAACATCTCAAAAGTCCCCATCGATATTGCGCTTGCGTTTTGAGTTATTCAAGGTCAAATGTCACAGAAATAAGTTTTTTGCAAATATCTCGCTTTCTATGGGTCGTATGACTTTTTTAGTTATTACAAAAAATGAAGGCTAGGAAATTCTCTACAAAAAAGATTATATGTATAGTTTTTTTACATACAACTAACCGTTCAGTAAATAACACAATATTAAGTTTTGCAGACGGGTTTTACTTCTTTTGACGATAAAGAAAGTATTGGATTCACCCCAAAAATTCGGAAATTGGGTTTTCAACAGATCTTCACGTTTTAGAGTCCCCCGGACCCCAAAAAACATGTTTTTGCTCATTGGTCTGTGTGTCCGTCCGTCGGTCTGTGTGTCCGTCCGTCGGTCTGTCTGTGAACAGAATAACTCATAAACGAAAAGAGGTATGGCGTTGAAACTTCATATATAAGTTTTTTGTACTATCTAAATGCGACAGCAAGCTTCTGAAGAAAATCGCATAACCGGTGTGAGATAAGTGATTTTTCAGTTGAATACCTCTAAAATTCAACTTGAAAATCACTCATCTCAATCACTCCACATTAAAAATGTAATAAAAATGTAAAGTTTGAAAAAACCGTTGGAGCCGTTTTTGAAACACATCATACTTCCGGTTATGCGATTTTCTTCAAAAGATAGCTGTCGCATTTAGATAGTACACAAAATTTATATATGAAGTTTCAACGCCATACCTTTTTTCATTTTTGAGATATTCTGTTCGCAGACAGACAGACAGACCAATGAACAAAAACACGTTTTTTGGGTTCAGGGGACTCTAAAACGTGAAGATCTGTTGAAAATTCAATTTAGAATTTTTGGGGTGAATGCAATACTTTCTTTATCGTAAAAAGAAGTAAAACCCGTCTGCAAAACTTAATATTGTGTTATTTACTGAACGGTTAGTTGTATGTAAAAAAACTATATAGTCTTTTTTGTAGAGAATTTCCTAGCCTTCATTTTTTGTAATAACTAAAAAAGTCATACGACCCATAGAAAGCGAGATATTTGACATTTTACCTTGAATAACTCAAAACGCAAGCGCGATACCGATGGGGACTTTTGAGATGTTATTTGAAATGTCAAAATAAAGGTGTATGCAAAATTTCAGCTCACTTGGATTTTTTTGGCAGATCCTGCGGTTGTCCGACTAAGGTAACTGGACTATCTTGCGATATTGTGCAAGTCTTTTTTCTATAAAAGTACGATTTGTTGTGATTCCTCTTTCGTCAAGCCAGCATCCCTAATATCATTTAATATGTGCTCAAAAGTTACAGGTGTATGCAAAATTTCAGCTCACTTGGATTTTTTTGGCAGATGCTGCGGTTGTCCGACTAAGGTAACTGGACTATCTTGCGATATTGTGCAAGTCTTCCTTCTATAAAAGTACGATTTGTTGTGATTCCTCTTTCGTCAAGCCAGCATCACTATGTGCTCAAAAGTTACACCTTGTTTTAATTTGCCTAGAACACACAAAAAATTTACAGAGCGATGACAGTTGTAAATTGTTTCTTACTGCCATCCGCCAGCAATTTAGATACGATGACAAAGTGCGTCCTTCAATTTGGTCTTTCCACTGGTGAAATGCTGAAAAGCATGTATCATATGAATGACTATATTATATCAAATGATTTTAATGACCTACCTGAAGAATTCATTATACTCAATTTTCACTTTATGTACACTTGACAAATGGTTTCGCAAGTCAGCATAATTTGAACAGGTATACCTTTGAACAATTTCCGAGTGGGCATAAGTATGATTTTTTGTGAAAATAATAAATGTAAATTCCAAACTTTATTACTTTAACCACACATATTACACAAACGGCAAAGATCGGTTACGTCACCGATGGCATCGGCAGCTCGGCACCACTCGGGTCAGAATATGCAGGGTTGCCAGAATGAATACATGCGCGTTTTAAAATGGTTATTTAACCAACAAGTGTGTTAATAAAGGTGATTAATAATCGAGAGATTTTAACGCGTGAGCGAGTGGAGCGAGCGAACGCGTTAATGAGCGAGATAATTAATCACCGATTAACATAAGAGTTGGTTACAAGACTTTTCCGTCAATCGTATGTTTATTAAAATCCATCAAAAATATTTATTAGTTTTGACATTTCAGATACATTTGAAGTTTAGTACGTATGGTTGCCGATGCCGGAGCAATTTTGCGGCAATTAAAATACTTGGCGGTTGGAAATCCACAACTGTTGCCGAAGGATACATTGAGAACTCGATAGGTATAAAATACAAACTGCCACAAAGATATTGAGCGAAGCGTTTTCTAATGTAAATATTTATATTAATAAATCCACGGAATAATTTAACCTTTAGTTTTGACATTTCAGATACATTTGACGTTTAGTACGTATGGTTGCCTATATAAAATCATTGCGAAAACGGGTCTATTAATGCATGATTTTTTAGACAAAATCATGCATTAATGAGTCGATATATAAACGATTGACGGAAAATGTGTTTTTGTAGAAACGGTTTCAGAATGTACCAGATTCGTAGAATTTTACCAGGTCTGGCAACGCTGCTAATATCAAGACCACGCCCAAAATTCTAACTGATCATAGACCACGAGTTGATATGTTTGACCTTGGGAACTGTTCTGCTTTATTATAGAGTTATGATGGCTATTCCAATTCCGCCGTCGTGTTCTCACCCATCTCACAACATCTTATACTTTGCATGCTTCTCTGATGTTTTCGCTCCTTACTCTGTCTCGTAGGGTAACGTCTGTTATCTGCCTTAGGGTGTTCCTCTGTGTTGTTCGCATAATGCGTTTAGTATTGGCTGTTTCAGCTCGGGTGGTTCTAACATCCAAAATTTGTGTGGGATGTACATTTCTGTTGGTGATAATGTAATCTATCACAGACTGGTGTCCTTTCGAGATTGACCACGTGTATATATATTGGTGCTTATGTGGATAATAAATGTTGTTGATGCGGAGTTGGTTTTGTGCGCATATGTCTATTAACATTTCACCGTTTTCGTTTACTACGTTCTCATTAAATCTTTGCTTTACGCCGTTGATTATTTCATTACCGATTCTTGCATTGAGATCTCCCATTACAAAGGTTTTTTGTTTCGGTATTTCATCTAATAACTTTTGTAGGTGGTGATAAAACATCTCTTGTCCTCTAGGTTTGTTGATATCAGGTGCGTAAGCGCTGATAATGTGTATTATGTCATTGCCAAATTTTAGTATCACGTGAAGTAATTTATTGTTGATGTATTCTATGTTGTCTATTTGTTCTTCAAAATTTTCATGCAGTAGTAATCCAACTCCTGCTTGAGCTCTTTGATTTTTGTTCTTTCCATTATAGATCAATATATAGTTCTGGTACCTGTTTGTCCCGTTTCCCTTCTTCTTGATCTCTGAGATGACTCTCACATCGATTTTATGTTTGTTCATCTCGATTATGATCTCTTTGTCTTTGTTATTCTAGGAGGTTATATTCCAGCATTCTATACGGAGTACTTTCGTTTTCCACACTCGTTTTTCCTTGTTCTCGCAGTGTCGTTTATCCGTGGTTTCCGTCCGATGTCCGAGGCTTGGTTATTAGTTCTGGGAGCATTATTTAGCTTTTACGGCGCGGCGGGTAGGCCGCTAACCCGTTCCGTCAACGCTTTTAGTCGCCTCTTACGACAAGCAGGGGTACTGTGGGCCTATTCTAACCCCATCCCACAGGGGTAAAAAGACATGATAGTATAATTTTTGTTGCTGGGCCACTTCAATTTTTGAGCAGTTTATTTGATATTTGTTTAGGGAATTGGTACATTGGCAACTAAAACTTATGCAACTGCTTAGTGCCGTGCGCCTTTGGTACGTGCTTAGTTAGTCTAAATCTAAATGCTAATCCGCCACTGGATACTAGTGGTAATACAAGCAGTACAGGTATTCTTACATTATGATATAGCAGGTTGAGATGTGGTAGCATTGTCATATGGGGCTGTTTAGTTAACTTTTCACGAATCCCATAAACGCTACTAGTCTTTGGACTCCACTAATTCGGTATGATACATTACTACGGTTTGCCTATTACTTTGCTGTAGGTTTCTTTTAAAACTATATTGTATAGGACGCGGAAGTTCTTTAGTTGATATATGCAGATAAATTAGTAGTTGTAAACATTTTGATAACACTTAGAGTTATGTACGCTTCAGTATAATATGGTCGTTGAAAAATGTACCTAGTGGTATTTATTACAAAACTCACTAAGAATTATCCAGATGAAAACTGTGGGAACCATCGTAAACGGATAACGTATAACAAAAAACTAAATAGTATATACTATGTTTTTTGGACCAATGAAATCTCAATTACAGACTTGACTGTCTGTTTTAAGCCAGCTAAAGTACTTGATTGCATTTTTTATTGTAGAACTCCACTACACAGAATTTAAGAAATCAAATTTGATGATTTTGATACATTAATTTTGATTCATCGACATGATAACTATAGTTATCTGACACAACTAAATAAGAATATAAAAAATCAATTTGCAATTCTACCAATTAAGAAGGTTTTACTTTTACTTTCTTTAAAAACCTTTTCATCGTGTTGACTTTGATAAGACCCGCGAAGAAAAGTTTCATTTAGTGTTTTGAACTTCTTGAGTTCTTTTCACACTAATGCATTGTTATAAACAAAATCTATGTATTTATAGTATTAATACTGCTAATTGATTTTTTAGTTTTATTTGACTACTGTTTCTAACAGTTTCTCTTTGGATAAAGAAAACCAACTATTGCATGGCGTCGGTAAACTTACATCTGAAGTTTTATAGAATGAAATAAAATTCTCTCAAAAATACACATGAATACAGATAAATAGCTAATCTAAACAGCAAGGAGAACCTTAGACTCGGTACCAGTCACAAACGATTCAGTCCATATTCGATTTTAGGAATTAGTTAAACCCCTATGTTTTTATTATCATTTATTTTTGTGCAGGAATCGGATACTATACTGCCCTTGACTTTGCTACGCGAGGTGCTAGGGTAATTTTGGCCTGCAGAAATTCAAAGAAGGCGAAAGAAGCAAGAGCAAAGATAGTGTATCTTACTGGAAACCCCAATGTTGTCGTAAAACTCTTACATTTAACTTCACTCGAATCCATACGACAATTCGCCAGTGAAATTGTAGCAACAGAAGAGAGGTTAGATATTTTAGTCAATAATGCAGGTGTTGCAAACTTTCGTGATGTAATGACAGATGATGGTCTAAGCTTATTAATGCAAGTTAACTATTTTGGTCCATTTCTTTTGACCCATTTATTACTTGGTAACTGTATAACTTCATATTCTTCGCTATGTTTTAGAGAGTTTAAAATGTTGGTGTGTATAACTTTACTGCCACAGGCTCCAGCAGTGTTTTATTTACTGAAATAGATGAGAAGCAACAATTACATCCACTTTAATTAACTATTATTGTCTTTTTAAATTTACAGATTTGCTGAAAAGGTCTACACCTAGTAGAATAGTGAACGTATCGTCTTTAACAGCTCACATTGGAACAATACAGTTAGAGCAACTGAACATTCCTCCGAAAGGCCTGCACTTTGATGTTTTGGATTATGCAACTTCTAAACTTTGCAATGCCATTTTTTCCAACGAACTAGCTCATAGATTGGAAGGAACTGGCGTTTATGTAAACACAGTTCATCCAGGTGCTGTCAATACCGATCTATTCAAAAAACTTACTACAATATTTGGAAGAATGTTACAGGTTTTTGCAAAACTGGTTTATATGGTAAAACTTAGAGTGAACTTATTGGATGTGGTACATTTAATTTTTTATAGGCTCCAATAGAGGGGGCCCAAACTTCCATATACGCTGCCGTTTCTAAAGATGCAAGTGGTGTTTCAGGCGCATTCTTTGGGAATTGTAGTAAAGGTTTCATGCCTGTGAAAGCTAAGAATATACTATTGGCTAAGCAACTTTGGGAAAAAAGTGAAGAAGCAGTAAAATTGACGTTCGAAGAAAAAATTTAGTGTTTAACAGGAATAGCGTGCATACATAATATTGTTCAGTTGAAAAAGCCTACCAAAGAATTATCGAATAAGCTGTTTGGAAGTAATAGAATTTCTATGATATTATTATACAAAGTAACCTGTAATTAGCAAAGCGAAATGTTATAATAAAATATAAAATAGTGTTAGATTCATCTGTATTTGGTACCACTTATTGTACATAATACTAGCTAGAGATTTAAAGAAATAATAATTAAACAGCAAAACAAAAGAAAATGTATTAACTAAGGCTGCTGTATAAAGACCAACACATAAATTTGTATTACGAGTCGTCTTCAATTTATCGAATCTATGTTCCCAAGGTATGCATTATTTCATTAAAATTAATATTATGTTCAGCTAAGAATTTACAATTGACGTGCAGCGTTCATTTAATCTTACCTTTTTTAAAATCCCTACTGTTTTGTAAAAAGGTTAAACTTCCCTGGCTCGGAATTAAGTTTTCACTGCGTGACCGGCTCTACAAAATTTCAGTAGGACAAGCCTGGACGAAAAATAACACTCTAATTTTAACTGCTATATTGTATTAAACAGTAACAATTACCAATATATACAGCGTACCCAACTTAAATGTAAGCAGCTTTAAACAGGTGAGTATGCAACACATACACCATTCGCCATTAAAATGTAATGTGTGTTGCATACTCACCTGTATAAAGCTGCGTAGATTTAAGTTGGGCATCCTGTACATCCATTACTTTTCGAAGAAGTTTGATTTCCCCAAGCACATATTTAAAGAATGAAAGGAAAAAGATGGTGGCAAAGTGCACCCGCCGCAAGCTGCATCGGAACTGACCGACTGCAACCGCTTTTGGTGGTAAAACTTATAAAGGGTAAACAACCCATAAGCGTCTTTCGGCAGAGGCGGCCCCAAATTTAAAAATTAATGAAATCTCTAACTGGCCGGCCGCCTTGAAATCACTTGATTTCAATAAAGTTTGTAAAAATAATAATTGAGTTACATTCATGAAAATTACTAAATCTAAACCTACATATATCATATCAAATACACATGGAAACATTGAACACTAGCACTATAATCTAACACGAACTACTCGGAATTTCCCATCTTTATACTCCCGGTAACGGTAACACATAAAATTTGTTGACTCCTTTGTTGATAAGGTTGCCGTTGGAAATCCGAAGAGTAACGGATCTAATTATACCGTCCGAAGACGCATGGATCTCGACCACCCTACTTAGAAACCATTGCAGAGGAGGTGAATTGTCCTCTTTTATCAATACTAAAGAGTCGAATTGTAATAATCTGGGCAAGTTTTTGGACCATTTGGTTCTTCGTTGATATTCTGGAACAACTTATATACTGCATCGACGCCAGAAATGTTGTACCAGACGGTGGATACGCTGATATAATGTCAACTTATGTTGGTTGGTGTCTAACAGGTTAGATTCCGAAATGGCATAAAGAGACTAGGCTATTAGGAAATTACCTGGAATAAGTGGATTGGTATCGGATGGGTCTGTAGATAAAGGACATAATGAGCATGAATTCAAAATTGTTTCTATTTGTATTAAAGAGTAATTTAAAGCGGTATTCCCCAATATCTTTTTAAGTGAGTTTTTATATTCTTAATACCACTTTTCTAAATACCAGCTTTATGAAGTTTTTTTTAGAAATAATGAAATCCAATTTAATACCTTTATTTGCCACAAAACTTGAAATTCCTTCATTTGTATTTTTTGATACTAAAGAAGTATAAAGTATTTTCAGATCGGTTGAGGCGTCTTTGAAATTAGTAGCATTATCTGTAGTTATTGAAATAGGCATACGTCTGCCACCAATGAAACTCTTTATCACAGCTGTAAATGCATTTGTAGTAAGATAGGTGACTACCTCGAGATGCATAGCTCTAGTCACCAAGCAAATAAATAAACAAACGTGAGATTGGATATGTTTTGCGCAGCGCAGTTTTCGATCTTTGATCAAGATAAGACCCACGTAATCAATTTCTGCATAGGGAAATGCTGGGGTGCCAACTTATAAGCGTTTAGCGGGTAAATCGCCTATCGTAATGTCGTAGACTCTTGGATTAATGCGAAAACCTTTGATGAAATTATGAGTAATTTACTTAGTTGCAGTCCTACCCAATATAGGCCAGTAATGTTCGCGTATAACAGCTAAAAACTGTTGAGGGCCACAATGCAGTAAAAGTTTATGGTAATGTTGAAACATTATTTTAGTAAAGGGATGAGTAACAGAATAGGAAACTTTTTATTAAAAGGATAGTCGGAATTTTGTATCCCGTCCACTACTCTTAAAATGTCGTCCTTGCCCAAAAATGGATTAAGAGATAAACTGTTCGATCTGCTTTTTAAAGGTTGTTTACCTTTCAACAGTTTTATTTTTTCAGAAAATGATTCAGACTGAAACAATCTCACTAAAATATGTAAAGCATTTTTCAATTTTGAAGTATGCAAATTACCAGAGTATACGCACGACTTAAATAATAGAAAGCATTTAGCCACTTCTCTATTTACGGATAACCAGCTGATTGTAGCAGATTTCTAGGATTCACTACAAAAAGCAGCTTATAAATTACAAGTGATGGAGGATCACAATCTCAAAATCTCAATAAATAAAACGAAAATAATGGCATTTTGCGGTAACGAACCAGTTCGATCGAAAATTATACTAAATAACAAAATTATAAAACAAGTAAATCGTTTCACATGCCTGGGCTGTATAATATCATATCTTGAAGAAACTGACATACAAATAAAGAATAAAAAATTTAATTACTACAACGGTACGATAAAAAGAACACTCAAAAATAAAGTCCGACCGGACACATTGATGAAATTCTACAAAGTGGCTTCCGTTCCCGCTCTTACATATGACAGCGAATGCTGGGTTCTAACAAAGCAAGATGAACATAAAATAGCAAATTCTGAGATGCAATTTCTACGACCTACAGCTGGATACAGCCTACGGAATAGAAAGCGAAATGCAGGTATAAGAGATGAGCTTAATATTTATGACTTTAATTGTAAAATAAAAGACTACAGACAACGTTGGCAAGAACACCTGAAAAGAATGGAAAATGATATACTACCCAAGAGATATAGATATAGAGCAAAAGGAAGAAGAAATCTAGGAAGGCCGAAAAAGATATGGAAAGATCAAACAAACAAATACAGAATGAACGTAATATCGCAACGGATGAACGTCCAAAGCTTGAAGGAGAAGAAGAAGAAGTATGCAAATTAACATCGGTTTGATCAATTTTCAAAAGTTTGCAATTATTTTTAAAACGAGTTATCCAAGCAACAACGCACTGAATTTTCTTTTTATTATTGTACTCAGCCAACAACCGTTAGGCCAATTATAGGCGTCGCTGTACATTCATGAGGACTTCCAACTCCACTAACGACTGTCATGATGTTATTATGACATCCGAGACCAACTATTTCCGTGGCATCCGTACCACGAGGCGCCGAGAGAAGCAGGCGTGGAACTCCCATCCAAGTTCTAACCAGAAAGAGCGTTGCTTAACTCTACTGATCGTACGTGGACGCTTGTTCAAGCTACACCACCCGATACCTGCTTACTAAAAGAAGAAAACTGAGTAAAAATGGTAGGAGGTTGAATGTTGCAAAAATTGAAACTGGACTCAACCTTTATTTTAAATTCAAAAATAGGTGTATCACTACATTGAGTTGAAGTAAGAAATAATGGATCATGTCACCAAAGGGAGTTTTTTTATTAATTCAAGAGGAGATATGTCCCTAGAAACCAAATCTGCTGGATTTTCTTTCGACGGATCATAAAATAAATCTTGGGATTTAGACATTTCCTGAATGGATGCTATTCTGTTTGAAACAAAAATTTTGTATTTGTTTGGGATTGACCTTATTCAGTTCAATACGATAGTCGAATCGCATCAAATTGAAATTTGTGAAAGGAGATATTAATAGAATTTTTAATTTTCTGCATTAATTCTACAAGAAGCACAGCAGCACACAGCTCAAATCTGGGTATAGTAGTGCCATGTAAAGGAAATACTCGTGATTTTGAGCACAATAATTGTGCAGAAACATTTTGATAACAATCAGTGCATCTAATATACACACAGGCACCCTATGCAATTGAACTACTGTCACTAAGCCCGTGAAGCTCTATAGTGACGGAATTTTTGGTAATAGCACATCTAGGATAGCAGCAGGGGCGTGAACCTCGGATTCGTTTACCTTAAGGGCCTCTGTATAACTCAAAAGAAAAAACACTTACTGATCTAGCTCGAATGAAATTTATTGGGCGCCACCCTATAATTCAGAGCAAATAACTTTGGGCCAGGGATCCCGAAGAAACCATTCCTTATCACAACTGCTGAGATAAAATACTAAGGGCATCTCTGAAGGAAACATAAAAAACCAAGACCAATATAGGTATATGAGCTTGTTTATTCGTTACATTAACCTTGAGCATTCACTGACCTGGTTGTACTTAGCAACTACACACATATTCGAAAATATACTTAATTAGAAATATCATAAACAGTGTATCCGTTTATTTTTAATAAAGCACAATACAAGTTTAATTCAGTTCTGGTTTATCTTATACTCTGATAATTAATTGTAGATATCTAGCAGCGGTTCATGAAAGTGATTTCTTATTTTAAATTACGGTGAGAATAACCACGATATGAAAGAAACTCAATTACGGTAGCCAACAACCACCCAACGATTAATCAGTAACGCCTTTATAGGTAACCGCATTTCAATACAACAGATTACTTAAAACAAAGCCAAAAAAAAAACAATCGATGGAAATTAAATTTTCTTTAGTAAAGGGCTTATGGCCCATTAACACAGGAATAATCAATGAATCGAAACTCGCGCTCGCAACCACCACTTATAGTACATAACAAGTGGTTCCAATTGTTTTAATCAAAAGTAATTTTGAAATATACGGGCGACGGACATTGAGATCTCAACTACTTGACCACATATTTTTATGTCACCTCTAGGGTGGGAACGCAGGGCTGATTTTAAGCACTAGATTGCAAGGTTGACTGTAATTCAAATTTTAACTCGGACGCACACTGTATATGCAACCGGTAGGGTAGAAATCTATATTCCTGATCTGTTCTGTGTTCGTAATCTTAACCCTCAATTACTAAAACTCACGTTAATTATATAATAATAATAATAAATATATTATATATTATATAATTAGAACGGATGGGACATATAGAAAAAATGGCAATTATAAACTAACAAATATACTGACGAAGTAGCGACCAACATGCAGAAAATTACACGAAATTCAAAAGAGGTGGAATAAGAAACTGAAATATGCTAATTGAAGACAGATCCGAATGGAACACGATCGTAGAATAAGCCATCGCAGGTTGTAATCGCCAAAGGAAGAAAAAGAATAATCTAATATTAGTTTTGATGTTCAGCTCATGACTAATGAACAGTTTTTCCAGTAATATAAACGTGGTGAGGATCTATTCGGTTCCACTAGTTGGTAACCGTGCCACTGAGATAAATTCTTTTCCCAACTCTTATTATATTTTTTAAGACTGTTTGCAAATAAGTATTAATATATTGTCATCTAATCAAATATTATTGATTCGTTCTACATTTACTAGTGTTGCTTTTGAAGAATTCGCTAATGGTGAACTAAATATTTCTTAAGAACATGTACCTTATATGTAAGATGTAGTGTATGAGTCTAATGAAAAGTTTTTATAATCCGAAAATCCTTATCTATCCTTATCTGCTTTGGTGTGTCTATTACTTTGTTGCACATGGTCAACTCCTTCCGACAGTCGAGTCGATGGAGCTAAAGATTGTATAGATACCGTTTCAGGCTTTTCAAGAATGCTTCATAAGATAACTCATAAGGTTAATCTTAGGAGTGGCGCTACACTTTTTGGATGTCACCTTTTTTAGAATGGTGTAACAACCCGCAAGAAATTGCGTTTATATTTATAAATCTTATAGTTTTGAAGTTGTCAGGAGGAAGAATAAATCAAAGCCGCCCCTGCATAAATAACATTTATTGCGAACGCAAAAGTTCATTTTCTAAGAACGAAAAGACTACATCGTTATAATCCAAGAAGCGGTTGAATTACATCCGGTGTTAATTAACCGAAAGCTTTCTCAGAATAAAGAAGTGCCGAATTGGCAGGCAGTGCAAAACGGCGTGGGATATGCAGAATTTGCAATCCCCAGAGCGCGACAGTTCTAATTCAAAAATGCTATCTTGCAAAACGGGAGAGTACGAAAGACATTCGTTTTTGTCCCGAAAGAAAATTACCTTTTGGGGAACGCGAACTGGACAGTCAGTTTTCCTCGGGGTCCGCGAGATAATAAACTAATTACCGGCAAAACCCGTTTTCGGGAGTACCGCGTCCTAAGTCAAAATTGAAAGTTATATTCAAATCGTTATGTGACTAGTGCATGTGACAAGCCACTCAAAATGCAAGGATTACCGACCAGGGGATCAAAAATCTAGCCGAACATATTTAAATTACCTAAGTCAATTCGGGCGTACCGCAAATAAATAAAATTAACATTCACCCTCCAAGTTCTAGCAACGGCACCGGGACAAAGGTCAGTCATTTATGTGTATTTTATTAACCAGGGCTGCTATGTTTATTCTTTCCTTCCAAAGTAAATTGATGTCATAAAAATTAAGCATAATTTTAATCAATCCTTTTTACGAAGCTACAGTTAATTAACCATTGATCAGATAGGGTAAAATTAATTTGTACTTGATCCACATTTTTAAGTTCTTTTAATATAAGTTATTTATTCTTTTCTGGGTGTTTTATTTAACCATAACTCGTAACTTACAACCCCTAAGTTATCGCACAGTGGTCAGAATGAGATTTCGACCTCTTAGGACAATTAGTAATATACGGGTTTGAATCAACCCCTATATCACACAAACGTGGCAGCACGTAAAACTGGTAACCAGGGGGTTGGGAAAAACAACCCCTTGGTTATAATGGCTACAAAAGTGGATTTAAGCTGTTGTATAAAAATGTTCCCCGTTTGAATGTCGTAATCGTCCAAAGGTTTAAGCACCTCCCCAGGTACTTTCTCAAGGGCGGATACTTTTCCATCCACGATTAGAGATCACTTCCCGCAGTTTTCTACAAGCGATAGTAACACCTGTAATGCCACCTGGTATTTACATATCTGTCCATTCATCTTCAAATAGCCGATATATTTATGCCACGTTGTAATCCTTCTTTGTTGATTACAGTTAGCAGCCTTGATTAAGCTGAAAAAATACTGATCGTCAACTTTCCAAGATAACTTTAGTTTGATATAACTATTTTTTTAATTTAAAATAGAAAATGGTTGAAGAAGAAATATTATACTACGTAGATGTAAAGGTTTTCATTAATTTTTCAATTTGAATCGGAGTCTGCCGGAAGACGCTTGTGAGCTGTTCACCCTTTATACATTTCACCACCAAATCGGTTGCAGTCAGTCAGTTCCGATGCAACTTGCGGCGGGTGTTCAAACCCCCGAGTAAAATCTCACAGGTTCTTCCTTCACCTAAAGATAAATTAAACACTATGTCATCTAAAGGTGTTTATCGAGTCCCTTGTTCTTGCAATGCTGTATACGTTAGTGAAACACGTCGTTCAGTAAAAACTCGCATCTCTGAACACCAGCGCTGTCTCAAGTCGGGTCTCGTTTCATCATCAGCTATCGCCGAACACCAACGCGATACCGGCCATAAGATCCTTTTTGATGACACTTCTATTATCTGCAAATCTTCATTCGTCTTTAGTGAAGCCTTTGTAATTTACAAACACCCTAACAATCTCAATCGGGATGAAAGCTTTCCCTTTTCTTCTATGTGGAAAGTGCTAATTCCTAAGCCCTGCCCACCGCCACTGAACCGCGACGGCACTTGCTGAAGCGCGATGGCCTTTGCCTATAAATTCTCACCTGTCTCCTTCCGATCGTTAGAAAAGTTTCGCCTCTGGCGTGGTTTACACATTGAGTTACCGTGCTCTTTTACTTTTCCTCCTGATGAAGCCCCTTACCAAAGTGGGCGAAACTTTGAGTTCTTCGAACTCACTAATGAAACGGTCCAATCCTGGAAGTCATTCTTGCCAAAACTGGAGAAAACAACGGTTTGTATGGATATACCACAAGTAAAAGTCTATTGACTAGTGTAAAGAAGCAGTAATCAAATGTGGGGTGGAAATGTTAAGAACATGTGGTACTATATGATGGTGGAAGCATGTGTATACCGTAGATAGAATAAAGAAAACGTCAATTACATAGTACACACCAGTGGAATGGATATAAACAGTTAAATTTGTGCATAAACATATAAAATACTTATAAAGGTATGATGTCTTCCCGATGTAATGCACATTATAAAAAATGTGTCCAGAATAAACGCTCTACATGTAGGTAAATATGGGTAATTCTGTAAATGCGTAAACGATAAAATAAAGCTTCCATAAGATTTAATACAACTCTATTTATAGATTCTTATCGTAAAATAGTTTTGATAATATATCGATACTGATATTGATAATATTGGCTGATAATTGTAGCTTTTTGTTGTAATTGTAAATTCGCATTGCATAACTAAAAGGTAAAAAATGGGCTGCTGCTTAACAGTAATTGCTTCAGTTGCAGCTATTTTGTTAATTTACAAGTTGTGGTTAAAATATGTAGTGGCTTGGGATAGGAGCTACACATGCTTAGTTGGAAAAACGGCCATTGTCACTGGTGCAAATACCGGTAAGTTAATTTGAAAACGTGATGGTATGCTCGAGTCCAGAGTTGAAGCAGCGTATTCAATGATAATGACAATTGGTCGTACTCTGCACACAACGTGAATACAGATAAATCTGGTTATGTTTCAGGAATAGGGTTCTATACAGCTCAAAATCTTGCGCAAAGGGGTGCTAAGGTAATCTTAGCTTGCAGAAATAAAGAAAAGGCCGAAGAAGCCAAAGAAGCAATTATAGAGGCTACTGGGAATCAGAATGTTCTAGTTAAACTCGTAGATTTTAGTTCGTTGGCATCGGTGAGAGAATTTGCCACGGATATTAATCAAACAGAAGAAAGGTTGGATATTTTAGTAAACAATGCTGGCGCTGTAGGGTTCGATCATGTTACCACGAAGGATGGAATGGATTACTATATGCAAACGAATCATTTTAGTCCATTTTTGCTTACCAATTTACTGATAGGTATGTACTTAAGCGTTGTTAGGATTATAAGGTTATTGAATTTAAAAAAAGGATATTTTTCATCTGATTCTAGACAGTTTTTCCTATGTAAAACCACTTTTTTATAACATAGATCAGGAGCAGTACTACTAATTTGCTTTAGGAGAGCAGTGGGAAGTTTCAGTTGTTCATTTATTGGCCGCTTTTCATTGTTTGGAAGTCACGCCCTCATTGAAAAATAAATACTATATACAATTAGGTACCTATAATTTCTTTTATAGGTTTATTGAAGAAATCGAAACCTAGTCGCATAGTAAACGTGGCATCGATTGCATCCCACTGGTCAAAACTGGACATCAACAATCTAAATGCTTTTAACCACGGAAATACGACCTATGCCAATACAAAGCTGTGCAATATACTGTTTACGAACGAACTGGCAAGGAAACTGAAAGGAACTGGTGTTTACGCCAACTCTTTGCACCCAGGATTTGTTCATACTGATATCACTAACAATTTGCCAGGAATTACTAAAGCTATCACGCGGGCCATTTCAAAATCGCTGTTTAGAGTAAGCATATGCACCTTATTTAAACATCCTTTACTACTGAACTGTTTCTGCAGAATTCTGAAGAAGGAGCACAAACTAGCATTTATGTAGCAGTCTCCAAAGATATAGAAGGGATTTCAGGAGAACACTTTGACAACTGCGCCGTCGCTTGGTTGCCCCCGATGAAGAAAACCGCCAAAGACGAAGGGTTGGCGAAAAAACTCTGGGAAAAAAGCGAGGAATTTGTCAAACTAACTGCAAACGAAAATCAATTATAAGCAAATCTGATGTTGTGCATACTATTTTTGTAGCAAATTCTAAAATATATTCTGGATAAACCATCTTCAACCATGTTTTATGTTTAAAGGTGAATCCCGATTGTACTCCAGTTAGTTTGTTCTGTTTGTTCTATTTTCTATAATCACGTTTTTGTTCGTGTAAACATATGTACCTATGTACATTTTAAAATACGCAATAAAAGACAAAAATGGTAATTTAACTAGTACGTATAAAAAAATTGCTGATGTACTATTAGAACATTTTTCAACTGTGGGTAGAAATTTAGCTAATGAAATAAAAAGAACTGCACCTTGCCCTGACATTAATCAGGACAACGACATTCCAACTGTAAGTAAAACCCTTTATCTGTATCCAGTTCAAAACCGTGAAATTAAGCAGTATATTAATGAACTGAAAAATGCTACTGCGCCTGGGCATGATTGCATCTCTTCCACTACCCTAAAAGCAATTAGCAAAACTATTTCACCTACTCTTACTAGTCTGTTTAACTTAATTTTTTCCACTGGAATTTTTCCAAAAGTATTTCAGAGAAGTGTGATTATTCCCGTGTTTAAAACTGGCGACAAAACTGATGTAAATAATTATCGTCCCATCGCACTCACATCTAATTTAGCTAAAATATTGGAAAAATGTATAAAGCATAGACTCCTTGCATTTTTTTAACAAAAATAACATTATTTCCAATAAACAGTTTGGATTTAGGCAGAATATTAGTACAGAAAATGCATTATTCCAGTTAACAAGTCGACTTTATGATGGTATTGACCATGGTAAAGTGCAGTTAGCAATTTTCTTAGATCTAGCGAAGGCTTTCGATACCGTATGTCATGAGCGCCTTCTTATCAAGCTAGACAAAAGTGGATTGCGGGATGTATCACTGCAGCTCCTCTCTGGGTACTTAACTGATAGAATGCAATGTGTAAAAATTGGGAACTATTATACGGAACAACGAGTTGTAGATTATGGTGTCCCGCAAGGTACTCTCCTTGGTCCCATCCTATTTACATTATACATAAATGATCTTATTAAATTAAATATAAATGGTGAATTTATACTATTTGCAGATGATGCAGTGCTTATTTTTGAAGGTTATGACTGGGACACAGCCAAATTAAAATCGGAACTTGGCATATTAGCCGTCAAAAACTGGTTGGACGCAAATTTGTTAACTCATAACATAAATAAAACAAAATTTATTACCTTTACATTCTATGTCGCATATCAGCCAAATTTACACACTATCAAAGTGCACTGTGGGGGCTGTAGGATTTCAAACTGCAACACTGTCTATCTATTCATAGAGTTGATCATATAAAATATCTTGGGTTAATTGTTGACCAATGCCTGCGATGGCATGAACACATTAAGTACACCACCAGTAAATGTAGGAAATTAATTTATAAGTTCATACAATTGAGGGATTTTCTGCCTATGCCCCAACTGAAAATGGTGTATTATGCCCTGGTTGAGTCATTATTAAGGTATGGTGTAATCGTTTGGGGAGGTACCTTTCCTACTACTATTCAAATTCTGGATTACGCCCAGAGGAGTATTTTAAAAGTCATGTACAAACAACCTACAGTATACCCAACAAGTCATCTCTTCGAAGAAGCAGAAGTTTTGGATTTGAAACTGCTTTATGCTAAATCCGTACTACTATTCTTATATAAAAACAAATCTCTGAAAGAAGCGATCAGCCATTCATATAACACTAGACTTAACAATGAAGGAAAAGTGGTTGTTCCGAAAATGCAACTTAGACAAAGCCAACGATTCATAACATATTTTGGACCAAAAATTTACAACTCTGGATTATATGCCAACAAGCTGACGAAATTCTTAAGCTTTAACAAAAGTGTCATATTAAAATTGCTGAGTTAATACTTATTAATTACATATATTCACATTCATATTGGTTACGTGTATGTGTTCTGAGAACAAAATATTCGTAGATTACCTATAATTTAAATTATAACAAAACAAAACTAATTTGGTGAGTAGTCAAATATTTTTCATTTGTAACTGTACTTAAGATATTACAACACTTGCACACGCAAGTACTATGTACTCATGTGCAAGCTATCCCATTTTTAATTTATTATTATTTTGTTGTTATCAATAAAAATTACAATAAAGATAAAAGTACAATCTATAACAATATTCGAATTTGCTTCTTTTTAGTATTATATATGAGGCTGGATCTGATTCCTCTACTAACCATCTTGTTCAGTATTATACAGGGTGATTCATAATTAGTGAATCAAACTGAAATAATAGATTTCTTATGTCAAAAGAAGAGAAAAAGTCTATATGAACATATGTACTTTACCAAACGGTTACCTAGATACAGGCTGTTGCTTTTTTCAAAAGTGAAATAATTGTTTCTAATTATTAATAATAACAAGGCATACCAAGTGCAGCAATAGATGTTTAGATACCCCTTGGCGGTATTCCCTAGCTGCACCACGTGCGTTACAGTGACAATACCCATAAATAAACATCATATCAGCATACTACTCTAAAGTAAACCCCTCCATCAAGTAATTAACGTAGGTACAGTTTAACAATCAAAACAGATCGATTATTAGAGCATTTAAAAACACAAATGACGTACTACTGATGAATATCTGTCAGATTTAACGAATATTTTGTTTGGCTGCACTTGATATTCCTTGTTATTATTAATAATTGGAAACAATTATGTTGCTTTTGCAACAAGCAACAGCCTGTATCTAGGTAACCGTTTGGTTAAGTACATATGTTCATATAGACTTTTTGTCTTCTTTTGGCATGGGGAATCTATCATTTCAGTTTGATTCACTAATTATGAATCACCATGTATATATAGATTAACAAACATCTATTCGCTTATCTACTTATTTATTTCTTTGCTTGAATATACTTATTTTAAAAATATATTTTAAGTTAGAGGACATAGTTGGTGAGATCTACTACTTAATATACAGGGTGTCCACGGATAGGTGATAGTGATACAAAGGAAAAACTTTTTCATTACGGATTTCTCAGAAAATTTTGATCCTACTAAAAGTTCGTGCATCCTCACAAACTAAAGATGCACTTGCCAAAATTTAAATATCTTTTTTCGCATACGGGGGAGGTTCAAAAATATGAAAATGGTCAAGAATAAAATACCCTTATTTTTTAAAATAGACGAAAATGTTATTTGAAGAAGTTGCTTAGCATTGAAACCAGGTATCGAATATAAAACTAGAGTACTTGCTCAGAAAAAAATCACTGATTTCCCCATTTTTTTCTTACCGCTCTATGTATTACCAAATGAAATACTTCAAAGTTAACTTATCAACAGATACGATAAAGGTGTACTGTCGAATTTGAGTTTCCTTCACTTAGCCACTAGAATATTATGTGATTGAAAATTTACTCTGAAGAATCGCATTTTTGTGTCAAAAACAGGTAACTTTAAAAAAATTAATAAACAATCCAAACAGTAATACCAATTCAAACCAATTATAATTTTTAATAGAAATGTTACAACTAGGGCTGTGGAGTCGGTAAAAAAAATCCGACTCCGACTCCGACTCCCACTCCTGATATTTTAGTAGTTTGAATCCGACTCCGACTCCCGACTCCGACTCCGACAGTACTAGAATATTGATACTCCCCCCCTCCTCTTCATTTCTTTTCATCTACCTGATAAACTTTACCGGCTCATGACGAATTTCAGTAGTTTTGCGGATTGTGGTTGATTATAATAAATTACAAATATTGGATGCACGGTTTCTAGCAACGTACTGATTTCATGTACAAATACACAGAGAGGTTTACAAACCTAAATGAGGAAAAGAATAAAATTTACTTTAAGAAGAATACATTTCCTGGCAAAAGTTCATAAACCTGCAAATGCCATTATTATGGCAAAAGCTTCTTACCTGCCTACTAAACTAACAGCAATAACTACATTCCTTAGTAGATTATTTTCTTAAGGGGTCATTTACTACATGCCTACATAATACACGTTTACTGAGTCAGAAGAAATTCAAATAGTCTGAGGTCTGAGCAGGGTTGAGCAGATTTAAATCATTTCATTAAAATAGAATTTAATGGAGTAATTTAATTATAAAAATCATGGACTTAAGTAATATTTTTTTATATTTTGTTAAATCAACACAAACAAAATAACATTACCAATTAACCAAAGCCACCATGAAACGGTTGAAACATAAAAATAAGGTGCACTATTAAAGTTAGAAATTATACGTAATACTAATAATACGTACTATGCTTGTTTTATTGTTAATGACATAAAACAGTTATTGGTAAGATGTAGAAAAACCGTCTACTACTCTGTGCAAGGAAAAAGTCGGCATTTTTAAATAGTTTGGTAGGAACTTAAATTTACAAGCGGCGATCACACTGATTCTAGATCACACTGCACACTCATGGATCTATGAATTAACATATTATAGTGTACGTGCATTTTTATAAATAAAGGAAAATGATTTTTATTAACCCTGTGTCCGTCTTCAAATAGTCAGTACTACAGTCGTTGAAATAGCTTGTTAGCTTTTGCTGTTTTTATAAAAAAAAATTGTAAAGTGGGAGTCGGAGTCGGGTAATTTATTTAAATTTTGCCACGTGCATCTTTAGTTTGAAGATGCAGGAACTTTTATCAGGAATAAAATTTTCTAAGAAATTAGTCATAAAAAAGTGTCTCTTCTTGTATCACCTATCCGTGGATACACTGTATAATTAAAACATTTGTTGCAATTTATTGTGCATGCATACAATATACAAGGTGTATTAAAACGTGAGGAGAATATTTACATCACGCACTTCTATGTCAAAAACCAAGCAAGAAACTCTTGTACCAATTTGAAGTTAACTTGTTGGTATATGATTTATTAATGGTCTTAGTTTTAGTTCTCAGCTGCTTATGGTTGAGAATTACAGTTAAATAGTATCAGTAACTTACAGTTCAACAAGTAAAATAATATGCAAGTATCACTTTTGGTCTTTCAGTAATTAGTTTACTTATAATTCTGATTTTAAGAACATAAATTCTTTGCTGCTTAACAGTTTTCAAGATATTTGCAACACTGGACTGAATGGAGTTCTTTTTCATTGTACTAATAAACATCAGAAAGCTATGTAAGATTGACATATAGTCATTAATGTCATTTTGTTAATTTTTGTAAAACTTCTTTTTGAATCGTTTAGTATTAGTTATTCGGTGTTATCATTGTTCTAAGTTACTTTTTTACTTTCTCGCATACGGTAGTATAGAGAAAGTATTGTAATCGTCAAAAAAATCGACTTCGAGATTTTGACGAATCTTGACGTTTTAGACCTCCTAGAGTCCGAAAAAACCATTTTTCGAATTATGTCTGTGTGTGTGTATGTGTGTGTGTGTGTGTGTGTGTGTGTGTGTGTGTGTGTGTGTGTGTGTGTGTGAACACGATAACTTAAAAACGAAATAAGCTAGACCCTTAAAATTATGTACATAGTCATTATTCAAAATTTTTAGATTCCTATCAAATTTTGAGCGAAATCGGTTAACCGGAAGTGGCACTTTACCTAAATAGGTAGCGGTACCTATTCAAGTAAAGTACCAGTTTGCTTCGAGTTATTGGAACAAAATTTTGTACATACATTTCTTATGTAGAAAAAATACCAGATATTACATTTCAGCATGATCAATTAACCGAAAGTGGCATTTTACCTAAACAGGTAGCGGTATCCATTCAAGTAAAGTACCAGTTTGCTTCAAGGTATTTGCACGAAATTTTGCACATACATTTATTATTGAGAAAACCTTCCAGATATAAAATTTCAGTATGATAGGTTAACCTAAAGCGGCACTTTACCTAAACAGGTAGTGGTTACCTGAAATAGTTATTTTCATCACAAGCGTCGAAAGTAGCAAGTATCGTGTGAGTGTTGATTAGACAAACGAGGGCGTAGCGAAGCGAAGCCCGAGTGGATCTAAACCACGAGCACAGATATTTGCACTTTCGGGCGAGTTATAAACACTATTTTTTAGACGACCACTCAAAGTAAATTCTATTTTTAAGAATTGTTTTTATTTCGTTTGCAAAATTGATCGTTATATTATTATTGGTACAATTATAAAAAATTAGAGCTTGTTGGAAGCAGAGCAACGAATAAAGCAAAAGCGTCTGGATTATTTGAATCACGGTCTGCTTAATTGTGTGACAAACGTCAAAGTGACGTTTGTCACACAATTAAGCAGGCCGTGATGTGAATAACTTTGTGCCGTTACGATATGACTAGCACGATATAATATCGTACTAGTGTATGAAATTGTCAACTTTCTGTAGTAGGCTGCTATCGCGATAAACTTTTCAAATTTGCTAGAAAACAATTATTTGGTAAAATCTTCTGTGAAAACACCAATAGTTATCAGTACCAAGGCGAATGCGAGAAAGTCTAGGGGAGCACACTCCCGATTTTTCGAATTATGTCTGTGTGTGTGTGTGTGTGAACACGATAACTTAAAAACGAAATAAGCTAGACCCTTGAAATTATGTACATAGTCATTATTCAAAATTTGTAGATTCCTATCAAATTTTGAGCGAAATCGGTTAACCGGAAGTGGCACTTTACCTAAACAGGTAGCGGTACCTATTCAAGTAAAGTACCAGTTTGCTTCGAGATATTTGAACAAAATTGTGTACATACATTTCTTATGTAGAAAAACTACCAGATATTACATTTCAGCATGATCGGTTAACCGGAAGTGGCATTTTACCTAAACAGGTAGCGGTATCCATTCAAGTAAAGTACCAGTTTGCTTCAAGGTATTTGCGAGAAAGTCTAGGGGAGCACACTCCCGATTTTGCCTTGTGTGTTTCTTCAGTTTTGTGTTTTTGGCTTTGAATAAAAGCCATGGCATACAGTTTTCCAGAGTACACAGATATGTATTTGATACTAGGGTGCCTTGATGTCAATTTGATGTATTTGTTCTTTCCAGGGTACGGACAAACCGTTGTCCCCTCTCACTCTAAAGTGCTTTAGAGTGAGAGGGACAGCGATCTGTACATCGAGTGTCAAGAGAAAATCTTTTACATCCTTTCCACTTTCGGCGAGTCCATGGGTTGCTTGCGGAAGTTTACCCGAGAAGGATAGTTTTACAGATGGTTAATACGGCAACAAGAATCAACTCGGCTTTCACTGCAAACATTTTATGGACGGATGAAGCAACATTTACCCGTAACGGAACGTTCAATATCACAATACGAACCACTGGGCAGAAGAAAACCTTCATTCTTCCACCGGACTAATCCCCAGTTTAGATTTAGTGTCAATGTATGGGCTGGAATTATTGGAAATAAAGTAATAGGCCCACATACTGTGCCTCGTCCATTAAATACCGCAAATTATGACGATTTCTTAAAAAACACTTTACCGGGATTATTGCAGGAAGGGCTGCTAGTTGTCAGGAGAGACATGTGGCTTCAGTTGGATGGAGCTCCAGACCACTAGGGCGTTCAAACAAGAGAATGTGTTAAACCAAAACTTTCCTGAGAGGTGGATCAGTCATGTGGTCCTATATCATGGCCTGCAACAATTCCCGGCTTAAATGTCCTAGAGTTTTTCTTTTGGGGCATTTTAAAAGCTCTTGTATATCGTAACATGCTGCAAAATCGAATAGCAAACATTATTACCCGATATGCCAAATGGTTAGACGTTGCAGGTGCTCACTTTGAGTAGCTTTCGTAAAATTAATAAAAATATTTGGCTTTGAACATTATTAGTAGTATTAAGGAATATTGCATACTTTATTGAATCTCAGAAAATTGGAGATTACTCCCAAGAGTAACCGGATTCATAATTCGCTGAGGTTCTAAAGGCACAACGTTGCCTGATTTAAAAACTTTTAATCACTGATATTTAAAAAAATATGCGACTATATGTTTTTGGAGGATATCTGTAACATATCGAGCTGCTGTTAATAAATCTTCTTCAGCGAAGACTAACTCCGTGCGAGCTTCGAAGGAGATATCAGCCGAGACCATCAAGTATCCTCCCTGAAAACTGACACGATAAAAGAAATTGCACTGTACACCTTTAAATTGGCTTGTCGATGTCTCCTTCTTATCGTCCATTTGCTAATATTGGTACCACGTACTTTCAACAGACAACTGTTTACCCTAACTGCAGTAGTAGCCTGTTTCTTAATACGGGGGAAACAATAAACCGATCATCCAGCTCTGAGGTGACCCTTTTTCGTCCTGATCCTAATCGTCTTCCAAGTAACTTCGTTTCCTGATACCTTTGCCACACTACCTTTTGAATTAATAATAATAATAATAATAATAATAATAATAATACTCAATTTCAAAATGGGAATAAACAATTTCAATTTGAGAATTAACAACTTCAAATTGGAACTAATCAACTTCAAATTGGGACTAATCAATTTCAAATTGGCACTAAACAACTTGAAATTAAAATTGATGGTTAAAATCGAATTATGTCGTAATGTAAATTCCAATATATAAATTTGAAACAATGTGTTTTGAGATAGAAATGAGAAACCTTACAAGTCAACGCAAAATCTGATACAAACTGTATAAATCAACTTTTATTTATAATATACATTGGTAAGAAATTAAGTAACACAACTAATTAATTATTTATAACTAGTAAAACATTCAAATTCAACACAAAATTGCGAAAATGAAAACGTATTTTATTCAAAATACCATGTCTGCCAGATCCAAAGCATCGGGAATGAACATTTGAATGTGTGCAACATGCACAATACATGACTGTTATTGTGGTCATAATATTCGGTCTAAATATTTCTTCCAGTTGTCGTAAACGATATGCAGCTTATATGACATTTACCCTGTCTTCGCAGGATATGACGTCGGGCAGTTGAGCTGCTAGGTCATCCTTCACGCCAGCTCTGACCCAGCAGCTTCAATTGCATTAAACATCGGACTATACGGCGAAAGTCTTAACAAATGGTGTTTGTTAATTTTTTCTTCTTCAAATAGTTGTTCGGCTGAGGTATGGCAAGGAGCATTGTCGATTATCAGCACTACTGCTAACTGGTACATTTCTTAAGCATTGCGAAGGCACTGTCTAACAAATTCATTGGCTTCTGGCATTTTAAAGGGGCCTCTCCTTAATTCGTAGTATATCAAGCCCATATTTCCTACAGCCCCAATTACATGGATGTTAGATCTTTTACTACCTGCAGCAATATGGGAACAGCGGGTTCCTTTTTTGATCTTTCTTCTTTCGCGATATATACAGATTGAAATTGGTTTCCTCCATGTAGGCAATAGGAAGATTATTTGCTTGACACTGCATGAGATGCTGTACATAGTCACGCCTTTTTCCCTTTATTTTCATCACTGTTTACTTTCTCTCGAGGTATACGATAGGCTAAATATTTCCGGACCCATTCGATGGATACCAATTGTTTTGTATTTTTAGCTTCATCTCTTGCAAAGTAATTTTAGGATTTCTCTGAAAGTGCTCTTCAATAAATAAGCGATGTTCATATAGTAATTTGCTTCTTCTCTTTCCTCCACGTTTTTTCTCTTCTCCCTCTTGTTGCTGTTTTACCCATCGATAGGCGGTCGATTTCTTGGCATTTATTGTATATGCAAGAGCTCTCCAGTATCCACTATTATTTTATAAAGTGCTAATCTGCTTCTTTACAATGTCAGCATCCACTTTCTTGATGTATAGAATTTTTTATATTATTAGATTAATGAACACCAGCCACAACTAACATGAATTAATTCTGTCCTGTCATAACCCTGTAATTGTCATTTTCTAAAAGCAACCATTAACAAAAAGCTTTTCTCAATTTGAAATTGATTAGTCCCAATTTGAAATTGTTTATACTCAATTTGTTAATAAGAATGTGGTGGTCATTTTTAGAAACTTGTAGCATCTTTATTTTCAAAATGGAAGTTTTCGGAGAAAATAATGTTGAACAACTTTTGGTCTATACGTAGTATTAAGTCATTCTTTTAAACTTCGAATACGTGAAATAGATAACTTTCCAGAAACATTTTCCGATTTCGGAGAAAAGGTATTTAAAGATTATACAATCGCCAATCTTCCAAAATAAAAGCTATACAATTAATAACTTAGGAGTAAATTGAAGGAACTCTTATTGTGGCAACCTCTTATGTTGGAAATAAATCGAACCAGTTTCATTTCTGTTCGATTGAATATCCTTCAAATTATTTTAAGACGTTGGTAGTGCAATTCAGATGTATATCCACGCCACTGGTAATTCCCGTAGATGGTAGTGCACTATTCGGTTATTTTAGCGAATGTAATCCGTATTTTGAATAATATTAGAATAATACAAAATTTGTTATATCGGAAATACTATTCGTGGGTATTCAATTAGTTGTCAGAAAGTCGGAAGAAAGTTCAGTACGGTGTTAATCCACATCGGTAGTATTACATACAACCCTCATTTTTCGTTTTATTCCTCCATTCTACTTTCCATTAGTCCACTGCTACAGATCTCCTTCCAGTAACTTTGTTTTTCGTATCTTTCATCAAATCTATTTATCGCTCCACTAATGGTCTGTCTATGTAATTCTTTGTTACCTTTGATCTCCAAGTCGCAATTCAGTTTTACTATAGTTATTATTGCCCTCCTAACTTTTGGTTTCCGCCATTGTCACAGAAAGTGTTATTTTGATTAAGATTGCTGCATTTGTCTTCCCTCTAATTGTAGCTTGTGTTGTAAAAATTCCCTTTTCGCGCAATAGTTTAATGAAATCGGCAGAGCTTCGATTTCAAACATAATTTTTTGATTTTGTGTGTGCTTTATCTTTCATTGTCAGAGAAAATAAAAATTTAAAATTGGTTGTTACAGGCTGAGAATGACCTGAGTAGTCATTTAGTTGCAGAGAAAATTGTGGAGCGAATTGAGAAATAAGGAGGCTATTTGGGAATATTAAAATATGCGACTGTTGCTTAGGGCATACATTAATACAGAAAAGTGTGCTATAATAGTAGGTATATTATGTATCAAGTACGCAAATTGAAGTTGTAGGGGACGAGTTTTTAAAGACGAGGCGACGAAGGAGTCTAGTCTTTAATGGGAGGAGTCCCCTAAAACTATTTGCTTACGTGATGCATTTTGGTATCAGCTCCGCAAATCGTCTGCTCTAAGTCAGAAAATTTTAAATTATTTTCAATTTAAAAAAATCACGTTTCTAATGTGTTGCTAAGTTACCTTTTCGTCCGCTAATAGTAATTTTCAATACAAGTGCGTAAAGCTAGTCTTTAGTCATCACGAGTGGGACAGAGTTAATACGCGAGTGAGCGAGCGTTTAAAGCCCCCCGAGTGACTGAAGATGCTTTACGCATGTGTATCGTACAATATTTTATCTACGATAGAATCTATAAAACCCGTAAATATAAAAAAATGTAAATGTAAATTAGGATTACCAACAACCGGTCGTAATTTTGCGTCGTCGTAGATAATAGTATATTATGTAACAAGTTTTTTAGGCACGAGCGGAGCGCAACGCAGCGAGTGTTAAATAAACGAGTGTCTTGACGAGTTTATATAATGTGTTACATACTATACCTTTTCTACGACCACAAATTTAGGCAATATAACATCATATTATTTCATAAAAATTTTGACATTTATTATATTAGGTTAAATTATGCTTGACAAATGTCAAAGTTGACTGTTCAAAACTAACCTGATTTTAGTTTTGACTGTGGCTAATAAAGCAAATACTGTTTGAACCTAACTTCACCCCATGACGAAAACATCGTTGCTAAGTTCAGCCCATGACTAAGAGGCTCTTTAGTCACAGGTTATGAATGCGTGATTAAAATGTCACTTAGCGACGTGTATGTTAGTATGTTAACTGCCATTTTAGTTACAGGAGTAGAAAATAGTATATTATGTATCAAGTTTTATAAACGTCATTTTAGTCACGAGTTATATTAATCACGAGCGAAGCGCAGCGGAGGGAGTGTTTAATAAAATGAGTGACTAATAAGTTTATAAAACGAGTTGCATACTATACTTTTGCTACGACCACAAATTTAGAGAATATAACATCATAATATTTCATTAAAATTTTGACATTTATTATATTAGGTTAAATTATGCTTGACAGCCAGCGGGGTTGCTAGTCCCCAACTGGGCGCCTTCCCGGGTGGCGGATAGGGAAACACTCGCTAGATATAGTGGGTACCGGGAAAATAAAATACCCGGGGCGGACCAAAACTGGCAAAAAGAGGCAACTTTCAAATTATGAATTTAATGGCTCCTAATATCCTTCGGGACTAGTGGAGGGCAGCAGTACCCACTAGTACCACAGGAGGGCGGAAAAGAAATGATCTTGGTTCGGCCTGCTAGTGGACTACTTCAGGCGGGAATATAGTATTCAAAACGGCTGGAGTACTGCGGTGTAGAAAGCTATGGGGAACTACTACACTATTTCCCCAGAGCATTATGGATATGAATGGATATAGTTAATGTAAAGGATGATATACAAGGCGACCCGGATATCATCCGGCGCTCCTCTGCGTCCAGGGCAGGGAGTGTGAAATGGGCTACTGGGCATTTGGGCGTGGACCACTGGGCACCAAATGCGAAATATGCTACCAGTAGGAAAAACCATTTAAATGAGCGTACTGTGACACGTATGGGTACTTGGAATGTACGAGGGCTGCTACAAACTGGGAAACTGGAGATTGTTACCAGAGAACTAACGAGATACAACATCCTAATTGCAGGCCTATCAGAAACACACTGGCGTGGAGAAGGCCATTTCCAATCCTCAGATTATACGGTATATTTTTCTGGTAGAAAAGACGAAAGTATAAACGGAGTAGCACTCCTAATATCCAACAACCTCAACAAATGTGTAGTTGGATATGAACCTGTAAATGACAGAATCATAGCTATGAAGATTCAAGCAAAACCATGTACTCTGAATATAATTCAAGTATATGCACCGACAATGGGTGCAACGGAAGATGAAATCGACAATTTCTATATCTGTCTAGAGTCGGTACTTGAAAAAATCCCAAATCGTGAAATATTAATAATAATGGGAGATCTAAACTCAAAAGTTGGAACTTCTGAAGAAGATGATCATATACGTGACGTAATTGGAAAGTACGGAACTGGAAAACGTAACAGAAATGGTGAAAAACTTATACAATTCTGCATAGAGAATCAGCTAACTATTGCAAATACGCTATTTCAACAACACATACGAAGACTGTACACGTGGACATCTCCCGATAGAAAAACTAAAAATCAAATAGATTTCATTATGATAAAGACCAGATGGCGAACATCTATAATGGGTGCAAAAACACTACCAGGTGCCATTTGTGGCTCCGACCACCGACTGCTCTCTTTCAACTTCCGAATAAAGCTAAGCTTCTGTAGAAGACAATCCATCAGAACAAAACTTCCACCTATTACCGACACAAATACATTTACTGAGAATTTAGAACAACAACTAAAAACCAACAAATTAGAAAACACGGCCACATCCAATGATATGTGGACGTATGCAAAAAACACTATAGTACAAGCAGCCACCAACTCTCAGAGTAAACAGATATTTCAAAAGCGCCAATCGTGGATCACAGACAACACTATGAGAAATGTAGAAAAACGAAGAAGACTTTGTGCCACAGGACTAAACACAGAAGAAAAAATATCGGAATACAGGACACTAACAAAAGACATACAAAAACTATGTAGACGGGACAAAAACGCATACCTGAACTCAGTGTGCACTGATATGCAGAAACATGCTGAATCTTTAAATACCAGGGAAGTCTTTCAAAAAATTAGAGAAATAACAAAAACTTTTAAAGCTCGTACGTGGTCCATAAAGGATGAAAATGGAGCGACAGTCACCGAACTCGACAAGGTAATCGAAACATGGCGCCGATATTGCGAAAATCTCTATAGCTATGAAAATCAAAATCAAAACCAAAATCAGGCAGATAATACAGGAATTGAATTCGATAACGAACCAGACATTCTAATAGATGAAGTACGGCACGCCATAACCAAACTAGCATCTCACAAAGCTCCGGGCATAGATGCAATTTCGGCAGAAACTCTCAAAGCAGCGCCAGAAAACTACCTTAAAATCATACACAATACATGTCAAAAGATCTGGCTCTCAATGGAATGGCCTAGTGAATGGACAACCTCTATAATAATTCCATTACATAAAAAAGGTCCTACTAATAACTGCGATAATTTTCGGATGCTGGCACTAATACCTCATGCCAGTAAAATTATGCTATATATTATTCATTCTCGGCTACAGAACTTTATAGCTAGACAAATTTCACCTGAGCAGGCAGGGTTTGTGAAAGGCAGAGGAACGAGGGAGCAGATCTTAAATCTGCGACAACTGATTGAAAAAGCTAGAGAGTATTATACACCAATGTACTTATGCTTTGTAGATTATTCCAAAGCTTTTGATAACTTAAAGTGGGATCTATTGTGGTCTATCATGGTGAAGATGGGAGTCCCACGACATATAGTAAATATAATAAAAAATCTCTATTGCAACAGCACTGCTATAATAAGAATTGAAAATACGTATTCCTCTGAATGCAAAATTAAGAAAGGGGTGAGACAGGGTTGTATCTTGTCCCCTGTCCTATTTAACATATATAGCGAGTATATTATGAGGAAAGTTCTGGAGCATTGGAATGGAGGCATCACTATTGGCGGTAGAAAGATCTCAAATTTGCGCTACGCTGATGATATTGTGCTGGTTGCAAAAACGCAGGATGAGTTAGTAACTTTAATACAAAGACTAGACGAAGTAAGTACGGAATATGGCTTAACCATCAACGCAACCAAAACAAAAGTCATGATAGTTGACAGGGAAAACGAAAATAACCCTACACCTCGCCAAATTATAGACTATGAAGTTGTCAATAAATTTATCTATTTAGGATCTCTTATCTTAAGCGATGGAAACTGCGAGCACGAAATACGTCGCAGAATACAACTT
This sequence comes from Agriotes lineatus, assembly GCA_940337035.1. Lineage (NCBI taxonomy): Eukaryota > Metazoa > Arthropoda > Insecta > Coleoptera > Elateridae > Agriotes > Agriotes lineatus. The sequence goes on along the minus strand of OW679196.1, from coordinate 74,519,520 downwards.
GCTAAAACAGCTATGACACAGTTAACCCCAATATGGAAAAACTCCAATGTAACACGACATACGAAGATCAATATCGTACAAACATTGGTTCTACCCGTGTTCCAATACGCTTCAGAAACCTGGACTATCCGTATAGCTGACCGACGAAGGATAGACGCTTTTGAAATGTGGATCTGGCGGAGAATGCTCCGTATACCGTGGACAGCACGCAGAACCAATGTATCTATTCTAAATGAACTAAAAGCAAAACAAAGATTATCATCTATTATATACAGTAGAATACTTACATTCTTTGGACATATCACACGCGGAGAGAATTTGGAAAAACTTCTAGTACAAGGAAAGCCCGATGGAAAACGTAGGCGTGGCAGATCACCAACTAGATGGATAGACACTGTAGAATCGGTATTGCAAGTTAATGTTGAGCAAGCCGTCAGATGCACCGCTAATAGACAAAAATGGCGTGAAGCAGTAAGAAGAGCAACTGCAAACAAATAAAATAATCCATAATCACCACCCATCTGACAAGATGGAAGGACTTTAGGAGGAGGATGCTTGACAAGCGTCAGTGACGGTTGAAAACTAACTTGATTTTAGTTTTGGCTGTGGCTAATAAAGCAAATACTATTTGAACCTAACTTCACCCCATGACTAAAACATCGTTGCCAACTTCAGCTCATGACTAAGAGGCTCTTTAGTCATAGGTTATGAAGGCATGATTAAAAGGTCACTTAGCGACGTGTATGTTAGTATGTTAAATGGCATTTTAGTTACAGGAGTAGAAAAAATCCATTAAAGTACTCAACTGCGAAAGTGGAGTATATGGTGCGAGTAATTTGAGTGACTTAAAATACGAGCGCATGATACACTTTCAAGCGAGTTATGTACATTTGTCCCACAACCACAAAAATGCACATTTTTGCAATTTAATGAACTTTATTGTGACAACCGACAATGTCAGTAGACTGTCCGTAATTTTTAGGTCAAAATGATATATTTTCAGTAATTTTTAGGTTAAAATGACATATTTAGCCCACTGTATAACTGTGAATTCTGAATTTTTTTCATAACAAACACGTTCGTTATGATAACAACCGGGTGAATGATGTGGGCGTGGGAAAAATCAATTAAGGTACTATTCCGCTAGTCCGCTAAAATAGCATTTTTCGGACTCAAAGCAGCCCGTTAAAGTGTTATTTTGCGGAGCGCGTATTATACAGAAGTGGGGAAAGTAGATGCGCGTAAAAGCCATAACTGCTGCAATACAGCATCAAAACAGAAAACTCTATAGATTGATATGTTTACAAGAAGTGAAAAGGTGACAGAGAATGATAAAAGGACGGAATGAATGTATTGTTGTGGTCTTTAGTACAGGGGTTTAAAATCAGATTAATAAGGTTTAAAGAATACAGTATTAAAAATTACAAAGATGAATTTAAATATGAAAAGGATATCGAATTATTAAAGTGTATTTGGTAAAAAAAGGAAATAGAATTTGAAATTCAATTGAATGAAGCTATATAAGAAACAGTGGGATTTTAACATAATTTAATTATTATCTGAGATGAAGTGGGGAATTCATGGCAAATACTTATTCGAGAAATACCATTCAACATAGTGGGTGTTAGATAAATATAATAAAGGTTTTATAGTGTGTTGGACTATAAAATATATGCTAAACTAGATCACTAAAGAGATATTAATTTATCAGTATGTACAAATAACTTGATACAAAAACATGTAATACAATTATAAACGGTTAAAGTTATGAAAATAAACCCTTTATAAAAGTTTAAAAGCTGTTTGGAATATAAAGGGTTATGAATTAAACTAAAATTGGCGTGGTGTAAATAAAAAAGTAAAATTTTAAAAGATTAAAACATGTGCAGACGATATGGATGAAGAAATAGATGTGGTGAGAATATCAGAGAATATCAAATATACAGTTATAATCCACAAAAGCAAATTTCTGGAATAGCATGCGGAACTGAGTTATTGTCAAAGTACATTGCATCATATGAATGGGAATGGTTTTTACTAGAAGTGGTTTATATCGCGATTGTTAACAGAGTGAGCGTTTTATGGGATGGATAGGAGGTTTTTATCTAAAGGAGTTCTAATTCGACAAGCTTGCTATTGAAGCGACATCTTATAACTTGCATCTAGTCGGAGGCTTTATGATTTTGGTAGGACGACGTGAATGGTGTTTGCTGCTGAAATTACTACTTGCGAAAGTTGGTAGGTGCCTTGTTGTGTTTTGGCCAGGAAATCTTTGTGGATGCAGGTGTTTTTGGCGGAGCTCGGACTGGGATTTATTTGGACGTTGGGAGATCTTTGTGAGATTGCTAGATGCGTTTGGCTTGGTAAAGCAGAGTATCGAGTCCATAAACGGGTGACAGAATACAGGTATTTAAATTTAAAAAACTGAAAGAAAAAGATAGAAAGAGTGAAGTGAGGTGATTTTAAAGAGGGAAGTACTTACTATATGATATTTGTTGGGTGACAAGTAAATGCAACGGGAAAGTATTTCTAATTGATTTTGCACTTGCATAATTCAAAGTGACAGGTGATAGACGTTTAAGTTGTCATGAAATAAGAGAATCAAATTTCAGGCATAGAAGCAGTCTAGATTATGAGCGAATCCTACCTGTGTTGCAGTAAGAGTAAAATGTTTCTACCGGAGTTAGCGATTTAATAATCTTGGTAATCCATAATATAAAAGAGCAAATCAGTTAATTAAAATTCAATTTAAAAAAATTGATTGAGAATAAAATAAAGTAAAGTAAAAGTCAATTATAACATTAAATAGGCGTTACTAAGTGGAGCTATAACAGTATAATATACTAGGACGCAAATTAGAGATAAAGAGAACGCTTTTAAGGGTTAATTTGCAATTTAAAACAAATTAAGAAATAAAAGGTGCAACTGACATCATTCAAGTTAATAGAGACCGCAAGGGTACAATAAAGTTGTAGAAAGAACCAAAAAATTGACGAAATAGAGATAATTTAAGAGAATATATAGAACGAAGGCTTGCTAGTAAGCAATTCCTCGGTTCGAATCCCGCGGTGGCCGGAATTTTTCCGAAGCCTTGGCGATTGGAATCGGGCTCGGCGAGACCATTCACAGTTGGGCATCAAATTAACTGTGCTCTACTCAGATCCACAGACCTAGGAGATAGAGTAACAAGGTCAGCACATCAACATGACACACACTTCACACAATGGTGTGCAAGCACAAAAGGCGCGCTCCCACTTTGTATCCCGAATCCCAGGCAAGTTGAGCATTGTACCGCCAGATGCAAGCTCATAAAGCACCAGCCTCTACACAGAAAGGTAGAACGAGGTTAACGATAATACGTAATACATCTAGACCGAAGGAACAAAATCCATAGTGGAAGCTGTATTTTCGTATTTAGTAAGCGTAACTGAAGTTGTTAACTGCTGTAAACTATAACTAATTCGTAGTTGAAAAGTATGTAAGAAGAAAGACAAGTTATATATACTCTTGTATATATCTGCATCAAAAAGCGTTTATTAATTTATATGTTTACGTACAGTTCGCTGTTGGTTAATTTTCATCTTTGTACTTTATTTATCTGCATTCAACTAACTCAAAAATTCATACTGAAGGTAGGTACTTTCTTCTTCTTCTGTAAACGTTTACGTATTACGGTGGTCATCCTGATAGCTCCTTAGTTAGTTGAATATTGCATTAGCTGATTTATGTTAAGTATTTATGTATAAGTTCTACTTATATTAATATATTTCCGTAGCGAAGCAGATTTTATAGTGTTCATATATTGCATATTTATACAGCATATGAAAATATGTTAAGTCCTGTTAATAAATGACGCAGCCACTGCCTTATGAACGCGGATGAAGTTTTCAAAACTTGTTCAACTTATTCAGATGTTGGTCAGCTACCGCCAAGCTAGCAAGGTGTGCGTGACTTTAGCTGTCTTTGTTCCATAAATATAACTGCTTTGAAGCAATGACGACCTTTCGGAGCAACTAAGACATTGTTGGATACAACAAACCCCCCCAGGCATAGTCTATCAATTTGAATTTCGTTTCCAGCTTGTTGTGGTGTCGTAGAATTTTATTTCCACTCCTCTCCGGATAGTTGAAAGAATTCCGAATTGTACCGCCACCTATCGTTCTATCGACGTTCTGTCCTGGCGCAGTTCAGAACATCTCCTTACCTTTGAACTGCCTCGTAAGCTCAAATTTATTGTGTCATATACAACTATTTAAATATAAACATTGCATATCCATGTTTAAGGTTTTCTCATAGGGCATTGTCATAAACTGACTAGAGCAACTGATAACTGAAAGAAACTGTACAACACTGAAATAGATTTATAAATATTTCTTTCTCTAGATAACGAGTTATGTATTGTATTTATTCGTTGAGTTCAACTGTAATGAATCCAAAATGAACTATTAATGTCTGAAAAATTATAGTCTTATTAGGTCTAACCTAGTTCATTATTTGATGCAATATTAGCTTACAATACAAAATAGCTAAATGGTTGCTTCTTAATAACAATAAGGTGATATTACTTTTACCAATAAAAATATTTTACAGAATACCATCTATAGAATTTTGTATTATTTTTTCTAGCCTCAAATAAAAATGATGAGAATATATAATTATTAATTTATAATAGCATCTATATCGTTGTTATTTTTTTTGTTATCAATCGAAACCCAAAAATAACGATAAAGTAAGGACCTATTAGCTAATAGTAATGAAAAGGTAAGAGATATTTTCTTGGTAAATATCTGCAAGTAAGAGTATAGACACATTATTTTAAATACGCACCTTTTTGAGGCATGTCGGGAAAATATGAAGGATTAAATCTTACCTTGTAAAGTTAAAATTGTGTTTTTATATAACGAGTTTTATTTCAATATATGTTTTAACCGGTCTACTTAATTCTAACTAATTTACATAGATCGTACGTTTAAAATAGTAGGTTTTTAAAATAGTTCTTTACATAAACGCTTTATTGTATTTTATATAGTTGTATTGGCTGCAGGAAATATAACATTGCTAATTACCCATTAACTACACTAATGACAGGACTTCATCTGTCTACGTACCTATTTTTTTTTTAATTATAACCACTGTTCTCAAATTAAAATATTTATGGCAACATCGAGGTCCATTACATAAGTTCATGGTCGACAAGAATTCACTCTTTTTTAACTAGACGATATTTGGAAATGTTTAAAGTAGTACACATATTGACACTTGTAGGTGCTGAGTGGAGCTAAAAAGTGCATAGATTATTTTTTTACTAATTGTTGACAATCATTGTAACAATGATAACTATTCCATTAGTGATCCTATCGTTAATAATTATCAAATTATTGTTAAAGCTCAGTGAAGGATGGAATAACAGTGGAACATGTCTTATTGGAAAAACTGCTATAGTGACTGGTGCAAATACAGGTATGAAAATGTAATAAAATGTTAGGTGCTAGAATTAGTTTTGCTCATTAGCCAAATTTGTAAATTAGTGAATGTATTTATTTTAGATTGTAAGTCAAATTTTTCTATTAGTGTAGTCGTTCCACATATATTATTTAGTTTTGCTTTTATATGAAATTTAAATTAAATATGTACCATTTAAGGTCCACCAGATATTACTACCTGAGAGCATTCGTTGACGTTAAAGGTTGCTTCAAAAAAACTTGCTTACCCTCAGTTATTTATATTATGCTTAACTACAGACAGCACATAATTAATAAAATTAATCAGTCAATGCCGTCTTATTTTTCAAAATTATTTATATGTGCAGTAAGAGGATACATAATCATTGGATGTAATAATCGATTATTTCCCTTTGTCAACGGAAATATAAAGTTTATGGTTCGTGCAGAGTTAATATGGTTTAAAGAGTTAATAATAAACAAAATAGGTAAAAAATGTGTTTTGTTTGACTTCATAAACAAATTAGATGCTACTTCAAGAGTCAGTTTATTCTTTTCAATGTTCTTTCAATCAGCACTGTTGTATTATAGCAAACATTATTTATATATTATTGGGTCAGTTGCTTTAAAAACTGCAAGAATACATTGAAAACGACTTTACTATATCGATCATTTTTAGATGACGACGTTGAAGTGTATCATGATCTCAATCAATTAGAAACTAATTAGTAATTATAGTTGTTAAATGCTTAATTGGCTTACAATTCTTATTTTATATTTTAAAATAAATATACAAATACTAAATTTTATCAGCTAACGGTCGAACAGAACTTTATTTGTCCACATATTACGTTATCAAGCTTGCGAAATTGCGTGTTTGAAACTACTCTAAGTATTTTCTGTTTTATAATATTTAATGATTGTCAATTAACGTGATACACTGTAGATTTTCTTTATATTTTTTTATGTTATCGACGAGAGAAAGAGAAAACATGTTTACTAAAATTCTAAACAGATCTTATGTCTTTTCTATGTAGTCTCCTGCTAAATCGAAGCAGTTGGCCCGTTAATGTTTCAGCTTCATACCACGCCCCCAGCCCCCTTAGAAGGTCCTCACTTTGACCCTTTAACCATGAAGTCGCCTCAATTTTTAAGCTACCATCGTCACTGAAATGTGTTCCACGAAGGTGAACTTTCAATTTCCCGAACAGAAAGAAATGCGAGGGTGCGATATCCGACAAATAGGCTGTGTAAGAATTTCGAACACCAGTTCAGCCGCTTGTGATGTCGCTGCAATGTATTTGTGCAACGACGCTTTGCCGTGCTGCAGGAGCACTTTTTTTGCAATCGCCCAAGGCGTTTGATCTTGAGCTGGTCCCTCGTTTGGTTAGAAGGTCACATTACTACTCGGCATTGATCATGGCAGAATTCCAGGAACGGAAAGTTTCGTTCTTTAGTAGAAGCAAAAAGTTGGAATACCACCACTCCATGCTGGATTGTTTGGTGCAGGGCCATAGTGATGAATCCAACTTTCTTCCATAGCGATGATTCTGTCAAAGAAGTTAATAGTTATTTGTATATCTTCCGTGTCCATTGTAGGCTTTCCACTCCTTGCATCATTTTTGAGGTGTTCTCTTCCACACTTACAGTCCGCTGCCGATCGATGAACGATCAATTCTGATAGGAAAGCATCCTGGTAAACTGTTTGCAACCTTTTAGCTTTAACACCTTCCCTAGTGAAAAATGTAATAACTGCCCGGTGCTTAATTTTCTGAACACAGAAGCTATCACAACACACTCGACTAAATCGGCTATAAAATCTAAAACTGTATACGAATCGGGACGAAACTCACCAAATTGACTTACGACAAGATATGGAATGACAGGTAACAACATACAGAACGTCAACATTGTTTCTCCTTTCTTCGTATCTATTCACTTACTAAAATCACGACTATATCGTTTTTCCTGCCAACAGTAATTTTCGACATTTTCAGTTGGCCTTGATTAAATGTAATAATTTGCGAAATTCTCTCCAATTAAGATTTATATGCTGAATTAAATTACCGTTAAAAAAATGATATTATCAAGAAGGGATAATTTATGCAAAGATGTGGTGATCGATTTTAACATAATATTTTACAGTCAACATTTTTATCAATTCTTGTTAAATATTCGAAAATATTAGATTTCTTTACATAAAAAAGAAACCTTTATTTTGGATCACTGATAGCAGTAGTTTTCCAGAAAAGCTAGTCTAAATATTGAAATTCGCTACTCCAGTAGCATTAGATAGCATTGTATTTTCCTTTCACTCGTATCGGAGCTATAGCTCTCTGAAGCTTATATTTATCAGAACTTTTTTCTTATTTTGATAAGTACTATTACCCCTTAAAGTTTGTTGTACTATTTCTTTACACCCCGTATATTCTAATACGATATCTTGTAATTACTTACGCGAAATAAACTTATTTTAAATTTCTACTAATTCTAATTGGGTCCCAGAAAGTTTACTGAAAACACTTTACCGTCGGAAAGTTAACCGAATGGAAAGTTGACCGAAAGGAAAGTTCGCCAAATGGAAAGTTTACCAAAACACAATTGACCGAATAGAAATTTGACCGAAATTATAAAATCCTATATATTGAGACGATATCAAGAATTTTTTCGTAACCAACCCAAACATTTCCCTGCCTGCTTATTTCCTTTTTATAAAATCCCGATGTTCTTATTGACTAGATAGTCTGATTATGTACTATATGTTATCCCATACTTTATGCCCATATTACATAATGTTTAAAAATAAATCTACACTTCTTCTTCTTCTTCTTCCTCTTATTATAGGCCAGTGGCCTGTTTTAACCACAAAGTGGTTCTATGAGCCATCTACACATAAATTCTAATTACACAATCTACTACATTAACAATTCAAATTAAAATTCTTTATAACTAAACACTTCACTGTCCTCTATGCTTTATAGTCTTTGATAAATCATGCCATATTTGAGAAAAGTAACAATTAATAAATAGTCAACACAACAACCTTTCTTCTAACTTCAAAATTTAAGGACAAGTAACACCTGTCTTCATCAGAAGATAAATAAATCAATAAAGAATTAGATACCGCTAGCTTGATATCGTCTCAATATATAGGATTTTATAATTTCGGTCAAATTTCCTTTTGGTCAATTGTGTTTCCGTAAAATTTCCTTTCGGTAAAATTTCCATTCGGTCAACTTTCCATTCAGTGAACTTTCCGTCGGTAAAGTGTTTTCTGTAAACTTTCCTAGATCCTTCTAATTAAACCTGTCCACCTGTCACCGTCGCAATTCACCAGTGTTGTCGAACGGATTTTTCGCGATCACAGTAAGATGCACTTCAGTTCTAGCACTATAATTTATACTAAAGTATGGTTAAAGATTATTTTCACTTCCTAATTTCTGAATGCAGCTACGTTTATACTTAAATGTCAAATTTGACATTTTATTTCTAAGTGACTTGATGTTGCATTTACAAATTAGAAACTATTCCATAGCTATACTAGATGAAAATAATTTTTGATCATGCTATACTATACTGAAAATATTTCCTCCTGAAAAGTCTTGATTACTGCTTCAGAAAATGGGCGTGCTCAACACTTGGGGTTAAACGTACCTTGCCTTTATTTTCTCTGAAAAGCAACTGCGTACTGCAGTTTGCTTTACAAGAAAGCAAACAGGATGAAGTCTAATACGGTTATATTAAACATACTAAGTTACATATGATTCCCATCGGTGACAGCTGTTAGATCTTCCAGTATCAAATTACCTAAAACAACACCCGACTTGAGACGTTACTGTGCGAATACGGACTCAAGGAAAATAGTATTGACCGCTTGATGGCAAGTCAGCCACCGGTTCCAATTAACGTTTATCACACCGCAGATTTGAGGCCGTTAAGTGATCTGTAATTAAAATATTCTAAAACTAATATGGTAATTATTATTTACCAAATAGGTGATTCTTATATTTAAAAATCGGCGTAAATACATCTTTTAATGATATTATACAATAACATGATAATGTGCTAAATTTGGCTCTAAAAATTACGCGACCTGTAGTTGAAGTGAAATGAATGGCTCCGATATCCAGCGAAGTGCTTGTGAGGTTTGATATGAATCGAATTCTAAAGTTCTACGATATACCAATAGAACGTGAACAAAAGTTCATCTTCTTCTTATTTTGCTACCCCAGTTGTTGATAGGTTCACCTTCTGCATTAATACCTTCTACAGCTTCAAATACAGCTTCTCTAAAGATAACCTCTGAATAGACGTTAAAGGGCAGTGGCGAAAACAGACATCCCTGTCTAACTCCTCTCTTTATGTTAATTTCATCGGTCATGTTTCTTCCATCCTTACTGTTGCCTTTTGGATGCAAAAACAGGTTAGCGATTATACGTGTCTTTACTATCAAGGCATATTCCATTAGAATCTCTATAAATTTTTCATGTTGAACTGTATGGAATGTTTTTTATAGTCAACAAAGTCTGCGTACACATTTTCGTTGACATCTCCGCATCTGAATTAATAAATGCCTGAATACTGAATAGCGCTTCACATGTTTCTAAGTGGTTGCGAAGCCCAAATTGAATTTCAGTAATAATTCCTTCTTCACATTTCCGATATATTCTATGTATAATTCTGATAGGGTTTTTAGTATATGCCTCGTGAAACTGATAATTCTGTAGTCATTGCAACATCTTGCCTTATCAACCATTCAGTAGGTATATATTCCAGTATTATAGATTGCATTAAATAAGTCTTTTAAAAATAAAATATTTTTTTTCATCTAACAGTTTGATAAGTTCGGTCGGTATATTATCTGGGCCTGTTGCCTTTTTGTTTTAAGTCATTTTATGGCTACAACTACTTCTCTTTGTATTTCTAATTTCCTATTGTCTACATACCGACGTAACAAGGCGTTAACTATTGTTTGCGGTACTTGTTCTCAAAGTGCTACAGAATTACTAGATTAGAATTGCTTGCCGTTCCCCATAGCTGCATCATATATATTTATACAGGTTTAAGGATTGCCTTGTATAGCAGTAATTTGTTTTCCATCATTAACTGGGATTGTCTCCCAATCAGTAATACATTTGTCTACACTTTAATCGGAGTTACCACTTTTTTGTGATTATAGACAAGTTAAGGATCTGCCCATATGAATTTCGAAATATTTTGTGGTGGAGTGGGGAACAAGTATATCTGCTTAATGTGCACGTTACACTTTTCATTTTGCTAACCAATCTTGCAAACTTTTCTCAAGATATCGTGATGAGATTGTCGGGTTGGCACGTACTGCTGTATGGCAACTACAGTCCTGTGGGTTGTCGGCAGGTCCACTGTATTTAAGAGTTATATGATAGATCCTAATCCATCTGCGGTACTTCGGAGTTGATCGGTAGCAAATCAGTATCTTCATCATGATATTTCACGAGAAGATATTTTTTCATTAGGTAGTTTGAAATTATATGGATGGCTTTGACTGAGTTTGTTATATAGGTGGTTTTGCCTGAGTCTGTATTGAAGGGTTTCCAGCCTTGTCGAATGTTTGGCTAGTACTCAGAAATTACGTCAAACAATACATTTTTCCTGGAATCCGTTGTTAATGATGTTCAATTAATCAGGGGCACTACAACCCGGGTGACCCTGGCTTGCTCCCAAATAACGCTTCCATTAGAAACGGTTATTCATAGTGATTTTTCAGTTTTTCACAGTCTCTCTCAAGTTCATCCACCTATCTTAGTTTAGGTGTTTCTGGTTTTCTTAAACCCTCCTGGTGTTCTGATCATCAATTTCTTTATATCCATACTTACTACATGCTTGCTCAAATCATTCTTGATATATTTAGTTTTTTTATAATTTGATGTCGTTGTAGCTGTTGTACAGTTCATGGTTGCAGAGGTGTCTGTATAAACTATTTTTTTTGAGTCTGGCCAAATATTCTCTTAGAATTTTTAGTTCGAATGAATCCAGAGCGTCTTCATTTTTCTTACCCAGCGTCGACGTGTCTGATGCATATAGTACTGCAGGGATTATTAGTATTTTGCATAAAAGACATTTTATTTTCTGGACAATACTGGTGATGTTAGCTGTTTAAGTAGTTCGAAATATAGTCTACTTGCTGTCAGTATTCTTTTCTGCACCTCAATATCCATGGCATTAGTAATACCTACTTTATACCCCAAGTACGTAAACTTATGTGTCACTTCAAAGTTGTACTCACCCACTGTCAAATGTTGCTCTATTCTGTTTTGGTATCTATCTGTAGGAAATACAGTCATACATTTAGTTTTGGCCTCGTTAATTTGTAATTCAAAAACTACTGCTGCTGCTTTTATCCTGCTGAACGCTTTCACTGCGTTTCGCACGGTGTGGCCAATGATGTCCACATCATCTGCATAAGCTAGTATTTACGTTGACTTCATGTATATAGTGCCATTATTTAGCACTCATGCATTTCTCATTACCATCTCTAGTGCTACATTAAATAATAGACAGGCTAGTGAATCTCCCTGCCTTAACCCTCTATGTTTCAAATCCTCTAGATGTTGTGCTCTGAATCTTAACTTTACACTGCACGTTAGTCATTGTCATTTTGGTAAGCCTAATGAGCTTTATCTGTATATTTTGATGTCCCATGGCTTCATAAAGTTTTCCTCTGGAGATGCTATCATATGCTGCTTTAAAGCCTACAAATAAATTGTATTTCTGAATTTTAGAGCCTTTTCTGGTATTTCGCAAACAAAAGACTTGATCTATTGTGGACTGGCCGAAACCCTTTTTGATATTGATCGATTGTTGCTTCTACATATTTTTAATCCCTCATACAGTATATTAGCAAATATTTTGTATCCGATATTTAATAGCTGATACCTCGCTAATTGCCACATGCTAATTGACGCCCCTTCTTGTAAATAGGGCAGATGGTTCTCTTGCACTATTCTTCCGACACTCTTTCAGAATTCCAAATTCGATCACTAGTTGATGCATATTTTGTTGAAGTACTTCTTCGCCCTCTTTAAATAACTCTTCCGGTATGTTATTTGTTCTTGGCGATTTATTATTTTATAGTTTTGTGATACAGATATTATTTCCTCAGGGTGGGCGACGTTGATTTGAATCTGTCATTGATGGTGCATTGTTCTGATGTGTAGTTTCTTGGTTTTCATGATATGTTCTTCTGTCTACAACTTCTCCTTTATTTAGAAGCTTATCAAAATGCTCTGCCCATCTATCCATGATATTTTGTTTTTCGTTTAGTAGAGTACCTTCTATGTCTTTGCATGTATTTGTTCTCGCTTTAAAGTCCCTTCTTTTAATATATAGTCTTATGCAATTTCTTGGTCCCTCTCAGGGTGTTTAGGTCTTCTAGCTCTTCACATTGTTTATTACGGTAAGCTTTCTTCGTTGCTTTATGGATTTGCTTTTATTGTCTTCTGTGTTGCTCTGGTATAATACTTTTGTATAATTTCCTGATTTAGTTTTTGCTGCCGTAACCTCAACACAGTCATCATCAAACTATTTCGGCTATTCCATTCCAATTATTTCGCTAACTGTTTTTTTTATTGCATACTTCCCATTGATCATGTGTTGTTAATCCTTCCTGGTGCGTTTCTTTTAGTAACGTGTCTGGTCTTTCAGTGTACGCTTCCTTTGTTTTTTTGGTCCTTAAGTGCTTTTGTATTGTCTTGTTTTTTGTCCTCCTCCTGGTGCCTTTTTAGCGTTCGAGATTCGTGCCCTTAATCGTGTGCCCACCATGAAATGATCGGAATTGATGTTTGACTTACGGTATGATCTAAGGTCCACTACGTTATATGCATGTCTTTTTTCGATGATCCGGTGGTCAATTTTATTAAGCGTGTTTATCTCTATTATATAAAACTGCTAGCTGTTCTCTAATATTTGGATGAGGCAAGCTGATTAGCCTTTGTCCATTTATATTTGTTCGTTCGTGCAAACTGTATTTACCAATATAAGATCGAAAGATGTCTTCTTGTTCAGTTTTCGCATTTAGATCACCAATCACAATCTTGATGTAACTTTTTGGAAGCTGATCATAGGTTTCGTCTAACTTTTCGTAAAAATCGTCCTTTTCTTCATTACACTTATCCTCAATAGCTGAATGTGCGCAGATAATACTGTAATTAAAAGAGTTTTCTTTTATTCGTATTGTGCATGTGTCATATTTATAACTTTAATGATATACTGTATGGTATGATGCTTAGAGCAATTCTGGTTGCATTGCTACTCGTAACTCACGAATAATAATCAAAGATTCAAATAGGCTCAGAATTGATATTGTATTTATTGAAACAGTAAGAGTCATTAGTAAACATTGATAGTTACATAAAACATTATTAGCAATAACTGTAATTGATTAACAAAGGTTAGTAATTGTATAGAACGATATCATCAGGGTTGCAATCAGCTTGTATTCAAATTTGTGCTCAATATGGCAAATCGAGCTAAGTTTATGATGACTGACAGATTAATTGTGTGACGTCAGGATACGATAATGAAGTCGCTTTAGTGCAAAGTTTTTTCAAGGCTTTACAGAGGTTTAAAGCAGCGTATGCAATCATATCGAAATACCAGCAATCGATGACGCAGCTAAAGGGATCGCAAAGCATTGCAAGAATGCACAGATTAATGCAAACAGCATATAAAAAGCAACCTGAGAATGACTGAAAACTACAAGAATGTGCTAGTGGTGTATTAATCAGTGTTTATTAAGTAAAAGTGAAAAAGTGCCACCAATTGTGAGGTTTCCCGAATGACATTTACAAAAACAATTAAAATTAAGATCAAAGAATGTACACTTACAGATAAACAATTGTAAATCATGTTGCTATGGTGACTTAGAGAGTCATTTGTAATTGTTTGTTGGAGAAGCCAAGCTGAAAGTTTGTGTTTTTTGGCTCCCAGATTTTAAGAAATTTTCTTGATGAAAGTAAATAATTTGTTCCCAGTTGTGCGTTTTATTTAATTTCCTGTGTGCGGAAGCCAGCTGTGGTTAAATTGGCAGTGTTGCGGAGTGCAGCTCCAAAGTAAATTGGACCTGGAGCTTAGCCTGTGTCAGATCATCTTTCGAGCCGAGATTCAACAAGATTGCGAGCTGCGATAAGTGGGCAGCAAGGTGCAGGGGCTAGAATAGGCTTGGTTCGTGATCCAGAGGCAGGCAGCAGTAGCTGAAACCTTTCCAGGACGCAAATACAAGCTTGGCGTCCTTTTGCACTTGAAAAACAAATTCCTGGTTAGCCAAATTACTAGATAATGAGAAGAACATTGTTATAATTTACCTGGGGTGAGCTGATTGATTGTTGGTTATTTTGTTTCTGTGTGTTTCGAACAGATTTGTTGGGGATTAATATTTTGAGGTTATCTGTCAGTCGTTAAAATTGAGCATTTGCCATACATTGGTTAAATTTATCAACAGTGTAACAACCTAACATTGAGCATACGAGTTTCAAATTGCTAGCCGGCGCATAAGTTTTAATAAGTAGCTAATGACCGAAATATCGAAAGAGCAACATACCTTTACTATAGTAAAATATAATTAAATAATCATAGAGAGGCAATAAAATACAAACTAAGCTATGTTGTGTGTGCTGAATTTTTATTTATTTATTAAATTATATATTATTATATAATATTAATTTATAATAATAATAAGCACTAAATAAAAGCTGATCAACATAATACATGTCTAAAATTGATGGTTGGAAATAAGCTTCTTGTTTTTAGGATCGGTTTTAATCGTTTCAGAAACATTTTTTCGGAAACTCTTGACATAGTTGTTAATATGTTTATTGGGCGATAAGATGTCGTTCGTACTTCTTTCCGCTGATTAAGGAAGTGCACGAGTCTTAATACTGCATTAAAGATCTGCTCTATGACTTTGAATCTTTAGTTGCTATTTTCTGTAACGTTTTAATAGTGAGTAAAACAAACTCTGGTGCTTTCTTGGGGTTTATGTGGTATAGAATTGTTTCTTAACCTACAGTAAGACTGATTTCTGGTAAGCGAGGATCCATTTG
The DNA here is from genome assembly GCA_940337035.1 of Agriotes lineatus. Taxonomy (NCBI): domain Eukaryota; kingdom Metazoa; phylum Arthropoda; class Insecta; order Coleoptera; family Elateridae; genus Agriotes; species Agriotes lineatus. The sequence continues at coordinate 74,504,000 of OW679196.1, read as the reverse complement.
GTATTGAGTATTAAGAAATTTTCAGATCTTTTGTTCGTGTTCTCATGCATCTATTTTATATGGTTCAAAAACTTCTGCTAGATGGTTTGCAAATGTTGTGGCAGTTTATTTACTACTTCTAGCCCATTTATCATTCTGAGTTTTTATTGAGAAAAAAGGTGCCTAGAGCCTATTCAGTTTTTTAATCACTTTACACTCTATTACTTCTGATGCTGATGCACTTTTCATATGGAAATGCAATTCAGGAAGACCATTGGCAACAAGCATTGCCACTAGATTGAATTGTGTTGGTACATAAGCTTCCAGTTTTTATTTTTGCAGTGAGGTTAGATTTCATGTTGACTGGTTGACATGTTAATTATTTTAAATGGTAGTTCTGGCTGGCTATTATAAACTGAAATTATTCTAGTTAAAATCAAGTTATGAAATTATATTTTATTTTGTAACGATAATCTTGTTTATTGGCACTCGATAGCGGGCGTAATATAGATTTTATGGGTCGAGGGCCTGTAAAGTTGCTAAGCAGTATAACAAACACCAACAATCTACATGGAAACCACAGCACACCAAAAATTTAGAGCGCTAGCACACCGATGACGTAATAGCTTATGCCCTAAATACTGAATCCTTGAATTTTGTTCATTTCGAGAACCAACACAAAATAAAACGTTGTATGTATCAGGTGCATAATCAAGATTACAGTTATCGGAAAATTTCAAGCTTTCCGCTTTACGTCGAGCTTTAGACGTTTATTGATTATACCCGTAATACATAAATAACTATTTCAAGTTTATAATAGGCAGAACTATAATTTAAAATAAGTAAATGTCAAGCAGCCAACATGAAACCTAACCTCACTGCAAAAATAATAACTAGAAGCGTATGTACCAACATAATTAAATGGTTTCACTAGAAGTTTTCTATTTGTATTGCCATATGAAAAAATAGACTATAAGTATTCCTGCATGAACTATTCTTTTATTTGCATTACTAGTTGCTTAATTTTCTTTGCTGCTTTGTCGAATTTATTCTTATCATTTTAGTTCTTGTGCGCGGTAGTATTTTCGTAACATTTCTTTCTCGGTAAATATTAATTTAATTATTATAAGCCACTTTTTTGTAAGAGTAACCCTATTATGATTAGAGTTTGCTGCCAAAACTGCATTTTGTATTGCTTTGGTGAGGTCGGTTACTGCAAGATCAAGTTCTTCTAATTAGCTCGTCCAATGCGGTTCTGTATACTTCCCAATTGCTGTTATTACTGTATAATGTATGTTTTATGTGCTTTTCTACCTTGTGAAAATGCAGTGTGTTTATAATTGGCGAACGTAAATGATAGGTCTAAATTAGACTGTGTTTCAAGCTGCCTTGTGTTAATTCATTTTGCAATGCCAAAATCGATTACATTTGCAATTCTCCTATCCACCAACCAGGAGGTAGATTGTCTAGTTGGTATTGATATTGCGGTTAGATTTTTTGCTCTCAGAGTAAATTTTTTGTTAATATATTTTGGCAGTAAATTGTTTGTATTCTTGAAGTTCCGTTATAATCCTTCAGGACTGCAGCTGTTGCTTGAAAGTGTTCATGTTATACCCTTCTAGTTTCTGGTGTTTGACACCTTGTATAAATTACAGTTGCTGTTCCCCCATGTGTATTTCCATCTGGTTATCTTCTGTTATTCATATAACTAATACCTTGAGATTTGGAGGTGGTTTAAAACAGAAGTGCGTCGCTGACACTAACATTATGTCTACATTTGATATTTATTGTTAAATAATTTAACCTCTTGTGCATGTTGGCACAAGCCGTTTGCGTTCGATAAAGCCATTCTAAATATTATTGGCTAGCGGCGTGAAGATGCCCTACATTATGGTACCGGTTTGGCTAATAAGCATTTTCACTATATTTTCAGTTCTATCATATCGGTATTCTGTTGCGTGGATATAACTGGTAATATTTCATTAAAGTTACGTATTTGTTGTGCGTATCGTTGAATACTTCGTACATAAATTATGTTAGGCTGCGCATATTGAGTTCTAAAGGTATTTGGGTTTACTTTATCTTTTAGCTACGTTTCTTATGACCAAGGTTTAGGGATGTGAAATACCAGGTACCTATAATTCCGATTGTTGTAGTCATAGAAATAGTCATATTTAATTTTTAGTTGGTGTTATAAATTAAACACAAAAAAATCAATAACCCTATAGTGTATATGGAGTAATGGTCTTAGGCCCACGACTCGGTTCTGCTATAGCAGTGCAAATTAATAAACATTTCAATAAGCAGAGAGGTGGGGTGTTGTATATAACTGCAATGCTAAGCTCAAATTTCAAATAACAAATGCATTGGTAAAGAGATGCCAGTAATGATAAAGTAATTAAGTAAGGAACGCAAATGGCAAGCTTTTTTTTAACAGGGGTAGAAATTTACTTGCAAATAAATTAAATAATAGGTTTGTGCATAATAAATAGCCGAACCGAAAGAAATTAATAGTCACAAAAAGGTTTGATATGTGCAAGTAAAAGAAGAGTAGAATTCATTAAAGCTAATCAGTGAAATTGGTGAATATTCTAAAAAGGTAAAAAAGCCAGAATAAGATAACAATACATTGCGAAAGAGCAATATGAAAAAGCAGGCAGTTGGACATGAGAAAGCAATTAGAAAAGCAGGCAAGAGGATATAAAAAAAGCAATTGAGAAGCAAGAAACTCTTAAAATAACCAGTGCCCCACGTTGGGCGCCAATAATCTTGCAATGCTGACCCTAGTTTTATTTTTTATGGGACAGTTTAATTAAGTCAAATATTCGCCGTTGCTTCGACGTTGGGCTCCATTCACACAAATACGTTATATTATTTGCTCTGCTATTCACAATCGTTTAATGCACTGATTATCTTAAAAGTTCCTTGCTTCTCAATTGCTTTCGTCATATCCGGTTGCCTGGCTTTGTTACATTTTTAGAATCCTCACCAATTTCACAGACTAGCTTTATTGATTTCTACGCTTCTTTTACTTGCACATAGCAAACCTTTTTGTGACTATTAATTTCTTTCGGTTCGGCTATTTATTATGCACAAACCTATTATTTAATTTATTTGCAAGTCAACTTCGACCCCTGTGAAAAACAAGCTTGTCATTTGCGTTCCTTACTTAATTACTTTATCATTACTGGCATCTCTTTACCAATGCATTTGTTGTTTGAAATTTAAGTTTAGCATTGCAGTTATATACAACACTCCAACTCGGTGCTTATTGAAATGTTCATGCACTGCTAGCAGAATCGAGTCGACCATTACGATGTATATGCTTTTTTATGTAAAAATACCCTTTTAAATTTTAGGCATTGGTTTCCACATTGCTCAAGACTTTGCTAAAAGAGGAGCTCGAGTTATTCTAGCCTGCAGAAACCAAATCAAAGCAAATAAAGCTAGAGACAAGATTATAGAAGCTACAGAAAATTCGGACGTCGTGGTGAGAATTGTTGATTTCCTATCTCTAACATCTGTAAGAAAGTTTGCCAAAGAGATTAACGAAACAGAGGAAAGATTGGACATTTTAGTTAACAACATAGGCGCTTCGCATTTGGAGAATGCTTTAACAAATGACCTACTAAATTTGTTAATGCAAACTAATTACTTTGCACCTTTTCTTCTGACGCATTTGTTAATAGGTTTGTATAACCTCATCGTTAGTTAAATTCTCCTAAAATCCATACGTTCCAGGTTTATTGAAAAAGTCGGCACCAAGTCGAGTAGTGAATATAACATCAGCTAGCGCTTGGTTGGCCGATGTAGTCCCAGAAAACCTGAACGAATTTCCGCACACAGTGTCTTATTCTAGAAGAGTGACCTACAGCAATACTAAGCTCTGCAACATTTTGTTTACTAACGAACTGGCAAGAAGATTGGACGGCACTGGCGTCACCGTAAATTCCGTTAATCCAGGGTTCACGGAAACTGAACTACGCAGAAACCTCTACTATATTTCGAAAACGATCCTGCAATTAGCGTCCTTCTTTATTAAGGTCGGTATTTAATTTCTTATTGCCACCATTTTACTACTTTCTTTTTAGACAAACGAGGAAGGTGCCCAAACTGCAATCTATGTGGCAGTTTCGAAAGATCTAGAAAACGTATCTGGAAAGTACTTCGACAACTGCAGAACTGCATGGTTGCCCCCAATGCCTTGGGCTGCACGCGATGAAGTTTTGGCCAGAAAAGTCTGGAATGAAAGTGAAGAGTTTGTTAAGTTAACTTCTAAAGAATTAATAAGATAAACGAAATGAGTCAATTGGGGTCGCTAACTAGCAACATATTTACAAGAAGATTAAAATATCTTTGCAAAGTAAAGAAGTGCCTAAAGTCTTCTATTCTATGAATTAGTTTAGTACAATATAGTCATTTTTAATGGGATTAATTTGGCTATCATTTTTTACTTTAATAAAATATTTGGAATAACTAGCTTCCTTGTTGGAATGCTAAAAATCAGTTAAGCAACTACTGTTATAATTACGTTAAAACGAATGAAGCATAAAGGGCCATTTGAATTTTATAGTTAAGTTGATTTTATGTATTTAGAGAAACATAAATAGCTAGAATCAATTGTGAAAATCAAATACTATATAATAAAGACATGATTTTTTTAGAAAAAAACCTATTAAACATGATTTGAACAATCTCGTTTGTTAAAAAGTGTTATTTTAGCTTCATTAATTCCTTACATACTCTTTTCTGTTAATCAAAAATATCCAGACTAAATGCAGAAAATTGGTATACCTTGAAGAAGCACCGTTTTCGAAACAAAACGAAGTATTTAGGGAGTGAATGTACAACTTTGGTACTCTCATAAAACTACCTCATCAAAATTAAACGTGAGTTGAAGATCTGCAGGACCTTTAATTAAATTTCATTGAAGTTTTTCTTTCTTTGAATGTTCTAAACCATTGAAAATACGTGATCAGACTCGATGCTATTTCCCAAAGGCCTTTTTCCAAAATAATTTTCTCTTTTGGCATCTTACCAAATTTGAAAAAAAACGCAGATATCAGGTTTATCTTAAAATCACTGAAACCACTATAAGTTCCAAAGAAGTAACTCACAAAAGATAACCAGTCATTGTATTTCATATCAAACATCGTATATGATAATCTATTCTATAGAATCGCTATTAAAAGTACTTTGCGAACTATTATTTGTTAATATATGTTAACTACTCTAATAAAAGTTTCACGCAATAGGGTCTTGTTTTAACTTGTTCTTAAAATATATTTCAAACCACATATTTTTGCGGTAAAGGGAATGCGAAGTATAGCCAATTCAATAGAATCTTGGTTTTATAAAACCGTGTAAAAAATCAACAAATCTTGGAAAGGGCCTAGACCACTTGAAATTGTCGCCAATAGATAACATCTATGACACAATTTCTCCATAACAGACTCCTTGACCTTTGCAGTAATAATCTCATAATATTCTATTCATTCTAATTATTTTGATTTTAGTGCTGCTGTATGTACTGATAACATTTACGAGCAGCTATATCACTTGTGTATGTCAAGTACGCCTAAAATAGCAAGGTCTGCGAAATACGCACAAGATAAAAACATCAAATTAGTGTACGGGTAATGAAGTTTACTCCGTGACATCCTTGAGAAAAATGAAGTCCCCTTTTCTCTATCGTCGATACCTGCTGCGTAACTAAAAGACGAAGAGTTAGCCATCTTAAAGGTACGTTTACGTTGGAGTAACAATAACTGATATAAATGGCAATGAAAGCAACGGGAATAAAAACAACATCCTGGCATGTAGTGTAAATAATATAAATAAAAATATATTATTGTTATAATCGCTTTCCAATCAGTCAGCCTAGCTTGACAATATTATACTGCTGAACATATAAACTGGACCACTCATAAAAATTGTATTTGTTACATTACGTTAAAAAAATACATATAAAAGTTTTCGTTTTATAGTATACTCATATTAAACATATTCAATTCCACTATTCTCAAATATTAACTGAAGCATTAACAAAATCTTATTAATAAATTAAAAATTAAACAATAATAAAAAAGTATATTTAACAAAAATAAGAGAAGGAACAAACAAATAATAGTGTTTTGAGTCTTCTCGGAACGTTTCAAAATTTTTGGCAACGATTTGGCATACTTTGTATGCAATCAACATTTGGGAAAAACTCTAAATTGTCAAATGATAATATTTTACTAATGGACTTAGTTTTATCTAAACCAAATTATCAAAAGAAATGAGATTTATAGTGACACAATCCTGAAAGGTTACCAAAAATGCCATAACTGTCCTTTTGGAAAATAGCACCAATATATGCAAATAGTCCAGTTTATTTGTTAAGCAGTATATTGCAATGGTTTAACGCTTGAAGTAATTCTGGTTGCCCAGGTAACATAAACTGAATATTCAAAACGAGCACAGAATTAAACATTTTATTTATTGCAATGAAGCCAGTAATGTTACAGTAATAAATGTGCTCGATATGAGCAGCAGTAAAAGCAATTTGAGAAAGAAAGGTTGGCATTAAATTGACAGAATTCGAAAGGATTGCGTTCATGGTTTTAATCATAAAAAAATGATTGGAATGGCAAATACAGATATGAATGTTGATATCATACAGAAATGGTGTGCGACATACAGAAATTATGAGCGTGTTGTGGTAATTAAAGGTTATTGTACCAATGACCGGTGAGATGACTGAAGACCAAATAAATTAGGCAAAACAGTACGAGGAAGTAAGGACGTTATAAAAGCAATTACGCTATTTAGCAAAGAACACAGATTCGTTCACTGCATTTAAAAAACTAAAGCGTCGGTGCATTTAAAAACTCATGTGTAAAAAGCAGAGCATAAAAAGTTGCCTTGCGTTCAACATTTACAAAAAAAAGACAAATTTTAGCATTTAAGAAAAGATAATTTAAAATTTAAGAAAAGAAAAGTGCATCAAAACTTCAGACTGTAAGTAAAAATTGTACATCAAAACTTAATTCCATAAAACACATGTTATACATAGTTGCTAGGTAATGAGATTGTCTATTGTTAAAAAAATCAACAAGCCTTAATTTAGTTAGCTGGGGTTAATTGGGCTTCCAGAAATTAACAGTTTTTATCAATAAAAAGTTACAATTTGTTACCCAAAGAGTGTTTTAATTGTTCTCCAAGTCGTTGTGCATATGTGGGTGTATATTTTGTCCAGATAGTGAATCCCGGTGAAAAGGGAAATCCATCTGCAAGAATAGCCAGAGTGCGATCCACTTCGGAGCCCGTTTATGAAGAGTTGCAGGCTTTAGAGCAGTCCCTCAGGTTAGCCAGCGTGCAGAAATTAGCAGCATGGAGCCATTAGCAAGCCGACAATTGAGGTGGCGTCACTTGAAACCGTTGCCCGACGAGGAAGCCAGGTATTTACCACAGCTTCCAATTGCAGCAGGCATAATCAAGAACAGACTTTTTGTAGCCGAACGTGCAGATTACAGACACCAGGCCCTTTCCAAAATTTCGTAATTAGCTTAGCATCTCTTGGAAATGCAGTTTAGAGCATTAAAGCGAAAATCAAACAAATGAAAACCACCGCGTCCTTTGGCGTTCTAAAACAAAACATATTTGCCGGAAATTACATAACCGTGATTTGAATAATTTACCTGATGTAGATTTGCCATTTTGGTCTGTTTTGAATTCAACTTGCGCTGTTTTTTGTGCGAGCAAGCCATTTTGAGGTTGGATTAAATTGTAGGTTATCAACTTGTTTGTCATACAGTCATGCATCTGTCATACTTATTAATAATTATACTGAGTGGCAATTGTGCTACAGATTTGGTGAATCTAACCTAATATTAAAAATCATTTCATGCTACACCGGAGCCTAGCCACATTTAAAGAGAATACAACGGGGCAATAAACCATTCTTTTGGCAAGTGAAAATAATTACTGTATTTTTAATTAGACCCGGCTTGACATAATTAATTCATTATTGAAACCACTTAATATTTTTATGTCAGGTAATTTATTTATGGAATCAGTCCTGAATATAAGGACTCAACCTATACCCATAAATTTTACTATAACAATATATCCATTATGAACAGGCACATAGAGTCACGTCAAGATGTAGCTTCTCTTCCCTTTGTTTTCATCGCTACTGTTGTTGGTTATCGTAGTTTTAACACACCCTTAGTCGAACAAAAATTTCTAAAAACATGTATAACTGTGCTGCTAACACTCCGATAAAATGTAAGAAATTAAAAAAACTATGTTTTTATCAGTAATGCGATATACTTCGTATAAACATAGGTAATGCTAATATTGTGCTTAAGTACTTAATAATCCTTAAAGCTTTTCTACCTTTCGTTTGGAGTTGACATTGTTGGGTTTCCCTTCCATATATCTTTCCAGTTTTTTCCCTGCATGTCAATTTATCTCCTCCCACCTCACTTCTCTTATTCTTGCTGCAGTTCGTACTCGTACTTCTTCCTTCCAGGTTCCTCTTGATGCATCTTCTTGTATTCTCATTAAGTGTCCTAGTCATCGCAGTTGTTCTTGTTCCATTGTTGTTTCGTCTGGTACACTATTTAGTTTATTTTTAATTCTATTTTTTTCGGTTTTCCATTTATTTTCTAATTAACCTCATCTCGATAATTGTAAGTCTGCTTTTCTATATTTGCCTAGTTGTCTCGGATTCATATGCGTATGTAAGTATGCTTTCTTTGGTATTTAATATAATCACTCATCGCCAAAACTGCAGATATAGAAATTACAATGAAAAACCGAAAGGTTAGCTATCCAGCAAGGTGCAAAGCAGGATGCCCACTATCTCATTTGTTATTCAACGTCAATTCTCAATCAATATTTAAAATGACGTTAAGCAATTACATTTAGTATATTGACCCATGTCGAACTTATTCGCCGACAGCTTTGAAGACTTACTTACAATTGCTTTGTAATATAATAGCTAATGTTAGTGAAAGATACAGCGTGAAGCTAAATAAATGTGAAGAAGGCCAAATACATGGTGATTAGTAAAGATAATCCTCCGCTAGACGATCATTTTCTAAGAAACACCATTACAGAAACAGTCGACCAGTTTGCGTAATTAGGAACCATTTCACTGAAATAGGGTGCGGCGTCGAAGAGGCTCTTTTTACAATGAACTGGATTTTCAAAAGTGGCAATGAGACTCAGAAGATGCTATATTTTCTTAGTCCTACTTTATGGTGTTGTAGCACGCCAGCGTTTGAATTTGTAAAATTGTCGATAGTGCTAGTGGTAGGGCCCACCAGAAAGGGCACAAGAAATAAAAAAGGTGGTTAAAGCCCTAGGAGGCAGGAGGTGGTAGTCCGAATTAAGGCCTACACCTACAGTGTGTAAGCTTGAATATACTGTTTCAGTGTGAAACAGCGTGCCAATGCCAAGTACAGTGGTACAGGGTTATTCATTATAAATTACCCACCCCTTATCATCGTTATTATTGCCTATAGAAAAAAAAGTTTTAAATAAAAGTTATGTGGTTATAACTGAATTTTGTTAAAATGCTATCAAAAGTACAGTGGCGTGCATAATTAAGGGGATACAAAAAAGTAATATATTTTTTTAAATGGAACATCCTGTATATTATTAAATTTTTGGAATGATCTTTCTTTCCTGATTTCAAAAATATACCATATGTTACCCTTACCTTAAACCGTTTTTGAGTTATTAAACGTCAAATATCTTAGTTAAACTAGTTAACATTATTAAATATAACAAAGTTTTATTCAGGAAATTTAAATATAAATAAATGATAACTAATTTTTATTATTTCATTAAAGAAATGTCACTTATCAAACAAAATAGTTGCATTTTCATAGCTTACTTTAATAATTCCTATTTACAGTAACTAGTTTAACTAAGATATTCAACGTTTAATAACTCAAAAACGGTATAAGGTAAGGGTAACAAATGGTATATTTTTGAAATCAGGAAAGAAAGATCATTCCAAAAATTTAATAATATACAGGATGTTCCATTTAAAAAAATATATTACTTTTTTGTATCCCCTTAATTATGCACGCCACTGTACTTTTGATAGCATTTTAACAAAATTCAGTTATAACCACATAACTTTTATTTAAAACTTTTTTTTCTATAGGCAATAATAACGATGATAAGGGGTGGGTAATTTATAATGAATAACCCTGTACAAGTACATTAATTTATTGTATCGCCTACATCACTGGGAAAGTTTTCCTTGGCCCACACGTGAAAAGGTGGAAAGACAGTCATCTACCAGCTGAGAAGTTCCGTGCGCCCAAACCAAGTTCCTAAGAAGTTCGAGGGAGGATCCTCGAATTTGGCTGCCTGAAGAACGCCATCTGAACTCTTGAAAAGTGCAGAAATTGAATTTGGATGCTTGAAAGCTGTGCTCTTGGATCTTTTAGGAGGGTGCTCATATTTAAGTTCGTTATTTTCAATAGATTGCTGTTAAACTTATGTGTTTTTCATTTAATCCTATCTTGTACTATCAACTAAACGATATGTTGCAGTGTACAATCGTGTACACTTTCTGAGGCGCCCTATAAAATGCTCAAAGCTTGCGAGAGGTGGATATATCGTCGCATTTGGTGATGCTGAGGTCATATAACCTACAAAAAAGTATTTGGAAAGTTGAAAAATGCCATTGAAGCACTGAAAAACATTAAAAAGAGAAAAATAAAGTACTTGAGTTATATTATGAGGAACGGGAAAAATATAGTCTGCTATAATGGATCCCCCAGGGCAAGATTTATGGGCAGAGTGTCTAGTAGAAGGTGACTTTCTTGCTTAACTATTGTCAGAAGGCAATTCAATATGATAAGAGTGATCTTCAAAGAAAGTATGGTGGGTATTAAAAGAAGTTAGTGGTAGTATTAATTTAGATGATAATGCAAATATTCCAAACGAAATTAATGTACAACCTGAAATTATTCATAATAAATTACAAATGGCTAATAGCTTTAATAAACATTTTATTGAAATTGGTACAAATTAGGTTTACAGGTGTGACGAATGAAACTTTCCTCCATAATTATCTTATCCACCACTCCCATGTTTTACAGCCCGTTACAGGAGAAGAAATAATAACATATATTGCAATGGTTTGTCTAATTAGTGTTGTAATATGTTATTAATTTAATTTTTAAATAAGGGTACTAAGCAAATATTTTTCGTATTCTTGTGATCAAATCTTAGGTTAATTAAAAGTTACTTGTAAATTGATAGATAAAAATAAATAGTTATATGCCGTTTATAATATTTTATTTATCTGCAATTAATCCAATAATACGCTAGCTCAAATCGATAAAGCACAGACGCATCTCGGTTGGGTCTACCCTGAATGCATAATTTATTAAAATTATTAAATACGGATCTGTTTCGGCATAAGCTCAAACGTGCACAATCGAAAACTGAAATTGGGTCAAATATAAGTCAAGATGAACGCCGTTTGCAAAATCGCGTCAAATGGAATAAACAAAGCAAGCGAAATCAATCACAGTTCTATTTGTAACTAATTAAATTAGTTGGTTTTCGCGGCATTAATCCTCATTAGTTTCTAGCATTTGTTCATGGGGCCCGCTTCTATCTCTCAATTGTTTATTTTGGCGTCGGTTTAAATCTCACCAACGGATAACCTCAAATAATGGAGTTTGGGCCTTTTGGCATACTGGAATCTCTCGTACGGCGATGGAACTAGCCTGTATTGCCTTGAGTATTGCTCTTCTTATGAATGCATGTATTTCCCGGCGCTCACTTAATTAGTTTTAGAATGAACAGTATCTGCACTAGTCGTTCTCAAATCGGAGGGTTCGTAGCTGCTCTGACCTTGTTGCGGGGCTGCTATGGGTCGGATCCTGCTGTTGGGGCACGGGCACGTACCCCACCGGCTGATGAGTGGCACTGATGTCTTCCCCAATGGTCTGGCTGGACTGGTCAACTTTCTCGTGGTTCTCGGAACTTGGTCGCTTCGGATCGAGGTTATGTCAAACAGCATCGGACACCTCAACAATTTTTGGTGGCGGATTTTGATAAAAATAATACCACATGGGCACAAAAATCTGCTCAACACACTGGTAAAGTTTCAGACATCTATTTTTATTTTTAATATCAGAAATTTTAATTTATCTACAGAGCACAATTTCACATGTCAAGCCATTCATTTATTCATTTGTTTTCTCTTTTTTCGTTATAAACAAAAGCTAGTTAGTTTCAAATGAATTACGGATGTTAACATGGTTCAAAATACTGACTTTTAACAATAAATTCTACTTAAAACTAGCATTTTGTACACTAATATTACATCTAAAATAATTGTTTACATTTATACTAATTTTGCGTGTCTATTTGTCACTGCACGTCTTTTTAATTTGCGTTTAAATATTCACATGTCACTGCACTGATTAGAGTATTTAATTCGCGCATTTCCTGCACTGGCTTCCTTTGAATTCACTGTTTTATTTTCCACACATTTTTAAGTTCATATGTTGCCTCATTTTCTGCACGTTCTATAATCCTTGCCTTTTGATTCTTAGGGTTTTTTTAAAATGTTTTAATGCCTTCATTCTTATCTGCTCGTTGTATGTTTATAAGCTTATCTATCTTTCAATTACCTTTCTTATAAAACCCTGATTGGATTTCAGTATTAAACTGTACCTGAATTCTACGCTTTATTCCCTTTCGTTTGCGATCCATCTTGTAATTATGAAATTTCATTCGGCTTGGCATTTACTTTAGCACAAACCTCATCAATTAACTGAACTTACATTCAACTTAGATCCCTGTTCAAATTGAGCTTGGCTTATTGCATTCATTAATTAATTATTCTGGAATTACTGGCATCTCATTACAAATGTATTCATTCTGGCAAATTCAAGTTTTAGTTTTGCAGTTATATAAAATATCTCACTCTGAGCTTTCATGAAATGTCCATTAATTTGGCAATGCTAACAGAGTTGATTGGTAGGGCTGAAAACCATAGCAATATCAGTGAATTCTACGTTAATAAGACTTCGGGCTATGGCAAAATATCATCCACAATATTAGAAAACTGCAAAAATATCATAGCTCATCCTTTACTTAAAATCTTCAAATATATACTATCTTATTATATTATTGCTCGGCGCTTTAAGTTTGCGTTGATTGAAAGAATATTATCTGGAGGCCAATGCGGTTTTAGAGAAATCATATCTGCTGAAAACGCTATATACCAATTAACTAATAAATTGAATAGCTCTTAGATAAAATAAAAACGATATTGCCATATTTATGAACTTAGCGTAATCTTTCGATGCAATCGTCAATGGTATACTACTGGAAAGGTAGGAAATGTGTGGTATTAGGGGTGTTGCATTAACATTGTTTGAAAACTATTTGAATGATAAAAACACTGCGTTAAAATTAAAAATACATTTAGTGCTAATAAAACGTAGCTAATAGGAGCTACACAAGGAACTATTTCCTTCCTTATTTATATAAATGATCCGCTGCTTCTAAAGGATATACATGCTATTTCCTATGCAGGAATCTTTGAGCATAATAAATGGGAGGATGTGTTGAATGCGACTGCAGTAGGCATGTTAACTGTAAGAAACTGGTTGGCTGCTAATTGCGTTAGCTTCAATTTGAGTAAAATGAGGTATCTTGATTTCTTGATAACAAGAAAAGGACTTCAACAGCTTCGACCTATAATCCTTCACGATATAAGGTACTCAGGTAACCTTTGCACTTGTAAATCGATTATTTTGAATGCATTTAAAATGTGATAAACAAATTACGCGATATCATATAAAAAGATTTATCAAAATCTGTGCATCATGCATTTGTAGAATCTATAGGAAGGTGATCCATCACGCTAATAGTGGAGGTGTCTTGATACGAAGCAATAAAACGCAATAGTCTTCTCCATGTACATTTATTTAAATTGGCGACATGTTTCGAAAGCAATCTGGTTTCATCTTTGGGCCTTAATGATCATCTGCAGAGGTATATGGTTAACAATAATGTACATAATAAAGAAATTCACTTACTGATAGCAAAACACGTGTTGAAATTTTTAGGTTAAAATGAAGTTAGGTTAAAACGTTGAAGACGAGGTAGCAATAAAATTCGAAAGACATTGGAGAAGAAAAATTAGTTAACCAGCAAATTACGTTATAAAGATCGTTATACTGGTTAATACACCACAATGTAGAAATTAAAAATTAAAACAAGTAGAAACTAGTTTTGAAGACACCAGCTCTAAGAATGGATTTTAGAACAACAGAAACTAGAAAACAGGTCAAAAAATCCCTAGATTCAATGACACTGAAATTACCAGTGAGGGTCAAAAAGTAAAAAAACAAAATAAGAACCAAAAAGGCTAAAAATCAGCAAAAGACAAAACAACTATTTAATATTCAGAAAAATGTAATTGGTATCAAAATCTGTGAGATCATTGAGTCTGAATTCATTATTATTGGACATAATTTCAAAAATTTTGCGTAAATTCAGCAACCTACCTTTGTTAGCTATATGCAAAATTTTGTAATCTTTATTAGGATCAAAGTTGTGGTTGTGTTCCAAAATGTGATTAGCAAAAGCTGATTTATTAAGTTGGTCGATATTCAAATTGTTGTTTCTAATACAAGCTGAATGTTCTTTGATTATTTTTTTTAAAAGTACGTCTAGTTTGACCAATGTAAGAACAGTTGTAATACGAACAGTCAAGACGGTAGCCACCAGATCTTTCTAAGAAAGGGGAGGGATCTTTATTGAAGACTACCACTTTCTGAAGGGAATTGGTAGCAGAAACAGAAATTTTAAAATTGTATTTACAAAGAATGTTTTTTATGGACACAGAAATAGTACTATAATATAGGATAGAATAAAAAGTTTTGTTTTCAGAATTATTAATAGGGGTGAGGTTTTTTAAAAGTTTTATACGGAGTTTATAATAAACCGGTAAAATGAGTTGAAGAAGATAACCATTTTTAATAGCAATGTATGTAATGATGTTAAATTTTCTGTTGAAATTATCTGTTGACATAGAAATGGAAAGTAAACGTCTAAATAAAAATTGAAAATTAACAAGTTTATGGGACAAGGGATGAAAGGAAGAAAATACTATCACTGAAACAAATTAAAAAATATTTATTAAAAATACTGTGTAAATAGACTAAACCATCCCCACCTCAAATAATTTTTGATCTGGTTCATGTATTAGATGTCAGGCAGATATTAGAAAAAAATGTTGTTTTATTTATAGAAACCCTAAGTTAAAAATGTGTGGAACTATACCACTATACCTTGCAACCAATTAAAACTCATAAATCCCTCGGTCAGCGTGGTACGTTCTAGCTTTAAACACACTATTTAATTTGTTACCTTGCTCTATAAAAATACATAAACTGATTTTAATTGTACAAAGAAAAGAACAAATTGAATCTTCGGTAATATAAATTATATCGGTGGTTATGTGACTTGGCTGTAATATGTTCTTGAAAGGCACTACAAGTTCAAATAAACTTTTTCATGTAATAAAAATCCAATATTGAAATCGTTATGCTTCTTCATCCGTTCATTTGTGTCATCATTCAATACGAACGTTTCATAAAGTAAAATATTGTAGATATATTACGTAGCAGCTTTATGTTCAGTTTGTCAGCAAACACACACGGTTGCTCTATTTATTTCATGTGTCACATAAACATGAAGGTTGATTAAAAAGATATAAAAGATGTAGAAAAAATGAGCGTAAAGTAAAAAGAAAGATTTTAACAAGAAGTAAAGAAATTGAACAACGAATTAAGAGATTAAAAACGGAAACAAAAAAATGTAGGATGAATTGTGGGAACTTAAAAACAGCATAGGATACATGGAAAAAAGAAGAAAAATATTATTGCAATACCAAAATGTTCAAAGAAAGGACAACTAACTTTATGAATCAATACTTAGGAGTGGCAAAAATAAGGCAAATCACCGGACAGGACTAGGGAGTAAAAACGACAAGAAAGAATGAAAAATAAATCAAAACTGAAAGAATTAAGATCAGAAAAAGTACATATAAACGACGATCTAAGAAGAGTAGAAAGGGAAATCCCAAATCAAATAAGAATAAATGAAGAAAGAGCAAAATAAAAAAACGTAAATATTGGCTACAATAAGATCATAATAGAAGGAATGAAATGGAGATAACAATGAATATTAGATGAAAGACGTTCCAGAAAACTAGATAATCAAGGCAAAAATGAAAAAGATAGTATAGAACAGACAAAGTGCAAAGCCATAAAACACATATACTGAAAGAAAAAAAGTAGTGAAATTAGAATTAGTACATGGGATAGTATAACAATGCTGGTGCTAGGAGCGATTCCGGAAACTGGGGCAAAACTGAAAAGACCGTAGTTCAGGAAACGAGTTGGAAAGAGCAGGGGAGCCTAAATAAAACTTTACACGTCAATACTAAAGAGATGATAAAAAAGGACAATATGACATAGCCTTTATGATTTTAGGCAATTTACGGGATAAGTAATGGAACTGAAGCCATTAAACGACGGAATGGCCTATGTACGAGTTGAGGAAAAATATTTTAATATATTATTGCTCAATTTATATGTTAATAGTAATGGAGAGGAAAAAGAGATTTATGAAAAAGTAGAAGTACTATACATAAGAAACTAAAGACTAAGATTATGTAAAATAGCAGTAAGGATGAATATCATTATAAGTACTGCAAAGTAGATAACGGGTGTCCCGCGGCAAATTTCATTTTTAAACTTGAAATAAATTTTTTATTTTTTCGAGTATTTTATTGAAAAAAATTGCAAAATAAACCTCAATCTTTGGGAAATTATTTGTGAAACAGCACATCCGCCAAATGACGCCCCTCACGTACCACTTCTTCCAAACAAACTTGAAAATTGCGCATCACACGCATAAGCATAGCACGTGTAATTCCATGAATTTCTCGGGTGATGTTCCGCTTTAACACATCCACAGTGGGTGCTCGTAGACTTTTGATTTGAGACCAAGGGGGGGGGGGGATTTAGAGTCCCTCTCTTAGAAGTGATGCTATTCGGGAAAAGTTGGCGAAGCCATTACGATATTCGCGGTATGAGGAGTAGCCCTATCTTGCATAAATCAAATATCTTGACCTCTGTTAAACATTATCTGACGACGAAGAGAAGACCACAGAAAGTTACTGATCATTTCCAGGTATCGTTCTGACTTTTCCCGAATCGCATAATTTTTAAGAGAGGGACTCTAAATTAGCCTCCGCGAAGCTCTGATTTAACTCCTTTGGACTTTTTTTTGTGGGGATATCTCAAATCAAAAGTCTACGAGAATGTACCAGCCACTGTGGATATGTTAAAGCAGAACATCACCCGCAAAATTCGTAGAATTACAAGTGCTATGCTTATGCGTGTGATGCGCAATTTTCAAGTTTGTTTGGAAGAAGCGACGGTACAACGTGAGGGGCGTTATTTGGTGGATGTGCTGTTTCACAAATAATTTCCCAAAGATTGAGGTCTATTTTGTAATTTTTTTCAATAAAATACTTGAAGAAATAAAAAATGTATTTCAAGTTTAAAAATGAAATTTGCCGCGGGACACTCGTTATATCCGAAACGATATAAAATAAGTTGAACAGAATCAAAAGAGCTTTTGTGTGTACAAAAGATGCTAAAACGTCGTTGTAAGAAATTATTGTTTAGAAAATAAATTAAAACTAAATATTGATAAATGCCACCATATAAGTTTTACACGAAATAAGAATCCTATAAAATTTCAATACAAACTTAACAACGTATACATAAAGACAACCGAAACAATGAGGAACCTCAGTGTTATTCTTGATGGTAAACCGATTTATGACAGCCATATTGATTACATTACCAAAAAAGCTTATAGGTTGTTGGGTTTCATTATAAGAACTGCAAAGCATTTTCGAAATCTCAAAACACACATGTGTTTATATTATCCCTACATTAATAGTATTATCAATTATGCATCTACTATATGGAATTCACAATATTCTGTTTATACATATAAATAGAATAGAGGGAGTAGAGAAAATATTTCTTAAACATCTCTATTTATATGAAACTGAATATTCCCATCAATAATTCTAATAGTAATCTTCAACAGCAGAGGATGTTAAGCTTGACAGAGAGACGAAAAATAGCCGATGTAATGCTTCTCTACAAAATAGTAAACTCAGTTATCGATTGTCCCCAAATTTTACATTACACTAATTTCAAAGCTCAACCTTTCTCTTCACGATTACCCCCATTGCTTAACATCCTCTGTTTTAGAACACTTGCATTCAATAGCTCTCCTATCTTAAGAATGTGCAGAACATACAACAATTTGTTTTTGGACATTGATATTTTTTATTTGACCTTCCTGAAATTAAAAAAAAAGCTATATTCCAGGGTGTTTCCTGAATGAACGTTACTAAATTAGTAATTATATAATTTTATATAATGTGTTTATTTTTGCCTTTACCAAAATTATTTTTGTGAGTTGTACAGTTTTTTTAGTTTTCACATTTAAATTAATGCTAGATTTAGTTCTATATCAATGTATAAGTGAATAATGCATTGGGTTCATCCTGTCATATCCCCTAATAGGTAAATAAATAAATAAATAAACACAAATATTAAATATATTCAGATAATCAGGATACTTTAAAAGGACTGTCCTTTTGCTTCCAAAGCAATTCGGCGCTGCAAACAGCACCCAGTTAGCTCGGATGAGTTAGCTCGGATGAGGCAACAGAGTATCATTTCTCTGAGTATTCTACATTCTGACATGGAAGGTAATGAAAAAGCCGACCTTCTTACCAAAACGTAATGAAATTGGATTTTATAAGTGAAACTCGAAGCATCAATCGAACAAGAAAAATTGCTATATTTGCTCAGAATAGAGAGACTTTCGGAAGTCATCTCTCTATGTGTTGTCGAAACGACTTACGTATTTGCACCTGTAAGTGAACAGCAAGTTAATTTTACATTTAGTATATTTTACGGCAGTGCATTGTAACGAAATCGATTATAATTTATTTTTAAATGTAACATTCCAACTTATCAATCGCACAAAGGTCACCAATCACTTCAAATTGGTGCCAGTAATCGTGATTTATAATTTCTTAAAACATAATCTTACCACTTTCCTAACGTGTGTGTTGTAATTGTATTAATAATCTTACTATTACTATCTATTTTTAAGGTAATAATAGTGAGCCTATTGTACTACAAGTACAACTGTAGATAACCAGTTTTTTTTATCTGAAGATACGATTCTGCTGTCTCACTGAGATAAAGTATGATAGATTAGAGTATGTTTTCATTAGTATTGCGCGACACGAGATATTTAATGCACAAATATGACATGTTACTGTTGTGTAGCAGCCCTAACACTGGGAGTTACAGTATTACTAATATTAAAAGCAATTTTTAAACTGCGAATAGGGTGGAATAATAGTTCAACATGCCTCGTTGGAAAAACTGCTATTGTCACAGGTGCAAACACAGGTACGAGGCCTTACATAATAATTTGTTCGATATTCTTTTTTATTTTACCAAAATAATTTCTAGAATAATCTAATTCCTATTCAATTTATAGGAATTGGATTTTATACAGCACAAGATCTGGCTAAGAGGGGTGCAAAAGTAATTTTAGCATGCAGAAACAAAACTAAAGCTGAGCAAGCCAAAGCAAAAATTATAAAAGCTACCGGAAATTCCAATGTGTTCGTAAAAATCCTCGACTTGACATCATTGGCATCAGTCAGGCAATTTGCTAAAGAAATTAATGAGGCAGAAGAAAGTTTACACATTTTAGTAAATAATGCAGGCGTTATTGGTGTTGGAGAGCAAACCACCTCGGATGGTTTAGATCTATTAACGCAGGTTAATCATTTGGGGCCATTCCTGCTTACACTTCTTTTAATAGGTTTACATTATACATTTAAAATTAGCTATTTTATGCTAAACCATCATTTGTTTCTAGATTTAATGAAAAAGTCGAAGTGGGGTAGAATTGTAAACGTGTCGTCCTCAGGAGCTTACTCCTCAAAATTGAGGAAAGGAGAGGACTTAGGTGTCTACCCCAAGAAAGAAAGATTCGGTGATGTACAAAATTATTGCAATTCAAAGCTTTGCAACGTTCTTTTTACAAACGAATTGGCAAGAAGACTGAAGAGAAGCTGCATACAAACTAATTCCCTACATCCTGGAGTAGTTGACACGGAAATATTTAGAGAAATGCCATCTCTCGTCAAACCAGCTTTCAATTTGGCAGCAAAACTTTTTTTCAAAGTAAACTTTTTCATTTATCCTTCATAAAAAATTACAGTTCTAAGAACTATCTCTTTCAGACATCAGAAGAGGGTGCTCAAACATCTATATACTTAGCTGTATCAAAAAGCGTGGATCTTATAGCCGGAGAATTCTTTGATAATTGCAAGATTGCTCGCATGCCCGAGGCCGCCAGAAGTGAAGACCTTGCAAGTAAAGTTTGGCAAAAGAGCGAAGAATTCGTCAAGTTGACTCCTGAAGAAAAACTGTTATAAGTATTATTAAGTAATAATGGTGTAATAAATCTTACTTTGTTCAGTTGTTTTAGTATTTTCATCCAAAATTTGCAATATGCTTTCTTTATTTTCTATTTCCTACAATAAATGGTGGATATTATATCTTAAACCCTTTCAATAACTTTGAAACTTACACTTTCAATTTCAAGCATATTAGCTTCAATGCAGCAATAATGTAATATTATTAACACATGGTGGAATATGGAAAAGTATTAATATTTATATTCAAACAGCAATTTACAATTCCCAACACTAATTTTAATCTTAACTTCACTACTCAAATAGACCTAAAACCAAGACTAAATTTTTTAATGGTAATACAAGCTCAAATACACCGAGTAGAGGGCAC
Organism: Agriotes lineatus; assembly: GCA_940337035.1. Classification (NCBI taxonomy): domain Eukaryota; kingdom Metazoa; phylum Arthropoda; class Insecta; order Coleoptera; family Elateridae; genus Agriotes; species Agriotes lineatus. The sequence continues at coordinate 74,483,049 of OW679196.1, read as the reverse complement.
GGGTTTGGGTAATAATTGCTGTTGTTTTTGGTTATAGATTTTTGATACACTTCTAACGATAACTATTGCAAAATATGGTGGCTTGTGCAATCTTGCGATCTGCTGCTTGCGATTTTTATAAATTGCTGAAAAAAGTTTACCATATCTTATAACGTATTGCATTTTACTGAAGAAACAGTTGAACAGAAACAGTGTTATGTAAATTACCTAGTAATGTATAAAACTGGCAAAAATATAACCAGCAGTGGATAAGCTAAAACTCAACATTGGATCAATAGAAGATGGTAGTACTATATTTCTGTACCAACATGTAACGTCATAAATTCAATTCAAGGATCTCTATGGGCCTTCTAGTTAGGCAACCTTTCTAATGTCAGGTAAAACATAACCTTTTTATATCAGAGGTTTAATAAACTGACATGTATGATTATTTTGCTACCATCACAAATTGTTAAGGAATTTTAATGATATTGACAAATTTTTGAAGTTTTTCGTTTCCCTAGTTACTTCTTGGTAGAAAAAGTTAGGACGTCATGGACAAACATTTGTAAACAACAAAATATAGAAAAATCTTCAAGTAAATTTGCCTGATCCAATTAGCCCTTTTGGTTTCTATAGTAAATGTGGTAATGATGCTTTTGTATATTGCTGTATTAAGGGTTATGGTTACATCCTAAAATTGACATTTAATAATTACAATTATAAACCCAAAAACTAAGTTAGGGGTGAGTCAATTTGATGCCATAGTGTTAAAATACTTAGGAAGTATTTTCCTATAGCTTAATCAGCTTGATTTAGCAACTATTATCAACTTTGATCGTCCTATTTTTAAGTTTGTCAATCGTTTTTTAACGATCTTCTGTGCTTTCATACGTTTTCGTCTCCTCTAGGTATTTTTACAGGGATTGACGTCGCCAGAGGTTCTGGTTTCGCCTTAATTGTGAATTCACTGTAAATGCCTTGCCTGCGGTGGGTTCTCAGGGTTATTGAAGATTCGATCTGTTGGAGTGCTACATTTTGAAGAAACTGCCCATATTTAGGATTAGGTGCTTACTTGTCGTAAAAAGTCATTACTTGATAGTTAACGTTTTATAATCTTTAATTAAGTTAATGTCTATGCTGATAGAATATCTTAAATTTGATATGTACAACAAATTTGAATAAGGTACTAAAAATTGGTCTGATAGCAGATATTTAATGATGTTATTTGAGAATTCTCATATACTGTACAATATTTATACTTTACCAGCTACATAAGGTACGATTTGGTGTTATAATCTATTTGGCTACAGGTGTCAGTTATTACGCGTAACAAGCAACGCATAGAACAGAACAATATAACTCTAAATGATAGAGTCGACGAACCATGGGTAAAATTAACTTCTAATGAGGAAGCAACCAAATACCTGGAGGCAGAGATTATCGATGATAACAAAAACAAGAAATCTAGGTTCTGTGATGAAATCACAGTGCGCACAATGGAAAAAAAGGAAGCAATTTTCACATACCGAAGTAGTAGAATGGCCGATATCTACAGGAACTATAAAATAGCTAGAAATAGTGTCAACACAAAAATAACTGAAGAGAAACCGAGTTACTGAGAAAAGTTTTTAAGAGATTTAAAAAACGATTTATATGGTTGATAAAAGAAGGCATGGAAGATGTTAAAGAACGGAAAAAACCAGTTAACGTATGTACATATTGCTATGGAAGTACGCCCCCGAAATCTTATGCATTATAAATAATAATTAATTTTTATTTATTTGAATGCCTAAAGCAGATACTCTTACACCTACAATTTATTTTTGGTACCTGACTTTGCATTTAAATTACTGATTACGGGCACAACTAGTACGTTTTCTCATAACACAAATTATATGAGACTCTTGTGTTATACAGGCAGCAACTTAGGTTTACAATTGACAACACACAAAATCAAATAAGTTCGTGGGTTCATGGAAGTAAACGGTATTAGATTATTTGAGAATAAAAAAACATTTGTTTTATTCTTGTCTTTTTCATTTTTGCCTGATTAATTATCATACATACATTATAATAAATACACAAACTAAAAAATTAACGCTAGCACCGAATATTTCGCTAACCTGTTTTCCATGCCACTGGCGATACCTCGCTGGAATCGACAACTGCGCAACGCAGTTCTTTCGAAGTAATTGTATTGTTGTACCCAAAAGGAATCAATCAAGCACAAATTCAAAGCAAAACGCCGTTCACGGATGACTGCTATTTATTTTCAAGTAAGTAAACGTTTTAAAGCAATTTACACACATACGTTAGATAAAAATACAAATTTTAACCTCAAAATGGCTAAAATAGCCAACAAATAGTGCATCATAACACGACGGAGACATTTTAAGAAGTCCTGGCTTTCTCAGCGCTCTAGTCGTTTATAGCTATCGAAAAATAAAAGATGCACGCTTAATTCTAGGCCCTTAATGGAATTAATTTTACGTCATCTTGTAAAAATGTCAAATCAATTTTTCAAACAAATGCTAATCGTGACTTATCAAAATGTGTATTTTATTTGTACGAAAGCTTCACCACTAAACTAACAACACAGTCGCCTTCAACATATTCCACTGCATAAGTGCCCTAAACATCACGCATATTCTATGCCGGTGTCTTGACGAAAATATTTTAGCATGTCTCAGGCCCCGCATACAACAAAAATGTGATGCCTAAAATATGGTTCCACAGCCCCACTGCACGTGTGTGAATGTTATCAGGAGCTAGAAGAAATTGATAAATATTTTCCCACATTAGCGTCACATGTGCATCTAGCAACTTTGCAGGAATCTTGAAAACCCCAAAGCTTTGCTAGTGGTTGAAGGGCCCATTATGTCCAACAGGAGCTCCTCCAAGAATGTTCTTGCTATATAAACGGCGCGCACTCCTCTGAGGCTTGTTTGCTTGCAATAATTGACTCGTAACAGCTCTAATGTCACTGATACGTATGTCCATTGTTTTAATGTGCACAACATCCAATATGTTCATTAAATTTTGACTACAGCTGCTTGCTTACACCTTGCGGTAGAAAGGCTCAGGATTATGTGTGTATGTATGTACAGCTGCTTTCATAGTGTTCATTTATTAGTTAGAGGAATTTATCAGCTAAAAAAGGTATGTACTGTTTTACTATACTAAAACATTGTATGTAAAATTTGTGTTCTGTTAGATTCATTATTTAACAAAGAAAAAACATTTTAAAAGTTACGTACATTTCCCTAAAAAAATTTTTAGCGTCTTCAGATATTAAGAAACCGAAGTTTTTCCAAAATTTAAAATACACGTGTTACATTGTTATTTGATGAAAATATTGTTTTATACGTGTGCATACAACCTAAAAATAAATAAAACTTATTAGTTGGGTGAAACAATAGCTCCTCAAGCAATTTCTTACCTATTTCAATTTGACATTGTTTTATTCATTGTTTTGGTTCCTTGATTGTTGGTGATCATCAGGTTCAACCATTAAAAGAGGAACTACTTTGTTTTATTTCTGCTGAAATATTGTTTTTTATTTGTTTAGTTAAGTAAAAGCATATTAAACAAAATATGTTTACTTACTTTGGCATTTTTGCATTATTTTTATTTGGTGATTTTTATTGTTATTGCAGGTAGTAGGTCCATCGATGTGGATATTTAAGGATATTGTTTTTTAGTTAATTTTTTAATGAACTTTGACTTCTGGTTGATATTCTTATGGTGTGTTGTGTAGGTTAATACCTTACTACTTATTGGTATTATCGTATTTAGCATTCGACACCTGTAACTGTTTTTTATATATAATTAAATAGATGTGGTTATTTAAGTAAATTACCTGTTACTTCTTCTTCTTCTTCTTCGTTTCCTTCTTGTCAGAAGGGTCGTGATCACATTTCACTTACGGCTTGCTGTAGCGGCTTTAACAATTGCCTTCCATCGGCCTCTGTCTTTAGCAGTGCGAGTTGCCTGTACAATTGTGGAGTTCGTGCTCTCTTTAATTTGATCTGCCCATCTTCTGGGTGAGCGGCCTCTCATTCTAGTTCCCTCTATCTTCCCATATACTATTAGTCGTTCCAGATTATCGTTCTCTCTTCTGGATATATGCCCAAAGATCTTGAGTATCCGGGCATTCACTATTTGTGACAGACGATTTGGTTCCTTTATTTCTTGGAGTATAGACTCGTTGGTTCTCCGTGCTGTCCAAGGAATACGTAATATACGCCTCCAACACCACATTTCTAGGGCGTCAATTTTCTTCTTATCACTTGCTTTTAAACTCCAGGATTCGCTTCCGTAGAGAGCTATTGGGAGGAAAGTAACGGGAACCTACCTCAAATATCCCATTTTTTTTAAGAGAATCACATGATTTCACTTAAAGTTAAAAATACCGGAAGTAAAATACATCCCCCAATCGGATCTCCGGGGGGGATGACTTTGAGAGGAAAATGTAACATTATTGGGACATGGAATGTCCGCGGCCTTCTGCAAGTGGGAAAGCTGCATCTATTAGAAAAAGAACTTGAACGCTACAGCATTGCCATTACGGGAATATCTGAAACGCACTGGAAAGGAAGTGGACACTTTAGGACAATGAATGGCAACACGGTCCTCTTCTCGGGCAATGATACACAAAGTAAAAATGGTGTGGCTATAATACTAACAGCAGTTTTGAGCCAGTATCTGCTATCGTACAACACCGTAAACGATAGAATTATAACAGCCAAACTACACTCTACACCCATGAATATCAATATAGTGCAAGTCTACGCTCCAACATCTGACGCTAGCGATGAAGAGATAGATCAGTTCTATGGGGAACTGGAAGAAACCCTGCAATGTATTCCAAATAGAGAGATAACACTAGTGTTGGGGGATTTTAATGCCAAGGTTGGTAATACTTTGGATGAAGACCATATTAGAAACGTAGTAGGAAAATATGGCTTTGGCGAGAGAAATGTACGAGGAGAAAAGTTGATAAATTTCTGCACAGAGAACAGTTTGACCATGGTAAATACGACCTTTCAGCAGCACCCTCGCAGATTATACACCTGGGTATCTCCAGATGGAAGATACAGAAATCAAATAGACTATATCCTGATTAATACCCGCTGGAGAACTTCAATAAATATCTGTAAAACTTATCCAGGGGCTGAATGTGGAAGCGACCACCGACTTCTGGCAGCTCGGCTAAAACTTAAATTAAAGGTACCCCTAAGGAAAACGACCACACAAAAAATATATATTACGGATGAGCAACAACTGCAACCAACACTGCAGACGAAACTTCTCAGCGCCCCTAGTCAGCAACTGCAAACACTCTCAGCAAACCAAGTATGGGAAGAAACTAAATCCATTCTATCAAAGTTGATGAGGGAACAACCGAAGAGAGCAACCGTTACCCCAAGACAACACTGGATGACAAATGAAACATTGAAATTGGTAGAGGAAAGACGTCAACTTAAATATTTAGGTGGTAACACAGAAGAAAAACAAGATCGATATAGGCACCTTAACCAACAAATACAAAGAGCTTGTCGCAGCGGCAAAAATAAATACCTCCAACAAATATGTACAGAGGCACAGAGCCATGCAGATCAAAACAACACTAAGGATCTCTACAGACTCGTACGCAAAATTAATAACCAGTATACACCGCGAACATGGGTTATTCAAAACGAATCAGGAGAAAAGGTCACAAATATAAATGAAATATTACTTGCATGGAAGAACTACTGTGAAAGCTTGTTCAAAGATGTCTTAGATATAAATCAGGTCAAATATGAATATCAAGAACCGTATATCCTTAAAGAGGAAGTAAGAAGTGCCATAAAACATCTCAAAAATAATAAGTCTCCTGGCGTCGATGGCATAACCTCTGAAATCATTAAAGCAATGGGTGAAGCTGGAGTTGACATAATACATCAAATATGTCAGAAAATATGGAACACTGGCTGTTGGCCTGATGATTGGACATACTCTGTACTCATACCCCTTCACAAAAAGGGCTCCAAGGACAAATGTGGAAATTATAGACTCATTGCTCTACTCTCGCATGGAAGCAAAGTTATGCTCAATGTCTTACACGAAAGGCTCAAACCATACTTACAATGGCAAATACCAGCTGAGCAGGCGGGCTTTGTAAAAGGTAGAGGTACACGAGAGCACATATTAAACATGAGGCAGATTATAGAAAAGAGCCGTGAATTCAACAAGCCGGTATATATGTGTTTCGTGGACTATCGTAGGGCCTTTGATAGCATAAATTGGAACAGACTATGGGAGGTGCTGATTGATATGGGCGTCGCTAAACACTTAGTATCAATTATTCAGGGGCTGTATATGAACACGAAAGCCGCAATACAACTAGACGGCTATCTCTCAGAAGACCTAGAGATAAACAAAGGGGTAAGGCAAGGCTGTATTCTCTCCCCAATTCTTTTCAATATCTATGGAGAATATGTCATGAGGAAGACGCTGGAAAACTGGGACGATGGAATTTCTGTTGGAGGAGTAAAGGTAAATAACCTACGTTACGCCGACGACACTGTCCTATTCGCCACTGATGCTGATAAACTAGACCAACTAATACGACAACTAGAAGAAGAAAGCCAAAACCTTGGACTGGAAATAAACCATGAAAAAACCAAAATCATGATAGTCGACAGAAAAAACAACAACAGACCTGACATAATACAAATAAGACACTGTCAAGTGGTTACCCAGTTTATTTATCTGGGGGTGTTGATAACAAATACTGGTGGCTGTACAAAAGAAATCAAGCGCAGGTGCGAAATGGCAAAGGTGGCAGTAAGAAGCATATATAAAACTTGGAAGGATAGTGCAATCACAACGAATACAAAGAAACAAATAATAAAAACAATTATCCTACCTGTTACTATTGTACGCATAATCACATTCTATAGTTATTTGTGCCTTCTATATTTTTAAGTTCATTTATTTGGTTGAAAAGAAATTAGGGTGCTTGATATGGTAGACGTATTTTAAAGATTTTTGTTTCTTTAAATGCTATTCCTTTCTCTTATTTGATCAGCAAATTTGGTTGGGTAGTTATTATTATTTTATTGTCGAAAGGACTAAACACACAGACTTTTACCCTACTATAAATATGTTGTTATCTGTGGTTATAATTCACTTAAGTTCAGGTTTTTTTATTTGCATTCCATAACCATCCTGGTTATCTTTAATTATTATAAAAGCTTTTTGCCTTTCTGGCATTTGTATAAGACGATTTGGTTTTGTTATTGCAAAAAAAATTGATTTTAATTATATAATGCTATATTATTGGTTTCACTTACTTTATTGGCGTGTACGTTTTTATTAGTTTTGAGCACAGGTCGGCTGTCTTGTTCTAGTACAAACGTTGTCGGCCATTTAACTTGAAGTTTTATCGTTAGCGTGGTTGTGTTCTAGTATTGGATAATTGAAATCCCTTTTGTTCAAAATTTTTTAATTTTATGAATTTGTTAATTAAATGTTTGATATAGAAGCTCCAGATCTTTCTCTCACATCAAAAGAAAGCAACGTCGTGCAGATCTAATATGTTTTATTATAACAACGTGCATATGCACTGCATACTTTTATAAGCACTGTGGTGTTTCGAAGGCTATAATGTTCCCAGTCAAGTTTCGGTAGTTCGTCTAGCAGCAAGAAAGGCTGACTACCAGTCTGGTGCAGGTTATTGCTGTGTCGGACTGTGTTACACCTAATGAAATAAAGGAGGCAAAAAGTCGGTGCGCACACAATCGTACTAACAAGTTTCCCTGCGATGTCGGACTGTGCCACATCTAGTAACGTAAGAGAGAGGCAAAGAGTCGGTACACACATAATCGTACTAACAGGTTTTTCTGCTATGTCGAACTGTCCTGTACCGACTGAAGTAAGGGTTAAAGAAGTTGTGATCTGTTACAGCAGTTGTCCGTATTACGAACAGAAGTACCACATGCAACAGATTTGGCTTTCTCCCCCCCCCCCCCCCCGCCCTAATCCCATTCAAATGCGTTTTATACAAATTATAAAAACCCTCCATTTGGATTCGCAGAGTGTCCAACCAATGACAAAAAATCTATATTTCGTTCCCAGAGCGGTGCTGTGTTAATTGGTGGTGGCTCTTTCAAACCCCACGATTGCTTAATCCTCTTTCAATCAAGTTTTAAATTGTAGTTTCCCACGCGTTTTCAAAACTGCCCTCAACACATGTTTCTTTGGCTGAATAGCAATCTCATAAATTTTAAATTAAATTTTCGGCTGTTTGTTTCGACCGCCGGCCTTTCTAATCCGGCCTAATCCCCTGTCATAAATTTAACATATTTTTCGGCTCTTGTTATGTCATGTGCCAGAATATCCTATCCCACTACATTCCTATCATCTGCAAAAGATATCGGCTTACAACCTATTCAAATCAAACGAAAGCATTTGTTTAAGATCTATAATTGTTTACCCCTAACTACAAATGATTCCTTACACCTAGCTATTAAAATATGAGTCTTTTATTGTCATTTCTGATCTAAATAAAATGTTCGTACATACCCGACCCTTACTGTAACGATGCTACAAACATGAATATTAATAAACAATGAATTCAATTCCTGAATTCAAATACAGAACACGTATTTTAATTTATTAAAATGCAAAGGGATAATTAAATATCATCCACCACCATCTCTACGTTGAATAATGGTGACCCCGACGTGATTTCGACATGCAACCTGGTATTCTGGTAGCGCTGAGCTGTCTATTTTGTAGATTTCGTTGAGTTATGCTACTCAATTCGTGATTAACAGATGGTTGTAACACGAAATTATAATTTGAGATTTTAGGGTTTCACTTTATTCAGCAGAGTAGACAGTATCTCTCCTGTTGTGTCAGCATAAGCTTGATCGTTAACTAAACCGTTTTTTAAGTGTTGTATAATGATGTCAACAGCCGTAGTGTGATGGACAAATCACATACGTATAGGCAGTTGTGTTGTATTCGATTGCCTCTTCTGCATTTTTCGAATGATAAAGGGGGTGTATCGTAGGTCTGTTTTTCATAAATCCTTGTTGTTCTTCATTTATCAGTACTAATCTATATAATTATGTTACAATAAGACTTGTAAAGAGCTTCAAGAGATTTAAAGTTTAAAAATATACCAAGAAATTTCATTATACACAACATTAGCGACTACTACTTGCATAATAATAATATAAATATTTGAAACACACTATAGTAATGCTCAAGAAATCGAAAGTGCTGATTAAAAGTGTTGACATTTATTGGAGAGATAATTTTTTAAAATATGTGCAATGTAATGTACGACAGCACGCAATACTTTAACCGGTGATTGTAGTCAATGCGATAAATTAATAATTTCAATGTAAACTATTTAATAAGCATGGTTTCATTCATGATGCAACATACTTCAAACGTTTGTTTTTAATACACGTTAGTTATAATTACTCGCGAATAAGTGTTATCGTCTAATCTAGCC
>OW679196.1:74131949-74473453 GCA_940337035.1 Agriotes lineatus | reverse complement strand
AATCAAATTGGGGAAGAATTGTTAACGTATCATCCGGAGCAGCACGTATGGCCAAGTTTGATGTAAAAGAAATGGCCGTCTTTCCTAAAGGCAGGTTTGCAGACACGGTTCATTATTCAAACTCCAAACTTTGCAATATTCTTTTCACCAACGAGTTGGCAAGGAGGCTGCGAGGAACTGGAATTCAAACTAATTCTTTGCATCCGGGGGTAGTTGACACCGAAATATTTCGGGAGCTGCCTTCAATTGTTAAGCCAGTATTTAACAGAATGGCTAAATTGTTTTTCAAGGTTAGGTGTAGCAACACATTTTAAAAATTATTTTAAAACTAGCGATTTTCAGACTTCAGAGGAGGGAGCCCAAACGTCTATATATTTAGCTGTGTCAAAACGCGTAGAGCTTATATCAGGGGAGTTCTTTGATAACTGTGGCATTGGCCGAATGCCCAACTCTGCTAGAAGCGAAGCATTAGCTAAGAAAATGTGGCAGAAGAGCGAAGAAATTGTAAAATTAACTGCAGAAGAGCACAGTTTATAACACTTTGTTACTATAATAGTATTAATTTTAAATATAACACTGGAATTGATATGATTAAATTAATAAAAACACTACCATCACAGTAGTTATCATAAGAAAAAATAGTTATTTACGACACAAGTGCGTAAAGTTAGTCTTCAGCCACGAGCTGGTCAGAATTAAAACATTAGCGTAGGGAGTGTTTTAAGACCCCGAATATGAAATAAAGGTTCAAGATCGCTGAGAGTTCATTGAGTAGTACCATGTGTTTAAAAATAAATTATATAAGGGTTGGCCACGGAACAGCTTAAATGTTTTATGTTTTATTGTAAAAGCAATTATAATTGTAGCTTAATTGACTTTTCCATATAAACTTATGACAACAACAGCACTGATGACAGTTAATGAATTTTAGAGCTTGGTGTTGACATTACTTTTTATTTTCCAGGGCCAACCTTTATGTAATTTCTTTTTAACACACTATTACGTATAGAAACTCACAAATCTACCGAAATATCTATTGCTCAAATCTTACCCCATACAATAATTCGTAAGATACCTGTTAGCTACTTATTAAGATATCGGTAGAGTGTCAGAGGTTCAATCAAAGCACCAAAGTTTATAATACTGAACTGGAACTTTAAAACATTTTTATTTACGACCACTACTAAAAGTAGGCCTTTTAGCGCTAGCTTGTTTCACTAAAAGTGACGTTTTATAGTTTACCGTGGTTAAAGAAATCAGCTGTTTACTTTTAGCACACGGGCTAAAAGTGAAGTGAGGTTATAAAACTACAATTTCGAACTGGAAGTGAAGTTGTAAAGTTATTCTAGTTGCTTCTTGCGTTACAGGTAAAGTGTTTTTGAAATAATTAAAGCGTTATGTAATGAATACACTCAGATGTGGAGTATTAATAATTACATTTCGTACTGTTTTTTATGACATAAATTAGAAGTGTCGTAGATGCAAACATTTGTTAAATCGATATTTATTGATTAATAACGGTAAAATTAAGGTCGTAGATAAAATATTGTATGCAACGCGTGCATAAACGTCGACTTTTAGCACTTGTTGCATAAATAGCTATTAACTTTCAAATACTACGGTAGAGCCTCTCAACTATTTGTTAACACAATGATAAAAAATCTGGTGTGATACACTCACACAACTTTCTGTTACAGTGATCTTTTAATTAGCCAAAAATTTTATTTTTAATTTTTATGCATTTGTCAAAAATTATAAATTCTACAACGGTACAAAAAGAACGTTAGTTCAAGAGACAAATTTTCTCTAAAATTTTAAGCTGAATTCAAAAATGTAATAATATACCGAGCGTTCTATTTAAAATAGAAGTTAATAAAAAAATAGAAAAAAAAGAAAAGAAACCCATTTTAGAAGTATTCAACTGAAAAATTATTTATGTTACATCAATACCACATTAAAAATGTAATAAAAATGTAAAGTTTGAAAAAAACCGTACATCCGGTTATGCGATTTTTTCAAAAGCTTGCTGTCGCATCTGCATAGTACACAAAACTTATATATGTAGTTTCAACGTCATACCTCTTTTCGTTTTTGAGATATTCTGTTCACAGACACACAGAGACAGACAGACACACAGACAGATAGACAAACAGACAGACCAATAAACAAAAATGTTTTTTGGGTTCAGGGGATTCTAAAACGTGAAGATATGTTGAAAACTCAATTTCGATTTTTGGAGGTAAATCCAATACTTCCTTTATCGTAAAAGGAAGTAATAATTGGAAATTGTTACCTCAATAATTTAGTATAGAGTGCCGACGCATATGTATGATAGCAATTAAATAAACGATTTAGATAATGTAAATAATTACATCTCTAACAACTTTTAGAATAAATTAGATAACGTTATGTAAGAATACCCACATACAGTTTTTAATATGCAATATTTCTTAAAGGTTTCCTATTGGTAAACTGTGTAACGTTTGGCCCAGCGCGAATGCTATTTTGGTTAATTAAAAATTAATTCATGCATTCTCCCATGGCGTAAATCGCGTTAGAAATATAAGCGTTTCATCTTTGGACCCGCGAACGGCGATAAGTGACGCACCGCGGACCGACGCATGTACACCGCCGCGCACTCGATGGAAAAGTCCTACTCCAGGAAACTGGATTAATCCGCTGATTACGCCAGCTAGGGCTATATAAAGAGGAAGCAGGGCCATTGTAAGACAGAATTTTTCTGGACCTTTCTCCTCACCTGGTTCTGCTCAGGAGGGCTTTTGGGCTCTTCGAGGGAACTCTTGCCAGCTAATCCTCACCTAGACCTGCTCGTCAGGAGGGCTATTAGGCTTATCGACAAAGCTCCTGCCAGACAACCCGCTAGTCCTGCTCGTCAGGAGGGCTATTAGGTTCATCGCCAAAGCTGCTGCCAGACAACCCGCTAGTCCTGCTCGTCAGGGGGGCTATTAGGCTCCTCGACAAAGCTCTTACCAAATAACCCGCTAGTTTTGTCCGTCAGGAGGGCGCTTTTTATGCTCTTTGATTGGACTCCTGAAAATAATTCCTTAAGTCTCGCTAGAAGGGCGCTTGAGAACTCTTCGGTGAATTTTCCCGAGCCGAAACGCTTGAACCTATGTTATTAAAACCACTACTTGCATTCCTAACGACACAACACAAGCGTAGCATAAAGCTCGCACCTTGAAGACCAGCCTGTATTTATCCTTAAACGAAAGGCCTCATCAGAGCAAAGTCGGCGCTCGCAAATTCGCCTAATTTAATTCTTAGGCCGCTCTACGACGATCGTAGTCCGCAAAGCCCGGCATTAATTAAACTCGCTTATCTGGACGCCGGCGACGCCGCCTTTCACAAAGGTCCTGTCGAAAAGCTTAAAGCTGTAAACAAGGATAACCTCGAAACAGTCGCTTGAAGCTATCGTCCTTTCGACACACATGGGCAACACCTTAACACGACCAACAACAGGTACAGACTTTGTTTTTATAATGCTGTCTTCATTTCACACGCCTGTAAGTAAATAGATCGAATTTTATTCATGCGCTGCCGCCGTGTTCACGGCAACCACTAACCTGTCAAATTGTATGCTAGTAATTCAAATGAACCGAGCGTGTTCCAATAATCACTAGCACCGCCTTGTGACAACGGACCGCTACGCAAGCCGAAGAGTACCAGATTTACTTTTATTATAAACGTTGTTACATTTCATTTTGTTTTTACGAATTAAATATAATTTTATGTATTAATAGTTAACGAAATTATACGCTTAAAAAGTTATTCCGGGTACTTTACTGTGTTAGAAAACTTAAGTGTAAGAATGGCAATCTGAGTTGCCTGGAGCCAGTATCAGCCTTGCAATTTGTAGCAATCTCATTAATCTTCTAAAATAAATTAAAATAGCCAGTACAGGCTACAACTTTATTACAAATTTATTTACAAAATAACGTTGTTAGTGCTAAATTTCAACTTTTTATGTTCAACTGTCAAAATATTTCTCAACCTCAATTATTCACAAGCTACCCTATCACTAGTATATAACTTTGACACACTGGATTTTTCAGATTCACCTGAACTTGTTACAGGTCTGGACCTAGAAATAAATCTGTTCATGAAGAAATGTTTACTAGTAACGACCACTTGACAGGATCACCAGCAACGAAAAATCGAATAGAACAACAACATATTCTTATCCCACTATTTTTATCACCAAGAAATACTGATTCTATTATATTAAAGTATTCGACTAGTATAAAAAGCTGTAGAAAAACATGTTATAGAACTTTAACGACAATCTGTGCACTATTCTTACACTTCAATATGCCATTTGGGCTTATTATGTGGTAGTAAACCTTACATTTTCCCCTCAGAGGAGAATCACTAACGACTCTGTGTATACAGGGTGGGCCAAAGTAAGTGATAGAAAAATGTTGTCCAACGTCTCCAGAGCTCAAATTTTATGAAAAAGTTACTGGTGCAAACAGAATTTTGCTTTTGTAAACCGTTAGGCCGCTAGGGGTCGTTTTTCAAAATTCGTCGATTTTTTTAAACCCTTCTAGATTTTTTGTTTTTAGGAATAATTGATTTCTGTAAAAACTTTCTCGTAGCAGTTAAAGGACTACAAAAACATTTATAAATATACTGGGTGTCCCATAAGAAAAAAGAAAGCTTTTGGTGCAGCAAATTTACGAATCACCCTGTATTAAAACAAAATGCACCAGCTTATTCTACACTAAAAACTGCTATGAGAAAGTTTATACAGAAATCAATTATTCCTAAAAACAAAAAAGCTAGAAGGGTTTAAAGAAATTGACGAATTTTGAAAAATGCCCCTAGCGGCCTAACGGTTTACGATAACAAAATTCTGTTTGCACCAGTAAGTTTTTCATAAACTTTGAGCTCGGGAGATGTTGGTCAAAATTTTTCTATCTTTGACAGGAACTTGAGTTTCCGTAAGAAAGCGTCTACTTTGGCCCACTATGTACATAACACCAACAAAATGGAATCTCAGCCCTTAGTAAAATTGCTAAACAGTGATTTTGTACGCGAATGTTTACCTTCGTTATTTTTCAATCCGCATCTCTTTTGTTTCACTAACGAAACAAACTAAGTTGCCAACCTAGTTAAAATTTCCAAACATACGTAAATATTAATTTAAAAAACACTACGACTTATTGACTGGTCAAGCAAACAGATTAAAAATATACTTGGCGTCTACATTAATTGCCTAATGAGAAGGTGCAAAACTTTTGTTATTTAAGTTTCAAACTTTACATGGTATTAAAGGTTACAATACTATTTATAGCCATATAAAAATATTGAGTGGCAATAGCTCCATTCATCTTCATCTTATTTTTAATATACGCCGATGGTAAAAATTATTTAGGCTAATAACATACTAAGAGGTTTGTCTAATAAATGCAAAGGAAATGGTTACAATCTTAAAAGATTTTCTATGAGAAAATTGTCCTTACTGAATAGTCAATTGTTCAGGAACATCTATACAGGGTGTGACAAAAAGAATGGGACACCGATTAGTCATATATTCCTTACGTTATAATAAATCGACTAAACCAAATATACCTTAATAGAAAGTCCCTTCAGTAAGAAGTTAGAGCCTTGAAGTTCAATTTTTTATTTTGAATTTTTTGGTTAATTTCCACAAATGTATAGATTTGAATGTTGGTATACATACATACTATTATATACTGCACTATTAGAAAATATTTTTATAAATTGGACTTGACTGTAAGAGGCACTTTACCTATCTTTGAAAACTGTTTTTAACTCTAACTTCGTTATCTAACATTTTTTTAAATTTTAGGTTATTATCTGAAAGAGAATTAAAAAGTACAAAAATAAGGTACTCTTAGTTCTTAAGCCGAATGATAGTTGCTTCTGCTTACGTGCTTAAGTGAGATTTACAACTGTGATATTTAAATTCAATTTTGGACCATATCGCTTGGTTCTAAATCACAAAGAAAGAGTACATTGGTAAGAGGAACACTGCAGATGCCAAATAAAATAAGAGAAATTACTCGATCAACGAAATTGTGAGTAAAATATCTTGAAAGAAGTAACTTTTAAAGGTTATGGGATACTAACAATAAAGCGAAATATTGCATGCAACAGACAGTGATAAGGATAGATAAACAAAATCCAAAGACCCTGGAGTTCCCATTTCGCCAACGATTGGATAGGCAACACATTATACACATGAGAGCGTAAATGGTTGCATATATAGGGAACAATTAAGTACAGTAATAAAGTAATTTAGATACAAGATAGTCGAGCTGATAATAGGCCAACCTCCGAAAAGTTGATTCGGGTTACCCTATTTCCGCAGGCTAAAACACACAATAGATATAACGAAGTTAAAGTACACAGTACAACTTGCCAGGTGCTTCCTCGCAGAAGAAGAAGATGGATTCAGACGAGTACCTAACAGACGAGAAGAAGAGGAAAAAGGAGGATATTGAGGAGCTATTTAAGAGATCCAAAAGGACACATAAAACCCCAACTAAAGGGGATGATACAAAGGACAGCGTGACAGCACAGATGAAGGAAATGATGAGCTTAATGAAGGCGTTGGCGGGGGATGTAAAAGAAATTAAAAGTAAGCAACACACCAATAATAAAGACACTAAAAAGTTACAGGAAGAGATAAGAAAGCTAAGGGAGGAGCAAAGTGAATTTAAGAACGAGATCAAAGAACTAAAGCTTATCAACGAAAGGGCTATGAAGGAAATTGACAGCCTGAAAGGAGAAGTGAAGATATCAAACGAGAAAATAGAAAAGTTAGAAGGCGAAAAGAGAAGGAGAAATATAGTGATACAAGGGATAAAAATGGGAGCAAGTAACCCAATGGTACTAAAAAATGTAATGGAAGGGTTTCTAGAAAGGGAGCTGGGTGTAACCCTAAAAGTAGAATCTGCAAGGAAATTAGGAGAAAGTACATGCCTGGTTGAACTAAACATCAAAGGAGATAAGAGCACAATAATGAAGAACAAAAGCAAACTGCGAAACTGTCAAGAGCAAGTCTACATAAACGACATGACAAAAGAGGAAGGAAAGGTCCAAGCAATAATCCGGAAACTAGCCAAGGAGGAATCAGCTAAAGGTGTAACAGTCAAAATGGGATACCAGAAGATGAAAAGCGGGGAGAAAACCTGGATATAAAACAAACAAACCCAAAAATTAGAGACGCTCAATAAGGAGCGAAACAGATCAACGGTGAAGCCACAAAAAACTAGCAATAGGAAAGTACAAAGAATGGAAAGCTAGAGAGACGACTAATGCAATGGAAACGGAAAAGGAGAAAGCAAGAGATGATAAAAATGTAACTGTAAAAAGATCAAGGAAGAAATTAGTAGATAAAGTGGGAAACGAAAATACAAAATACGATGGGAAAAGGATACTTAAAATGGCAACATGGAACATTAGAAGCTTAAGAGGTAAAGAAAATGAACTACTACAAGAATTTGAGAATTATGACCTAGACATACTAGCGACTACAGAAACTAAAAGGAGAGGCAGTCAGAACATTGAACTAGGTGGCGGACACCAAATGATACTGAGTGGAGTCAAGGAGGAAGAGCGAGCCGTAGGAGGAGTAGGATGCATACTTAAAAGCAAATGGAGTAAATACATAATTAGATGGGAGTGCATTTCGCATAGAATTCTGAAACTAGAACTTAAAATAGAAAATTTGGAAGCAAATAATATCCTGATATTGTACGGACCGAACGATAACGAACCAGAGGCCAAGAAAGATGAATTTTGGGAAGAAGTTACAGATATAGTAGAAGACATTAAGGGGGAAGTAATTATCCTTGGGGACCTAAACGGCAGAGTGGGCACACAGGACGACAGTACAAGGGACGCCATTGGAAAGTATGGAGAGACGACCCGAAATAATAACGGAAGGGGGATTATTGACTTCTGCATACAAAATAATCTTTTAACAATGAATGGATTTTTTAAACATAAGGACGCCCACAAGTATACAAGAGAGGTCAAAAGCAGAGGAGAAAGATCAATCATAGACTATGTACTAATCCAGAGAGCAAGCAGGGGCAAAGTAAAGAACGTAATAGTAAGAAGAGGAGCAGAAATTGGCAGTGATCACTATCTACTAGTATGTAAAATATGCTTGAGACCACACATCCCAGAAAGTATTAAACCAAGCAAAATAGATACATCAAACACCACACAAGAAGCAATAAAATCATACAAGTTAACAGATGGGAAAATAGCACAAAAATACAGAGAAAAACTTGAAACAAGGTTACTAAATACACAGAACTACATCCAAGGCAAAGATATAGAACTCAAGTGGAGCTGGTATAAGAAAGCACTGGTAGACACAGCTAGAGAGGTATGTGGTACAATACGAACAAATAGGAATAAACATACAAAGCAGTCGGCATGGTGGTCCGATGAAATCAAACGTGAGGTAAAACTCAAAAAGGACAAATGGAAGCAATACTTAAAAGAAGGAACACAAGAAAGTTATGAGAAATATAAGAAACAAAGAGCGGAAGTCAAAAATGCTGTAAGACTAGCAAAGAAAAAATCGTGGGAGGATTTCGGCGCTAAAATGGAAAAAGACCACCACACAAACCAAAAGCTCTTTTATAAGACTCTTAAGAACGCAAGAACGGCAAATCGACAACCTGGAACTAAGCAAGTCAAAGATAATAATGGGAAGGTTTTTACTGAAGGGAATCAAATAATGGACAGATGGAGGCAATATTTCGAAGAACTCCTAAGCACGGAGGAAGTAGAGGAGGACGAGGAAGGGAAAACAGATGAAGACAAAGAAGAAGACCAAGTGGCAGACGAACTACAAGTAGAAGAGGTGTCAGAAGCGATAAAAGTACTTAAAAAAGGCAAAGCAGCAGGTCATGATCGAATAACCGGCGAAATGCAGAAGAATATGGGACCTATAGGATTAGAGACATTAACATCAATATTCAACCAAGCTTGGAAGGAAGGAAAAGTGCCACTAGATTGTAAAATTGGCATCATAGTCCCAATCTTCAAAAAGGGTGATAAGCGGGAGTGTAAAAACTACAGGGATCACCCTACTGAGCGTATCATCAAAGATATATGAACGTATTTTGGAAAAGAAATTAATAAGGCAAATAGACGGATCATTAGAACAGTCGCAAAGCGGATTCCGAAAGGGGCGTAGTATAAACGACCATATTTTCACAATCAAACAAATTGCAGAAAAGTCCCTAGAAAGAAGTATGGAAACGTACCAAGCGTTTATAGACTTAGAGAAGGCCTTCGATAGAATCTCAAGAACCAAAGTCCGAAAAACCTTTAAAAAAAAAGGAAAAGTGGAGCATAACCTAGTATCAGCTATAATGAGCCTGCACGAGGAGAACAAAAACTATATAAGAACGGACAATAGGCAATCAGAACAATTTAAAGTAAATAGCGGACTAAGGCAGGGAGGAGTACTAAGCCCTATACTTTTCAACATAGTTCTAGACGACATAATGAAGGAAACAAGGGGAAAAACGGCAAAGATGTACATTCGACACAGACACATGAAGCCAATATACTTGGATGAATGTGCTTTTGCAGACGATCTGGTAATATTCGGCCGAAATGAAAGAGATCTACAAAAAAACCTAGAAACCTGGAATAAAGCACTGATGTCAATTGTGAAATATGACAGGAGCGTATCAAATGTTCTTGAAAGAGGGATACCTTGTTCGTTTTCTACGCCACTGGAATGTCATATTGAAACAAAAGTAATAGTGAAAAATACTCAGCCTTGATTAATACTTATTCTGAAAATTTAATTAACTTTCCATCAGCCTGCTCAGGGAAAATCACTACAGTTAAAAGAAATGAAATTTCAACACCCTGTATCTCGGTGACGGTTTCGTTAAAGACGTATGTTTATCTAGGCGTTCTGCTTTATTTTTACACATATTACACTCACACGAACCGTGACCTACCTTTTCGAGACACTCTGTTTAAGCAGCATGTAGCTTATCTGGTTGTTTACTAAATATAAGGCTCTAGATTGATTAGTTATCTTAGCATAAGAAAAATGATGTTACAAAAAAATGTGAACGTTTTAACTAATGACACATTTAGTAAGTAAAATGGAATGCAGCTGTAGCATTTCGGCTTTAGTGGTTGGGATTGTACTATTAATAATTTTTAAGGTATTTTTGAAATTGCATATAGGTTGGGATAGAAGTGCGACGTGTCTTATTGGAAAAACTGCCATCGTTACTGGAGCAAATACAGGTATTGTTTCGATATTTCTCTCTTAACTTTCTACCTCAAAATCGATAACTTAAAAGTAATTATCATTATCATTGAATTGGCAAAGAATGATATTTGTAAGAAATGTTCATAGTTTTAGGAAACAATTATTAAAACCTATTCTTTTTAATTTTTTTTAGTTTGACTTTGCTAAAACTTTTGAACATTGCTCGGCTGTTATCCACTATGACCTTATGTTTTATTATCTGTCAGGAATTGGCTTGTACACGGCTCAAGATTTTGCTAAACGGGGTGCTCGAGTTATTTTAGCATGTAGAAGCAAATCCAAAGCTGAAGAAGCAAAAGCAAAAATAATCAAATCTAGTGGAAATCCTAACGTGATAATTAAAATCCTTGACCTATCATCACTGGCTTCTGTTAGGCAGTTTGCTAAGGAAATTAATGATGCTGAGGACCAGTTACACATTTTAGTAAACAATGCCGGAGTCGGAGAGCGTAAACCACAGGTTACGAGTGATGGATTGGACCTGTTATTTCAAACTAACCATTTTGGTCCGTTTTTGCTTACACATCTTTTAATAGGTAACTCATTTTTTATGACTTATCTTAAAGGAGTAGTTTACCTGACTTCATTTCTTGCAGATTTAATGAAGAAATCAAATTGGGGAAGAATTGTTAACGTATCATCGTTCTTAGCACATGTGGCCAAATTAGATGTAAACGAAATTGGCGTCTTTCCTAAAGGCAGGTTTTCAAAAACGATTCATTATTCAAACTCCAAACTTTGCAATATTCTGTTTACCAACGAGCTGGCAAGGAGGCTGCGGGGAACCGGAATTCAAACTAATTCTTTGCATCCAGGGCTAGTTGACACCGAAATATTTCGGGAGCAGTGGTCAATTGTTAAGCCATTTGTTAACAAAATTGCTAAATTATTTTTCAAGGTTAGGTCTAGCAACACATTTTTAAGAGTATGGTTAAAGCTTAAAGCTAACGGTTTTCAGACTTCAGAGGAGGGAGCCCAAACGTCTATATATTTAGCTGTGTCAAAACGGGTGGAGTTCATATCAGGGGAGTTCTTTGATAACTGCGACATTGGACGAATGCCCAACTCTGCTAGAAGCGAAGCATTAGCTAAAAATATGTGGGAGCAAAGTGAAGAAATTGTAAAATTAACTGCAGAAGAGCGCAGTTTATAACACCTCGTTATTATAGTAATACAGGGTCCGGCAATGAAACGGGAAGATTTCGTAAATAATTTTATTGTTGAAAAATTATTTTTTTTATAATTATTAATACATTAATGGGAAGTAAAAGAGTCGCCATTTGATTTACAATGTTAAAAAAATATATTTTTTGAATACTACATCTGCCAAATGTCCTCCGTTGACATTAAATTTATGCATTCTTGGAGTCGAGCCTGAAAGTTTTGCATCACTCTTCGTAGCATATCAACAGGTATTGCTGCAATCTCGTCACGAATTCGTTGTTTGAGGGCCGGAATTGTCCTGGGTGGATCAGCTCCAAACACTTTTGTTCTTAGGTAACCCCACGAAGAGTGATGCAAAACTTTCAGGCTCGACTCCAAGAATGCATAAATGTCAACGGACAACGGAGGACATTTGGCAGATGTAGTATTCAAAAAATATATTTTTTTAACATTGTAAATCAAATGGCGACTCTTTTACTTCCCATTAATGTATTAATAATTATAAAAAAAAATAATTTTTCAACAATAAAATTATTTACGAAATCTTCCCGTTTCATTGCCGGACCCTGTATATATTAACCTTAAATGTAATATTTGAATTATATGGGTACCAAAATAAAAATACTAAATTCACACTAGTTAGGTATATAAAAACTATACTTTTGTAGGACCTTTCATTTTTACTTCCCTCGTCTAAAAGACGAGAAGAAATTTAAAAAAATCAACTGTTTGTTTATTTTTGCTTTACCTGAGAAATAAAAACAGGTCATAATTTGCACATAGCTGACGCTTTATCATTGACGAAAATGAGACCTAACGGATACAGGGTAAACATCACAAATTGAACAGACTGGTATGGTGCTTTATAACGCAGCAGAAACTCGTCCACTTCGAGCACGCCCTTGGCTCAGTTATTTTAGCGGCGAAGCGCGGAGTGCGAATCCCAGCGGACTACATTTTTACTTTCCTCGTATAAAAGACGAAGAAAATTTTATTTGCAAAAGATAAAAGTAATAATTTGCACATAGCTCAAGCTTTATCATTGGCGACAATAATACCTAACAGATACAGGGTAAACATCGCAAATGGCACAGAATAGTATGATGTTTTATAAAGCACCAGAAACTCGTCGAACTCCAACACGTCCGTGGCTCAGTTATACTAGCGGCGGACAAGACACTGGCTCGAAATATTCGCCTCGAAGCGCGGAGTTCGAATCCCAACTCATTTTTTTTTATTAGCGAATTAATCAAATTTGCGAGAGGGAAGTTCAGTATAAACCCCTTTACAGATTTATTTTATATTCAGTACAATACAAGTTAGATATAAAATTATTCACAATACTACATTGGTACAATACAGTGTTTGAGATTTTGAAATTTTTATTTAGATATTTAGGTACGAAATGAGCTTTTTAATATTTTCTTTTCATCTAATATAAGTGTCTCTAAGCGTCTCTTGAGATCTTAAACTTTTGTCGCACTTTGTTATGTTTTGGACACTTCACAATCACGTACGAGTTTCACTGATATTGTGGAGTTGTTGCACATCATAGAGCGGTGGTTCATTTCGCTATATCAGGTGCAATGAGAAAACGTGGTGTGTCCGATTCTTATCTGGTAATTACAACTTGTTTACTTCTATTGCTCATGTTTAGTGTCCAACGTTAAAGAGATTTCTTGATTTCATAAAATGGGACTGGAACCGATTCCATATTGTTATAGCCACAGTGCTATGCGATTATTTTATTTGTATTTAAATAGATAAATACTTTTTTAGATTAATTTATGTAAAAATATTACGCTTTCAATTAAATTATTTACTATAGAGTTTATTTTTTTTACTAACTCCGGTAGAACATTTACTCTTAAATCAGGTTAGGTTCATGCTTTATAAAGTATAATTAATTATTTGCATTTATTAATCTATACGATTGTCTTGATTATTAAAATTATTATACTTCATGGTTAATTGGTGGTATGATAATTATATCAAATGACACTTCTGTATGAAACAATTTTTTGGCTCCGCTTAATTGTTTCGCCAGTTATTCAATTATTTCAGGCTTAACCTGTATATTTTCATTTGAATTATAAATCCTTTGCATTTCAAATGCTTCAATTTTCCATAGCTGCGTATTTTGTACCTGTATCGAGTTCCTTTCGTTTGCGCGATGAACTCTCGACCCGCGCTATCTCTTATCAAAGTGCGAGTCTTCTTTTAGAAACAAAATTTTTGTCCGAGGCACTTGCGGTTCTGGCCTCGGCCCGCCGTGTTTGGCGTGGCTGAGGTTTGATTTTAATTAAGTCAAATTACGTGCGCTCAACCGATTTCTATGAGCTTTGTGTTCCTAAGGGCTGATTATGATCAGGTACGATTGCGCTTTTTTGTTTTATTATCTCCATAGTAATTACATTTTTTCTTAGCTCTTAATTACCAATTTCAACCACGAGTTTATCTCGAAGGCCAAGGCGCCTGCCTTATCGCATTTTCGACACCCGCTGGGTTTGGCGTATTTGCTGCCTTTTGAGGATGCTTCCGCAGCAATTTTCGGCGCATCCACGTCGATTTCAACGATATGTGTGCAGTTCACGACCACCTTATGTTAAACCGAAAGGTGTAGTTACCCCGGCCGGCGTTTGCCCGTTTGCCGTTTGTGAGCGTTGGAGAAGCGAGGTTAGTTTATGCTATTCCGGGATTTATCGTATCTTCAATACCTGGAATTTACATTTATACAGTTTAAACCCGTCAATATTTAAAATTTAAATGCATACGTTCCGCAATTATTAATATGTAATGTTCAATTTCATACATGCTCTTGCTTTTTACATTTGAATTTTTATGCTTATATTTAATTATGCTCAGTATTTAAAGTTGCTATTTTGATGTGTATTAACCCTCTGTAAAAGGTACAGTCACGCTTTTTTATTTTCAATAGCCTAAACAGAAGAATTTATTAAATGACTGTGATAAGCTTGTTCCACGAATAATTTGTTGTTAAAGTTATTAAAATAACCCGAAAGGGGTTTTTTTGATTTTATGCGTGTCGCAACCTTCAGTTAACGTACACAACTTTGTTATCACATTATTTGCATTTTAATTATCCTGACTATTTACTACTGACACTTGAAAACTTTTTATTACTTATTAATTAAACGTTAGTCACTAGCAGTTTATTTTTTCTTATTATTCGAAATCTTTTGATTTCTGGCGCCCATTTCCATTTCCTTTCCTTTTTTGAAGACATTCCAGCATACACAGGTGATGATTGGAACCTACGATCCAAGGCCGCCGAAATTTGAGTTAGTTAGGGCCATCACGGTGAGTAAATAGTTTTCAGAGCTGCCGTGGTGTATAAACTGTAGCGGGATTGATCTGCGATTTTTACTACCATTGCTTAATTTTATTAATTAATTGCAGGTCGGCTTCTTTATTGTTTCATCTAACTGTCAAAGTCAAATTATTCATATATCTTTTACAATTAATATCGTTTTAAATGCTGATAGCGGTAAGTACTTCTTGTAAATATCTTATTCGCTCACTATTGAAACTTATTATTGTTCATTTTACATATACTTGTGATTACTTTCAATTAAGTGCTGCAATCAGATGTTCCCGTCCAATCAAGAACATGCTGCCCGCTTATTCCAGTTCCCAGGTACGACCAAGTAGGTAACGCTCCTATTAACCATGTATAACAGCTGCTGTTACTAATTTCTTTATTTGTAGCTCCAACAAAGACCCCAGATCTACAAATTACCGCTTTGCAGGCTCCGCTTTACTTAAATCTGCGACGAAGAACAGTCAGCAATGCAATTCATCCAATTCCTCCAAAGATTTCATCAATTCAGAAAGACTATTTTGCTGATCGTAGCTGTTCACTTTCTTCTTGTAATGTCATTATTTTTATTCCTTTTCCAGTAGTCTGTTTGTAACTTTATTTATATTATAGTTTGTTTAAAATATCTTACTTTGCATTCATTTATTATCATATTAGTCACTTATACGCTTTTATAATATTTAAATTAGAAATTAATATTGTAATAGCGGTTTATCCTGAATTTATGCTTACTACAAATTTTTACACCTACCATCTTTTTATCAAAAATTTGTTATGTCTTAATTAATAAGTCACCATAGTAATATATATTTATACATTTTTTTAGATTAACACTACCAGATTATTAACATTGTAAATTGTTTAAACTAATTTGACAGTTCGAATAACTT
The DNA here is from genome assembly GCA_940337035.1 of Agriotes lineatus. Classification (NCBI taxonomy): domain Eukaryota; kingdom Metazoa; phylum Arthropoda; class Insecta; order Coleoptera; family Elateridae; genus Agriotes; species Agriotes lineatus. Next base: position 74,457,750 of record OW679196.1, on the reverse strand, counting down.
TTCAAAATATTTATTCAACTTAGGCCTTTCACATTTATTCAAACTATCTTATAATTTGTTACCTAAAATCAATTATGAATTGTGCTCTGATACTACCAAATAACCATCTTTATTACTTCAAATATCATATTTTAATTCATATGTTAGAACCCGTTCCAAGAATATTAATTGCTTTCCCGGATTTGAATTAAATCTGTAATTTATTAAATAAATTTCAAATAGCTACCCTGCTCTTTTAATATTTAAATTTACCTTTTATAAAATATAATGTTTTAACAATTACGTACTGTATCATTACATAATTAATCTTTAGGTATGGTTAACTTTTATAAATTATTAGTATTGAGGTACGATATCATAACAATATGTTCTGCCATGACATTGAAATCTTGTATTTTAAAGATTCTATATTATCTGATGGTACAACTCTTGTCGCATGTTGGACATCTGGGTCTCTTGTTGCCCTTCTTGCCACCCTGTCTGCAGACTCGTTCCCACTATATTATATGTGAGATAAAATCCATACGAACTTTACTTCTTTGTCGGCCGTTTGTAATTCGTAAAGTTTCGACTTTATAAAATGGGTCATGGGGTTTGTGGGGTAGGTTGTTGTAAGCACCTTACATCACTGAGGGAATCTCATAGGATTGATTATAACCTGTCAGACCATTTTATCTTTCATTAATTTCTATAGTTACGTAGCCTATTAGAGCAGTTTTGGTACAAAGTTGGCGAGCCTGCCTGTATATAGGTTCCGTTTCAGACATATTTTATTGTATGACAGTTCAGCTATTTTGCATTCCGAAATTCTAACACGCACGTAGCTTTCGCCTTTTGAAAAGGTTTAGCGGAACCACGCTAATATCTATACCGTCGTCTGTGCAGCTGGTCTTGTTCCGTCGCATTTGGTAACGCTGGTTTACGGCGTTTTCAAAAACCTGGTCAATTGGAGCAAGCGAGATACCTTTCCTTAAGTAATAAAAACTTCAGTCGATCTCTTTCGCGAGCGACTAGCTTTGCGTTCGTCATGCGAGACAGATGTAGGGTTTGACAATAGAAATTGTATCGTGGCTTACTCCGGTTCGTAATTAATTTGAAATTTAATTAAACGATATAAACTCTAAGATGTTAACTTACAAAATTCACCCACTTTAAAATACTATAGCGCGAACTTCGTTACAACAGTACTGCCTTGTGTCAGGATATCTGCTAACTTCAGCTCAATGGAGACCAAAATGACTACATTTCACCTGTTGCTCAACCGCTCGTTATGCATTCCTGCTGTTTTTTAACTCCAACCTGGACACCAGCTACTGGGCTCTGCTTCGACGAAGAGTGGTAAGACTCACTGCACATTTTTTACTTATTTGACGTAGTTAAACTTTATTTATTTTTAAGTTGTCGCCGGAACTTAACCTAATTTTTTCTGAATACGTTACTTCAAACCTGTTTATGGTCATCGCTACCTCACTCAGTAATAAGACAAGTTAATAATTTTTACAATGATAGATTTTTATTCTAATTTCATCACATAGAAATATTCAATGAGATTAGAATAACTGACCATAATCTATCTTAAGCAAAAAAAAAAAATGTGCAGCTACATAGCGACTACCAGCTAAGAACTTTGTTTAAGTAAATTCTTCCCTTAAACTATTATTAAAGTGTAAAAAATTTCTAACTTATCATTCACTATTTAACACGTGTCTTATAACTAAAATCTGTACGCAAATTCAGAATCTGCTTGCTCTAAATTTAATAAACACCTCATTATTTAACCTACATCCAACATTTAACATTTTTTTTATTTTTCTGTAATTTGCTGTTATAATACTAATTAAACATTATTAACATGAAAACCACCTTCTCAAGAAAGTATAAATCAGTTTAATATGTCATCCCAGTTTATTTTTCACAATTTACAGTATTAAAACTCATTTTCGACCTGTAAAACATTAAATCTGATTTTATTCATCTCAGATTACATAACATTGTATGTCTTTTGTGATTTCCAGGTATTCGGCTTCGACTTCAAAGGATGCAACCCAACTAAAATCGCATTAAATCTCAGATGTACTTGAAAAATTAAATTTGCTGGTTGTTTGACGACAATTGTGGGCAGTTTAAGCCCCATCGGACTTATAATAGTCGTGTCGTGAATGAACGTAAGGATATCCTATCTATTGGAAACAGATAAAATTAAATTTTTTATATAGACAGGCGTTTATAGTGTACAGGGTGATTTTTTTATCGTGTAACAACTAGACAGGCAACACATGCTACAACTGCATGCATTTCATAGATGTCGTAGTAAACATTACATTTTTTTAGTAAACAAAGATCAAAGCGGTTACTTTAGATATATTAAGAAACTTCACGACAACTATACTGCCCCAAACAGTTATCGCACTACCTAAAATTCCTCTACATTATATGCCTGAAGCATCTAAATGCGAAAAACTCTCTGAAAATGAGCTTCTTGAATCCAATGCGGGTTGTTTTGGGCGTAGTAATGACAGTTGTGTCTATTTACGCACTCAGTATGAAACAATTTTTTGGCTTTGCCTAATTGTTTCGCCATTTATCCAATTATTTCAGGCTTAACCTGTATATTTTTAGTTAAATTATAATTCCTTTTGCATTTCGAATTCGTAAATTTTCCAAACCAACGCATTTTGTACCTGCATCAAGTTCTTATCGTTTGCGCAATGCCCTTTCTGACCTGCGCTATCTCTTATCAGAGTGCAAGCTTTCTTTCGGGCACGAAATTTTTCGTCCGGGCACTTTGCTGTCTTCGCTTGAGCCCGCCGATACCGGCGCGGCTAAGCCTTGTTTTTAATTAAGCCAAATTACGTGCGCTCAACCAATTTCAACGAGCAGTGTATTTTCTAAGGGCTGATTGTAATCAGGTACGATTGCGCTTTTTCTGTTTTATTATCTCCATACTAATTATATCTTTCTTAGCTCTTAATCTTAATTATCCGTTTCAACAACGAGTTTATCTCGGAGGCCAAGTCTTATCGCATTTTCGACACCTGCTGGGTCCGGCGTATTTGCTGCCGTTTGAAGATGCTATTGCAGCAATTTTCGGCGCTTCCCCGGCGACTTCAACAATGATTATTGCCGTTCACGTCCAGCTTACGTTTCGAGGTTAGTAGGTGCTACTCCGAGATTTATATTACTTCGACTTATTTTCAATACCAGAAATTTACATCTGTGTATTTTAAACCCGTCAATATTTAAAATTTATATTCATACGTTTTGCCATTATTAACCTGTAATGTTCAATTTCATACATGCTCTTGTTTTAATATTTGAATTTTAATGCTTATATTTAATTATGCACAGTTTATAAATTTTGCTATTCTTGATGTGTGTTTCGACCCTATGTAAAAGGTACAGTCACGCAATTTATTTTCAATAGCCTAACAGAAGGTTTTATTAGATGACTGTGATAAGCTTATCCCACGAGTGGTTTTGGTAAATTATTATAATAACCCGAAAGGGGTTCTTAATTTTATGCGTGTCGAAACCTTCAGTTAAGATACACAATTTTGTCATTACATTATTTACATTTTAATTGTCCTGATTATTGATTATTGACATTTCAAAACTTCTTATTGTTGATTAATTAAACGCTAGTCACTTGCAATTTATTTTTTGCACTCATGATTTCAAAATTCATATTTCCCGGTCATTCCCGATGCGCCGAAAATGACTTTTCCCGCACCGGGGTGTTTTTTACTTTCCCACAAAAACTATGGCAATTGTGTGTTCCAGGGGTGCTGTAAACGTCAACAAAAGCTAACAGGTGCTAGGATACGTATAAAAATTTAGTAATTTGTGCTGCCAACTCAGTAAAGTTGTAAAACACTAAATAATATTTTTTTAACTTTTTTAAATATTTTGAGTTATTCGTTACAAAAAACATCGTACCTACCTCTTTCGGGAAGAATTTTCCCGAATTCGCACTACATGCAGCACTCCCTTCGGTCGTGCTGCAAACAAAGTGCTCATTCGGGAAAATTAACTTCCCGAACTTGTTAGGTAAATAACTATTTCTTCTTGTGATTTGAAATCTTTTGATTTCTGGCGCCCATTTCCATTTTCCTTTCCTTTTTTGAAGACATTCCAGGGTACATAGCTGATGATCTGAACCTACGATCTAAGGCCGCCGATATTTGAGCTAGTCGGCCATCGCGGTGAGTAAGAAACAGTTTTTCAGAGCTGCCGTGGTGTATAAATGGTAGGGGGGTTGATCTGCGATTTTTATTACCATTGCTTATTTTATTAATTAATCGCAGGTCGGCTTTCTTATTGTTTCACTGGCGCGACCAACGCTATGGGGCTCGATTTTGGTAGTTACATCAGCTGTGTTTACCTGGATGTCTTCATTTATCAATATTTAATTTTGTATTCATTTTTCTATTCACTTTTGTAATTTTCACATCTTGTTGCAGTGCACGTATTTATATTTGACTTTCTTTTCTTTTCCTTTCTTTACTTATCCTTTCGTCGGTTGCTTATTGACTTTTCTTCCCTCATCTTTCTTGACGAATGATTGGTTTAGCGGTATGTTTATGGGTAGTGTGATGGACTTTGTTGAAAGGGTATGCTTTGGTGAATGACGTTTCTGAATGGTTTCTTTGATTGGTTGCGTGTGTGCTTTGGTAGTGTAGTATGTTTGGTTTTTTCCTTATCTTTCCTTTGGTTGTTTATCGGTGGGTCGAAGGCCTGCGTGAATTACTTGTGCGGTTTGGTGTAGTTTACTCCATCTTTGGGAATTTTTAAGTAATTGCCTTGCCGTACTTGTATTTACTCAGGGTCTCGACGGGTTGTTTCCGGGTCGTTCTTTCTCTGGCTTTCCTTTTTTGAATGCGTTTATGCATTTCCTTTTGGATGCGATTTTGAATGCGGGGTTTTTGTTGGCTGCGTCCGATGTGAGGCAGTCCTTCCTGTGTCCGATGGGGTGCAGGTTTGTCTTCTGTCAGACGTGACAGAGGATTTGAGCCAGTTTTGGATGCGCAATTGCATCTTGTTGCTCGTTTTATTTTTGCAATTTTTTGCGTCTTTTTTACGCACATATTTTGGGTGCGGATTTTTTTTCTTTGCGATTGAAGGCGGTTTGCTTTCTTGTGTTTCCTCGTCTTTAAGCGTGTCCATGTCTCCGTAAACCCGGGTCAAGGCATGGAATAGTAGACCTAGCCAGTCGAAGCTTGGATGAGTGGGTGTGGCAGCGTGAGTTTTTCCAAACTCTGGTTTTTTGGTTCTTTTCCTCTCTTTCCTTTTCTCTTTTTCTTATGTCCTGTTTTCTCTTCTGTTTTTAAAAGTTGCTGTAGGGTATGTTCCCTATGGATCTTGCATTCTAGTGCTTTTCACTTTCCTTTTTACTTACCATTACTTCCGTCTCATTTGAGGATTTTTTCAAAAGCGCTTCGCTTATTTGGATTTGGACTATGGTATTATAGGATATTGTGACCGTGGAAACACCTACAGTGTCCCTTTTAAAAACTTGTTTTCTTAGTGCTTTTTGTTTCTTGCATAGGGTGGTAGGTTGGGCATGCAGGGAAGGTCACTGTTTGGGAACGTCACCATCTAGTTCTTCCCTTTTGTAACGTATAGGGTGGTAGGTTGGGCACGCAGGGAAGGTCACGATAGGAAGCACTTTCATCTTGCTTTCCCTTTTAAGCAACGCTAGCAGTTGGGGTCGTTTCTTTCCATATTTTGGGATATTTTTTTCGAGTGCTTTCCCCATCCGTGTTTGTGTTCGCTTAGAACCTTGATCGATTTGATTTTCAGATCGTTGTTCATGGCTTGTTAGCTATGTTGTTTTTTGATGTGATTTTTTTCTAGACGAGTTTATACTTGTCTGGGGTTTTTTAAATTTTATTGTTGTTTGGGTTGGTTTTTTGGCCTTGTGGAGATTTCTGGGAGTTGGGGCTAGCGATTGTATTGCCATCCGACTCAGTGAGGGAGCCACATTCAGTCCGTCATCGGCGCGCCTTTTCCATCTAGCTGCGACGACTGGCTGAATGCCCGAGCGGGGTTTGGTGGTGATGCGGTTGTTCCCTCCGGCTTCTGGGGTCTCTACCTAAATTCGGGGCGGTTATGGTTTTTAGGATGTTATCCTGGGTTTTCACCCGAATCTTTTTGTCGCAGTACTTACTGTGTTTCATTTTTTAAGATAATTTTTTTACTCTCATACTTTTTGATGTTGGGTTACTTTAGATTTGGAGTGAGTGATGATGATGCGGTGCGAGTTTTTCGGATGTTTGTAGAAAGGTGGATTGTGTCCTATGTGATGCAGTCGGTTTTTGCTGTGTTTAGCAGTTTTTAGGCTTCTGTCCGGTTTAGACAGAACGTCTACTTTTTTGGCGGTATCCTATGTGGTGCCCCTGTTATTTTTAAGCCGATTTATAAGGGTTGTTTCCCTTGGCTTATCTTCTCGAAAGAGGATTTTTCGATAGCGTTTCGCTTTGTGTGTTGGCATCATCGATCTCATTCTCGAATTCTTTGGTTTCCTACATTTTTTAATGTTTTCATATTTAAACCTTTTTATTTCTTTTGGCCGTGGGGAGTGAAACAATTTTTTGGCTTTGCCTAATTGTTTCGCCATTTATCCAATTATTTCAGGCTTAACCTGTATATTTTTAGTTAAATTATAATTCCTTTTGCATTTCGAATTCGTAAATTTTCCAAACCAACGCATTTTGTACCTGGATCAAGTTCCTATCGTTTGCAATTTGCTCTTTTGACCTGTGCTATCTCTTATCAGAGTGCGAGCCTTCCTCGAGGAAACGAAATTCTTCGTCCGGGCACTTTGCTGTCTTCGCTTGAGCCCGCCGATACCGGCGCGGCTAAGCCTTGTTTTTAATTAAGCCAAATTACGTGCGCTCAACCAATTTCAACGAGCAGTGTATTTTCTAAGGGCTGATTGTAATCAGGTACGATTGCGCTTTTTCTGTTTTATTATCTCCATACTAATTATATCTTTCTTAGCTCTTAATCTTAATTATCCGTTTCAACAACGAGTTTATCTCGGAGGCCAAGTCTTATCGCATTTTCGACACCTGCTGGGTCCGGCGTATTTGCTGCCGTTTGAAGATGCTATTGCAGCAATTTTCGGCGCTTCCCCGGCGACTTCAACAATGATTATTGCCGTTCACGTCCAGCTTACGTTTCGAGGTTAGTAGGTGCTACTCCGAGATTTATATTACTTCGACTTATTTTCAATACCAGAAATTTACATCTGTGTATTTTAAACCCGTCAATATTTAAAATTTATATTCATACGTTTTGCCATTATTAACCTGTAATGTTCAATTTCATACATGCTCTTGTTTTAATATTTGAATTTTAATGCTTATATTTAATTATGCACAGTTTATAAATTTTGCTATTCTTGATGTGTGTTTCGACCCTATGTAAAAGGTACAGTCACGCAATTTATTTTCAATAGCCTAACAGAAGGTTTTATTAGATGACTGTGATAAGCTTATCCCACGAGTGGTTTTGGTAAATTATTATAATAACCCGAAAGGGGTTCTTAATTTTATGCGTGTCGAAACCTTCAGTTAAGATACACAATTTTGTCATTACATTATTTACATTTTAATTGTCCTGATTATTGATTATTGACATTTCAAAACTTCTTATTGTTGATTAATTAAACGCTAGTCACTTGCAATTTATTTTTCTTCTTGTGATTTGAAATCTTTTGATTTCTGGCGCCCATTTCCATTTTCCTTTCCTTTTTTGAAGACATTCCAGGGTACATAGCTGATGATCTGAACCTACGATCTAAGGCCGCCGATATTTGAGCTAGTCGGCCATCGCGGTGAGTAAGAAACAGTTTTTCAGAGCTGCCGTGGTGTATAAATGGTAGGGGGGTTGATCTGCGATTTTTACTACCATTGCTTATTTTATTAATTAATCGCAGGTCGGCTTTCTTATTGTTTCACTGGCGCCCAACGTGGGGCTCGATTTTGGTAGTTACATCAGCTGTGTTTACCTGGATGTCTTCATTTATCAATATTTAATTTTGTATTCATTTTTCTATTCACTTTTGTAATTTTCACATCTTGTTGCAGTGCACGTATTTATATTTGACTTTCTTTTCTTTTCCTTTCTTTACTTATCCTTTCGTCGGTTGCTTATTGACTTTTCTTCCCTCATCTTTCTTGACGAATGATTGGTTTAGCGGTATGTTTATGGGTAGTGTGATGGACTTTGTTGAAAGGGTATGCTTTGGTGAATGACGTTTCTGAATGGTTTCTTTGATTGGTTGCGTGTGTGCTTTGGTAGTGTAGTATGTTTGGTTTTTTCCTTATCTTTCCTTTGGTTGTTTATCGGTGGGTCGAAGGCCTGCGTGAATTACTTGTGCGGTTTGGTGTAGTTTACTCCATCTTTGGGAATTTTTAAGTAATTGCCTTGCCGTACTTGTATTTACTCAGGGTCTCGACGGGTTGTTTCCGGGTCGTTCTTTCTCTGGCTTTTCTTTTTTGAATGCGTTTATGCATTTCCTTTTGGATGCGATTTTGAATGCGGGGTTTTTGTTGGCTGCGTCCGATGTGAGGCAGTCCTTCCTGTGTCCGATGGGGTGCAGGTTTGTCTTCTGTCAGACGTGACAGAGGATTTGAGCCAGTTTTGGATGCGCAATTGCATCTTGTTGCTCGTTTTATTTTTGCAATTTTTTGCGTCTTTTTTACGCACATATTTTGGGTGCGGATTTTTTTTCTTTGCGATTGAAGGCGGTTTGCTTTCTTGTGTTTCCTCGTCTTTAAGCGTGTCCATGTCTCCGTAAACCCGGGTCAAGGCATGGAATAGTAGACCTAGCCAGTCGAAGCTTGGATGAGTGGGTGTGGCAGCGTGAGTTTTTCCAAACTCTGGTTTTTTGGTTCTTTTCCTCTCTTTCCTTTTCTCTTTTCCTTATGTCCTGTTTTCTCTTCTGTTTTTAAAAGTTGCTGTAGGGTATGTTCCCTATGGATCTTGCATTCTAGTGCTTTTCACTTTCCTTTTTACTTACCATTACTTCCGTCTCATTTGAGGATTTTTTCAAAAGCGCTTCGCTTATTTGAATTTGGACTATGGTATTATAGGATATTGTGACCGTGGAAACACCTACAGTGTCCCTTTTAAAAACTTGTTTTCTTAGTGCTTTTTGTTTCTTGCATAGGGTGGTAGGTTGGGCATGCAGGGAAGGTCACTGTTTGGGAACGTCACCATCTAGTTCTTCCCTTTTGTAACGTATAGGGTGGTAGATTGGGCACGCAGGGAAGGTCACGATAGGAAGCACTTTCATCTTGCTTTCCCTTTTAAGCAACGCTAGCAGTTGGGGTAGTTTCTTTCCATATTTTGGGATATTTTTTTCGAGTGCTTTCCCCATCCGTGTTTGTGTTCGCTTAGAACCTTGATCGATTTGATTTTCAGATCGTTGTTCATGGCTTGTTAGCTATGTTGTTTTTTGATGTGATTTTTTTCTAGACGAGTTTATACTTGTCTGGGGTTTTTTAAATTTTATTGTTGTTTGGGTTGGTTTTTTGGCCTTGTGGAGATTTCTGGGAGTTGGGGCTAGCGATTGTATTGCCATCCGACTCAGTGAGGGAGCCACATTCAGTCCGTCATCGGCGCGCCTTTTCCATCTAGCTGCGACGACTGGCTGAATGCCCGAGCGGGGTTTGGTGGTGATGCGGTTGTTCCCTCCGGCTTCTGGGGTCTCTACCTAAATTCGGGGCGGTTATGGTTTTTAGGATGTTATCCTGGGTTTTCACCCGAATCTTTTTGTCGCAGTACTTACTGTGTTTCATTTTTTAAGATAATTTTTTTACTCTCATACTTTTTGATGTTGGGTTACTTTAGATTTGGAGTGAGTGATGATGATGCGGTGCGAGTTTTTCGGATGTTTGTAGAAAGGTGGATTGTGTCCTATGTGATGCAGTCGGTTTTTGCTGTGTTTAGCAGTTTTTAGGCTTCTGTCCGGTTTAGACAGAACGTCTATTTTTTTGGCGGTGTCCTATGTGGTGCCCCTGTTATTTTTAAGCCGATTTATAAGGGTTGTTTCCCTTGGCTTATCTTCTCAAAAGAGGATTTTTCGATAGCGTTTCGCTTTGTGTGTTGGCATCATCGATCTCATTCTCGAATTCTTTGGTTTCCTACATTTTTTAATGTTTTCATATTTAAACCTTTTTATTTCTTTTGGCCGTGGGGAGTGAAACAATTTTTTGGCTTTGCCTAATTGTTTCGCCATTTATCCAATTATTTCAGGCTTAACCTGTATATTTTTAGTTAAATTATAATTCCTTTTGCATTTCGAATTCGTAAATTTTCCAAACCAACGCATTTTGTACCTGGATCAAGTTCCTATCGTTTGCAATTTGCTCTTTTGACCTGTGCTATCTCTTATCAGAGTGCGAGCCTTCCTCGAGGAAACGAAATTCTTCGTCCGGGCACTTTGCTGTCTTCGCTTGAGCCCGCCGATACCGGCGCGGCTAAGCCTTGTTTTTAATTATGTCGAATTACGTGCGCTCAACCAATTTCAACGAGCAGTGTATTTTCTAAGGGCTGATTGTAATCAGGTACGATTGCGCTTTTTCTGTTTTATTATCTCCATACTAATTATATCTTTCTTAGCTCTTAATCTTAATTATCCGTTTCAACAACGAGTTTATCTCGGAGGCCAAGTCTTATCGCATTTTCGACACCTGCTGGGTCCGGCGTATTTGCTGCCGTTTGAAGATGCTATTGCAGCAATTTTCGGCGCTTCCCCGGCGACTTCAACAATGATTATTGCCGTTCACGTCCAGCTTACGTTTCGAGGTTAGTAGGTGCTACTCCGAGATTTATATTACTTCGACTTATTTTCAATACCAGAAATTTACATCTGTGTATTTTAAACCCGTCAATATTAAAATTTATATTCATACGTTTTGCCATTATTAACCTGTAATGTTCAATTTCATACATGCTCTTGTTTTAATATTTGAATTTTAATGCTTATATTTAATTATGCACAGTTTATAAATTTTGCTATTTTTGATGTGTGTTTCGACCCTATGTAAAAGGTACAGTCACGCTATTTATTTTCAATAGCCTAACAGAAGGTTTTATTAGATGACTGTGATAAGCTTATCCCACGAGTGGTTTTGGTAAATTATTATATTAACCCGAAAGGGGTTCTTAATTTTATGCGTGTCGAAACCTTCAGTACAAAAGTGAATAGAAAAATGAATACAAAATTAAATATTGATAAATGAAGACATCCAGGTAAACACAGCTGATGTAACTACCAAAATCGAGCCCCACGTTGGGCGCCAGTGAAACAATAAGAAAGCCGACCTGCGATTAATTAATAAAATAAGCAATGGTAGTAAAAATCGCAGATCAACCCCCCTACCATTTATACACCACGGCAGCTCTGAAAAACTGTTTCTTACTCACCGCGATGGCCGACTAGCTCAAATATCGGCGGCCTTAGATCGTAGGTTCAGATCATCAGCTATGTACCCTGGAATGTCTTCAAAAAAGGAAAGGAAAATGGAAATGGGCGCCAGAAATCAAAAGATTTCAAATCACAAGAAGAAAAATAAATTGCAAGTGACTAGCGTTTAATTAATCAACAATAAGAAGTTTTGAAATGTCAATAATCAATAATCAGGACAATTAAAATGTAAATAATGTAATGACAAAATTGTGTATCTTAACTGAAGGTTTCGACACGCATAAAATTAAGAACCCCTTTCGGGTTATTATAATAATTTACCAAAACCACTCGTGGGATAAGCTTATCACAGTCATCTAATAAAACCTTCTGTTAGGCTATTGAAAATAAATAGCGTGACTGTACCTTTTACATAGGGTCGAAACACACATCAAGAATAGCAAAATTTATAAACTGTGCATAATTAAATATAAGCATTAAAATTCAAATATTAAAACAAGAGCATGTATGAAATTGAACATTACAGGTTAATAATGGCAAAACGTATGAATATAAATTTTAAATATTGACGGGTTTAAAATACACAGATGTAAATTTCTGGTATTGAAAATAAGTCGAAGTAATATAAATCTCGGAGTAGCACCTACTAACCTCGAAACGTAAGCTGGACGTGAACGGCAATAATCATTGTTGAAGTCGCCGGGGAAGCGCCGAAAATTGCTGCAATAGCATCTTCAAACGGCAGCAAATACGCCGGACCCAGCAGGTGTCGAAAATGCGATAAGACTTGGCCTCCGAGATAAACTCGTTGTTGAAACGGATAATTAAGATTAAGAGCTAAGAAAGATATAATTAGTATGGAGATAATAAAACAGAAAAAGCGCAATCGTACCTGATTACAATCAGCCCTTAGAAAATACACTGCTCGTTGAAATTGGTTGAGCGCACGTAATTCGACATAATTAAAAACAAGGCTTAGCCGCGCCGGTATCGGCGGGCTCAAGCGAAGACAGCAAAGTGCCCGGACGAAGAATTTCGTTTCCTCGAGGAAGGCTCGCACTCTGATAAGAGATAGCACAGGTCAAAAGAGCAAATTGCAAACGATAGGAACTTGATCCAGGTACAAAATGCGTTGGTTTGGAAAATTTACGAATTCGAAATGCAAAAGGAATTATAATTTAACTAAAAATATACAGGTTAAGCCTGAAATAATTGGATAAATGGCGAAACAATTAGGCAAAGCCAAAAAATTGTTTCACTCCCCACGGCCAAAAGAAATAAAAAGGTTTAAATATGAAAACATTAAAAAATGTAGGAAACCAAAGAATTCGAGAATGAGATCGATGATGCCAACACACAAAGCGAAACGCTATCGAAAAATCCTCTTTCGAGAAGATAAGCCAAGGGAAACAACCCTTATAAATCGGCTTAAAAATAACAGGGGCACCACATAGGATACCGCCAAAAAAGTAGACGTTCTGTCTAAACCGGACAGAAGCCTAAAAACTGCTAAACACAGCAAAAACCGACTGCATCACATAGGACACAATCCACCTTTCTACAAACATCCGAAAAACTCGCACCGCATCATCATCACTCACTCCAAATCTAAAGTAACCCAACATCAAAAAGTATGAGAGTAAAAAAATTATCTTAAAAAATGAAACACAGTAAGTACTGCGACAAAAAGATTCGGGTGAAAACCCAGGATAACATCCTAAAAACCATAACCGCCCCGAATTTAGGTAGAGACCCCAGAAGCCGGAGGGAACAACCGCATCACCACCAAACCCCGCTCGGGCATTCAGCCAGTCGTCGCAGCTAGATGGAAAAGGCGCGCCGATGACGGACTGAATGTGGCTCCCTCACTGAGTCGGATGGCAATACAATCGCTAGCCCCAACTCCCAGAAATCTCCACAAGGCCAAAAAACCAACCCAAACAACAATAAAATTTAAAAAACCCCAGACAAGTATAAACTCGTCTAGAAAAAAATCACATCAAAAAACAACATAGCTAACAAGCCATGAACAACGATCTGAAAATCAAATCGATCAAGGTTCTAAGCGAACACAAACACGGATGGGGAAAGCACTCGAAAAAAATATCCCAAAATATGGAAAGAAACGACCCCAACTGCTAGCGTTGCTTAAAAGGGAAAGCAAGATGAAAGTGCTTCCTATCGTGACCTTCCCTGCGTGCCCAACCTACCACCCTATACGTTACAAAAGGGAAGAACTAGATGGTGACGTTCCCAAACAGTGACCTTCCCTGCATGCCCAACCTACCACCCTATGCAAGAAACAAAAAGCACTAAGAAAACAAGTTTTTAAAAGGGACACTGTAGGTGTTTCCACGGTCACAATATCCTATAATACCATAGTCCAAATCCAAATAAGCGAAGCGCTTTTGAAAAAATCCTCAAATGAGACGGAAGTAATGGTAAGTAAAAAGGAAAGTGAAAAGCACTAGAATGCAAGATCCATAGGGAACATACCCTACAGCAACTTTTAAAAACAGAAGAGAAAACAGGACATAAGAAAAAGAGAAAAGGAAAGAGAGGAAAAGAACCAAAAAACCAGAGTTTGGAAAAACTCACGCTGCCACACCCACTCATCCAAGCTTCGACTGGCTAGGTCTACTATTCCATGCCTTGACCCGGGTTTACGGAGACATGGACACGCTTAAAGACGAGGAAACACAAGAAAGCAAACCGCCTTCAATCGCAAAGAAAAAAAATCCGCACCCAAAATATGTGCGTAAAAAAGACGCAAAAAATTGCAAAAATAAAACGAGCAACAAGATGCAATTGCGCATCCAAAACTGGCTCAAATCCTCTGTCACGTCTGACAGAAGACAAACCTGCACCCCATCGGACACAGGAAGGACTGCCTCACATCGGACGCAGCCAACAAAAACCCCGCATTCAAAATCGCATCCAAAAGGAAATGCATAAACGCATTCAAAAAAGGAAAGCCAGAGAAAGAACGACCCGGAAACAACCCGTCGAGACCCTGAGTAAATACAAGTACGGCAAGGCAATTACTTAAAAATTCCCAAAGATGGAGTAAACTACACCAAACCGCACAAGTAATTCACGCAGGCCTTCGACCCACCGATAAACAACCAAAGGAAAGATAAGGAAAAAACCAAACATACTACACTACCAAAGCACACACGCAACCAATCAAAGAAACCATTCAGAAACGTCATTCACCAAAGCATACCCTTTCAACAAAGTCCATCACACTACCCATAAACATACCGCTAAACCAATCATTCGTCAAGAAAGATGAGGGAAGAAAAGTCAATAAGCAACCGACGAAAGGATAAGTAAAGAAAGGAAAAGAAAAGAAAGTCAAATATAAATACGTGCACTGCAACAAGATGTGAAAATTACAAAAGTGAATAGAAAAATGAATACAAAATTAAATATTGATAAATGAAGACATCCAGGTAAACACAGCTGATGTAACTACCAAAATCGAGCCCCACGTTGGGCGCCAGTGAAACAATAAGAAAGCCGACCTGCGATTAATTAATAAAATAAGCAATGGTAGTAAAAATCGCAGATCAACCCCCCTACCATTTATACACCACGGCAGCTCTGAAAAACTGTTTCTTACTCACCGCGATGGCCGACTAGCTCAAATATCGGCGGCCTTAGATCGTAGGTTCAGATCATCAGCTATGTACCCTGGAATGTCTTCAAAAAAGGAAAGGAAAATGGAAATGGGCGCCAGAAATCAAAAGATTTCAAATCACAAGAAGAAAAATAAATTGCAAGTGACTAGCGTTTAATTAATCAACAATAAGAAGTTTTGAAATGTCAATAATCAATAATCAGGACAATTAAAATGTAAATAATGTAATGACAAAATTGTGTATCTTAACTGAAGGTTTCGACACGCATAAAATTAAGAACCCCTTTCGGGTTATTATAATAATTTACCAAAACCACTCGTGGGATAAGCTTATCACAGTCATCTAATAAAACCTTCTGTTAGGCTATTGAAAATAAATAGCGTGACTGTACCTTTTACATAGGGTCGAAACACACATCAAGAATAGCAAAATTTATAAACTGTGCATAATTAAATATAAGCATTAAAATTCAAATATTAAAACAAGAGCATGTATGAAATTGAACATTACAGGTTAATAATGGCAAAACGTATGAATATAAATTTTAAATATTGACGGGTTTAAAATACACAGATGTAAATTTCTGGTATTGAAAATAAGTCGAAGTAATATAAATCTCGGAGTAGCACCTACTAACCTCGAAACGTAAGCTGGACGTGAACGGCAATAATCATTGTTGAAGTCGCCGGGGAAGCGCCGAAAATTGCTGCAATAGCATCTTCAAACGGCAGCAAATACGCCGGACCCAGCAGGTGTCGAAAATGCGATAAGACTTGGCCTCCGAGATAAACTCGTTGTTGAAACGGATAATTAAGATTAAGAGCTAAGAAAGATATAATTAGTATGGAGATAATAAAACAGAAAAAGCGCAATCGTACCTGATTACAATCAGCCCTTAGAAAATACACTGCTCGTTGAAATTGGTTGAGCGCACGTAATTTGGCTTAATTAAAAACAAGGCTTAGCCGCGCCGGTATCGGCGGGCTCAAGCGAAGACAGCAAAGTGCCCGGACGAAAAATTTCGTGCCCGAAAGAAAGCTTGCACTCTGATAAGAGATAGCGCAGGTCAGAAAGGGCATTGCGCAAACGATAAGAACTTGATGCAGGTACAAAATGCGTTGGTTTGGAAAATTTACGAATTCGAAATGCAAAAGGAATTATAATTTAACTAAAAATATACAGGTTAAGCCTGAAATAATTGGATAAATGGCGAAACAATTAGGCAAAGCCAAAAAATTGTTTCAAGTATTGCTAAATGACGCTTCATCTGAAAAGAGATAATATCTTAAGAACTGGGGATTAGCAGTAACTCTGTTTCTTAAGAAATGGCGGAAATTTGCCCGATGTGGATAATCTTCTTCATTAAGATGTTGTACTAATGTGACATGGTATGGGTGAAATTAATTTGTTGCTAAAACTTTGTAAACTGATGTTTGGCTAATGTCTACTGTTGTTGCAATCGCCCGTTGACTTGTATAGGGATTTTCAGTAATTTCTTCTAAAACTGCGGCATCGTTTTCTACGGTAGTGACATGTTGTTGTCTCACCTTTGGCTTTTTAAATTGGCCCGTACTTGCGCAACTTTCTATCCAAATTCCTGAAGGCGTTATGCGATAGATGATATCTGTCTGGATACCTTTGCTCATATCGTCGTACAGCTCTTCGGCATTCTCTCAAAATCAACATCATATCCGTTTTTTCTTCATTTGAATACATTGCGAATGGTATTACAGTTTTGACAAGATGACATTTTATTTAAGTAACGAAACGTCAGTTGACATTTGGGTTCCCAACGCATGCTTAATATTAAAAATAATTTATTATTTAAAAAAAGTAAAGTTCACTATGCATTGCATGTGAGAAGTGTTGCCTACAAGTATGTTACACTATAAAAAAATCACCCTGTATAACACTGGGTGTAATTTAATTACATTAAAATTAATTAAGTGCTATTGTGTCCACTATCACCTCACATACCGTGTTTCGTACATTTTTATGTCGCACCATAACCTCACTTATTCATAAACGTTAGTTCAAGTGAAATGTTTTTGGATCCTCAATGAGTTATAATAGTTTTTACATTGTATCAAATCTACCATATTTACGTTGCTTATAATGCTAAATTTTATGGGCAAAGCTACTCAAATTTATTTGGAAATAATGGGGGAAGAGTTCCGAACTCCAAATTCGGGCTCGAAAACTATAAAAAACCAAATGTTTGCCTCATTATTATAGCCATAAGGCTTTTCTTGTTTTAACCATATGTGCTATATAATAATTGATTATTAAGAGTAATTTTAAGTCATAACTTGTGGTAATTGAAATGATACCTTATAGTAATTATTTTTAATTTTATAAATAAATCTTATTTACTTATATTTATTAAGCTAGATACCAGTGGTGGATTCTCCACAACAATATAATACTATAATTCAAAGCATAGCGAACTATAATGCCGAGGTATGGAAAATTACAGACAGACTGTGACGTTTCGCGTGCCTCCAAATTGTTTTAGGACGTTTTAATTGACGTTATCAATTTGTAGGTGCTATCAATGTTACAAGAATGCATGAGCCGCGAACATTGGAAGCCACGCGGAAGGTAAGAAAAACTTGAAAAGAGATGCTGCTGATAGTCCAATAAGAGACTAGGTATAAAACCGACGAGTTGCGCAAGCTTCGCCTCGGTGCTCGATCCGCGCAGCCTTACTTTCCGTCCGCACCGAAGTATAACGTTTAGCCCCGATTAACTTTTCTTAGGAAAACGACATCGAAAGAGATCCCGAACCATATAAACGAGCAATTCCCGCTCAGTCTAAGGACAGATCTAACCCGTTGCTTTTAAAATGCAAACCAGAACCTGGGGGGCTAACTTGGGCCCTTGGTTCAAAAGGATCTTTCAGTTACCGCCAGTCCAGATACCTGTCCCTTAAAACCAGAATCCTGTCCCAAACTACTTGTCCTTTCCAGTTCACGTAAGTTCAATTCTCAGCTCCTAACTGAGAAGTTGAACTGCCTGGGTCACCCTTAGCTGACCAGAAGTCTCCCTTGCCCCGGTTAGTAAAATTGCCGAAGCAATCCTCTTCATAACCACCCTGTCCTGGTAATCCTCCAAAGCAATGAAAGATCTTTCCGCTTAGAATTAACCACCCTGTCCTGGTAATCCTCCAGCGCAATGGAAGATCTTGCTGCTTAGACTTGACTTAGATACGTGTCTGGTAGCCCGTGAAACCACCCCGCTAATAAATAATTTCTCCCGAGAGCTCGCCGTCAAAATCGACCAGCCCGAGGATCAAAGCAGCCTAAATTCAGTTTAATTTGCAAGGCACGAGTATGCTTCTATTTGAATTGTAAATTGAGTGCGCACTGCGGCCGCTCACGCCGGGGCTCTAGTCCAACAAGGCCAACTGTCCCAGAATTATTTTGGCTGTTGCCTAATCAAGCTCAAAATCTGGAGAAACTGAAGCAAAATAATTTAATTTTTATCTGTTTATGACTATTAGAATTACAGAACAGGGGGGGGGGACCGTCCGTATCCGCTGTCAGCGAATGAAATCCGACCCACAACGTAGAGGACATCAGGAAGAACTTTATTTTGTTTATTCTTTGTTGTAAAAATTTTTACACCAAATTTTATTTTGTAAATATAGTTAAATAAAATAAACACCCGTACAGACTTGACTCGACTCTCTATTACTTCAACAACCTTGGACCAGAACTATCAGCGAGAATTAAAAACGTAAAGTAATCAGAACTGGATCTTAAACTTGAAAGTAAAATTTTCTAAAATTACGTAGCGTTCGTTGCCTAGCTAAAACTATAAACGCTATTGACATGGAGTACTGGAGGCGCAGTTTTGTTTTAACTAGGATGAACCACATTCCAAATGTAGAAATCAGAAGAAGGATGGACGTGGTGGAAAGTTTGGTGAACAAAAATAACTGAAGTGGTATCCCAAATAAAATATGGCCAAAGAGGATGATAGAATGAATCCCTCACCTGAGTAGAATGCTTGAACCACCGAAGACAAAATGGATGCAAGACGTGGCAAAAGCGAAGATAAATTGAAAACTAAATGAAGAAGATTGGAGGGACTGAAACACATATTCTCTATGTAGTATCTATTTCAGCCCGCACTTTGATTTTTTTTTTAGTTGCCATCGTTATTGAAATGTGTTCCACGAAGGAAACTTTTAATTTTCCGCTCTGAAAAACTCCTGGAATGCTATATTCGACAAATATGGCGAGATATGGAAGGATGTCGAAGCTTAGCTTAGCCTCTCTTACAGTCAATCTTATATAGGCCACTAATCTGACGTTAACTTTAATTCGCTGTTAAAATAAACAAAAGCGCATCAAAATATGTTTACTAATAAATAAAATGTCATAAGCACTGACGTTTTGATGCGCTTTTGTTTATTTTAACAGCGAATTAAAGTTAACGTCAGATTAGTGGCCTTTATAAGACCGGCAGTTAGTGTCGCTGCAACGGAACTGTGCGACGACGCGTTGCCGTACTGTAGGAATACTCATTTTGATTTGGTCCCACAGTTTGGTCACGAGGTCGTAGTAATATATGTGGTTGATGGACGATCATAGTCAAAACGTCGATAAGCAAGATGCCACGAGAATTCGAGAAAACCAATAGAGTGCCTGCCTGCCAACGGCTCCATACTGGCTTACTTGGTGATAGAGTAATTGTGACAGAAACAACCTTTGTTCATAGTACCGATCCGAAAGAGAGAACGTAGGTGAAGATTTTTCTCGACGAATTAGAATGTCTTGGGCAGTATTCGGCAAGTTAAACAACACGTTTACATCAGGGATACTCCATACTCTAAAAATAAAACTGTATGACCAATGGATTCTCCTTATGCTCACCTATGGGGCTAAACAGTCATACGAAAAAAACACGTTAAAAAATTTGACAGAGCATCACGGGCCCTTGAACGGAAAATACTAGGCGTCAAACTAATTGATCGCAAACATGACGAATGGATCCGAGAATAAACCAAAGTTACGGATGTAATGAAAAAGGTGGCCGAATTCAAGTGGAGGTGGGCCGAACGTGGCCGGAAGGGCTGAAAATATTTGGGCCAAATTACTTTTAGAGTGGAAATCAAGGCTTGGATGTAGGAGTGCAGGAAGACCAATAACGGGATGGAAAGACGACATAAAAAACAGAGCAAGAACTCAATGGACGAGAACAGCTCACAATAGATAGAAACGGTATGGAATAGGAAAATCCTACTTCCAGCAATGGATTGAAATAGGCAGATATTGATCGTGTGACCGAATGCACTGAATTAGGTGTAAAAATTCGAGGCACCCATCGGAACGAGATCTTATTTATATGCAGAATGTCATGCAGTATCGATCTAACCGTCTTCTCATCAATCTTTACAATCTTGCTTACAGTTTTAACAGTAATTCGTCTATCTGCCATCGCTATATTTTCCAATTTTGCCAAAATTTCAGATTTATGTGCCCTTGCAGGTCTTGCACTTCTTGCTGCGCCTTCGAGACTCCTTCCGCTAAGCTTAAACTCATTTGCCTATCGAGGGACGGTCGATTCTAATGGGGATTCATCCTGGTAAACTGTTTCGGCCTTTTAGCTACTTTAGAGAAATGAACGCCCTCTCTAGTCAAGAACTGAATCAGTGTCCGGTGTTGTATTTTTCCATTAACAGAAATAAAACACACTCTGCTAAATTAAGTATACAATTTTTTTACGAGTCGCTATGAATATCCAAACTGACACCGAAATACATGTTTTTTTCCAATGCACAGAAGATAAAGAAAGACAAAAAATTTCCATTTCCTGGTACGATAAAAAGTTGGTGCATTGTTCAAAATTGAAATAGCATCCATCATATCTATCAAAGCTTAACCAAGGAACCAACATTGTTTTTTTTAATACAGAATAATTTTAATAAAATTAAAAACTAATAAAATACTTAAATATAAAATCATAACCTCACGCATACCTTTAAAATAAGTTCATTATACATTTTGTAAAATAAAGTACTGAATTTTGGATGTAAATACCATAGTTAACGGTTGTTTCACAATAAAGTAGAGAGATCAAAAATAAACACGATCGCGGGAGCCATTGAAAACAATAAAGGTAGCATGCTTTTTGTTGATATAGAATTGCAAATTTTTTTGAAGCTTAATTTCGAAGTCTTTAACATCTGATTTAACTTATCTACATATATTACCTATCAGCTTAATGTAGAAATTTTGTTTAACTGATTGAACTGTGTTAAAGTCACATGAACGAATAATAGCGTTAACTGTAGTTTTAATGTAGTTTTATGAAGTGGAGTGTAGACAATGGTTATACAGGGTGTTATGGAAATGATTGCAAATATTTTAACCCGTAATAGTATGGGCTCAACTGAACAACTTTTCTATTTATTATTTTTTTGAAAACGCTCTCAAAATAGAGTTAAAATTCAAAACAGTTTTACCTTAAAAATGTATACCCGCCTATGGAGTAAGATTTTAATTCAATGCTACAAGCAACAAAAAATCTCTTTTATATAAAACTGCACGTTGCAAAACATCTGGCTACTAACCTACCTCAATAATAATTCAAGTAAGACTCACTTTACAGCAAAGCTCAAAATGATGCCCTTCGCTGTCAAAGCCGGCTTGAATTCGTCGTACCATCGAAACTAGAGTTCTTGAAGTCATTTCCTGATTTTGGTGAATTATGTCAGCATGTCAGCAACAGCATTTACACGTTCTGTCAGTTCTTCAATTGTATTAACGTATAATATCACCATGTCTGTTAACTTATAATTGGTATAATTCACCATTTTGGCACTCAGCACACTCAACAACTCAAAATTTCGAACGACACGTGTGATAGTCGAAGCTGTAGGCTTTAAACTGACAAGATGAACCACGTAACGCATTTTTTGTCACAAAAACGACGATAAGATTGTTTTGCTTGCTAAAGCACCTTTTCTTTTTCATTCATTATTTTTGATGTTTCACTGCTACACCTGATACATCGAACAACTCGTCAAAATAGGGGGGGGAGGGGGATATTCAAAAAAAGATGAGCTTTCAAAAAAATGAAGAAATAAAGAAAACTTACTCAGAATAGCGAGTCCTATTACAAGTTAAAATATTTGCACTAATTTTCCTAACACTCTGTTATTTTTCATGAGCAAGCAATTTTATTTTTGATCGCTTCATGTATTCATCAGATCTATAAATGAATTACTGAAATGACAATCTATATACCACTATAATAAAAAAGTTAAAAAAGTAAGACCAACATGATATGCTTTCTCTAATTCGCTATTATAAAAAAAATATATAAAAAAAAACTATGGAACATTCTATGCCAATACTCTTAATTGATATGAGAATTATTAAAAACATTTTCACGTTTTTTCCAGAAAGTTGTAAAAAAAGAAGAGTAGACACTGTTAATATAATTGGGATTTATTGTTTCACTCTGTATACTAGGGAGGTATATAAATCTGCCCGCTCCTATTTTAGTTTCAAAGTAGGATTTTTCAGAGCACATTTTATCATAATATATGTATTCTTTTTGCAACGTACTACCATTAAACCAATAAACAAGTTTATAATTATTCAATTCATACATAATTGAAATGTTCAGACTTACGTAATATTTAGTTTTGATGTTCAAATTAACTTTAACATCGGTGTTTACAAAATGAAGAATAAATACAAGCTACATTTATAATATTATGTTCCAGTTTTCGGGAATTTAAATAGTGGAATCCTACCGAAATAACTTAAAAATATCGATAATGGGTAAAATATATCCTTTTATGAAAAATAAGTCATACACGTTCAATATATAGTTTGATTTCGAGCAGTTTCAGTAACGGCTTACAATACAAATCATAGTCTAATAGGTTTTTTAAATTTAAGTTTGCTTTCTGTGATTTTAGTTTAACCCAGAGACTTGTAAAATAACGAAGCTATAAAATGCTAAGCGAAGTGGTAAACGATCTTGGTAACTGGCATCACTCATTTAGGAAATTTAAAACTTAGTTCGTTAATATTATAAAAACTTACCAGAATTTCCACCTGTAACAAGAACAGTCTTTTCTACCAAACAGACTGGACTGGTGCATCTTCCAGTCGAAACTCTGGAATAAATCTTAAGTACGTCTAATCCATATGGTTATTACTACCACTGCGAACGAAAGAATGACGTACAGCATTTTGTCATCTGACGCAACGTACAAAAACCTTTGATTTATTGAGTGAAGCTACATTCGTTTGGAGGGAGTAAACAAGTTTCGATGCCATTCATCAATGCCACCTTTCTACTAGAGTAGTTTACCGCAGAAGTAGTGGAAATTGTATGAATACAACAAGTGAGCGAAAGTTGCGTATTGATATACCTCTGTGTTTATGACAGTGACCTCTCCAGTAATGTAAATATCTAATGCATTGAATTTAATTACTATAAGCATACATTAATTGGGAAAAAGAACTAAACACAAAAACAAAAATGCATCTGTACAAAACCATGTACACACCAATATTGCTATATGCAGCTGAATTATGGGCAATAGTGGATAAACATCGCTCAAAAATAACGGCGGCTGAAATGAAGTACCTGAGACGCGTGGTAAGAAAAACAAGAAGGGACAGAATAAGAAATAGAAGTATCAGAGAAGTATTAGAACTTGATCCCATAGTGCAAGAAGTGGAAAAAACACAACTACAGTGGTATGGGCACCTGATTCGTCTGAGTAATGAAAGATACCCAAAGCAGATCCTGGAGATGAAAAGTAAAGGGAGAAGACCTAGGGGACGTCTCCGAATAACTTGGTAGGACAACATTGAAGATAAAGCCAGGAAAAAAAAGACACAACAAATTAAGACTCTAGCTAGGAATAGAAAAGAATATATAAAGTGGCTTAATTCCCCAATACCGTGAGGTAAAATGGGAGAAGAGAAAGTAGATAAGTAAGTAAGTACTATAAACAGAAAGTTTGGTTATGATACCCCAACGGAAAGTTGATGGCAATTACATAAGTTGCCATCGTCAAAAATTGAGATAATTAAAAATTCTTGTAGTAGACGAAACAGGCTACTAGAACTTAAGAAATCCATTCAATTTTTATAAACTTGTTACGGTTCAAAAGTCATTTACAGCTATTTATTTAATTTTTTGCTCTAAACTCGGTTAAAATTAACTTTTTGCACTTGCGGGACTAAAGTTGGCACTTTTGTCACTTATTTTAGGAACTAAAGTAGCTCATTTAGGGCCGGTTGCAGAAAGCAATGTTAAGTCTCGTGTTAGCTAACATCGCGTCAAAGTGAACAAAATCGCATCAAATTTTGTTTACTAATGTATTAGTTGCCATAAGCATTTGAGATTTGATTCGTTTTTGTTCACTTTGACGCGATGTTAGCTAACACGAGACTTAACATTGCTTTCTGCAACCGGCCCTTAATCTCTAGGGACAGAAGTAATTACTTTAGCCCCTAGGGACTAAAGTAAAAAATGTTACCGTATCTATGGTAATCTATGGTAAATTCGGGGTTAACAGGTTAGGTTTCGCGTCAGTTTTGACATAAACTGACGCAAAACCTAATGTACTAACCTCGAATTTGACATAATTGTGAGCTCTTGTCATAATGACTTACAGTGCCACCAACTTTAAAATTTACCAAAGGCTACTAATTTTAAAATCATTGTAACTAAAATGTCAATAAATGACGTTTAAAGAAAACGGGTTTTCGTTTTAAATCTTCCTGCAACGTGAAAAAAATAGTATATGCAACTCGGAGAGAATGCTATTTTGCTTCAGTGCAATTTCTGACTCTCGGGCTTCGCCCTCGAGTCAGAAATTGTACCTCAGCAAAATAACGCATTTCTCTCCCTCACTGCATAATCTACTATTTTGCCTTATATTTCTTTGAGCCTAATTTTTCCTGCAAGTACACTGAGCATTCAGATCTTCTATAAGCTATATTTTAATCGAAGAAAGCTGTTTAATTCAGAAGTAGTGTTCGAAAGCCCCTGGAGTGTAGACTTCACGCTATGCATTTGTGTTGGGTTGCATATCTAGCCCCTTCCCCAAAATTTGATTTTTTTTATCAGGATTTTTGGAAACCATCTTTCCATTCGTCATTTTTGTGCTGCTAAAAACAGCTGCCTCGAAAATTAACGTCTTGGAGACGTACCATAATTGGATTTGTTCGATGGCAGCTTAGGTGGGAATTTACTTTTGGTGTGTTGTGAATTCCACGGGCGTTCTGGAATAGACCCCGAGAATTGTATTTTTGATAATTTCCAAGCCCAAACCTCGTTTGGGGATTTTGCTTTAGCAAGCACATGTTTCCCTTCTTGGCATAATGCAGCCGCAAAGATCTACAACGGGTATGTGTTTTTAAGTGTATTCAGCTCGGTTCTATGGCTTGTTGCCCTTTTAGTTTTTCCTACCTGGTGACGTACAACGGCTTTCCTATTTGGAGGAGCAGTTTTCGTTGAATTACGTCTATTGAACTGGTGGCGATTCGAGCGATATTCCGCCCATCGTGTGCACATCCGCACCTAGAACAAATTCGCCGATGATGGTCCCCTATCGACTGCCCTCCAGCTTGGCACGAACGTGGAGCAAGAGCCGGTGAGCGCCTGCAAAACCTCCTCCGACAGTCGCCTGGTGGTCGTTCGCTTCCAGACCGCCTTGCAGTCCTTTGAACCCCTGTCGACACCCTCTGCAGTTGGGGAAAACCATCGTAAAGGTCGGTTACTTAATATTTTCATTTCGACCTCTCGAACTTCGAGTTCCTACTGGAGTCGCTTTCGTAAATGTGCTACGACGTGCTTGATAAACTTTCGGATGCTTTTAATGTGTATTTTAAGCGGTTAACTCACCTTTGAAATGTAGTTGATAACCCGCCATCGTAAAGAATATTTGGTGGTAGCTCTCTTTAACTGAAATTCAGCTTTTTTTAGCTCACCTGTACGGTGGTGTTTCTGGCCTCGCCCTAGTTTTAATGGTACTGTATTTTTTTTGCACAGCAAGTGCATGAAAAATCTTATCTCATTTTCGATCGTCACGATGCCTTAGTGACTTAATTTACGGTTGGATACCACTAAAATATGCGGCCCGCTTTGCAAGAAAATTAAGTGCAATATTCCCTTACGACCTTTTAATGCGGATTGTTTAGCATTCTAGTGAATTCGCGGTTTTATAGCGCCTTATACGGAAGCAATATCTTGATTCCGTGTCAGCGACTTTGTGAATTAAAAGTTAAGCCTTGCATACTGGGTGTATGGTCGCATTCAACGTGCCTTTCTAAATTTTCCAATCATAACAGTTGTGTCGTAGCCACGATGCTTTCGACCGTTTTCTATTTATTCAGTAGTGCATTTGGCCAAGTTTAGCGTCAATTTTGTAATCCTTAATACTCACATTTTGTCACAAATTCATTTATCACTTACCGTTTAACTACTTACTTAAGTTAAACCTATTTGTCAACTACGCCCTTACGTTTATATGAATTTATATGGCAATATTGTGGTGAGGTTAGCCATACGCTTTATTATTATTAACGAACTGTGATATGATCTCCCTATTGAAATTTTGTCTGGGTTTATCCGTATTATTTGTTGTGTAAAATAATTGTGGAACATCTTACTTTACTGTTTGCTTATTATATTGAATCGTTACCTAGGCCAGCGAATTTTATTTATGCCCCTTGCCGCTATCACTCTTTTCAGGAAATGTTTGGTAGCGCATTTTGTCGTATGCCTTTATGTGCGATTAGCAAAGAGCTGGTTATCTGCTACCTGGCGCCCGTATTTTCTTTTATTTTAGCTGATGCTTTGAGTCTTTTATACAACCCACGCCCTCCTCTGGCTGAGAAGCCGGCTGCTCTTGCTTACCGCCCTTACCATCAAGCAACGGTAACAACGGTAACAAACTGTTAGAAAATTAACAACTTACAAGGGACCAGAAACTTATTATTAGAGAGATCTTCCCTAATAAGTTGTATGGATATACAGGGTCTGGTAACTACGAAAGTTACATAAAAACCTTCTATGTGAAAGTTGTAAGTACGAAGGTGATACACATTACTAAAACATTTTTGATTATAAAGGGTGGCTCAAAAAAGTGTGGCGAATCAAACTTATATTTTTAAATAAAATCCCCTATACCATTTTTTAATATTTTTCAATTATTTATTTTTTTGTCTTTACCCGTACGTATGTATAAAATTTTAACGAGGTTGTATAAAAAAGGTTTACCCAAGATCGTGTTTAAAGATTGGTAAATAGTCAAAAAATAACGCCGTGGAAAAATGCAAACAAAATATAATTACCATTACTATTACATATGAAATTTTCATGGCGTTGCATAAAGAAATTACCGAAAAACTTCACAAAACAAGATTAGAATAATATCAAAATAATTTTATTACAAATAGAAAATGCAATTTATCTAATAGGGTAGCAAGAGGTACTTCTTCACGATTCCAGTGAAGGACAGAATTCTCCAAGGAAACGGCGACCCTTTCCTTGCAAGCCGTTAATTTATGCATCGCCTTATCCTGGAAGATCTTGGCCCCATATCCCAAACCTACCCCCAACACAGAAATCGCGAATCTCATACCAAACCCTCTACCAACCCGCAACGGCCAGTTTGGTAGAGTATTGGCCAACACCCTTCAAGAAATGACACAATGTTAATTCCTGAAACAAATCCCCAGGTGGGTAGAATTAAAAATTCAGAACCCCGCATTGACAGTGAATTGTCGGTCTGCTCCACGGAATACGGGAAGAGCAATAAATCGGTCACAAATGAAAACTACAATAATATGACAAAAAATAAACGAAATCTAAGGAATACAGGAAAAACGTGACAAATAAGAGTGGCAACATACAACATAAGAACAATGCACAAAAAAAGCAGATAGAGAAAACCTGGAACAAGAGCTAAACAATATAAAATGGAATGTCCTAGGATTCTGCAAAACGAGAATGAAAGAAAAAAAGCTACAAATCTCAAATCTGGTCATATATTACATCAAAACAACATAGACTCTTCAGTAGAAAGAATTGCTATCTTAAAAAATAGAAACATCAAAAATACAGTAACAAAAATGTATTTTATCTGAAACTTAGTTATATACATCACTTTAAAACCAAAAGAAAAATTCCTGATACAAGACATACACGTTTATGCACCCACATCCACCTCAACCGCAGAGAAAATAGAACAATTCTATGAGATGATCTAATAAAAACCAAACAATTAGAAAAACCATAACTAGTAATAATGATCGGTAATCTCAATGCAAAACAACAACAAGGAACAAATACAAGGAAACCCACCAAATGTTGGACACTTTAAGCTGGAGCATAGCAAGAAAAGAGGAGGAAAACTGCTGAAATAATTACAAAGCGAACAACTCTTCAGCATGAATTCATTCATTAAGAAACAACCTCAAACACGAAGGATGTGGAAAAGTCAGAATGGTCGTACAAAAAACGAGATCGATTTTATTATTACAAACAAGAAAGCATAATACAAATATGTCTCAGTACTAAATAAGTTTGACAAAAATATGGTAAAAGGTTCAAACACAGGAAGGCTAACTATGGATATGGAGAAAAATCAACAAGAAATTAAAAAAACACTGAAAAGTAGATTCAAACCATTAGACTCTTAGAAGAACAAGGAAATAGACCTTCTAAACGAAAAGATAACATCTAGTATTCATATTGCTATTCAAAAAGTATCATTCCAAAAAGAAATAGGGCTATAATTCCCAAGGTCTTCGTGGTCAATTTTTTTGAAAATTAGTATAACTTTACTATTCTGCCAGTGTGTCGTTATTTTCTGTTCTTCAACGCAATTGTTGAGTAAGATTCTTATTACTTCCTAGTGTACACTTACTGTCAACTTTAGGAATTCCGATGTTATTCCATCGTCTCCTGGGGATGTTTTGTTCTTTATCTATTTCAGTGCGTTCTACAGTTCGCTTTGGCTTATCTCGGAAATGCCTGCGGAACATACATTTAGAATTTGTCTTTGCTCTTGGATTATATTTGGTAAGGTAGATGAGTAACTTTCGGTGTAGAAAGTTTTAATTTCGCTTGTTATTTCTTTGCTGTCTGTAATAGTTTTCCCGGCTTTATCTCGTATTTTTTATTATTTTAGTTTTGCTTTGTGTCATTTTGGATTTCAGTAACTTCATATTTCTGTTCTCTTCGATGGTGTTATTTAGTAGGTTTGTATTGTATTTTCTTATATCTTTCCTTGTTTCTTTCTTTGTAGTCTTATTTGGAGTTTTATATTTCTGTGAGTCTCTCTCTTGTCCTTTTTTCTATTGGTTTTTTTATTTCAGAAATTAATTTATTTATTTATTCCCTCGTCTAAAAGATGAAAGAGGTATGGTAATCACGAAAAAATCACCTTCCGAGATTTCTTCAGATCTTCACGTTTGAGGGTCCCCAGATGACGAAAAACAGGTTTTCTCAATTTCGTCTGTATGTCTGTCCGTCCGTCTATTTCTCTGTCTGTCTGTTCGTCTGTCTGCCTGTTGGTGGTATAACTTAAAAAGTATTTGTCGGAGGAAGATGATATTTTGCATACATATTATATGTCTACGGCATGAAACCGAAAACTTTTCGGAGACATATATACAGGGTGAACACCTTAAAATATATTTTTTTAAGTATTTTTGCATTACCTGAGAAATAGATAAAATAGATTTGCACATAGCTCAAGCTTTGTCATTGGCAAAAATGAGACCTAACAGATACAGGCTAAACATTACAAACGGGACAGAATAGTATGGTGCTTTATAATGCAGCAAAAGTTCATTCTATTAAAATTCGCCCGTTGCTCAGTTATTCTAGCGTCCGACAAAGGACTGACTCCCAATATTCAGTGGATTAAATTTTGTTTTATTAGCAAATTGATCAAATGCGAGCGAGGGAAGTTCCGTGTAAACCACTTTTTTGCTTCCTTTTACAATAAAGGAAGTATTGGATTTACCTCAAAAATTCGAAATTGAGTTTTCAACAGATCTTCACGTTTTAGAGTCCCCTGAACCCAAAAACATGTTTTTATTCATTGGACCGTCTGTCTCTGGCTGTGTGCCTGTATGTGAACAGAATATCTCAAAAAAGAAAAGAGATATGACGTTAAAACTTCATATATAAGTTTTGTGTACTATCTAGATGCGACAGCAAGCTTTTGAAGAAAATCACAAACCGGAACTATGATGTTTCTCTGGTGATTTTTCAGTTTTTTTTTTCGATTTTACAAAAACGGCTGCAACGATTTTTTTCAAACGTTACATTTCTAATGTGTATTGATGTGAGATAGATGATTTTCAAGTTTAATACCTCTAAAATAAGTTAATTTTTTGTGTTTTTCATATAATGTAGTAGGGAAGCTCAAAACAAATGTTTGACTAATTATACCATCACTATAAAAGGAAGTTGTGTGCATGTATCACGCCAGATTTTTTTAATAACAATATGGATACTAGATATTATCTTTTCATTTAGATGATCTATTTCCATGGTCTTCGGGGAGTCTAATAGTTCGAGTTTACTTTTCAGTGTTTTTTGGATTTGTTGTTTATTTTTTTTTCAGTATATCCATAGTTAGCCTCCCTGTGTTTGAACCTTATACCATATTTTTTCTTATACCTTTCAAGTTTATTTGAAATAGGGCTCTCACTAATCGAGGGTCGCTACCTGTGTCAAACTTATTTAGTACTGACACATCCTTGCAGTATGCTTTCTTGTTTGCGGTAATAACATCGATCTTGTTTTTTGTACGACCTTCCGGATTTTTCCACGTCCATCGTCTTTGAAGGAGTTTCTTAAAGAATGAATTCATGCAGAAGAGTTGTTCGCTTTGTAAATATTCCAGCAGTTTTTTGCTTCTTTTTTTTCTAGGTCCTAGTCCAATGTTTCCAACATTTGGTGGGTCTCCTTGTTTTTGTTGTTCTAGTTTTGCATTGAGATCACTGGTCATTATTATTAGTTGTGGTTTTTCTGGTTGTTTAGCTTTTGTTATATCCTAATGAAATTGTTCTATTACCTCTGCTGTTGAAATGGTTGTGCATACAGTTGTATGACTTGTATCAGTCAGTAATTTAGTTTTAAAGTGATGTATATAACTCGGTTTGAGATAGAATACATTTTTGTTACTGTATTTTTTATGTTTGTATTTATTAAGATATCAATTTCTCTTATTGAAGAATCTATGTTGTTTTGATATAACATATGATCAGATTTGAGATTTGTAGCTTTTCTTCTTTCATTCGCATTTCGCAGAATCCTAGGATATCCCATTTTATATTGTTTTCATTTCTTGAAAGAGGTTGGCCAATATTCTACCATGCTAGCCGTTGCGTGTTGGTAGAGGGTTTGGTATAGGATTCGAGATTTTGTGTGTTGTACTTAATTTCTCCATGATAAGATGATGAAGAAAATAAGGGCTTGCAAGAGCAGGGTCGCCGTTTCCCGGAAGAAGTCTGTCCTTTACCGAGATCATGAAGGAGTACCTCTTGCTATTCCATTTGTCAGAGAGAATTTTCTATTTGTAATACCCAATAAAATTACTTTGATATTATTCTAATCTTGTTTTATGAAGTTTTTCGTCAATTTATTTATGCAGCACCATTAAAATTTCATATGTAATAGTAATAGTAATTATTTTTTAAATTCTTTCGCGGAGTTATTTTTTGGCCATTTACCAATCTTTAAACGCGGTCTTGGGTAAACCTTTCTTATACAAACCCGTTAAAATTTTATACATACGTACAAGAAAAGACAAAAAGATAAATCATTGAATAATTACAAATAATAGTATAAGAGATTCCATTTAAAAATAGAGGTTTGATTCGAAACACTTTTTTGAGTTATCCTAATCAAAAATGTTTTAGTAATGTGTATCACCTTCGTACCTACAACTGTCATATAGACAGTTTTTATGTAACTCTCATAGTTTTAGAAATATCTTCCACCCCAACATCGTCGCCAGACTCTGTATATCCATACAACGTACTTGGGAAGATCTCTCTAATAAAAAGAAAATTCTCAACTTACTAGGGAGTTTTTGGTCCCTTGTAAGTTGTTAATTTTCTAACAGTTTATAAAAATTATATAAATCTCTTAAATTCTAGTAGCCTTTTTCGTCTAGTATAAGAATTTTTAATTATCGCAATTTTTATTTACTTTTTATGTAGAAAATATGTCAGAATTTTTTGCTAATGCGAGTTCTTGCTCTTTATATATATTTTTTAATTACTAAGCTTACACCTCTTATTAGACAATGTCAAATTATGTAATTGCCATCAGCTTTGCGCTGTTGTATCATTGCCAAACTTTCTGCTTTTAGTAATTAATATAAATGCATCATATATATTACTTGGGAGGTCACTGCCATGAACACAGAAGTATGTCAATACGCAGCTTTCGCTCACTCGCTGTTTTTATACAATTTCCACTACTTCTGTAGCAAACTATTCTAGTAGGAGGGTGTCATTTATGCTCATAGCGATGTTAATGAATGGCAACGAAACTCGTTTACTCCCTCCAAACGAAGCGAAGCTTCACGCAATCAATCAAAGATTTTTGTACGTTGCGTCAGATGACAAAATGCTGTATGTCATTCTTGTGTTCGCAGTAGTAGTAGTTTCCATATGGATCATACTTAAGATTTATTCCAGACTTTCGATTGGAAGATGCATCAGTCCAGTCTGTTTGATAGGAAAGACCGCTCTTGTTACCGGTGGAAATTCTGGTAAGTTTTTGTAATACTAACGAATTAAGTTTTAAATTTCGTAAATGAGTGATGCCAGTTACCAAGATCGTTTTTCACTTCGCTTAGCGTGTCATAACCTCGTTATTTTACTTTTTGGGGTAAAGTAAAATCACAGAAAACAAACTTAAATTTAACAATCCTGTTAGACCGTGATTTGAATTATAAGCCATTACTGAAACTGCTAGTTACCAAACTACACTCCTCTCCAAAAAAACGGATCTTTTTTTTAAATATATTTTTATACAACATATATTTTGTAAATGTCTAAGGGCGGATTTCATAATCAATGTTAAATCTAATTTTAACTAAAGTAATGTTAGAATGTGCATGATCACATATGTAACACATGGAACTGTGCGCATTCTAATGTCAGTTTAGTTAAATGAAGCTTTAAAATTGATTATGAAATCGGCCCTAAATAGGCATTTTAAACTAATTTAAGTATTACTTAATAATATAGTGACCTTATGTCACTTTTCTAACAATTAAAATTGGCGTTTGTTTCGGTTAATAGCTATTTAAGTCACAAGGAATGTATGGACCTATTAACATTTGAGGTAGGCAAGTACAAGCCAAGACGAAGTCGCGGCTTGTTGCCTGCCGAAAATGTTAATGGGCGATACATTCCGAATTATCTTATTAGATTTTTCCCGCTGCTTATCGAAATTTTCCTAGATTTTTGAAAAAATCGTTTGGTTTGTCACCTGTCACCAGGATTAGTTTTCGTGAGTCGTGTTACCTGTGAGTGTCACATGTCACATAAACACTTGCAATTTATAAACAAAACGTCTAAATCTGCATGTTGCTTTGCTAATTTTATTATCCTAGGAACTTAATAATAATATTAAGTTCCGTTGTCAAGAAAAAGCAGCAAACAAATATAATCACCGACTTACACGTTTTGTTACTAAGGCTGTATCACTGACTTACATGATCAGCAGCGGGAAAAACAATTTATTAGTTGTTTGCTGTTTTAGTGTAAGTTTATCCAAGACCTCATAAGCAGCATGCCACGACAAATGGAAGCTGTAATAGAGCTAGAGGTGGAAATACACAGTACTAATCAAAGTTGAATTGTTTTTTGATTTTTCGAAAACAAATTGTTGTTTTTCATATTACATATTTTTTCATTTTCCTGATCTTTTTAATAAAAAAATGCAAATTCTTATTATTATCTTTACTATGTCATTAAGCAATACTTTACATAAGTTAGTATAAAATGCATATCCAGACATTTAAAAATGACCCGTTGTATAAAAATAATATTTAAAAAAAAATAAGTCATTTTTTTGGAGGGGAATGTATATATTAAACCTGTATGACTTATTTTTCATAAAAAGATATACTTTACACATTATCAATATTTTTAAGTTATTTAAGTGGTAAACTGTCCAGTCGTGGCTATTATGGTGGAATCGCTCGATCGCTCCGATTACATAAGCCATATTTCCTTACGCAAAACACGAAAGTTTTTGACCGAAGAAAACACAACCCACGCTTAACGTAGTCACTTCACTTGAATTGTTTCCACTGTATTTTTGTCTTAACTTCACTTTTACTCCTCGTCGTCAGATGTTATGTCCTCGTGGTTAAGGCTAATTAAAGATGTTGTAGTGGAAATATATGTTTATTAAATAAATATAACTTAGACAGATATCATACAAATACAAGCTACTGTTAACAAAAGCACAACTCGAATGTCTTAAAACTAACCCAAAACCTTCGTCCGGGTACCTGCCTTTGTTCCTTAGGATAATCCGCAGTTACACAGCATTGCCAAACCTCTGCTACACCACACTTATAGTTATACTTTTTCGTGTCTCAGCTACGTCTTAGGTATACATTTCTACCTTAAATACTCTTACTGCCGGTCTTATAAAGGCCACTAATCTGACGTTAACTTTAATTCGCTGTTAAAATAAACAAAAGCGCATCAAAATTTGTTTACTAATGAATAAAATGTCATAAGCACTGACGCTTTGATGCGCTTTTGTTTATTTTAACAGCGAATTAAAGTTAACGTCAGATTAGTGGCCTTTATAAGACCGGCAGTTAGTGTTTAACTATTCTTAGCAGGCTTGCTTTTTTCATTATTAGCGTTTGTACTTTTTCATTCCACCACCATAAACGTAAAATAAAAACGATTTTACATTTATACTTCTCTTTACACGTATATTTCGTAGGCAGCTACCTTTTTTATTATATAGTTCTTTTGAACATGCACTTTCCAAATTGCTTGATAATTTTGTCGCCATCCTCATTTGATATAAAAATTTAGTTGGATCGCCATTTTGGCGAAAAAGTTATGTCTTTTAATTTTACTTTAGATATTATAGACTTTTGTTTCTTGCATGCTTGCATCCTCCATAAACTTGTGTTAGTAAAAACTATAGTTCTGTTCTTCGCATATTTGCAGCAGTTTCTCTCCATTTCCATTTACGTCGGTTTCTCCAATCTGTCCAACTTTCTTGCGTCCTTGCTTAAGTTTTTTATTATTATGCATTCTTCTATGGGAACCTGATTAATGCATAACTATGATCTTTATTACCCGGCTTCTTTTCTATTCGTATTATATATATTTTTTTGCTTTTGATGATTTTATATTTCCTCTTAGATTTTTTTCTTGTGGTTGTGGTCTACTTAGATCTACAAAGTCTCAGATTGTCGAAAACAATCAAGTTTTTTCGTATGGGCAAAATACTAATTTGTACTGTTCTAAATACAGCTTTTCGCGTGGATTGTAATACTATAATATACTAGTTATAGCTTTGCTTTGCGATTAATTGCGATAATAAGAAAGACATTTAGTAAATTAAATCAGGCAAGTAGATTACAGTATTTTGTTCATTTGAATTCCTTGCTTAGAACAGAAAATAGACAGGAAGCCGCATTTTTAAGAAATCCGTGCGACCGCGATGGGTCCTCAAAATGGCGGATGGGTGCGAGAGGGTGCATGTGCAGCAAACAATTTCAACAGTTTTATTAAGTGCACTTTACACTATGTGATTTATGACTATATGTGAGTTTGTGTGACTTCAGTCACTGTCTGTAATTTAAATTGCTTCCTCAGATTGTGTGATTACAAATAATGACCCTATTATACGTTCCCTTCTATGCCCATGACTATTGTTGTGTACAAGTACGTATGACAAGTGACATGTTCAGAGAAATTATCTCTCTACTTGAAGTGAAAAGTGATATTAATACTTACTGATGGAATGTAATGCCCAAAGTCCTGGTATTTGGGGTCTGAGAACAGCCAAAATTAGTCTCAAACTATGCGCCTTCCTGTCTATTTTCTGTTCTAAGATTCCTTGTTAATACTTCGTTTAAAAGAATTTTGAGAAAGCTCCACGGTTCGTAAGTGCTTATATAAATGTGATAATATTTAGAAACCCTTGAGCCATTAGCATAAATTAAAGTTAGACAGGTACTTATCTGAAAATTCTAAATTCAAGTGTTTGCACACTTACTGCCAAAGGTTTACATTTGGGTAGCATTAATTATAATTCAGAAGTGAGTCAACACTGGTTCAGGGAAAACACGGTTTTTGTAGTATAGAATGCAGGATATGTAAAGTTACAAGTAGTTTCAACTTTAATCAACTGCGTTCTTTAATAACAAATTTCGACGGATATGGTTTTAATTCATTTTATTCAGTGTCTGGTCGTTTTACATACCTACCATATATTTTCTGGCGTTATATATGGGGCCCCAAAAACAAACGACCATGCGTATAAGGCTGTAAATTACACCATATTAAACCGAAAATTAAAGTAAAATAATTTATTACATGTAATCCAACTATGACTTAGTAACATCTGCACTATGAAGTTATAGGTGACGTTGAATTTTTATAAACTCTGAATTCCTTAATTGTGTTTGACCATTTGCGCCTTTTTCAGATTTCTTCAATTTTAACTTCAGATTCTGATCAAAGATACAAAAGTGATATATGAATGTCTGAAGCACCAGCCTCCTATCCCGTAAGGAACATAGACAAAAAAACGGACAAATCTATAAAAAAATCATTATGTTTGTTCGTCTGTGCATTTTCTAGAAACTTTTAAATATTAATTTCAGATTTGAGTAAAAAACCAAACAAGAGAATAGAAATGTCTGAAAAATCAACCTCATATCTCATAATAATCCATAATAATCAATCTCCTGTGTCGTACGGAAAATGGACAAAATATAGGACACATTTTTTAACAAACCGTTGTTTGTCTGACCGTTTCCTCAGAATTTCTTTAACTTCATATTTGGGCATAAGATCAAAAACGAGAATGTGGATGTTTAAAAAATCAATCTCGTACCTCGTACGGAAAATGGACAAAATGTCGGACACATTTTTAAAGAAACCGTTTGTTCTGTGCGTTTTCTCGGAATTTTTAAATTTTAAGTTTAGATTCTGGTAAAAGATTAAAAACTAGAATAGTAGTGTCTGAAGAATCACCCTTCTATCTCGTAAGGGAAATGGACAAAATGCCAGACAAATTTTAAAAAAATCGTTGTGTTTATTCGTCTGTGCGTTTTAGCGGAATTTTTAAATTTTAACTTCAGATTTGGGAACAAGATCAAAAAAAGAGAATAGTTACATTTTAAAAAAATAATTTTATGTCTCCTAAAGAAAATGCACAAAACATCTTAGAAATTCAAAAAAAGTCCTTGTTTGTTCGTCTATCGGTTTTCTCGGAATTTTTAAGTTTTAAATTCAGATTCGGGAATAAGAACAAAAAAAGAGAATAGGAATGTCTGAAAAATAAACTTCCTACCTCGTAAGGAAAATACCCATAATTCCGGACCAATTTTTAAAAATTCGTTGTGGTTGTTCGCTTGTGCTGTAATTTTAAAATTTTAATTTTAAAATAAGATCTAAGATGAAAAAAGAGAATAGGAATGTCTGAAAAATAAACCTCCTACCTTGTAAGGCAAATGGACATAATGCCGGACAACTTTTTAAAAATTCGCTGTGCTTTTTTTGGAATTTTTAAACTTTAATTTCAAAATCAGTTCCAAGGTAAAAAAAGAAATATGAACGTTTCATAGGTCAACCTCCTATCTCGTAAGAAAAATGGGCAAAATGTTGGAAGAATTTGAAAAAAAAGATGTTGTGCTCGTTTGTTTGCGCGTTTCTCAGAATTTTTTAATTTTAACTACCCGTGTAGAAGATGAAGAGTAAACGAATGTGCGTTTTCTCAGAATTTTTAAATTTTTATTTCAGATTCGGTTATAGGATCAAAATAAATAATAGGAATATCTGAAGAATCATTCCCCTATCTCCTAAGAAACTTGAACAGAAAAGATGACACATTTTACAAAGTTAATATGTGAGAATTGTGATTTTTGAGTTCTAAGAGTTCGTCTGTCTAGGCTTAGCATTTTCAACTAGGCATCTTTAAATTCTCTTCACTACACAAAACTGCTTATCGCATCTAGCTCAAGCTTCCCATTATATAATTTTATTTATTTTATGAAATCCGTATCTAGCTGAAATTACATCAATGCGTAGAGGGCGCTAACTACACTACTTTCACTTAAAATTAAAGGAGCTATTTTTTTGTCTTATCAGTTTTTATACCGCTTGTAGGATATTTTAATTTCACATAAGGAAGGTGTTACATGATTTGTGACGATAAATTCAATGGCTTCCGAGATAAAGATACAACAAATGTGGATATAAATAAATACCACACTAAATGTCAAGAGGAAGTAGGAATGCTAGCGCCTGCGCCTGCTACATATACTGTAACGATTCTTTATTTATTATCTTTATTACTTTACCTTATTATTATATTATTGTTTATAATACCTCTCTATCCGAGTAATTAAAAATATAATTAGTTAATTAAGCTTTACCTACTTTAATGAAGGTATGTTGCTTTTTCTATATTTTATCTAACTGCAACTTATTAAAAGCTATTGCGCCGGCTCGCTATTGATACTCCTATCTGCAAGGTTGGATTTTTACACTGTGGAAATTCCACCATTGTATGGCAAATGCTCGATTCTGACGAATGACAGCTAACCACAAAATATTTAACCGCAAACAAAGTTGTTCGAAACACATACGAATTTTAGCGTAATCTGACAACAAATCAACCAACAATCAATAAGTTCAACTCAAGTAAATTATAACAATGCTTTCACAATAAGAAAATAGTTTGGCTAACCTGGAATTTGTTTTTCAAGTGCACAAGGACGCCAACTCCCATTTGTTTTTTTCCAAGGAACGCCGATCTCGTTCTCGGGTTCTGCAAAAGGACGCCAAGCTCGTATTTACTACCCGGCAAGCTTACTGCGGCTGCGAACTGCTTCTAGACCACGAATAAAGCCTCCTCTAGGTGCTGCACTTTGATTTCTGCTGCCCTCAGCTCCAAATATTGTAGAATCTCAGCTCCGAAGTAGAACTCGCACAGGCTACGGTCGGAAAGGACACCAAACTCGTATTTGCTTCCTAGCAAGCTTCTTGCTGCGGCTACCTGCTTCTGGGCCACGAATAAAGCCTTCTCTAAGTGCTGCACTTTACTATCCGCTTCCAGTAGCTCCTCTTGTAAAATCTCAACTCCGAAGGCAAACTCGCACAGGTTCAATTTACTCTAGAACTGTACTTCGGAACACCAATTTGACCACAGCTGGCCTTCACACACAGGCATTCAATAAAA
Source organism: Agriotes lineatus (assembly GCA_940337035.1). Lineage (NCBI taxonomy): Eukaryota > Metazoa > Arthropoda > Insecta > Coleoptera > Elateridae > Agriotes > Agriotes lineatus. The sequence goes on along the minus strand of OW679196.1, from coordinate 74,418,198 downwards.
CGCACCACTGAGAACAAAATATTTACTTTTATCAACAAATTAATATAAAAAAACAATCGACTATCTAGGTTACTATAGCAACATGATTTACGAGTGTTCATCAGTAAGTGTACCTACTTTGATCTTAATTTTAATTCTATTTATGTAAATGTCATTCAGGAAACTATAACCTCATAACTGGTCTAATTTTTCAATTGAGTTCATTTTTTTGTTAAAAAAACACTGGTTAAGAAGCCACTAGCACATTCTTGTAATCTTCAGTAATTCTCAGGCTACTTCTTATATGCTCTTTGCATGATCTGTACCTTCTTGCACTGTTTTATAACCTCTTTAGTTGCGTGATCGATTGTTGGCACTTCGATATGAATGCAAACGCTGCCTTAACCCTCTATAATGCATCGAAACACCCTTGCACTAAAGCGACTTTATTATCGTGTTCTGAGGTTACTTAATCGTCAGTCATCATAAAATCAGCTACATTTGCCATATTGAGTACAAATTTGAATACAAGCTGATCGCAACCCTGACGATATCGTTTATACAATTACTAGCCTCTGTTAATTATTAATTGCCATAATTTCTAATCATGTTTATGTAATTATCCAGGTTTACTCGTGACTCTTACTGTTGCAATAAATGCAATGCCAATTTTGGGCCTATTTGAATCTTTCATTAACATTCGTAAGTTAGCAATGCAACCAGAATTGCTGTAAGCTTCATACCATTACAATACGTGTACATCTAATTTCATGAGAATTTTAGAAAATTTATGAAATTCTATCACGCCAAGTTTGAAGTTGGTGTCATAAGTAGTTTTCGAAGATCAAAAATTTCCAGGATTTCCTACCCTTAGTCCATACTTCCAGTTTCTACGCTAGAAGCATTTACATCCTCTCGCGATAGTTACAATACAATCTCTAATTAATATATTGCATCCGAAAGATACGACGGGAACGTGAAAGTATAATTAATTAAAGATCTTGTTAGACTGTATACTTGCAAATGAATTCTTTTTATTTAAACGTGTAAGTTGTGTTCCATAAATCCACTATGAATATAAAACCTCCTCAAAATTTTTAGGTAAAATATATTATTGGTACGTTGTTTTCTACAATATAAAATTTGTTGTAGGTATAGGATTTCAGACGGCACTAGCACTAGCAAGCAGAGGATGTCGGGTAATAATAGCTGACAAAGATATTTGCGAAAAATCTAAGGAAAGAATCATAAAGGAAACAGGAAACAGCAATATCGTCATTAAATACTTCGACCTAGCATCGCTAGCTTCAATCAGGAAACTAGCTCAAAATGTAATTGAAAATGAAGACAGACTAGACATTTTAATCAACAATGCAGGAACATGTGGTTTAGGAAACTTTTATTCTGAGGATGAACTACATGTGGGGATGCAAGTAAACCACTTTGGGCCATTTTTGCTTACGCACCTTCTTGTAGGTATGAAACCAAATACTCCAGACATTTGCATTATTCTACTAAGTAGTAGGCATTTTTTTATTATTTCATAAACACCATGTTGTAGGCTTACTCAAACAGTCAGCTCCTAGTAGAATTATATTTGTAAGTTCCTGTGCTGCTTATGTGGGAGCAGTATCACCAAATAAGTTAAATTCTTCTGGAGTTCAATTCATTATTTACGCAAATTCGAAGCTGTGTAACGTAATAACAGCGAAAGAATTTGCAAGGAAATTAAAAGGGACTGGAGTTACGTCTAATTCCTTACATCCAGGTTTAGTGTATACACCGATCTACAGAAAGTATGCTTATGGCCACGGAAAATACGAATGGTTGAAAAGGCTAACATATTTCTTGTACCTAGTCTTCTTAAAACCATTTTGTAAGGTTGTAACATACAAAATAGTGTTTATAAATAATCGGAAAGAAACTTAATTTCAGAATGTAGAAGAAGGCGCTCAGACCAGCATATATTTAGCTACAGCCAAAGAGGTCGAAATCGTTTCTGGGAAGTTTTTTGTAGACTGTAAAAGTTTTCTGCGACCGTACTTTGCCACCAAGCAGGGTTATGCTCAAAAAATTTGGGAGATTAGTGAAAAATTAGTTAAACTCTCATCTGAAGAAAAGTTATAACTGCTTATTACATTGCCACTATTGGGAACGACTTTGTAATTAAATGGAAATTGTCTTCGACATCTCGAAAATTTCATAATTACATTCTGTATTAATTTGAAATAAAGTTGGTAGAAATATATTGTTTGTGATAATTTTGTCTTTGAATAAGATTGCATGTTAGTGAGGGTTCTCAGTAATGATGGGAGTTTTAAGTTTTTGGGTTTGACTTTCAAAATAGGTAGCCGCTGATAGCATCAAGTGATTCGTCAGCTAAATCTCTCAAAGATATAATATCAATGCCTACGCGGATACAATTGTCGGCCGGACTAATTCAGGGAGACGGCGTGCAGTTGTTTAAGAACCAACTAATAATTAAAAAGCCAAAATAAACGCCGATAAAGCTTTTAATTAACGACAAGTATATACAGGTACCACAGAGAATACGTAAATTCTAGTAGCATAAATATTCTCAAAGAAAAGCTCAAACAAGTACAGGAAGAGTAACAATAACAAAACCACAATGCCAGTAGCATAGTATGATAATCACGAATTCGGTATCATATCGTACAGAGTACAGGTTAACGTAGGTTAACCTAGATTAATAAATCTAGACCAAAATTTAAGGTGCACCTCAGAACACATCTACTGGCGAGTAAGTTAACATATACAACAATTTAAAAAAATACACAAATAAATTACCCTAAACATTACAACAGTTTTAAAAAATGTAACGGAGATTGCTCCGAGGATGGGAAAATCGTTAGGTGCACTAAATATGCTTGGTTCGTGAAGAAATCGACAAATTGACGGCAATTGAAGTTCAACCAAATTCTACGAGCTCCTGAGGAAACCCCAGTAGGTACGCAGCAAATAAATGGGGTACTTAACGCACTGGATCACTGGCTATAGTAAGAGAACAAAAACAGAATATGCTACTTCCATTCCTTTTGTCGAGCCCCCTTAAGCTTACTAGAAGCTGGAACACATAGAACATAAACGGCTGGATTTCTTCAGGTGCATTCAAGATCAACACAGATGCGAGGTCATGGACCGCCAAGTGAGTCAAAGAAAAACCTTCTGGAAAGACACAGCTGTGTTAACATTTGGGGCTTCAACTGCGACCCCTAAAACGGGCACGTGCGAATCATGAAACCAGCGTGCTCCCTGGATCGGTCAAGAATTTGACGCGAGAAAAAACTTCTCGCCAAATTGACAAACCGTAATATTCCGCCTTCATCAGCGAAGGCAAATTCCACAAAAATAAAGACCGAACGCCCGCAGGAAATTGGAAAATTATTGGGACGCTGTGCTCTCATGACCGGCAGCATGAGAGCACAAAGCAAAAGGGAATGCCGAAACTAAACCCATTATTATCGCATTCCGCAACCGATAACCAAGATGCAAGTAGGCGGTGAGTGGGCACGAAATTCAAATATGTACTACAGACATCGGAAATAGACGGCTCACACAGAACTGCGAAATTGCAGAGGCGCAATCTAAACGTAACAACGTGTTGGTTCGCTTACATAAACACGTAACACCGTTATATTTTATTGTCCAAAAGTCCGTGTAGCTCAAAATAAATCATTTAATATTTGACAATTTAAGTATTGTCTGGTCCTTCGAGATCAATAAACAAAACATTGACTAAGTAAACGAAACCGATAAAATAAAATTTTTAAAGCTAATGTCGAGCCTTTTCCATTTTATTTAGTTATAAATCAGTGCATGCTTATGAAACTATTAGTTTTTTCTTGACATTTTAATTTTTTTCTTTGTGTTCATCTTTTGCGTCAAAATTCAAATTTAAATGCGGGTTTGATCTTACAGAATATTTTAAAAATAATAATTGTTTTGTTCAAATAAAAAAGAAAAAAATTCTTCTTCACAACTCTATCCGTGGACACACTGTAGATAAACATGGCTGTTTACATGATAACTAGCGCAGAATAGTATTGCTTATTCATTGGTACAAGTGGTTCATATTTAATTTGCGTTTCAATCACAACAATACTTGTATAAATATGTGCCGATATCTTGAACATTTAGAATCTTCATGTACAGTCGTGTTCAAATAAATCTGGAACAGTGTTTTTTTCACATGTAGATTGAGTTAAGAATTGAAGAATATCTCCATGGATTTTCTGCTATCAGAAAGAGTTACATTAAACTTTAACAGGTAACGAAATCTGTAACTCTTTCTGATAAGAGGAAATCCATGGAGATATTCTTCAATTTTTAATTCAAGCTTCATATGAAAAAAACACTGTCCCAAATTTACTTGAACACGACTGTACATTGTAGCACTGGTGACAATGAGGAACGCGTAAAGCATTTTCACTACTCAATTATCGCCTACAATACCCAGACGGGTTTTTGTGAACTACCTACGAGGGCACTTCATTAATTATTGTTCCTAAGATAAAAGCAAACAACTGACAATTTAAGTATTTCTGTGACCCCCAAAGATACGTAAGTTGTTTCTACGAGCATATTACTTCCATCATCAACGCCGTTTGGTTCTTTTGTTATTATTATTATTATTATTTTATTATATAACTTTATTTTTAGGTTCAGCACATCCGAATTCCCCTACGGTCCAATTATTGCTTCGATCGATGATTATGCTTTGTCAACATGGTTTACACTCATACAGCAGCATACATTTTTCATCCAATCTAAAGCTGGAATGTGTCCCTGTGCAGCTGAAGTAATTTTTGTATAGCTTGTTAATAGAAATATAGCACAATCCATCAACACGCTCTTATTGACATGGAAGTTTCTATATTCAGGCAATTTTAACGGAATTTATTGGACTGCTTGGCTCTATAGAGCTACAATTGTGCCACCACGAAGATCTGCCCTGCTGTAGGTACCTTCTATGCCAAGTATAAAGTCTGCAAGAATTTTCCTACTGCAATTCTCGTTCTGTCACGACCTAACATTTGGGACACAACAACGAATTACTCAAAATTCAATTGCAGGAGCTTGTCTGCAGACTATGGCCGTGCTGCAATGGTCGATAATGTTACATGTACAGTCGTGTGCAAATAAATCTGGGACAGTGTTTTTTTCACATGCAGATTCAGTTAAGAATTTGAAGAATATTTCCATGGATTTCCTCTTATCGGAGAGAGTTACGGGTTTCAGTACCTGTTAAAGTTTAATGTAACTCTTTCTGATAGCAGGAAATCCATGGAGATATTCTTCAATTCTTAACTGAATCTGCATGTGAAAAAAAACACTGTCCCAGATTTATTTGCACACGACTGTACCTTTCGGAGCACAACACAAACAAATATTTTAGCGTCTAGTTTAGTATTGTTCTTTGACGCACACATATCCCAACGGTATACTTAAAACGTAGTTGACTATATTATTACCATTTATAACGTATGTTCTTAATCGATGCTTGTTCTTTATTTTTTGTACTCAAGAAATGTCGAGCTAATTCAAGCCAAAATTTCCAAACATGACCTTACTTTTAAGTAAAAACCAACCTGTAGTCCCTCAATGTTACCTAAATGATGTGATCGTAGTTCGACATGGTCTGCGCCTTTGAATGATTTTGACTAAAAGCTATATTTTGAAGAAAAATCCTCCTTTAAGTGTTTATTTTATCATACTTGACATTGGTATAAATGGTTTATTGTGCTTGCAAGATTATCGTACTCGCCTGTTATGCTTATTGACAGACAAACTTATTATTGTTACGCCAATGCTCTATCGCACCTGCTCGTGTGGAAGTTTATATCATAGCAATTTTGTATACAGTGTGTTTTACTTTTCATGGGGACGGTCATGTATCACAGAAAGTACCCAACCAATTTTGTTCAAATTTGCAAGGAATGTATATACCCTTAGTGCCACCCAGGACACAAGGACACATAAGGTACTGCGGTGCTCATTTGTTTTCTTAAAAACCGATTACCAAAGCTACTTGATCAAAAGGGAATAAAGTGTATAACATTTCTTATTCTAATTCCAAGTAAATTATTTAACAACAATAAAAAAAACTTTATGTGTTTGCTATAGCCACACTTTACAAAAAACGAAAACAGTTAAAGTAATGTTTAAAACTCAGCTATTATTCGAAAAATGACGAAATAAATGAACAGTATTTTTCAAGTTTGAGTTTTAATATTTTTCTAACGCATATGAATTTTTGCATGAAAATTTGGCCAAAAGGGTTTTCAAAGGCGCGGATTAAGATTATGTTAAAAAATTTGGCCGGAAAAATCGCTAATATTATTTTGTGAAAAAATAGCCCCTTTTTTTCGTCCTAAGACGGACGCCTATGGACCCATTCTTATGTGTTTTTGTGTCCTGGGTGGCACTAAGGGTATATAAATTTCTTGCAAATTTGAACAAAATTGGTTGGGTACTTTCTGTGATACATGACCGTCCCCATGAAAAGTGAAGCACACTGTATATATGTATCGACTCGTTTTATTCTTTCATGTTGGTCAATTTTCTATATCTTTTAGTTTGTGTTGTGGTTGGCCATATATTTAGTTCTCGAAGCGTTAATTTATATGTCTTACTTTTTCTTTGTTCGCTGGTACGTAGGATTATGACATCGGAAAACTTTAAGTTGTTCAGGCTTTGTCCTGCTATGACTAGTCTAGTGCTTTCCCAATTTAGTTGTTGACATTTTCTAATGCAACAGTAAACAAACGTATATGTATAGTCTATTCTTGAATTTCTTAGTGTTTGAATAATTGCACACAAAAGCTACCAACATCTGCATTCCCTACACCCAAGAGAAGAGATCGCAGTACGAGTGGTATTGGCGGAAGATGTTTCTCTGCCTGGACGAACCGAGAGGGTCGTGGATGCATACCTGGATGGCGATCTCAGTTGCAACGTAGTGCCCCTGATTGAACCCGATTATGACAAGGAGCTCACTCATGGTATCCTGGTTGGGAAGACGTTGGTAATGACTGGGCTTAAGGTCCCAGTAAGAATGATGAACGTCAACAGGAAACCGGCAACCGGCAGGAGAAACACAACCCTGGGAAGATGCACACCGGTTTCTGCCGTTGTCAGAACGATTACTAGTGACAGCGGCAGCAAGGCGAAGTTCTGCCTAAAGGCATTAATAAACACCGTGATGTCTACTTGCAAGGGCATGAGCCAACAAGAACGGAAGAAGATCAAAGATCTGGTGGCCCGGTACCAAGACGTCTTCGAGTGCGGATATCATCCCAGCGGCGGTACCGACGTAGTTAAGCATAAAATCAATACTGGGGATGTTCAACCGATACGCCAACATCCAAGAAGGTTGCCCCTCGCCAAACGGGAAGAAGCTGAGAAGATTGTCCAAGATATGCGAAACCAAAGGATTATCGAACCGTCCAGCAGTCCGTGGGCCTCCCCTGTGGTTCTTATCAAGAAGAAGGATGGCTCAACGAGGTTCTGTGTTGACTACCGACAGCTGAATCATGTGATCAAGAAAGACAGCTACCCTCTGCCACGAATTGATGATACCCTGGACACGCTCCCCGGTTCTCAATGGTTCTCGACTTGAAGAGCGGTTATTGGCAATTCGGAATGGAACCTGCGGACAGGGAAAAGACGGCATTTACTATCGAAACTGGGCTCTGGCAGTTCTCCGTCATGTCGTTCGGTTTGTGCAATGCCTCCGCCACATTTGAGAGGCTGATGGTCACCGTCCTGAAGGGTCTATCTTGGCAGACCTGCCTGATATACTTGGACGACACCATAGTGGTGGGTAAATCCTTCAACGAGCATCTGAAAAACCTGGAGGAAGTGTTCGGTAGACTGCGAGGTGCCAACCTGCGAAGTCCAAAGAAGTGCCACATCTTTCAGAAGGGGTACAGTACCTGGGGCACGTCGTATCCCGCCAGGGAGTAGCAGTAGACCCGAGTAAGGTGAAGGGAGTGCAGGATTGGCTAATCCCAAAGGATAAACATGAGCTGCGAAGCTTCCTGGACCTCTGTACTTACTACCGACGGTTTGTGCTGGGCTTCGCAAACATTGCGAAACCGTTAACCCGTCTAACGGAAGAAGGACGACCGTTCGAATGGAGTGCTGAGTGCGCGGAGGCCTTCGAGACGCTCAAGACTGCCTTAACCAGTTCACCTGTGCTTTGCTATCCACGTCAGGAAGGCCAGTTTATTCTCGATACTGACGCTAGCAATGTCGGAATCGGTTGTGTTCTGTCCCAGGTCCAAGGTGGGCAAGAAAAAGTCCTGGCATATTTCAGCAAGGTCCTGTCCAAACCAGGAACTATTGCGTAACCAGGAGGGAGCTTCTGGCAGTAGTCAAGTTCGTGGAGCATTTTTATAAATATCTGTATGGCAGAAGATTCTTGCTGAGGACCGACCATGCTGCTCTAAGATGGCTGCTGCAGTTTAAGAACCCTGAAGAACAGGTGGCTAGGTGGATCGAGCGCCTACAAGAGTACGACTTTGAAATAAATCATCGACCTGGCACAGCCCACCGCAACGCCGATGCGTTATCCAGGAGACCCTGCCCTGCGGACTGCAGCCACTGTTCGAGACTGGAGAGTTGTGCGGTACCCATCAATCGTACCACTGTAGTCGACGACTCGTTGCTAGACGAGTTGCAGAACAGCCAGGAGAACGACCCCGACTTAGGCACAGTTATAGCTTGGAAGCGAGATGGCCGTCGACCTACCTGGCAGGAGGTCTCCGCCACCAACCCAACGGTGAAGACCTATTGGGCGCAATGGGACTCCTTGCAGCTCGACAACAACGTCCTGACTAGAATCTTGGAAGACGAGGACGGTAGGGCAACGAGATCACAATTGATGGTTCCAAGGAGTAGAGTGGCCGAGGTTCTGCGTCACCTGCATGATGGCTCCTCTGGGGGACACTTTGGATTGAAGAAGACGTTGCAGAAGGTCCGAGACCGGTTCTACTGGGCGAGTTGCAAAGATGATGTCCGGGAGTGGTGCCGGAGGTGCGAAGCCTGCGCTACAGAAAACGGACCGGTTGGTAAACGTAGAGCTCCGATGCGGCAGTACAACGTCGGTAGTCCGTTCGAGAGGATAGCCATTGACATCGCTGGACCATTCTCCGAAACCGAATCGGGAAATAAATACATCCTGGTATGCATGGACTACTTCACCAAGTAGCCCGAAGCGTACGCCCTTCTGAATCAAGAGGCCGGTACTGTCGCTGATGTTCTGGTGAAGGAATGCTTCAGCCGTTTTGGAGTCCCCCTGAAGTTACATTCCGACCAGGGCCGGAATTTCGAGTCTGGACTGTTCCAGAACGTTTAAAAGCTACTGGGGATACACAAGACCCGGACCACTGCCCTCCATCCTCAATCGGACGGCATGGTGGAAAGGATGAACCAAACCATGGGGAAGCATCTGTCCAAGGTAGTTTTCGAACATTAGCGTGACTGGGATCAGTACATTACGATACGTACGATCGGCAGTACAAGAGACAACCAACCACACCCCAGCCGCGGTACTCTTTGGGCGCGAGCTGCGATTGCCATGTGACCTCAAATTTGGAAGAAAGCCTGGCGAAGAAACGGCCGGCGGGATCTACGTGGGGAACGTGAAGAAGAGGATGGAAGAGATCCACGACGCCGTACGCCGAAACATTCAGGGTGCCAGCGACCGAATGAAGGACCGATATGATGCCCGCGCTGAGGCCGGTGGTTTCCAGCCGGGCGATTTGGTATGGCTTCATAACCCCCAGAGGCGTCGTGGTTTCTCCCCCAAGCTCCAAAGAAACTGGGAAGGCCCCTACACTGTAGTTTCTCGACTGAATGACGTGGTATACCGAATCCAGAAACCTCCTCGAGGAAAGTGCAGGGTGGTGCACTTTAATCGGTTGGCCCCATATGCCGGAACCAATGAAGAAGTAGAGGCTGTTACGGAGCAACCCCTGAGATAACTAGGGACTTGAGTAACCTCGTTCCAGGAGTTTATGGCCGCTTATGGGGGTACGAAGACTGCGCGATTTGGAGTCACTACAGAGGTGCAGCCTGATCTGTTCGACACCCTGCGGCAGTATTCCCTGGCACACTGCGTCGCCCAGGACCTCCGGATGTCTAGGGGGATCGCCACTGCCTTCCGGGAGAAGTTTGGCCGGTTAGACTAGCTGCGAGAGCAGGCACCTCAAGTTGGCAGAACTTTGCAGCTGCAGGAAGGCAACAGCTCCATTTATTACCTGGTGACGAAAAGGTTGTCTTACGAAAAACCTAGTTACCAGGAGCTCTGGTCTGCTCTTTTGGACCTTAAGGAGCAGATGGTGAAGAACGGCAAAACCCGGCTAGTGGTGCCGAAATTAGGATGCGGCCTGGATTCGTTGAACTGGAGGCTGGTATGCAGCATGCTGGAAGTAGCCTTCAACCGGAGCGGCATCCAGATCGAGGTCTGCTGATGCAGCCCGTTGCGAAGCATTGAGCCCACGGTGGACTGCTACCTCTTCAACCAGTCCGTGTGCAAGAAGGGCACCGCCTGTAAATACCGCCATCAAACCTCCACAAGAGCGAGTGGCAGGCACCCGACGCAACTCGTTCTGGGACAGAACGAGCTAAGGTGGGGGCAGTGTAACGACCTTCGGGCCGAATCGCGTTAGAACATTCCAGATCACTCCAGAAAGTATAACGACCTTCAGGCCGGATCGCATCAGAACATTCCAGAACGACCTTGTTCGCGAACACGTCAGCTTTGCTGACTCATTCGTGATGTATAAATACGTGTCAGCAGGAATAGACAATCAGTTCTCATTCAGCTCGAAAGGCGTAAGCTGCTACATAAATAGACGCGTATAAAATAGCCACATAAATAATTGATGTTTAATTCAATGTAAATAAATAGAGTGTATAAGCATATAAATCATTACTGTTAAGCCGCATATAAATAATAAATTAATTAATTAGTGTATCATTGTTAGAAATAGTGCCCATAGTTTATAAGTAATTCGTGTTTGTAAATAATAATAATTAATAGTTGTAAATAAATGTTTAATACAAGAAGCGTCGTATAATTTTTAAATAGCCCGAACTTAAAAACGTAACAATATGATTTAACTGGTTTCACCTTGGATGAGCTAAACACTGTAAAGTAAAATACATAGTCATACTATATCGTTGACCGTAGAATTAACAATCATGCTGAAGTATTCATTTTTTTATCTCCATAGGATTAATTAGTCACTTACATTGGAAATAAATCGACAGTTTGGACGACATGAATAAATCTGTTTATTTTTCTCTTCCTCGGGAAGGGTTTATTAGCAATATCAAAGTGAGTATTATTAGTAGTAAAAGATTCTTTGGACTTTGATTGCTGTCAATCAAATATTGATATTAAATTAACATGTGAGCAAACGAAAATGAAATCAAGCTTGGCTTTAAAATATCTGTTTGTGTTGGTGGCACTGTAAGTCTATGTCAAATTCGAGGTTAGCAGGTTAGGTTTTGCGTCAGTTTTGACACAGATTGACGCAAAACTTAACCTGCTAACCTCGAATTTGACATAGACTTACAGTTAGTTGACCCAATTAAGTCGCGAATTAAATTTAATTAATTCGCGAATTATTCCGCGATTCCTTAATCTGATTAATTACACATATCATATATGTAATTCTCTAAATTACTCCCATATGAAGTTTGATTTTAAATGCTTATAGCTTTTAATTATAATTACGCGTCAGACATCTTAGTATAGATGTGATGTTACAATCACCTTTCTCACTCCCAAATCGCATGCTCTCTCAATCATGCGCGAGCATCTGTCTGTCCTTGTTCCTCCTAACTCCGATCATCGCCTCTCTCTTGCACTGCTTGGTTTGCTTTAGAATTGGTTTAATTTTAAAAAATCTTTGTGTTCGTCAGTTTTGAACCCGGTACCGCTCTGTTGGAACACAGAGACTTAACCGTCTAAGCTACCTAGACTTTGAACGTTTCGTATGTGAACTATTAAGAGATGTGCTTAGCCGGTCGTCCGTCCTCTTTTCAACACATAGCTAAGAGTTTTGCATTGTAATGCATATTTTTAAATGTATTTTAGCTGTGTTTGCTGGACTGCGACTTTGTTTCGAGCTGAAAAACTTGAATAATATATTTATCACCAAATTAATGAACGTGACACTATGCGATTGGCCAATTTAAGGAATCCTTAACTTTTAATTTCACAGCTGAGAATTCAGTAGTTTGATCGTTCTTTAACAAACTTTCTTCCATTTTAGTTCAGCAATAAATTTGTTTACAAAGGCATTGTTATATAGCTTTAAGGCGATTTTATAGCCATGTTATGCATAAAAATGTAATAAAAAATTCATTTTTTCTACGACCACCACTAAAAATAGGCCTTTTACCGCCAGGTTGTTTCACTAAAAGTGACGTTTTATAATTTAGCGTGTTTAAAAAAATCAAAAGTGTTATTAAGTGAAGTGAGGGTATAAAACTTCAATTTCGAACTAGAAGTGAGATTGTAAAGTTATTCTAGTTACTTCTTGCATTAGAGGTAAAGTGTTTTTTAAATAATTAAAGCGTTATGTAATGAATACAGTCAGATGTGTAATATTAATAATTACCTTTGATAACTGACTTTGGCAGTAAGTACTGGCTCCAAAAACATTCACCTGCGCGTCAAGGCCATCTGTTTATTATGACATAAATTATAACTGCCGTAGATGCAAACTTTTGTTAAATCGAAATTTATGGATTAATAACAGTAAATTTAAGGTCGTAGAAAAAATATTGTATGCAATTCGTGCTAAAAGTGGTTTATGCACGAGACATGTTATGAAACTCAGCCTTCGGCTTAGTTTCATAATTTTCATGTCTCGTGCATAAGCGTCGACTTTTAGCACTTGTTGCATAAATAGCTATTAGCTAGATAAACAGGTTTATTCAACGCTTCGAAAACTAAATCTATGGCCAACCATAACACAAACCAAAAGATATAGAAATTGACCATGAGATAATAAATAGAGTTGATTAATATACAATAGTTAACTAGACGCGAAAATATTGGTTTTTATTGTGCTCCGAAGGGTACATTTAACATTATCGACTAATGTAGCAAGGCATGGTCTGTAGACAAGCTTCTGCAATTGAACTTAGAGTTGTTGTGTCTAGAATGTATTACACAACCCCTTTTGTAGGAGTTTTTATGTATAATAAAAACTAGTGATATCTACCCTGTTTGCTTAATTCACAGAAGTAATATCAATAATAATATCGAGAGATCCAAAAAAAACTGTTCCTCAGCAGGCTGTGGAATGAAAAGTCACGTCTTTACTTGTGTCGGATAATAATTAGTTGTCAATTTCTCTACGAATCTGGCAGATTGTTAAAAGATTTCTGCTCCTAAAAATGACGTTTCATTTTTATTTAACTAGTGAATCACCCGAGTTACGCTTCGTTTCCCAAATTTAGAAGAAATTCATTAATATAAATTAAAAAAAAGATGCACCGGCCGGGAATCGAACTCGGGCCGCCCGCGTGACAGGCGAACATTCTACCACTGAGCTACAGAACTTTGTTGAACTTCGCGCTGCTGTAGTGGTATATCATAAATCAGCTGAGCTACGCTATGTTTTGCGAATTTGCCAATTTAATTAAAACCTATTTTGAAAATAAAAACCGGCCTACGATTGAAATCTAACAATTAGCAACATTTTAAGCCATCATACAACTTAATCGGTCCAGTATCGTCGGAGGAGCTAGCGAACCAAGATACAAAGAGATCAACGATTTTATGTAGTGGATTCCAGCTGACACAAGTAAAGACGTGACTTTTCATTCCAGAGCCTGCTGAGGAACAGTTTTTATTGGATCTCTCGATATATATAATTCTCACTTACCTTGTTGCTTTCAACTGAATCATATATTGACATATCTCATACTTTCATAATTGACTTTGAAATTATGTCATGTTTAAATATACCTCGGCTAGCCCGCTTATTTAGCAATTAAGACTCTCTTTACTTCCCAGCTGAATGAGTTAATGTCAAATATAAACTGTATTAATGAATTGTACTTTGAATGACCAAATAAATATCAATTTGATTATTTAAATCACACTCTTAGTACTTGAGTTTGAATCTAATTAACTGTTATAGTGTATTAAACGTTTGAATTGACATTACAAATTAATAGTCAGATTAAAGTTGTCAAAATTATTTAATTAAATGAAAGTTCCAGTAAATGAGGTTAAATACTTTTTTTAAAAATAACTAGACCAAAATGATAAATTTCTAATTATAAAGATCAAAACCGTCGAGTACTCAAATCACAATATTAATTTAGAAAACTTAATATTCTAAGATTCTCTAAATCTAAATACAAGTTTTAAATTCTAAATTTGCCGTATCCAAACTGTTACTATAATACACTAACCTTCAACAGCCGAACTCGTACTTGCGATGTGGTTCTAATATCAGTTTCACACTGATCGAAGTTGTCAAACACCTACTTGGAGATGATGAGGACCCATAAAAGCTCGTTGTAGACAGACTTGACCGTTTAATATTTTCTTAAAACGGTATTGCAGCATGCCACACACAAACACTCACTAAACTGATGGCTTGTATACCAATGACCACTTGAAATGGCTTCTATAAATCTCCAACTCACTATGTGAAGAATAATATTGACCCCTTGGTCAGTATTTGATCATGCAGAAGGCTATTCTTACTAACACGTATCAAATTTGAATTATATCCTCACAATTAAAGGTATTATTAGACCTTTAATGTGAATATTTTGACTGAGATTCTTTAAATTATAGAAACTTTTCAACTCTTGTAAACAACCTTTTGGTTGCTAATATTTACTGCCACCCGTTATTCTCTTACACTTGTTATCACATGATACCCTTTTGATATCTTGATATTAATTGAAAATAATTAAGCATTCTCACAGCATGCTACATTACAAATGTTAAATGCTAAAACTACAACAGGAAAATTGTGCAGGCTTTATCCTTGGCATATGTTTATTGTGGTTTGTGTGTTTGTTGTTAACATTTGAATATCGTTTCCTGGGCTACCGCATAAAACTATAAATACGGAAGCTCAGAAAAACGCATCTTTGTCGTACTAGGCGAACCCACGCCACTTTGTTAACCAAATGCATATCTCTGTCTTTGTTTATAATTAAAAGTAAGAATATCTGTCACTAACTGTTTGTTTATTTCAACGTCCCTCATAATAAAGGTAGACCTACCTGAATAAGTATATTAATACAGGACGCCTTTACCAGAAGAAAGATAGAATAATTGGTGCTCCAGTCTAGAGAATCGGTCCAGGCAGCAGTCAACTGGTGGTCAACCGATGAGGTAATAAAAAAAAGTTAATATGATCATCACCGAAGATTTTAAGAGCAGGTGTGCCGTGGCAGCCCAAGCAACACGCCAGAAAACGTTATTGTTTAATAGACGTGTATTCCACCATATTTTGGTAAATTTTTGAATATAGTGTATATAATAAACGTGTACGATAAACGTATATGTTATGACGGTCTAATATACGTGTATGGATTACAATTTGTTACAGGCATAATGTAAATTTTATGATTTGTAGTGCAGTGGTTCGATATTTGTGTTGTTTGCATTATGCTGGATTATTCGACCAACAATAATCACCAATTGACCGCGATATGGACGTACTATATCTTGGGTATACGCTAAACATAATTTAAACTAAAGCCATCTACTCTGGATAAACGTATACGATAAGCGTATATGTTATGTAGGTCTAATATACGTGTATGGATTACAATTTTGTGACGAACATGATGTAAATTTTATGGGTTTAGTGCAGTGGATCGATATTTGTGTTCTTTGCGTTATGCTGGATTATTCGAAGACCAAAAATCGCCAATTGACCGCGAAAGGGTATAACTGGATATACCATATTTTGGGTATACGCTATACCTAATTTACAGCAAGGCCATCTACCCTGGATAAACGTGTACGATAAGCGTAT
The DNA here is from genome assembly GCA_940337035.1 of Agriotes lineatus. NCBI lineage: Eukaryota > Metazoa > Arthropoda > Insecta > Coleoptera > Elateridae > Agriotes > Agriotes lineatus. The sequence goes on along the minus strand of OW679196.1, from coordinate 74,402,164 downwards.
ATGTTATGTCGGTCTAATATACGTGTATCTACTTATATTATACCTTGGGTATACGTTATACATAATTTACACTAAAGCCATCTACCCTGAATAAACGTGTACGATAAAGGTATGTGTTGTCGGTCTATTATACGTGTATGGATTACAATTTTTCGATTAAACTGATTTTTCACTCACCGATCATCTTTTTGATATTGCTCGAATACTACATAAATAAAACAGATAAATGCAGTTAATAACAATGAAATTCAAAATCACTAGTTTTAATAAGGTAATTTTCACGTCATGTTTGACAACGCTACAAAATAATCGTTAACTCTACTTTTTGAATAGCTGATATTAGACATTTTGTATTTCTATTTTAGCATCCAACGGCCAACGGTATAAACCACTACCGGTTGATTAATAAAAATGGGAAGGCATACTACTGTAAATACATAAATAATCAAATAAGTTCGAGCTGTTTGTTGATGCAGACGTAAAGTAGGAGACCTTGACCAGATACACGCTACTCGGATATGTTGTTATTTATATGCCAGTATAGTATAACTGAACAGTACGCGTTGACGCTACAACGATTACATTGAGAAATACATCGAAACGGTAAAAAATTTATTCTAATATTGATTATGACTGGTTAAGTGATTTGATATGATTAACTATATTACGCATGCTTTATCATTGTTATCTCTATCAGCAGTACTTAGTAAATTTATTATGTAACAACATCAATCATCCTGCTTCCATCGTTCTATAGTAACTTGTGTGTGCCCTTAAATTAGGGAAATTATGGCATTTGTAAGTTAGGTACTCTTAGGTACCATACCAGCTTATTGAGTAGATATCGCCCTTATACTATGTTATTAACTGCACCTAGATTTACCTCTTGTTTAAATGCTATCATGTTTACAGTAAACCACGAGAAATATGATTTTGTGTAGATACGAACGTGCAAAATCAAGACAAAAATATCCCGTTGCTCTGAGAATTAACGTAACTTTACTTAAACACAGCTTTAATTATGAGGTAAGAATGCAGCCAAGTAATGTTGTCTGCCGGTTGCACTCTATTTTCATTTAATAATTCTCACCTTAGCTGCAACCTTCGAATATATAAATGCCGCTACTATAGTGTCAAGGCTCAAAGTCCGAAAGAGTCAGTTTTCATATTATTGATGTAACAAGTGCAGTTTTTTATTTTATGCTACAACACTGAGATAAATTTAATTTTACGTGTTCTCCCATAGATGGGAGCGTATGTCTGTTTTACACATGGATATATTAGTACAGGATACGTTCACTACATGTAAACGTACGTCGGATCTTAAAATAACATATCACAGAGCACGGTACCTTCCCCCATTTCATTCTAACCTGTATCACTTTATTTCTCTCTCTGTTTAGACGTATTTCATACAATGTTTCGTACGCTTAATTTTGAAGTTTTGAAATGTAAACGTCAGATGTGTCATTCAATTTCACAGTTTATTCTTCGAAAATTGAACTTTAGCAATGAGAATGTGCATAATTTGTTCTATTTCTTGTAATTCTTCAAGCAAAGACCTATCTTTTCACCGGTGTGTTAAGTAGATAGTTTGTTTAATTAAAACCTTCTTTAAAAAATTATTTCAGTTTTTTTTTATTGATATTCATATCCCTCATAGCATTAGGAAAGAAATGAATATCAAAAAAGTTCCCTATCCAAGCTTCAAAAAGAATTGATTCCGTACAGTTTTTCAAGGCACCTAACTTCTGAATGAATTATGAACTGTAAAGTTGAGGTTAATGTTTCCTTTTGCTTCTTCAGCGGCTCGTCCACAGTCTCATCATGTTTTTCATCAAATTCGAATGTGGGAAATAACAGCAGTTCATGCAGATGTGTGGAGGTTGGAAAAAAATAATAACTGTTAATTACCACGCAACTGAGGTGCAAGCTCCAGCTAGCCATATAAATTTGGTTGCACGTTCTTGTCAAATGGGGTGCAGGAAGATGTGATTGATATCGAAGTTCTTAGTGATGAAAAGAATGATATTGAGGACTGTACATTATTAGAAGCAGAAGATTTATTCTCATATTCTTTAACATACTTGTACAATTCTTGTCCATTTTCTTGAGAGTAGTACGCGATCTATTTGGTTCCCATATGTTTTCCCGGGTATCATCCAGGTGATTTTGTGTTCTTTTTTATGTATAAATTTCGTGTCATTGCAGCTAGGGTGCATAGTCTTGTTCCATTGTCATTCGTGGTTTCGTGAATGGTTTCTTTTCCTGCTACCTCTGTATTGTTCCCTTCCTTTCCAATCTTAGCATTGAAGTCTCCTATTATTATTAACGTGTCGTTTCTAGGTACTTCTTCACATGTTGTCTCTACTTTACTATAGAAATTTTAAAAATTACCAATTTTAAATTTTGGCTTAGACCAAATCACGGGTGGCTCGAGTACCATACTCCATCAAACAAATTCTTGCAAGGCACATAAAAATGAAAAATACTAGATGCTTACTAATTTTTTTCTGAAAATGGGTCTTTTTTATAATGCACAATCAAATAAACACGGCTATTTATTTAATAACCAGCTGTTTTGGGCTAAAATGCAGAATCCGAGGCCAATTACACTGCTAACTCTTTTCCTTATAATTTTGGTTATGGTTAGTAGAGAAACCTCATTAAATAATTATTAATATTAACAATAGCAAGGATATTGGCCTCGGATTCTGCATTTTCCCCGTTGTTGCATGTATCAAAGTTCTGCTTCCTTTTTATTTATTTATTTATAATATTAGACGGCTGAGCAGATAAAACATATCAATCGAAAACTAGAGCTAATAAGATATTTAAACTTAACTAAAAATTAAAATTGAAGGCACATAATAATGTAGTAAATAACAAGATCAAGAATTCTACTTGCAAACTTGAAAATTTTACAGAATGAAATTATACAACTACAGCTATTAACTTAACTTAAATTAACCACTCAATTTGTCCAAGGCGTTTACTAAAGGCGCACAGACAACTGACTCGGGAAGAGCTTTCCAATCTCTAAAAATTCTGTTGAATAAACAAAACTGTCGACACATTTTATTAAATCTTTCACGCACTAGCTTGAACTCGTGGCCACGCAACCCTTCAATGACTACAGTTTAGTAACCGTGGAGGATTTTATATGTTTCTATTAGGTCACCTCTTAAATGTCTTTCAGAAATCGATGATAGCCCCAATACCTGCAGCCTCTGTTCATATGGCAGTTTTCAAATAGTTGGCGATAACTTGGTGATACGTCACTGGGTGAGTTCAAGAGCATGAATGTCTTTAGCAAGGTAAGGCTTCCAAAAGCAGGCCGCATACTCCAAAATTGGCCGAATATAGGTTTTATAAATTTTAGCTAAAAGTTGAGGAGAGGTTTTTAAAAGCGATCGAAACTAGGTAGGTGCTACTCCCATTTAAAATCCGACGACAAGGTGACCCCAAGATCTTTTTGTTGATAAACCGCCTGTATAAGCACATTGTACAGAAAATACATGTAGCTAGGGTTGTGGTATCCCATGTGCAACAAGCATTTTTGTTCGTTGAGCTCTAACAGCCACTTCGAACACCATTCTTGAAGTCACAAAAGGTCATTTTCTATCATTCTTCAAAATGGTGCATCTTGTAAAGGACAAACTCAGAGCAACGTAGTATTCACATACTTCTTTTATCAGGATCATTAATTTCCTTTCAGCCAGCCTCTGACAAGTTAAAACGATTAGACATGGGGACCTAAAAAAGTTATCATGAAAAATGATGCTACATGAAAATTTAACTTGTTAGCGGACCTACCAGTTAAACTGTTGTTTACATGGTTTTGATTGCTATTATTATCCACCGTAAAACTCAAAGGCGTTAGCGTTGCACACCCTCTCATTGAGTGAGGTTATCAAGTGTTGACTGTTGAGGTTATGTTTTCTAATTTGTGTTTCTTTATACGATTACTTCTTTTCTACATTTGGTAGCATCTTGAGACCAAAAAGACTATCTCTGGCACCATGTAACACGAGTTAAATGTATTTTATCAGAATTTCTCTCAATGACGAGTCCAAGTACCTCTCTAAAGGATAGCGCTATACGTAATTCACGCATTGAGAGTGACAGAAATAGATGGTACGTCTTGTTCAACTATAGTAGCGGCACGCCGTATCTTGTACTTATATATCCATGGTTTTACATACAGTGACTATATACAAGACAGTGTGGCCATACGATTGTTGGCCGCCATTAACAGGCAAATTTGAGCGTAGAGATATACAGTGCCTTTAGAAATAATCGAACGTTTTTGAGTGGTCATTATTTTGGCGCTAGTTATTTTAACTAGTTGATGTTAGCTACACGTGCAGTGTTATTTTTGGACATTGACATTTCTCATTGGCGTTCGTTCGTAGTGCTTTAAGGTGTTACATGAAGTTTACAACCGGTTTCAGTTATGGTAGTTTACAATACAGCTAAATGCCGTCTTCCTGTTTCCTGTCTGCAAACCTCCCTGTTCTGTGCTTGGTCTTCTTCCAGGTTCCTCCATGGCTCTCCGAATACCCTCATTCCACGGTTTGCGTGGTCTACCTCTTTTTTTCTTAACCGGCGGCGACCATTTAAAGATCCTCATAAGCCACGTCGTCTCCTCCATTCTCCAATTCTGTGCACAACTGATTCTGGTGCCTCCATTCTGCGTCTTATTTCCTCGTTCGTCACTATATCTCGTCTCGATACCTTTGCGCTTTTTCGTCCATTTGAACTGTGTTTAGTCTTCGTTTCATTTCCGCTGTTACAGTCCATACCTCACTGCCATAATATAGCACCGACTCTACCATTATTTTACCTATTCTTTTTTTGTTTTTGTTTCTGTTCCCAAACATTTTTCGTCGATTGTATTGTAGCACCGAGGTATTTAAACCTTTCTACTTGTCTTACTGCGACATCTTCATTTATTAAAACTTCATATTGTGCTTTCGAGTTGACTACTAAATACTCCGTTTTCTCTAAACTTATGCTAAGGCCCCATTTATCGTAGCACCGATGTAATCTCTTCATCATATATTCCAAGTCGAACGCATCTTGTGCTATTACAACAATAGCATAATTATAAATTGTCACATTTAAATACTGTGCAGAATATTAGTTTTTCAGGGCAATAGATGATAAAATTTGACCCGCTTGCGACGCTAATGAATTATTTGACACTGACAATTTACAATTGTCAGATTTGAAAGGTTTTATTTTCTTCCATAACCAAATGAACTGCTTCTACCAACCTCTTTGAGAACAACTTAAAAGTAACTAAATATTTTGCCTGTTAATGGCGGATATTCGCGTCGACCAATAGCGGCGAAGACATCCCTATGGCCACACTGTCTTGTATATAGCCACTGTAGTTTTACATACAGTGACTATATAATCACAGTGTGGCCATACGATGGTCATGTTTTCTATTGGTTGAAGGCAAAAGGATTCCAAGTTATTGTCATTTTTAACAGTGTATAAAATGTTTAGTTTCAAAAAGTTACTAATGTCAAAATAAGACATTGGCATTTTATAACTTGTCAAAAGTTTGAGTCGACGCATCACGTGATGCAATCCGCCATTAGTTTTCCCGTGGCCGTGGGTTTTCCAAACTATAGTTTGCCAATTAGTTAGTTACAATATTTAGTATTAACATCAAACAAACTAGAACATTTAACAGAGAAATAAATATTTTCCTGTAAGTTTTATATTGCTTAAATATCGTAAGTAACTGCTCAATAGATTATTGCGGTGTACAATTGCATATTATCTTGAATAACATATGATTCTACAAATCAATTTGAAATTACTGAAAAAATAACTTACTTATATCTTGTTAGTCCAAACTTAATGACAGATATAATATATATGTAGTTCATAATTTCACTTTACAGCATTTTAGTGTACGACAAACCCACCTAAAAAAGACGTAAAATGGTATGTTGTTCCGCATTTGGTTGCTCCAATCGTTCAGAGCAAGGGTACACGATGAAAAGATTTCCAAGGAATCCTAATTGTCTTATTTTAAATTATATCTCTTTTTGTTGTTCATCGTGCTTCAAAATATTCAGTACTTTGCCAAATTACACCTATAAAACATGTATCGAGAAAACTCCAGTATAGCCCACTGGTACATTTTGACATTTACGGAATATGAACATAAAGGAACTGTTATGCCAGTGGTGAAACTGGATTTTAAGCTATAAATAAGATATATACTCATTGGGAAGTTCAAATCCACAATTATATATGATGATTGGACTAACTGCTTTTTTTACGGTGATGCACAGGTATTTTTGTACTAAGTACACACAAACAGTGTTGAATTCAGACTGTTTACTCCGGGGGGGGAAATGAAACTTCTGGGGGGTATTTTTACCTATTTCTACGTAATTCACCCGTTCTTTTATAGATTAAAAAAATATGAATATGATATGGTAATGTTTCCGGGAGGGAATTCTGTACTGTCCGGATGGGAATTTCCCTTTCGGTCACCCCCTGGATTCAACACTGCACACAAATCTTTAACTGCAGCTAACTTAATATCGCACCTTGACGGCAGTCAAGATTGGGTCCGGCATGAGACTCCCGTGTTTTGCCTCCATTGTCTGAACATTTGTAGAACCTCCGACAAACTGAGAATCACATTATCACGTGCATGCGCCTAAGCACCAGTGGTCTATATTGGGGTTTAGCCCATGTACCTATCTAATATAATTTAGATGTTAATAAAGCATATTAAATTACCGAGAAGATTTTTACAAATGATGCTATATCATTTGTGTTTTGGATTTGAACTTTCCAATTTCCATTAATTGTAATAAATCGAAGACACCGTATGACTCATGTTTCTTCAACATTTAAACGCCTTTGTGGTATTTTATTGTATTTGAGAGATCAGTCATTTTGAATAACAATCTTTCACTTCAGCAAATGAATTGTCAAATTTTATTTTGACTTTAGTAATGTTTTGTTACCAAATGTCGCTTACACCGTTAAAAAAAAATCTATTTTTTTTATTACATCACCATGGTTTTTCGCAAAATCTGATTTTGACATTGGATTCAAAAGTACCAGCCAACAATTGTATGGCCACACTGTGATTATATAGTCACTGTAGTTTTACACAAGGCCAACTAACTCTATAGGGACAAAGTCCTATCAGGCCGTCTCATTCATCTCTACACTGTCTCTAACTTTCAGAACAGTCATACCACAGAATAAACACCTAACGGACCGTTAGGTGCTTATTCTGTGGTCATACGATTAGTTGCGACATCTGTAGGCAAATTATTTAATTTTTTGGTATGTAAGTGCCGTATTTCAAATTTGTAACATGTCATTTACTTTAGATATCAATTCTCAATGTCAAAATTCAAATTAAAATCTCCCTTTATAACTGTATAGATAGATAGATACCTCTGGTACAACTGTGTTTCACTAAAAAATTGTTACTGTCAAAAATATGCTAAATAGGTTAGGTTCTATTAACTATGCTTCTGATATGATTGCAGAATACGTATTGAGGTAGAGTTTACGTTTTTAAATAGGTAGTTAAGTCTTTCCACTCAGCGATTGCCACTTGTAATACTGTAAGTTAGGTACATAACTTATGCAATAGTATTTAGTACCATCTCTGGTGAAGCTACTGCAGAAGAAATACTGGTCCCATATGAGCTGGACATTCGAGAACTGAAAACCAACATTTCATTTTCAGTTGATATTTATTCTGTCTGCTGATTCAAGTGTTGCACGTCCATTTCATGTTAACAAAGATCCAACCCGTTTTTTACTTCCTTTTACAATAAAGGAAGTATTGCATTCACCCCAAAAATTTGAAATTGAGTTTTCAACAGATCTTCACGTTTTAGAGTCCCCTGATCCCAAAAAACATATTTTTTTTCATTGGTCTGTATGTGTGTCTGTGTGTCTGTCTGTCTGTCTGTGAACAGAATATCTCAAAAACGGAAAGAGGTATGGCGTTGAAACTTCATATATAAGTTTTGTCTACTATGTAAATGCGACAGCAAGCTTTTGAAGAAAATCGCATAGCCGGAAGTAGGTGTTTACTCTTGTGATTTTTCAGTTTTTTTCGATTTTTTCAAAAACGGCTCTAACGATTTTTTTTAAACTTTACATTTTTAATGTGTATTGATGTGAGATAGGTGATTTTCCAGTTGAGTACTTCTAAAATGGGTTTCTTTTGTTTTTTTTCTGTTTTTTTTATTAAATATTATTTTAAATCTAACACCCGGTATATTATTACATTTTTGAATTTAACTTAAAATTCTAGAGAAAATTTGTCTCTTAAACTAACACTCTATTTTGTATCGTTTTTGTAAAATTTGTAATTTTTGAAAATTTTTGACGAATGCTTAAAAATTTAAAATCAAAATTTTGGCTAATTATAAGATCACTGTAAAAGGAAGTTGTGTGCGTGTATCACACCAGATTTTTTATAATGTAACTTTAATCCCGTGTTTACATATACAAAAGTAGGCTGGTAACTAAATCATAACTGATCTGTACGGTTATAGTCCATTACCGTACATGGTAACCATAACCATACAGCAACCGATAAACTATTGAACAAATCACGGATATTCTGAATCATAACAGCCTCAGATGTTTTAAAATCCTCGCTCTGCGATCTCGGATTTCAATACAACATCTGCGGCAGTTATGATACTCATAACATTCCTAGATATGTTAATAGCTATAAATATGTTAGTAAATATTAAGTACCTATATTACATCTTTCCATAAATGTTATTATATAAGCGTTCGTTCATACTTTGTAAGTAACTGCAAAAATGTAAAAATGAAAGTACGAACACCGAGGGTAGTTCCGCTGCAAGAATATACAAAAAAATCTTTAGGGGAGCAAATAATTCCATAATATGTAGTTATGAACCGAGGGCACAGGTTACCTACATAGATTATACCACTCCCTCTAACATCAACCAATGAAAAACCGCAAATTGCATAGTTACGCATGTAGGTACTAACTTTTGATAATGTACATAGCAACTGACAATCACATACCTTCCTGATTAATAGGTGATAATCACACGCCTTCACAAACATCACGTTACCTGCTGTCAGTACAATTGTCATAACAACCACATTAACTGTACTTTTAATATTTAAAATACACTATTCAAACGTTGTGTATTGACTCGTGATATAATCTAGTCGAATGCAACTCGTGTCTTCTTGATTATCATACCATTTCTGTTTTTACCCGATATATTGTTTTAGGTAATCACGCTCGTCCTTCGGACTCGCGCGATTGCCAAACAATATATCTTTCTAGGTCCAAGGGTTTGGGCTGGGCGTTGATGAGTCAGTGAGTCAGTCAGGACTTTTAGAAATATATATAAGATAATCAAGAACCCACTAGTTGCATTATATATGAAAATCAAACTGTTAAAACTTATTATATATTATATATTTATTATTAAATATACCACCTGAATTAGAATATGCCCAATTACATAAAAGTAACAGATCTGTAACGTTGGCCCGCCAATTCTAATAGTTTATTTTCAATAGTGTCGCTGAACCTCTGTCATTCTACAGTTTTGTAATATGTCAAAATATTTCTTGATGTTTCTGACGTTTTGAAGGTTAACAATTTCAAAACTAGAGAACGCTACTAATCATAAACTGACTTAGACAGAGAAAACCCTGAATGCAGTGTTTTGTTGCATTTATTTTTGATAAATAGGACTGCCCGTTTTCAACAACACTGTCATAAGTTATCTGAACGTCAAAATAAAACTGTTTTATTATTTGCGTTTTTAATAGTATATTATGTAACAAGTTTTATTGCATACTGATGTCAAAAATTACATTTTTCGGACTATTTATGGTACAAAAAATGGAACATTAAAGTCCTAGTGCTTTAAAGTAAAATATTAAAGTTCAAGTACTTTAAAATTGTAAGTCAGTTGTTGACATAAAATTTGAAATGATTTAAAACTTTTTATTTAAAATTCATTATGAACTTGCAGTATGAAATAAACCGTTGTATTCACCACCCACGAAAAGTGTTTTTAAAAGTCCTTGCAAGTTATTCCATCCTCTGCCGACGCCTCGGCCGTAAACAACTTTCTCGTCCGTTTTCGTTCTAGATAAATAAACTACTATTATAAACTGCACTTTAGTCACGAGTTCTTAATAAACGAGTGTCTAGACGAGTTTATATACTTTACATACTGTACTTTTTCTACGACCAAAAAATGCAGACAATATAACATCGTATTATTTCATTAGGATTTTGAATATTATGTTAGGTTAAATTACGCTTGACAAACGTCAAAGTTGACTGTTGAAAACTAACTTGATTTTAACTTTGGCTGTGGCTAATAAAGCAAATACTGTCTGAACCTAACTTCAACCTGTGACTAAAACGTCGTTGCCAACTTCAGCCCGTGACTAACAGGCTCTTTAGTGATAGGTTATGAACGCATGATTAAAAGGTCACTTAGCGAAGTGCATGTTAGTATGTTAAATACCATTTCAGTTACAGGAGTAGGAAAAAATTGTTAAAATATCTTTTTGTCGTCGTCGATTTGATCTAAATTTTAGAAATTATACAGGGTGTCCCAAAATTAGCCTGCCAAACTTTAATAGCAAATTCTAGAACAGGAAACATTGAAAAACTATCTATAACCATATAGTAGGGAGGCCAAGTGAATTAATAATTATTTTCGTGGGACTGAGTAGGTTTATACCGGCAAGTGATACCATTGTAATCAGCGGTGTTTCCTTAGTAGAAAAACTCCTGTTGTCGCTTTCTCAGCCTGTGGAGTGAGGAGCTATGACGTCACAAAGATGGCGATTCTTGGTATGAGGTTTTAATACAATAAGACTAGGTTTAACCCAAACATCCAAAAAAGAAAATTCTACCCAATGGAAAACTGTTTAGTACCCTCCTCTTAGTAAGTGGAAAAAAGTTGCATGACCTTGCGTGTCGGATTTAGGTGGGAGGGGGTTGGAAAGGTGGTAAAATGGTAGGTTTCAACAGTTTTACAGTTTTTCGCAAATATCTCGTTAACTGCAAGGTTTAGCGCAAACTTGATCTTATACAAAATTAATGTACATTTAATTTACAATAAAAATGGTCGTATGAATTTTTGCACTGCAGTAAAGGATTACGGAAATATGGAAGGGGTAAAAATTTAACTTTTTCTGTCTGTCAAAAGAAGCAAAAATCACGCCTATGAACTCGTTATATTCGCTCCAAGTGTATTATATAAAGTGTTCAAAGAAGTGGAGAGGCCAGGTGTTTATGGTAAAGCACCCAGCATAAAAGACGAACAACATTTACGCAGATCATCCACTACTACACATGTTGAAGTGAAACTGGAAGATGGAATTAATGTCACTCTAGGACAAACAAAATTTCCAACTAGTATTAAAAACAAGATACAACTGATTACTCTCATCACTGTACACTTACAGCAAGCTGGCTGCAAAGTGATTCAAGCAGAATGTGATGCTGACACCAAGATCGTTTTTACTACAATTGACGAATCAAAGAAGGAAACAGAGGGTATCGTAATTGGCAATGACACCGATTTATTGGTCTTGTTGGTTGTTCATGATCCAGCCATCAAACAGTTGAAGATGGTTGTACCGAATAAAGGTATAACCAAGAAGAAAAAGTTTACTGCATTGGAGACATTCAGCGTGGTATCGGGAAAATGAAGGATGTTCTCTTGGCAGTTTACACTTTCGCCGGATGTAATACCGCCTCTTCAATTTATAGAAAGGGAAAAATAACGCCTTCTGAAAGCGTGCGACGTGACAAGGAATTTTACTTAAAGCAGTTGATTTTTAACCACCCAAATGCAGACCCAGATGCAGTAACTGGCTGGAAACCATTTCTTCCTTTCGATATTTGCATCAACAAATGCAGATAATTTGGATAATCTGCGCCATCAATGTTATTTGTAGACAATCGCAAAGGAGCCTGTACACACAAATTTCAGGTTGGCTGTACTTTTCCCTACTTCAGCAGCTGGACAACAACACTCTTATAGAGTTTACCATCATGTGCAGCAATGGATCAATGTCAATAAATATTCACTAAAATGGGGTTGGAAAATGATTGGTGGTTATTTGCGTCCAGTTGCAACCACAAAAGCAGCTGATCCTGAAAAATTGCTCTCCTTCATTGTTTGCACTTGTAATACAGGGTGTGTCAGGAACTGTAAGCGTCGACAGAGTGGCTTGAAATGCTCAAACATGTGCAAGAATTGCTCCGGATATGGGTGCACCAACACAGATGCACTAATTATTGACGACGGCATCGATGAAGATAATCTTCAACATGAAAAAGAGCTTGAAGGTTTTTAGGTTACTGATTGCTGTTATTTATTATTATGTAACTACCTTGAACGTTGTACATACCACTTTTCATTGAAGAACATTGAATTTACTGAAAAGCATGTATTGTGAAGAAAACAATTTCCATTATTTTCTGTACTACAGCTTATTAGATAAAGTTTGTAGTTAACCCTGTTTCAATGATATCCACATGATTTTATCTTTTTAGGATGATATGACAAAAGATAGAGGTAATTTAAGTAGGTGTAATTATAAGAACACAAATGGGAACGAAAAAAACGATATGATGAATTATTCAAAGAGAAAAATAGGCAAAATGAAGATAAAAGCGACAAAGGAGGGGAGCAATGTAGACATATTATCATATACATACACATAGCCGTATATACATACATCATCATCATCATCATCATTCGTTTTTGCTCCTGTAGAAGCATAGGGCGTCTTTCGACGATTCTTCAGCATTTGGTGTTTCCACCTATATGGTAGCAGAGTTGCCAGCTCTTTACCAACATACATACATACACACATACAATGTTCCTATCTTATTGATGCGTCGCTAAGTACTTTTTATAACTAAACATACTCTTTATAACGAAACACTCATTTTTAAGTGAGTACGATTAATCCCAAGCTAACTGGAAAATAATGACATCATTACCCGTTCCATATCTCTGTAACCCTTGTCGGGAAGTCAAAAATGCATAAGACCATTATTATTGTAAATTAAATATAGATTAATTTTGCATAAGATAAAGTTTGCGCTAAACCTTGCAGTTAACGAGATATTTGCGAAAAACTATAAAACTGTTGAAACCTACCATTTTACCACATTTCCACCCCCCTCCCTCGTAAACCCGACCCGCAATGTTGTGCAACTTTTTACCACCTATTGAGAGGAGTGTACTAAACAGTTTCCTGCTGGGTAGAACTTTTTTTTTTGATGTTTGGGTTAAACCCTAGTTTTACTGTACTAAAACCTGGAACCAAGAATGGCCATATTTGTGACGGCATAGCTCTTCTCTCCACAGGCTGAGAAAGCGACAACATGATTTTTCATACTCAGGAAACACCACCGAATAAGCAGGTACCACTTGTCGGTATAAAGCTACTCAGTCCCACGCAAATCGTTATTTGACGAGATAATTTAGTTTGGCCTCTCTACTAATAGGCCGAAAAACCCTTGGTTTTCCAATTACATGTTGTTAAAAGTGTAGTGCTGAGGATCGTTATTGTTTAATATTTTCGAAACGTTCAAAGATAATTATTTGAAACTTTGTCACCTAGTAAACTTTTTCCACTTAGGGCCGGTTCTACAATCCTAGGATAAAGTTATCCCGGGAATAAATATCCTAGAAACGATTGTTGTAACAAAGAAAACTATGACAATTATACCTAGGATAGCTTATTCTAGGTATATACTTGCATTGTAGAACCGGCCCTTAAAAAGATAAAGTTACTATTGGAGATGTAAAATGCACATAGAGGAGTGATACTGGGGTTGGGGGGTCTAAGGAAAATATTGCCCCAACTTTTTTGTGTAGGAGTTTTTATCAATTTTGATAACAAAATGTAGTAGCCTGAAGTTTTTGACAACAAAAAGATACTCTTGTCTCATGGCCCTATTGTGCCCCGATATCAAGTAAAATCAGGTTTAAACTTTCCTTCCCCCAATTTTACCCGTTTATGTGCATTTTACATCGCCAAGAGTATCTTTATCTTTTTAAGTAGAAAAAGTTTAGTAGGTGTACAAAGTTTCAAATAATTATCTTTGAACGTTTCGAAAATATTAAACAAAAACGATCCTCAGCACTACACTTTCAACACCCTGTATCTGGAAAACCAATGGTTTTTCGGCCTACGGTTATGGATAGTTTTCTTAATATTTCCGGTTCTAGAATTCGCTATTAAAGTTTGGCAGGCTAATTTTGGGACACCTTGTATAATTTCTAAAATTTAGATCAGATCGACGATGAATGGGCAAATTTATATCTTGATTTGAATATTTTTTTATTGTATATTATATATACGCCACGTTAGTTAAACATTTATTCACTCCAAGATATGATCTCACTCGCACTACGTGCTCGTGAGCTCAACATCTTTTCGTGAATAAACATATTTTTAATTCACTTACTTTATAATATTTATTATCTACGAAAGTGTGTAAAATTTACTTTTAGTTGGCAGTTTTAAGTTTGTAAAACAACTGTTTAATAACATGTTTGTATTAGTTCACGTCGTCAGTAGCAACGTGTTTTAAAATTTTAACCACGCAAAATTACGACCGGTTGCTAGTAATCCTAATTTAATTATTTTTTTTATTTTTATTTTGTTTTCTAGATTCTATTGCAGATAAAATATTGTACGTGTAAAAGTGACTTTTAGTTGGCAGTTTTAAATTTGTAAAACGACGGTTTAATAACATGATTTCATTATTCACGTCGTTAGTATCGACGTGTTTATAGTATATTATTATATAAGCGATTATGACAGCTATTATTCACGAAGATGACATTTGCGCCACAAGCCGAAGGCGCATGGCGCAAGTCATCTGAGTGAATAATGGCCATAATCGCGAATGTAATACGATATTTTATCTACTTCTATGCAATAGGAGTCTTGTGTTCACATTTCCGAATTATGACATTTGTGACAGCTGTTAACTTCAAAAGTCATTTAATAATAAGAATGAATTTTGTGATTGGCTACAATCTATTGAATAATGAAAATAGAATTTTCGGATTGGTTGCAACTTTCAATCTATTGAATAATGAAAATAGAATTTTAAGATTGGCTGCAAACCGTGAATTATGTATCATAATTAATGGTCATTGTACAGTAGGAGTAGATAATTAGTAGATTATATTATAAGTGAGAGAAATACATCATTATTTGCGAGTGAGAATTTTGAATCGCGAGTGCCCCAGCACGAGCGATACAATTTCTCAAGAGCTTATAATGGCATTTGGCTCACGTGTGATATACGACGTTTTATCTTACAATAGCAATTCTTGTGCCTACATAGTTTGCGCCGTCAGAATATGTCGCGAAATAAATTTATAATTGGAGTCGCCTGTGATTTGTGATATATGTTTGACAGTAATGAAGTGTATTGGCAATACTGAAGTGTATTATCAGTCTATGTCAAATTCGAGGTTTGTAGGTTAGGTTTTCTTTGTTATTTGACACAGACTGGGGCAAAACTTAACCTGAAAATTACGAATTTGACATAGCTTGACAGTGCTACCAACAATGCAATAGTATAAATAATGAAAACTGACTGAATTTTAGTCACTGAAAACAGTTGTATAATGTATGGTAATAGACGCTACTGTAAGATAATAGCTATTAACATATCTAGGAATGTTATGAGTATCATAACTGCCGCAGATGTTTTGAAATCCGAGCTCGTAGAGCGAGGATTTTAAAACATCTGAGGCTGTTATGATCATAACATCCGTGATATGTTCAATAGTTTATCGGTTGCTATATGGTTATGGTTGCCATGTAGGGTAATATTCCATTACCCTACAGATAAGTTATGATCTAGTTACCAGCCCACTTTTGTATATGTAAACAAAGGCTTAATATCCTGAAACCGGTAAACATTTTTATCTACGACCACTACTAAAAATAGGCCTTTTAGCGCTAGCTTGTTTCACTAAAAGTGACGTTTTATAGTTTACCGTAGTTAAAAAAATCAGCTGTTTACATTTAGCCCATGTGCTAAAAGTGAAGTGAGGCTATAAAACTACAATTTCGAACTGGAAGTGAAGTTGTAAAGTTATTCTAGTTGCTTCTTGCGTTACAGGTAAAGTGTTTTTGAAATAATTAAAGAGTTATGTAATGAATACAATTACATTTCGTAACTCACCTTGACAGTACTGGCGTGGCAAACAATCGCCCGCGCGGCGTGGCTTACTGTTTATTATGAGATAAATTAAAAGTGTCGCAGATGCAAACCTTTGATAAATCGATATCTATGGATTTATAAAAAAATTCAGCCTTCGGCTTTGTTTCATAATTTGCATGTCTCGTGCATAAACGTCGACTTTTAGCACTTGTTGCATAAATAGCTATTATCTTACAGTAGCGCCTATTACCATACATTATACGACTGTTTTCAGTGACTAAAATTAAGTTTTATTCACGAGTTTTCATTATTTATACTACTGCATTGTTGGTAACACTGTCAAGCTATGTCAAATTCGTAATTTTCAGGTTAAGTTTTGCGTCAGTCTGTGTCAAATAACAAACAACACCTAACCTACGAACCTCAAATTTGGCATAGACTGACAATACACTTCAGTACTGCCAATACACATCAGCACTGTCAAACGTATATCACAAATCATAGGCGACTAATTATAAATTTATTTCGCGACATATTCTGACTGCGCAAACTATTTAGGCACAAGAATTGCTACTGTAAGATAAAACGTCGTATATCACACGTGAGCGAAATGCCATTATAAGATCGTGAGAAATTGTATCGCTCGTGCTGGGGCAGTCGAGATTCAGAATTCTCACTCGCAAATAATGATGCATTTCGCTCAATTATAATATCCTTTATCTAATAGACGTGTCTGTCTGGGACGCAGTTTTGTCTATCTGGGACGCCGTTTTGTCTGTCCGGGACGCTGTTTCAGCAGCCAAACCGTAAGAGATAAAGAAAAAAGTTATGAAAGTTATATGTTTGGAATGGTCATGTCAGGTCAGTAACCGAATTTCAGTCACGTGACACTTCCGGTTTTCGAGAAATCACAAAAAAGGTCGTTTTTCAAATGGAACGCGTATTAAATAAAAACTGTTTCAGCAGCCAAACGGAGCTGCGACCCTCTGCGCCTTAAAACATCGATCGGTTAGGCAACCACTTTGACAGTTTCCAGAATGTTTCGATCATGGTGTAAAGAATACAAGGTGTAACGTTCCGTAGAATGTGGGCGGACCTCAAATTCAACCAATAGGACATAGTCCCACAAATGGCACGATTGGTAGTACTGAAGTGTATTGTTAAAGACGCTGTCGATGTCAAATTCGAGGTTAGGTTTTGTGTCAGTTGGTGTCAGATTGACGCAAAACGTAACCTGCTAACCTCGAATTTGACATCGACTGACAGTGCCAGCAACAATATATGATCGCAACCATGGTTACACCATGATCGCGGCCGTGATGGATTTCCTGAGCAGGACCATCGGGGATTGGTTGACATCTCCCCTCTACATTCTGAACGATTGCCCATCCCGGGAGCGTTTCACCTTGTATTCTTTACACCATGGTTCCGATGCCCTCTGCGCCTTTAAACCTCGATCGGTTAGGCAACCACTTTGACACCTTCCAGGTCTGGGTACAGTTTTTATTTAATACGCGTTCTATTTAAAAAACGGTCTTTTTTGTTTTTTTTTAAATGAGACATTTGTCTCACTGGACTGCTAGTAATCTACTAATATTAGACTGCTTTCAAATACTGAATTGGTAGTAATTTTCTAAAGTGTTCCTTACTCGCGGAAAATTGTTTGACAAATTTTATTTAATCTCAAAGTCTTCGAGGTACCACACCAAGCGTCGATTGATCATTTTTTCTAATAGTTTACACGTAACACAGGTTAATGCGAGTCACTTGTGGGATTTGGATTCTAGTGGCGAATTCTTTGGTTTCAAAATTGGTATAATACTAGCCTCGGTCCATAATTTTGGAAATGTTTTGGTCAGCTACATAGTGTTGAAAATATTCAAGAGAAATGTCTTCCCGCTATCTGGTTTTGTAGAAAGGCTGCAGGTACGTCGTCTGGGCCTGTGCTGAAATTTTGTAAAATGTCGAGCTGCTCATGGAATTCCTCTTTGATTAGTGATAGGTTTAAGGATGATCCTTCATCTGCTATTACGATTGGATGTTGCCTGCTTGGATTGGTGGAAATCTTAGCTGTGGTTGCTATTACTAGAATGTCTTTCGTATGTTTTAGCGAGGACGTTGGCGATTTCAGTGTTATTAATTCGCCATTGTTCATTATAGCATTTAGTGGTTTGTAGAGAGTATTGCCCGATATTCCTTTGATTTTTGTTCACACTTCGGTTGTTGAAGTAGAGGGATTTATGTTGGCAGCGTATTTTTACCAAGATTTTTTTACTATTTTTGATTACGAATCTGGCTTTGGCTCTCAGTTTTTTACAATGACAGCAGATTTTCCAGGTTACAGTGCTTTTTATATGTGTTAGATGCCTGTTCACTTGATACAAACAGGTTTAGTGTGAAACATCTTGGAGTTTTTCCATATGTTGTAGTCAAAACTGATACCATAATAAATGGCTGTTCTTCAAGATACAGAGCGAAGCCTACTATGATAATATAAGAATTGCGTTGAATGTAAAAGAATCACTTTTTCAATTCGACGTTTTGACTTTGATATATCTGTGGAATTTACTTTATCATTATAAACGCTAAACTATCTAATAAAACACTATTTTATAACGCAGTTTAACATAATAGTTATTTATACAACGAGTTGCTAAAGTGCCACTTTTTTGCATGCGTGAAAAAGTTTAAAGAATAGGCCGAAGGCAAATTCTTTAAATTGAAACAATTTTTGGCTTCGCCTAATTGTTTCGCCAGTTATCCAATTATTTCAGGCTTAACCTGTATATTTTTAGTTGAATTATAAATCCTCTGCATTTCGAATTCGTAAATTTTCCAAAGCAGCGTATTTTGTACCTGCATCAAGTTCCTTTCGTTTGCGCGATGCCCTCTCAACCCGCGCTATCTCTTATCAGAGTGCAAGTCTTCTTTTGGGCACGAAATTTTCGTCCGAGGCACTTGCTGTCTTAACCTAAGCCCGCCGTCATCGGCGCGGCTAAGGCTTGATTTTAATTAAGTCAAATTACGTGCGCCCAACCAATTTTTATGAGCATTGTGTTTCCTAAGGGCTGATTATGATCAGGTACGATGGCGTTTTTTTGTTTTGCTATTCGCATAGTAATTACATTTTTTCTTAGGTCTTTATTACCAATTTCAACCACGAGTTTATCTCGGAGGCCAAGGCGCTTGCCTTATCTCATTTTCGACACCTGCTGGGTTCGTCGTATTTGCTGCCTTTTTAAGGATGCTTCCGCAGCAATTTTGGCGCATCCACGGCGATGTTTCGAAGTTAGTTTGTGCTATTCCGGGATTTATCGTATCTTCAATACCTGGATTTTACATTTATACATTTTAAACCCGTAATTATTTGGAATTTAAATTCATACGTTTTGCCATTGTTAACATGTAATGTTCAATTTCATACATGCTCTTGCTTTTACATTTGAATTTGTATGCTTATAGTTAATTATGCTCAGTATTTAAAATTTGCTATTTTGATGTGTATTGACCCTCTGTAAAAGGTACAGTCACGTTTTTTTTATTTCCAATAGCCTAACAGAAGGTTTTATTAAATGACTGCGATAAGCTTATTCCATGAATGTTTTTTGGTAAAGTTATTAAAATAACCCGAAAGGGGTTTTTAATTTTATGCGTGTCGCAACCTTCAGTTTACGTACACAATTTTGTTATCACATTATTTGCATTTTAATTATTCTGATTATTTACTACTGACACTTCAAGACTTTTTATTAATTACTAATTAAACGCTAGTCACTTGCAGTTTATCTCTTCTTATTATTTGAAATCTTTTGATTTCTGGCGCCCATTTCCTTTTCCTTTTTTCCCTTTTTCCAGGGTACACAGCTGATGATTTGAACCTACAATCCAAGGCCGCCGAAATTTGAGTTAGCTAGGGCCATCGCGGTGAGAAAAGAGTTTTCAGAGCTGCCGTGGTGTATAAACTGTAGGGGGGTTGATCTGCGATTTTTACTACCATTGTTTAATTTTATTAATTAATCGCAGGTCGGCTTCTTTATTGTTTCAAAATATCTCAAGTGCAAAAAGAAGCTTTAGATACGAGTTGTATACATAATTTTTCGACTACCAAATATTTATACTAAAAGAAAGTAAAACACGTCAACGTCATTTCAAATTGAAAATTCATTAAAATCATGTTAGATGTCCTTTCATTTTTGAAATTGAAAACTCACCACATTTAATAAACAGTTTTGACAGAAGTGTGCAGTAAAGTAACAAATGCGTGCAATAAAAACATGCTTTTGACATATGGAAAGTGTCAAATAATAGCCTCCTTTAGGAAATGGTAGTCTAAAAAGTAATTTATTAATTAGAGTCGCCAGTGATTCGTGTTATACGTTTGGCAGTACTGAAGTATATTGTCAGTGTATGTGAAATTTTCTAATTTGATATAGCTTGACAGTGCTACCAACAATGCAGTAGTAAGTGACATGGTTTTTATCTTATTAGTGGGGAATGGTTTTTACCTCACTAGTGGGTTGTTTAAGGTTTAAAGGTTTAAAATCGATCTAGTAATAGCCCTATAACTAGGAGGTGTTGGATAAATTACTATTATTTTAAGTAAGCAGTAAGATCGTTTTCGCACGTGGGTGCATTGAAATAATAATATGGTTATTAGCTTCTATTCGAAGAAACTATTGCCCTTTGCTTAAGGGCGCCAAACTTCTTACCTCGGGTTAGCTCAAATCGGAGAATTATTATAGCTCAAATATAGAATAGATAAGTAATAACACAGGAGAACGTTAGAAATAAATATAATGTATATAACTGTTTACAGTAATAAACTCAAAACAAATTATATATTATAAAGTAGTCTGGTTACTACGGAGGGCGGTGTTCGCTTTCCTGGCTTAGGCGGTAACCCCAGACTGGAGAGTACAGCGGGCTTGCTGGCGATAGTCCGCTACTACGCACGCCGGGTCTTTTAGCAAAGTGTTCAATTAGGTCAGATGACTCGCATCAAGGCCACGCACTTCGCTTCTTCGGGAAATGGCCGTAGCTCTCTTCAAACCATGGCGATAAGGACTTCGTGGTTGTATTTGTTTACCAAATACTGCGGTTGCAATTTTGCCAGATTAAATAACAAGTTTTAGTGTTAGCTGCTGCCGGATCCAGTTTTTAAAGACAACGAGGCGATTCGTAATTATTCTCCGGAGAATCTGGCGGCGGCCGTGGCTTTATTTCCGCTGTAGCGACAGCTTTAGAATTTATGCTGACAAGCAAAATGTAGGCGTTTAAATGGCGGAAACCTGGAGGTGCAATGTCCTTGACTGCGAGCTTCTGGACAGCTTTTTCAAGCGTTGCTGGTTGTTTCTCTAGGTGAGTTTCTTATACAGTGAACTGCAGGTTGCAGTTTCGGTCAGGCAGCGGCTACCATTGCAATCTCGGAACGCTTTAATGTTAACAAAATTAAAGTAATTGAAATCGTGCCTTTCTGGTGGTCGCAAATAAAATTTACGCTCAGGATTAAGCGAGTTCGAATAAATATTAACGGCGGTCGGGTCGGACAGAAAAATTAAAAGCACTTATGGGCTGAAAGAAACACTATCATCTTCCTAAGGGCTCACTGGACCTGAGCTTATTCTGCGAGACAGACACTCTGTCAGGACAAAATAAAAACAGGTAGGAATCGGAAGGAAGGTATGAGACGGAAAATCTCAAGATAATTAGGGATAAGACGGGACAGGTATTCTCAAGATGGGACAGGTAATCTGAAGTTCTAGGGACCGGACGGGACAGGTATTCTCAAGTTAATGGAATGGCCATGTAGCTTCCTTTTATACGTTTCGCACGCTATTATCGGTATATAAACTTCCTGCTTCATCGAAGGGGAGAAACACTCCGTAGGTTTTTCAGCGCTGTTCGAGCATCGTGGCTGGGATTCTCTTATCTTCTTTTAGCGCGGCGGATACATTCAACGCTTCATAGCGCGACGAATTAAATTCAAATACTTTTTAAATATCAAGAATTTTAATTCAAGAGCAAACGTTACACAATCATGATCAACCAGTCGGGTTAATTTGGACCTCTAAGGCCTCTACACGATCCCTGTGTTTTTAGTAACCTGAAGATAACGCAAAACGGGATTTTCTGCAATCCGATAAACATGTCGGTGACAGCTAACCGCGTGTGCTGGGTAGCGTACCCATCGCCAAATATATTAAAGAGCCGACCGATTTACGGTATGGTATCTGGTCTGAATCATTGAGTTTCCACTTTACGCTCTTCAATAACTTGGCATTCACCGACATTGGAGTGGCCATCAGTTTGCAATGGATGGATTGTATATCCGTCGTTTCGTTTGATAAAACAGCATAATCCCGAAACAGCATCCGACTTCACAGAGATACTTTATCGCTAAGCTCTCAGAAAGTTTGCTTTTCAGTTACACCACGTCCTTTGGATTCTGTGAGATAACCGAGATATCATCTACGTAGAATCAGCCTCTAACGTCCAATTTTGTTGATGACAGCTCCAGATTACGCAACTCGCGATTCAGTGTTTCATAACATCGTCGTCCAATCTGTTTTAACCTGCAGAGAGCCCCTTTAAGGAGTCACACCTTTTCGCTCTCTTGAAAGTCCTAAAGCATCTTCGTGGTTTCATCATTCTTAGTTCGAGCAATATACTTCACAGTCTCTTCGCTTATCTCCGGGACGTCCATATAGATTAATTTGAGCAACGTATCGTTCAGGTATTCAGCAGTATTACCGAAATGATGAATCGTCATTCCGTACTAAGACTCCAATACTCGGGCGAGGCGAATAAAATTCAGGGGTATAACGGTAGCAAAAGTTTCGCTGTTGTTGACGCCGGTGTGAGGAAGGATAATTGTTTTGGCCTTACTTGTTAGCGAAAGTTTTACTTGGTATTTTGCCGGCTGGTAACTATCGGCCTAATTGGGCTAACTCGCCGAGAAGAGTCGGGGTTCCAGCTACGCTGAAAGAGAACAACAAAGAAGGGAGAGGGCGCCAGGTCCTCGACGTGGTTTTACTCTTTGTGTCGGACCTCCACAAGGTATAGACAATTCCAACAAACAAAATCAAAGCAACGACCAATCAAAATATCACAGCTTTATTAACATTTGGTGGGTGGGTACTATAGTGCAAATATAAATACAAATATAGGACAATTCAAACAGGCATCAAAATGTATACATGTATGTAAATATAATATGCATAAATATAGTAAGTACATGCAGACTAAGTAAAGGTTTCGAGCCGAATATAATTATGTCGCATCAAATTTAAATATAATATGCATAAATATAGTAAGCACGTGCAGAATAAGAACATGTTTCGAGCCGAATATAAATTTTACCATGCATAGTCTCACTCTGAGTACTACGCGTCTCGTGCGCATGCCTGAGAATTCGAACTGCACAGCTGCGTTTACGTGTAGAATTGTGTGGTCATTTATCGCGGCCTCTTAAGTTAATGCGAGACTGACCTCAGTCTCGCATTAATCTAGGAGACCGTGTCATTTATACAAATCTGGCATGTATGTTATTACTACCCTCTGCAGGAGGCAGTGATGTTATTCAATTATGCTAAAACTACTAAATCACTCAAGCTACGCTTCGGTTCGCTAATTTAAGAGAGATTCATTAATATAAATTTTAAAAAAAGGTTGCATCGGACTGGAATCGAACCCAGGCCGCCTGCGTGACAGGCGAGCACTCTACCACTAAACTATGCATGCTCTGTTTAGTAAGGCGCTACTATAATAACATATAGTGATTCACCCGAGCTAACAGGCCACGGCTTCACCACTACTTAAGGATTTAATTAAATTAAAACGTGTTCATACTTTTTGTGAAAATAAAAATCGGCCTACGATTTAAGTCTCAAAATTAGCAAACTTTTAAGCCATCATACAACTTAATCGTTCCAGTATCTTCGGAGGAGATAGCGAACAAACATACAAAGAAAGAAAGAAAGAAAAAGGCCACCGATTTTATGTTATAGGATGTGTGTAAACGTGCTCGCTTAACTAAACTACTAAATTTTAGATAGTTCGTTGAGTAACTTGCTTTATATAGCTACTATAGAAATGTAGAGCCGCCTTTAGAAGCAAATTTTAAACTTGACCATGAGGTTCACTTCCCCACCTCGGTGGACGACGCTTGCACACAGCTCACCAAGTACGTAAAAAAGTTGGTTGTCTGTCTCACTTATGCTGTGACCTCCCGACTCATAGCCGCTAGCAATATAATAGTATTAAATATATGTTGTATACAAATAACTTATCTAGCACACGTCGTGAAATAGTTTTATATCTTAATTAAACGTACTTTTGTGTCCACATGATTTCACACATTTTGCTAAGTTATTTGGTCCATGATCAAACATTAGTTTGAACAAGTTTTTTATGGTTGTTTTGAAAATGTTACTTTTTATAATGGAAACATTACATTTATTGGACAATTTTAACAATACAAAATAAACATAAACAAGAACACAATGTCAAAAACTAATACTACTGAATAAATTGTTGAAAGTGCTTACCATTGTTGTCAATGCGTAACTGTGCTCTTTTCAGTAAATAATGTCGGCATTTCAGGCGTAATTTCCTGGGCTGTTAAACGAATTATAAATTAGCTCATCTAGGGTATCAGTATTGCAAACTTTTTGTTTTTCAGAGAACCCCAAACAAAAAATCTAATATCGAAAGATCGGGTGATCTCAAAGGCCAGTGTTCAATTTGAAAAACCAAAGTTGGAAATTTTTTCCAAAAACCAGTAAGCCATGCAACATTATTATGTCCGCTATGTTATAGATAAAATTGACCTAAGAAACGTTTTACTTTGACTTTTTATTGTACCCCAATATTACCGAAGATATAAGCTGTGTAATGAAAAACCAACCACCCTGTATAGCAATCATGTTCAAGCTATTTGAAATAATGAGTGACGTTTTTTGTATTTCGCCATATAGTCGTATTATAGATAATATGTTGAGAAATATACTATTCGCATTTTCAACCTAAATAAATCAAATTGATAAGATAATAATAAGTAATTTATCTTTGTTTGCTGCTTGTGAAGTGTCCTTATTTGGCATGTGAATGAATATTAATATTTTATTCCTAAGAATCAATAACATAGTAAATTATTCAACGGAATAAGATGATGCACTGCAAAATATTATGAATTACATTAGAACACTTGGCAAATCAGAGACTATTAATGTAGTCTTTCTACTAACACTATTCGTATAGGTATTTTTTGACGTAAGCTATTTTGTTTCTGTCTCGTGCAGTTTAGTCAAATATGTGTACCCAGAAAATTGTTTCCACTTGATAAACATAATTTTAGTCGTTCTGTTTAAGAGTCCGCTATTTCAAAAACGAACGTAGTGTATGGTATTGCAACTGCTAAATAAGTATATTCCTCACTATTGACAGTTTACGTCACTAGTATTAAAATATTTCAAATCAATTAATAATGGAATATATATAGTTAAACATCTGGGGTTTCACAACTTTACAAACCTTCACTTTTTCTATTAACGTAATGTAAGTCTTCAAGAACAATAGCTATTTGCTATTCCATAATGTCACGCTGCTAACTGCCTCTTTTTATATTCCAGAAACAAGAATGTTATTTACCGCTCTAGCAGTGGCTGCTGTTGTACTTGCATTGCTTAAAATTTTTTCACTACTTTCGCTTGGGAGGTGTACCAGCCCCGTCTGTTTAGTTGGAAAGACTGCCCTGATAACTGGTGGAAGTTCAGGTATGTTTATTAAGAAAATCGACATGGAATTTAAATATGCTTTACTAACAGCAAATTATAAGCTCGTAGCTATTGCTAACAGTGACAACACACAGTTAAATTAATTGTGTGTTAAAGATAACTTTTATTCTTGCTAACCCTACTATAGTGATACTATCACGACTATCGAATATGGTTAAATCTGTAATTTATAATTTTTTCTGTTGTACATAAATGCTTATCATGTAGGTCCAAGCACTACGTGTTCTGCTTGCTTCTCTTTACGATGTTGCGCCATCAACTTCTATTTCGGGCTGTTCGTGTAGCCTATTCGATAGTGTGGCCGGTGACCCGTTTGATCTGATCAGTGTATCTTTTTGGTAGTTGTTCCCATGGTCTTGACCCTTGAACTTTACCTTCCACAGTTAGTTTTTCGAGATTGTCTAATTCTCTTCACTAAACATGTTCTTCTCCTCATCCATGATACTCTGAGCAGTCTTTACTAGCACTACAGTTTGGTGTCCATTTTCTGCATTAGCCACGTTTGTGATGCAAAAGGTAGCATGTAAAAGACAATGGGACAGTCTACATCACCAAGAGACCTCGGTAGCCGAGCGGCGATTGCCGTTGCAGCCGAGGTCACAGTGAAAATCGTTATCGTTCGGTCCGGAGCGGTTGAGAGTTCAACTTCCGGCACGGGCGGTCTAGATTTTCACTTAATTAAAACTTAGGTTTAAGTGACGCCCGCGCCCCCTGAAGTAATGCGCGAGCGGTTTCGGGGGGCAACGGTAGTCGGTAGGAGAAAATTTAAAAAAAGTCACCAAAAACTTTACCGAATTTTTTATGCATTTGTTTCTTGTTTTTTACATAGTACCATTTCTAAAAAAAATTATGACCTCCCTAAATTGCCAACAATTTTGTGAGCTAAATTGTATCTCTAAGCAGATGTGAGTAGGTTGAAAGTTGAACCCAGTCAACTGAAAAAACTTTAACTGTAGTACTGCTTACCGCAGTTAATTCGAGCCACCAAGGGGTTAGACTCAAAAAGAGTTTTCATGAGATTGCCGGAGATATATAAGTCTAACTTGATACACTTTTCTTACAATAAACTTCAAAACTTCTGATTATTACTAACATCCTGTACTTGAAAATTAAGTTTTTATAGCTTTTCTAAAGTTATCTTGTTTTAGGCATTGGATACCATACCGCATTAGCACTAGCAGAACGAGGATGTCGAGTAATCATCGCCGACAGGGAAAACTGTGGCAATGTTAAGGAAGAAATCATAGCGCAAACAGACAACAGTAACATAGTTATCAAAAACTTCGACTTAGCTTCTTTTAAATCGATACGACAATTAGCGAAGGACCTAAATGAAACTGAAGAAAAGTTAGATATATTAGTTAATAATGCCGGAACTTGTGGTTTAGGGAATCATTATACTGAAGACGGATTACATATAGGAATGCAAGTCAATCACTTTGGGCCATTTTTACTAACGCATTTACTTGTTGGTAAATAATTAATTTTAGCAGAAAATAATGAAATTGCATACTGAATATAGCAGTACTATACAATGTTGTGTTTTAGGACTATTAAAGAAATCAGCATCGGGTCGGATTATATTTGTCACGTCCACAGATGCATTTTTTAGCAGTATATCTCCAAACAATTTAAATCTACCCCAAGATACTCCGGTAACATTACTGTCACAAGTGATGGCCTATAGTCATTCTAAATTATGTAACATTGTAACGGCCAACGAACTAGCAATAAAACTAAAAGGAACATGTATTACTGCCAACTCGGTTCACCCAGGACTTGCAGACACACTGTTATTTAGAAAAACTATATATGGGCTTGATTATCATAGATGGCTGAAAACAGCTTTGTATTTGGTATATCAATGTACCTTAAAACCTTTTGCTAAGGTACTACATACCTAGAACATAGTAAAATCAGCAAATTCTCATGTATCGTATTTGCAGGCAACCCAAGAAGCTGCTGACACTGTGGTACATTTAGCGGTAGCACAAAAAGTCAAAGATGTCACGGGGAAGTTTTTTGTAGATTGCAGAATTTTTCGAATGCCTAGTCTCGCAGCTGATTTATCTTATTCAAGACGAGTTTGGGAAGCGAGCGAACAACTAGTAAAATTGTCACCTAAAGAAAAATTGTAAAATATCGAAAACATGTTGAGCTTCCATAAAAACATGAAACTGCAAGAAAACATTTTACCATATGTTTGTTAGTATGTCGAAAAATTTTGATATTAAACGATATTGAGCTATAGTATCTTTTTAATTTTAATTATATATCTTGTTCAGCCACAATTTACTGTTGAATTTAAACGCGAAATTAATTCTGTTAGAAAACAAAAGAAGTAAAACACACCCTTTCTGCTGCCGCCAAATAAAGTATTACTATAGTTAGGAAAATTACTGAAAATGGCGATAACACCTGTAAGCCTGTTAATGATACTTAGGTACCTATAGCATCTAACAAGGTCCGGCAAAATGTATTACCCATTTTATTTCATTAGTAATAGAAAAACTAATCAACTATTCACTACGGCAATATTTTTTAACTGAAAGAGTAGGCCTTGGAGATTTTGTTATAATTGTTGGCAGTTGTCAAAATAGAGCGTCGATCAACAGAACAACGTGTTTTTTGTGGAAAATTTTCCCAAATAGGTTGATTTGAAGGAATGATACCATTCCTTGGCTAGCAAGGTCTCTGGATTTTTTCCTTTGGGGTTATTTAAAAGGCAAATAATCCCAGAAATCTAGAAGAATTGAAAGCTAACATAAGCAATAAAAGCAATGCCATTCCACAGCATGTGTAGGAAAATGCATTGTCGAGGACGCCGGTCATTTGCGAGACACCATATTTAAAACATAAAAACTTCCATCCTTCTAGTTTACAAATATGTATTATTAGTTTTGTTATTCAAGTTATACATTTTTATATGTTGTTTAAAATGGGTCGTTCATTTTGCCGGACCCTGTACTTAGAATTATATCTTCAGCTGTTAACATAGTTATACTAATTATGCGTATTAATAAAGACTAAGTCGTTTTTGATAGTTTTCTGAAAGTATATAATCTGAGAATATCTAAGCTTATAAAATATCAAATTTAAATTTAAAAGAATAATAAATACCACAAGGCTATCCAGTACCTATATGTAACTACTTTTCACATTAAAGCAAAAACTATCTAATATACAGTGTGGTCCATTAAGTGTGCAACAAATGGGAAATTTTTTTATTAGTTCTACAATCGAAATTTAAATATTGCCAAAAGTTAGTGCATGTTCGATAACCAAATCAGATGCCCTTAGAATGGCTTCAAGTCAAAGAATATACAGGGCAGGACAAAAAATATAAAATTCGTTCAAGAACAAAGTTACCTTATTTAAAAAAATATAGCAAAATTTTATTGAGAAAAGTTGTTTAGAATTAAAAGTTACGCTCAAATACAAAGTCATGGCCTCCTATTCGAATTTTGATCCTTTTTTGGAAAATTTTGTATTACCGCCGTATGATACATATTTTTATTATTTTGATTTTATATGTATTTAAAGTAGCCACAACCATATCCCTTTTAAATAACTTTTAGCAACTTAAAGCGTATTTGTAAAATTTACTTGGATTTATATTTTTTTAGGTAAGCGTCCACTTCATGTTTGTTGCAACGATATTTAATAGAACTTTAGAATTTCGCAAATATTCTTTTGAACAAGGCAAATGATTTACTAATAATAATTTACATATGAAAAACTCTTAATAAAATCAGAATAATAAAAATATGTATCATACGGGGATAATACAGAATTTTACAAAAAAAGAATCAAAATTCGAATAGGAGGCCGTGACTTTGCATTTGAGCATAACTTTTGATTCTAAACAACATTTCTCAATAAAATTTTGCTATATTTTTTGAAATAAGGTAACTTTATTCTTGAACGAATTTCATATTTTTTGTCCTGCCCTGTATATTGTTTGACTTGAAGCCATTCTAAGGGCATCTGATATGGTTATCAAACATGCACTAACTTTTGACGGTATTTAAATTTCGGTTTTACAACTAATAAAAAAATTTCCCATTTGTTGCACACTTAATGGACCACACTGTATAGACGCTCAGCGTCTGTATAAGTTAGCGTATTCTGAAAATTGGGTTACATAATCAAAAATATGGAAATTCATAGACAATTTTACCTGAAACGGGTGTTGAATATTGCCCTAAGGTATTAACAGATTAGCTTTCTCTTTGGATATCAGAATTACAGAATTTTTCAATTCGTCATACTTTAACATTGTTGCCGTTATTTCTACTTTGCTATTATACACGACACACGTGTAGGCTCAGTTCTTACTTTTAAGGGCATTGCGCATCTATAAACTAGTCTTAAAAGTAAAACTCTTTTGTAGTCAATGACAGCTTTATTTTGAATAACATGAATATTCCATGTTGATCTGTAAAAAAAGTCTATTACAGCTTTTTCACTTTTAGAGGGTAGTAAATTTTAGACTTAGCACGAGCGCTTAGCTTGATGACAACCAACTAGTTAGCCCCTATTACCTCTGTCAATAACAATATAAGTTTGATTCTATTACTAAATAAAACGCCAAAAACAAACTAAAAGATATATACCGGGTGACCATAAATGATTTTGATTTTTTTTTCTTAAGTTGGCACTGTTTATGTTGGTGGCACTGTAAGTCTATGTCAAATTCGAGGTTAGCAGGTTAGGTTTTGTGTCAGTTTGTGTCAAAACCGACAGTGCTAACTTAAGAAAAAAAACAATAATTTATGGTCACCCGGTATTTGGGGCACAGAAAATTCAACCAGAAACAATACTACTACAATGTGCAATTAGATGTAAATAATACGTCATTCCTTCTTTAAAATAGGTGTTTAAAATTTTACAGAA
This sequence comes from Agriotes lineatus, assembly GCA_940337035.1. Classification (NCBI taxonomy): domain Eukaryota; kingdom Metazoa; phylum Arthropoda; class Insecta; order Coleoptera; family Elateridae; genus Agriotes; species Agriotes lineatus. The sequence continues at coordinate 74,371,234 of OW679196.1, read as the reverse complement.
CGACAAAATGCACATGTTACATATACACATTATTTATTATATAGACATTTAAGTTTACGCTCAATTACAAATAATTTACATTAGAAACATAATTAATACACATCTACAAACATCATAAAAATTACGTTTTTTATAATGTATGAGTACGCAATCCCTATAAAGGTTGCGATTAAAAGTTAAAAACTAACTTATGTACTGAAACAGTAAAATATTCGTATATACAGGGTGTCTCAGCATTTTTTGTCTTTGAAAGTTTCTTGAGATTTTACATCAAAGACTTTAAATGACCGCCATTTTTAAACGGATAGAATTTATATTCAAATATTTTATTTACTTTAGAAATGTATATACCTGCTTAAGTTGTGTGGAAAGCCTCAAAGTAATAGTTTAAGCGGTTTTTGAGATATTAATTTAAACAAAATGAAGGATAACGGCTAAACGAAGAACCCATAAATATTTTATTGATTTTGTTTGTTCCTTTTAGTGTAACAAATCGCAAAATGTATAGCGCAGTTTTATTAGACAGTCTTTGATTAAAGATAAAACCTGAAACCTAAACCTCTATAATTTTCTCTGCTCTGCTTTCACATATTATTTAGGTACGCGCATTTAAATAAAACCGTCAGAATTGAGGAGTTATTTATATACAGGGTGAGTTTTTTAAAGTGTTACATGGCGATATCTCGAAAACGGTTTACAATATTTTGATGAAATTTTGGTGGTGCGACGGGGAAATGGGGGGACATATTTAAACATATTTTTGACATTTACCTCCTCTCTGCGTTTTGAGGGGTAGGGGATAAATTTGGAATTTTAAATAAGATAATGTACCTTTCTTAAAAAATTCGAATCTACATAAAAACTACGTATGTGTACAAAATATTTTTTGATTTACTTTCGGTTACGGAATTATGATTTATCTATACATATATAAAAGAAAGTCAGAACCCTGACTAATCAACGCAGAGCCGTAACCACTGGTACTACGAAGTTGAAATTTGGGTGGAAGATTCAATTTGTTACGTAAAGTAGTGCTAAGAAGCGATTTTTTTGAAATTCTACCCCTAAGGGGGTGAAAAGGGGTAAAATGTGTTTTTACGAATTTCTCAATATCTCATACACCCAATGAGATATCGATTTGGTGTTTCCTTGCAAAGATTTTCAATGCAAATTCCTAGAAACGAATTTCAGGATTTTGCCCTAATTAACCTCTAAAGGTGCAAATATGGATTCGGGGTGAATTAAAGAACCCTTCGTATCTCCTATGTTTCTTGAGTTAAAACATTCTTATTTGGCATATAGATGATCTATTCTTAAAATATTTGAAAAGCGGTTTCAGGGATTTTGAAAAATTTTTGCCCGCAAGGGGGTGAAAAGGGGTAAACTGTGTTTTCACGAATTCCTCAATACCTCTTAGACCCTATAAGATATCGACTTGGTGTTTGCTTGCAGGGGTATCCAAGACAAATGTCTAAAAACATATTTTAGGATTTTGCCCTAATCGACCCTTAAAGGTGCGAATCTGCATTCGGGGTGAATTATAGAACCCCTTGTATCTCCTGTGTTTGTTGAGTTAGAACATTTCTTTTTTGGCATATAGATGTATTTTTAAAATATTTAGAAAAGAGTTTTAAGGTTTTTTTGAATTTCACCCCTAAAGCGGTAAAAAGGAAAAACTGAAAAGGGGTAGAGGGTTAAAATTATTAATTATTTCTCATCTGGGTTCATTTCACGATAAAACGGGCTAAGAGAATTTTTAGAAATTTTACCCCAAGGGGTGAAAACGGGTAAACTGTGTTTTCACGAATTTCTCAATATCTCTTTCAGAAATTTCACCCCCCTGTGGTAGAAACGGGTATACTGCAATAATATATGATTACAGCATTAATTTTAGAAGAAACAAACATTTGAAGTCCGTACGAAAAACGGGCATCTTGCTAGTTAGGTTATAAAATTAAAATAATGTGAAATAATCATAAAAAGGTCAAAATTCTCAACTGACTTAAGTAGAACTAACGCATTTCTATAAAAACGAATAATAATTCTGAAATAAGTGAACTTGATTTATTAGCAGAATTAATTTTTTTAAATTTTATGTAATTTAGTTAATCATAATCTCTTAATCGAAAAAGCATATAAAAAATCTTTTGTGTACATACGTAGTTTTTTACGTAGATTCGAATGTTCTAAACAAAACTAAATCATACTATTAAAATTCCAAAGTTACCCCCCACTCCTCAAAACACAGAGGGGAGGTAAATGCCAAAAATGTGTTTAAATATGTCCCCCATTTCCCTATCTCCCCATAAAAATGTCATGAAAATATTGTACACCGTTTTCGAGATATCGCCTTGTAACTCTTTAAAAAACTCACCTGGTATAATAAAGAATTTCAGATTTCGTTTATGTAGGCAACCTATCTTTCACATAAGCAATTTGCATAGTCGCCTTGCTAGAATAAAAAATTAACGTGTTTGTATAATATTTTAAGAAGTCTTAAAGTCTCAGTGGAGGCGTGACAACAAAGCTGATGGTGAAGAGACAATATAAGCTAAGAGGGAACATTTTTATATTTCTACTATTAACAATTTTTCTATAATATAGCCAAAGCTAAAATAAATCGAAAACTCCTAAATAAATTACAGAGGCAAAATTTTCTTCTTTATTATTGCACAACAATAGAGTACAGAACAAGAAACATAAATGAACTAAAAGTATTGGAGTTGTGTGTAGCAAATGATCCGGTAGCAGTAAATTGAAAAGCTGTATACACCGACCCATACATGGGAATATCGAGGGAGAACTCTGTATGATTACTTCCTTTTCATCAATCATTTGGAGATCAGTTAAGGAAAGCAATCACTACCTCGTTACTAATGAAGTGGAGATATACAAATACGAAAAAATAAGACAAAAAACAACCACAATAGAAAGATACAAAATGACAAAATCTGAATTGAGAAAAAAATATGTGTATCCGCTGGGGATCAAACTGAAAGCCAAACACCTAGTTAAAATGCCTCCAAAAATTATCCAGATTCAAAAAGATTGTTCTAAAATGAATAAAAGCGAGCTGCGGTACATCAAAAGTTGGCGACAATATGACAAGGAAAACAGAATGGTGCAGAATAAAAGTAAAAAATCAAAAAATAAAAAGAAACAAATAGAAGAAATATCTGAAGATGAGAACAGAAAAAGTATGAGTAATACAAAAAGTTATAGGAGAAAAATTCAACATAATTAGGTTTTGCCAACAAGATGAAAGATGCATCTAAAGACAACCAAGAAGTTTTCAATAGAACACTTGAACAACTAAGACAGAAGACAAGTTTTATATTTAAGGGTCCCGGGTAGGGATGGGCGCTTGACGTGAAAACAGTCGTGTCACGTCGTATCACGTCGTGAACGTGACTCATATATGTGAAAATCGTGACGTGAACGTGAGTTAACGTGAGTGAAAATTTTCAAGGCGTGATTCACGTTTCACGTTAATTTCACGTTAAATATTTAGTAACGAATAAAAAACTGCAGGGGGCAGCAACTTTTAAATTCATTAAATCACAAATTGTGCCAAACAAGTTACATTATGTGGTTTTATTTTTGGACCCTAATTATAAATCCTTAAAGTTCATACCTTCACATAAACGAGAAGATTATAATGCAAATAAAACTATACATGATAATGATGAAATACATAGCAAACGACTCAAAACTGGTACATCAGCATTACATTCTTATCTTTCTACACTTAGAGATAGCTCTGACGATGACACATGTAGTTAGGATGATGTCGAAACAGAACTAAATTAGTATGTTAAATTAAAATTCGGAAATGTAGATGACATTTTAGGATTTTGGAAAACAGTGTAAATACGCCACTGTTAAAAAAACTTGAGAAATTTTAAACATACCGGCAAGTTCCGCTACAAGCGAAAGAGTATTTTCTACAGCTGGATGAATTTTAGAAGAGCACAGAATTCGACTTAACGCTGAAAATGTTGATTACATATTATTTCATCATTTTAATGTTTAGATGTGTAGATGAACTTATTATTCTAATAAAAGTAATGGTTTGTTTTTTATACTCGGCTAACGCTGAAAATGTTAATTACGTTTTATTATTAAACCAAAAATGTATTGTGTAGATGTGTAGATGAACCTATTTTTAGAAAAGTACCTAATGTTTTGTTTTGTATACTCGACTTGACACTGAAAATGTTGATTACGTTTTATTTTTAAACCAATTTATTGTGTACTTGTGTAGATGAACTTATTATTCTAATAAAAGTAATGTTTTTTTTGTATACTCGCCTTAACGCTGAAAATGTTGATCCTTGTACGTAAAAGTACTTTCAAACCTACGAATTAAAAGTGTTGCCTAGCAACATATACCTTCTGTACTCATACCAATAAAGGAAACGTCAATTCCAATGACAGCTTTTAGTATTAAAAGTAATGTCTTTGAAGACAGCTGCAAGAAATATATTTGCGAGAAATCAGTTATTGTAGTAAATTTTCATTTTTTTCTTTTTATGTCAACTATTCTGATTGCAACATATCACGTAAATTATGTCAGGTGCAAAACATATTTTTAGTTCTCTTTAGGGTTTTTTCATTGGTTTTAAATTTGAACATTCTGTTCTATCTGAATTTAAATTTTGAAATAAAAGCTGCGTGTCACGTCGTGAGTGGCGTGTCACGCCGTGAACGTGAGCGTGAACGTGCGTGAACGTGACTGTTTAAAGCCAGCGTGAAACGTGCGTGACGTGAGCGAAAAATCACTCACGCGCCCATCTCTATCCCGGGTGGTGTAGCTTGAACAAGCGTCCACGTACGATCAGCACAGTTAAGCAGCGCTCTCTCTGGTCAGTAATAATAGCATAATAACATCATGACAGTCGTTAGTGGGGTTGGAAGTCCCCATAAAATGTACATTGACGCCTATAATTGGCCTAACGGCTGTTGGCTGAGTGCGAAATAAAATAAAAATAAATAAATAAATAAAATAACATTAAAGACGAAAAAAGTAATAATACTAAGATGTAAACTATTGGAAATAGAAAACGACAACAGTAACAATAGACAAACAAAAATTAGATAAAGAAAAACAATACGAAAATTGCTACTAGAAATACGTTGAAAAAGCAAAATTAAAAATTGAAAAAGCAGCACTACTAATGGTATGTGTAGATGGATATCATGTGCTTACATTAAAACTTGAGAAATAAAACATATAATTGGGGTAGAAATTTTAATGATCTGTTTACAATTGTCTAAATAAAACTTACGATTACCACAGCAAACAGTTACTATGTAGTGCCATGAGCACAGGTCACTATATTACTCCCCTCAAACGAAATTTTTGGATTTTGACATTGTCATATGAGGTGAAGGCCAAAAGGTTCGAAGAAGTATCACAATGTGATGGTCGAAGGGCAAAGCTTGATGTCCAGGTGTCCAGGCTCAGGAAGAAGTTTCGTAATGTCAGGGCTCCTTCTTCGGGTGCATGAAACGTTAAAGTTCAAAGGAGCATTTGTTCGGAGGGCGAAACAGTTGTGTTGAACTGTGTAGAGCCGGCGAACAAGTGGTGCTCCTAAACGATGTGTTCTTGAGCCACCGGGAAGAGCAATTGTTACACGAACCTGGGGTAGTGGAGTTGACTGGCTGGTAGAAGGAGCTATTTCAGCGTCACGGGGTCACCAACTATAAGGGCTCATGGTATGTGTAGATGGATACCACATCCTTACATTAAAACTTGAGAAATAAAACATATAATTTGGAGTAAAAAATTTAATGGCGTGTTTACAATCAATTGTATAAATAAAACTTAGGATTACCACACCAACCATTTACTATGTAGTGTCATGAGCACAGATCACTACAGTGCAGACATGGAAATCGCATTATTAGAAGTGATAAAATGTACAAATTAAGAAGAAAATTTTCTGGGGATATAGCAAATAGGAATAATATAGTGAACCTACAAACTTGATTACGAAAAAATAAAATTTATGACAAAGTAATGTAAATAAGAGAAGAACAGAAGTGTTTAAATCATGTAAAAAATTAAGTATCGAAAACGTTCGACACAAAGTAGAATTTAAACAAGGTTGTACGTTGTGCCTGTTTCTATTTTCAGAAATACTAGATTATCTACTAAAGAAACATAAGAAGAAAGTGGAGCCCTATACAAAAAAATAGAAATAATAAAGGTAACACAGTTAATATTCGCGAGTTATATGGCGATAGTGGGAAGAACGGAAATGATTCTACAGCACAAGGTGAAAGTAGTCCATAAAGAATTAAAGCGAAATAATAGGACAATAAATTGTTTAAAAGCCAAGCTGTGATAATAAGCCCTAAAGAATCAACACATAACCTCCAAATAGAAAAAAGAAACTAAAGCAAACGAATGAATAATAATATGTAGGTGTAAACATAAGTGAAAATAGGAAATTAAATGAAGAAATCAACTAGAGAATCGAAGCTGCAGACATACTTCAAGCCATTCTTCGCAGGAAAACCTAAAATCTAAAAAAAATCTAAAATATTCTAGAAACTGGCGAGACTAGCAACTTAATATGCAAAAGAATGATGGTCACCATCAAACAAACAAAAGAAGATTGGCAGCATGAAAATATTTAAAGAAAATTAAGGTAAAACAAAGAAAGGCAGAATGGAAATGAAACCTACAGAGAGTTGCTCAATTTATAGCTGATAAAACACGAAATACAAGAAGGTCAACTAAAGTAGCTAGGTAAGGCAATAGGGGTGAAATATGACATAGGAAAAAAGAGTAATCCCAGGAAGACAAACCAAGAAGAAAGAAGGAAGAAGAAAAGCAAACGAAAGAAGAGGGATCCATTAGAATAAAATAAAATAATACTCAGAAAACAGATGTCAATGCACACAATTATGGAAAAAATAACACATACAAAAATACACATCTTTTATGTTTCTTGCTGTTTGTTTATAAAAATTACGTTACAGCTCCGAACTGATGAAAAAAATGCGCGGCAAGTCGAAACATGATTAAAAGACAATAACTAAACTCCGGCAGTACGACAATATCAACTGAAGGTTGGATTACCGCCTGACGTTAGAAGAAAAACTTATTTCAGTAAAATGTGACATTATACTGCTTGATTGATGATGCTAAACTATCACTTCATTGCTATTGCATCTAAACACTTTATCTCCGCTGACGAAATAAAGTTTTTTTTCAGATTTTGTTCACGTTATAAATAATTTGTTATAAACGTCTGAAGAAAAAATACTATATGTTATCCAGAACAAAAGTATCTTTATGTGGATCCGCTGTACTTTTCTGCATCACAAGCTCGGCAGATCAACCGTCCAGCCAAGCCACATAAAGTTTAACTTTTGCTCCAAATAACAATATACTATTATATGTGTAGCGTAGAGTGATAATTGGCCTAAAAACGCCTGTCGTGCAAGAGACGGCCATAAACTGAAACGTGACACTAAGTGCAGTTTTAAATCAAAAAGTGAAACTCTCGTCATGACAGATCTATTCTCTGCTAAAGCAACTAAAAAGTTAAATTCCCGCTGTGGCAGGTCTGGTGAATGACTTTTTAGATTTGGAATGTCGAATGTGATTTGTGTAGTTGAATTGAACAATAAAAAATAACTCTCTAAACATTTACGATGAAATTTTCTAAACAGCCGGGGGTACGTCGTAAACAAACCCTTTTCGTCACAAATAAGATGAAAACGAAATGTCAGCCCGGTCAACAATAACAGTTGTAAACGCTCGAAAAGGAAAAGTCTCTTGGACCGACGATTTCAAAATACAGCTTGACAATCGTATTGTACTGAATAGTTCCATTCAAGCACCCGGTATATAAAAGAGCAGCTTAGTTTTCGTGATCACTTATCACTTGCACTTTTACTGAGACTTAATATCGCGTGTTCGGCATATACCGACTTGTTCCATTTTGGAGCAAAGTCGATACTGAGCTCAGTTTCCAAAGTCTTTTATTATAATTAATTCGAAAACCAGGCTACTCAAATTCGTACTTTAAAATAATATTATCGAATTTGTTTATGTTATATGTGTTCATGTGTTCTAAAGAAATAAAAAGGAACGTTTTTGTTCCACAAATGGTTGTATTTTACTGAACCTAATTCCGCAGTAATAAACAACGTAATTGTTCCAGTGGCGTAAACCAACCAAATTGGTAACGTAATAGTTCCACTAGAATAAAACCAAATATGTTTAAATTACAAATGGAGTGAATGGGGTGTATATGTACATAGACAACCTACTTGTCATATAAGCATTTTTGATACGTCTCCTTGCTTTGTTAGAAAGTAACCCATCGTATTTTTTTTAGTACTCCATAAGTACATTTTTTTAAAGGTAGGCTCATCATATACAGTAATGCCTAATGCATGAATTACGACAGAACATTTAAGTATTCAACTTGTCTACCGTCATAACCCTGCAGCAAATAACAAACTTTTGCATTTATACTATTGCAAGTTTCCCAGCATACCTGCCTTTCCCATAAGAAAAATTTATGCACCGAGGGCATTACGTAGATGTTTATGCCCGCTCGAGGGTGACAAGTTTACAAGCTCAAGGGTTTGAAAGTCTTTCGAGGTTATAAACATAAAGTAATGCCTGTGGTGCATTCCAAATTTTATGTCTTACTAGTGTTTAGATATTCCATGTCAGGCAGTCAAAGCGATTAAGCGTTTTTACAAACGCAGAGTGTATTATCTCTCATTATTAAGCAGATAGTTCAGTTTTTACTTATCGTTTTATAATGCCCTTCACCAAAAGCCAAATAAACGATATTCATGGTATCTTAACCAGTAAGGTCGAGTAGCTGTTTAAGACTGACGAATTTCTGGAAGAAATTGCGGAAACTGTCAATGACGTGCGACTGGAGTGCACTAGGAACGAAGTTGCACAACTTACAAATAACATAACGAAATGGAAGAAAACTACAGCACCTTAATGGAAGAAAACTTCGCGTTCAAGAAGGAAGTATCACGTTTAAAAAATCATGCAGTACACTGTACAGTACACCAAGAGCAGTAAAGTCGAAAAAACTGTTTCCGAATCTTCGGAATACCTTAAAAAGCTAAAGAAAACACTGAAAAGATAATATTGAAGTTATTTCACGGTAAATTAAATTTAAATTTAAACATATGCGAAGGCGATATCGCGAGGTCTCATCTGAGCGAGATATAACAGATGGCAAACCGAGGCCCATTATCGTTGAATTCTGCAGCTATAAGAAACGCAATCTGGTATTCAGCTCCAAAAATATTGTTACTCTTTAACCTGTATGTTCCTCAAGTCTATACTAGAAATAGTTATACCGGGTGACAATGAGACTAGGGCCCTGGTTATATCTTCTTTATTTATGAACCGATTTGGATAACATTTTATACCAAGATACTAGACATAATTTCTGATTGGCTGATAGATATAGTCAAAATGGTTGACTTTCGGTTTTACCGGAAATCATACTAACTTTGTTTTTTAAATGGAACACCCTATATATTTTATATTTGTCTGCATCTACGAGTCAAATTACATATAATAGTCTTGCCAAATTCCAATTTTTTTAAACAAACAATTTATTTTTTTATTAATTTTCAGTTTCAGATAAAGATAAAGTACTGCATGATGCATATCGTTAGATTGGTAATTACATTTTCTATCTAATGGAAAGATGGCCCTTAGTAGGTGCCATTTAAAAAAAAGTGACTTTTTCTTAAAAACGAGTTTAGCAAATTATATTCTTTTATTAAAGGTTCGTTATTGACCTTATTGGCAAAATAGCTATTATTAAGAGTTGCTAGAGTCAATTAGAAAAAAAAATTAAGTCAAGGCCTTCTATGACAAAAAATTAAAATTAAAAAAATAATTTTTTTGTTTAAAAAAATTTAAATTTAGCAAGACTATTATATGTAATTTGACAGGGTGTTTCATTTAAACAATCAAAGTTGGTATCATTTCCGGTAAAACAGGAAGTCAGCCATTTTGACTATATCTATCGGCCAATCAGATATTATGTCTAGTATCTTGGTATAAAATTTTGTCCAAATCGATTCATAAATAAAGAAGATATAAGTATGACCCTAGTCTTATTGTCACCTGGTATACTGCAAGTGAAGTATCATAAAACAACGTATGGTACTAACAGTCCAGTAAATAGAATGTCTAAAGTTGTAAACACGTTGAATAGTGATGTTGACCTATTCGATGTACAGTTGTGTTCATAAAAGTGTTGTACAGCATTAGTGTTTTGTGAATATAAATTAATTACACAAAATTGTAAAAAGTGTTGTATATACAAATATTTTATAAAGTATACATCTAGGTCTACCTAGTTAATGATACAGCGTTAGTCTTTGTTGGGTAATAACACAACCACTAATAAACTTACAACTGTCTCTGTACAACACATTTTTGAATACGACTATAACAATGTAGTGTGTACACATTTATTCATAATGTTAAAAAGCACCTTAAAATGTAAAATGTAATAAGCATTTAAATTTGTATCTTTTTATTTTATTTTTATATGTATAGCATATCACATGTAGTGACTGTTCGCTTATAATATCTTTTTATTATGTAAAATGATATAATCCGTAAATGAATAAATTATTAAAACGCTGCGACGCAACGACTAGAGCACAACAAAAATATATTTGGCCGTTAGGCAACTCAATACACAAGAATTTCAAATTAGTTTTAGGTAAATGCGACAGTGAATGACGTAATATATACCATAAAGTCGGTGGTCTCTCTCTTTGTATGTATCTTTGTTCGCTATCTCCTTCGAAGATACTGGACCGATTAAACTGTATGATAGCTTAAAATTTTGCTAATTTTTAGACTTAGATCGTAGGCTGGTTTTTATTTTCAAAAAAAGTACAAAAAAGTAAAAATAAATTAAATTATATTTAATTTAATTAAATCGTGTAATTAGCGAAGCGAAGCGTAGCTCGGGTGATTCACTAGTACTTCATAAAACTTGAAAAATGGCCATTATTTGTCTGTCGTTTTAAATAATTTTTTTCGCTAATCTTTTCTAGCTCCATTGGAAGACAATTTGCATTAAGCAGTTTTTATTTTCTATTTGTTCCCTGTATGAGTAAATTAACGTTAGCCTTACTGAAGTTACATATAAAATTTGATGTTCATATCTGAAAGTGTTTTTGCCTTTACATCTGCATAGGTGTTCTCAAACCAAAGAAAATTTTCCTGTTCATTCTGTGAATACAACTGACGCTTCACATATGTAAGTAAGAAAGTAGGTTAATTTTTATTGCACGAAACTATTGTAAACTTTTTTTTTTCGTCTTATTTATAATAATCGGAACATTTGCATAGGTGTTGCATAGCTTACTGATACCGTTAGCCTGCCTTGATTTAAATCTAGCAGTACAAAGTAATAATTTAAGCCCCGCTCTAACTCGTTTGAGAGAATAATTAAGTACATAATTTTAAGGTTAATATATTTACTGATGATGTTAATAACTTTAAATCCATGTCTCTTCGTATAAAAACACAATACAATCCCAGCTGCCTTCTCTAACGACTTAAATTGGAGAAAGCTGTTGCTGCCTTACTTTTACATTGTGATGTTCATTATTGTTCATCAAATTATTTCTGTGCTCATCTAACGGAACGTGATACACCAACTCGTTAGTTTTAATTGAACCTCTCTATCAATCGCTTCTGGAACCCACCAGTGTCTCATTGCACGCCGCAATCTGGTATTTGAAGAATATAAGATTTCGATCAGTGCTTCGTGTTGCTTGCTGAATACTGCGTGCAACAATTACATATTAACTCTCCAGAATCTTGAAATAGAAATGAATGGAAAGGCGGTTATTATAACAGGAGCAAATGGTGGAATCGGCAAAGAAACTGCCAAAGAGTTAGCAAAGAAGGGTGCAAGAATAATCATGGCCTGCAGGAATATGGAAACAGGGAGGCAAGCACTGGGTATGTTTAATTGTTGCAGTAAAATTTTTGTAAAATAAGTTTTTCCGCCAATCGTACCAGAATTGACACATTATTGATAAAATTTTGTTGAGCAAAGTCAAACATTCCATTACATCAGTCGATGCTAGGTAATTTACAATCAAACTACCCGTCCTAGACCGGGAATATTAGAGTACTATTTCCTATTTTTTTAATTACCCGTATCGATCGGCAGAATAGTATATTATAATACAAGTGTATAACTACGCCTTTAAAGCACGTGCGACAAGTTTCAAAGCACGACGCGCCAGCGGAGTGCTTTTAACGTCGCTAGTGTTTTAATGGCCCTTATACACATGTATCATACGCTATTTTTTCTACGATCGTAACAGAAATATAAAAACTTAGTTCGATGACACTTTTTCCATCACATTGTGTTAGATATTCTAGGTTATGTTGACATTAAAACTTACGGCAAAGCGTGTTTTAATAAATTATTAGAACACGCCTCCAATGGCAACGTGTTAAAAGGGCGTAATTCGAGCGCTAATACTAAGAGTGCTATAAACGTCACTTTTGACACTAGAAACTGTGCAAAAAGTTTTGAAAAAAATAGTATGTGTATCTTGGACAAAAAGCAACATTTCCAGACTCCTGTGTTGTCCGGGAATTTTACCCTTTTCGTCCTAGATACACAATGTACTATTTTGTATATTTTACTGATCTAATTTCAATAAGCTATTTGCAATATAAAAGCTATATCTCACAGAATTCTATAAAAAATAATAAGACATTAGATATACGGCAGAAAATGTTTGTGTATCAGAAAATAATCGGATTACGTAATAAAAATGTGTGGAAACTCGTTTTTTAAAAATGCGCAATTTCTAGTAGGCCTTCAAAGCTACTGTGAGTATTCCACTTTTTATGTTGTAAACGTAATCATTGATTTTGCTGTTTGTGAAAGGAACCTGTTAAATTTTATGCGTGAGATGAGAAAAAGTTCGAAGCGATAATAGCATGGCTATCTTTCAAGTATATCTGAAAAATACAAAATTACATCCTCTGCCACAGACGCATTCAATAAGCAACTACAATTGAAAAATTCCGTTTTTCGTCTCAAAAAATATGCACAAGCTTATATTGCTGGATGTGCATATATGCAGTACTAAACGTTAAACTTTAATTTGCAAAAAAATTATTAAGCTAAATCTGCTACAATTTACGCTATGCAAACTCTACTGTGCATTCTTCAATATCCATTTAACATAATCTAAAATATGAAAACTATTTATACAAGTTGTTTCAAACGGTTAACATCATAATAAATAGTATATAAAGGTTGAAAATAACATTAGGCAACAAATTTCTTAATATGTACCTATATAACTAAATTTATAACAAGATTTCTGGTTTCTTTATAAGTCAGAATAAAATTTTCATTTTCTTTTAAAAAGCCTTTGGACCACGCCCGTTGCCTTTTTCAAGTTTATTTAATTATGCTTTTTTATTTATCAATTCACATTTATTAATATTATTAAATTAGCAGTAGATGAAATGGTTTACATTATATATAAAATTAAATGACATGATTTACATTCCAACATAAATCTGATAATTTTTTAACACTTCACTTAGATTATTTGGTAACTGATGACGATTTCTAGGTTCTGAATATAGATGACAATCTAAGATGTTGTGTGCTATTGTGAGCTGAACATTACACGTTTCACATACTGGAGGGTTTTCTCGATTTAACAAGTAGCTGTGAGTAAGGTTGGTGTGACTAATTCTATTCAGTAAAGTACTGGATTTTCGATTTAGGGCTGCTGCAGGGATACAATTCGTTATGTTATCTTTAATATTACGAAGTTTATTGTTCTGTAAATTCTCCCACTGTTGATAGAATTTCTTTTTCATAACAGCTTTTACAGAGTGTTTGGCATCATAACTTGTAATACTGTTGTAAGTTATGTATGTGTGCCCACTATTGTCCTATTCATAAGAATTATTTCCTTGCTGAGAATGAGTAGATTAGTTATCTTATGCTGGCTCAGTTCCTGCAGTGCAGCATCCGTACATGTTTAATCATTTTATAATTATATTCAGTTGGCAGTCAGATCTCGTCTTAATAACTTATATCTAAATTGCGACTCCATCGATGTAAAGTTTTTGATTGTACAAATAAAGTGCTTTTTAAAAACAAACTTCGATGTAAAATAAACATGAATTGTATTGTGTTGTATAATCGAATACAGCTTCGTTGGCCAATAAGTCAACTCGTTCATTTTAGGAAATGCTTTTATGTGCCGGTATCCAAATGATACATACAGATTTGGTCGAATTTAATATTTCCTGGTGGCACTCTTGGATTTCCATTACCAAAGGTTTACTGGAAAAAAGTTCCTTGACTGCTTGAATAGCACTGTGTGAATCACACATGATCAGAAATTTGGTGAATTCAGATGCCTTGATGTATTTTATTGCCTCCAGAATGCCGCATTTCCTGTTTGTTTAATACCAAGTGTAGGTACTCACAATGAACACTGTTCAGATTACAGTTATCTATCAGGAAACGGTAAAGATAATCCTAGTAAAAAATCAGTAGACAAAGAACAAGTTGAGATCAACGAAGTTTCGTTAGAAAATCAGGTGCTGTACCTAATTTACAATTTACACTTGGAAAGGCAGTATATTGTTAGGTGTTATTACACTTGGAAAGGCAGTATATTGTTAGGTGTTATCAGTTATATTCCTCATTCTAAACCAAAGAACAACGCGAGTGAAAAGCATGTATTTTATTTTATAATAGATAATAAGAGCACAAAGTCTAAAAAGTATGCATAAGTCTTCTTGCAATAAGTGAACTGTATGAATTGCAATAAAGAAATCAAAAGATGGGATTTTGGAGGGTGACTCAAAGAAAAGAAAAACGTGGCAATCAGAAGAAAATAGAAGAATAAATAAATCGGGTATTATAATATTAATACCACGCGTAGAATCACATTACCTGAGCGCCGAAACTTCCAGGAAGTATATTGAAGAAAGCAGAAGCCTAGCAGAGATCCAGAGGAATTATGTGGATAAATTCAGAGAACTTGGGAGAGGGTTTGGAAACTGCACTATATTCGGAAGAATCTTCAACACAGCATTTAATATGCCATTTTCAGCCTCAAGAGAGATCTATGTGGTCTTTGGAAGCAATTCGACAATTTCAACGAAGCTCAACAAAATTGCAAGAACCTTATAATCACCGTCTCAAGGAAAAGAAGGTATTTAGGATTGACAAAGAAAATTAAAAGCAACTAGCGAAAGAAAAAATGCATTACAGCTTGTTTAGACCTTCAATCAGTGTGACAAGCTTCTTGTGTGAAACTCAATAACTACATTTTACTACAAATTCAAATTGTCCATATAAAATCTAACCATTTATGGTCTTGGCCTTTTAATGAGACAGTGTTTTGTATGCCACGAAGACGAGGGAAATCTAGGAACAAATTAGATTTCTCCTTGGGTGTTTAAATGTCTTGAATCTGCTCAAAGTGGACGCCCCGACGCCCTGTGATTCGTGTAGTATTCTTTTCTCATTCACTGCTATTAATAAGCTTAACAGTATTCGTTATAAGTCTCAGTATATATTAAGTTAGCATGCACTATAAGTGTCTCGCGAGTGCTGAAGTAAATATGTAAGACAACTAATTCCAAGTAGCGGAGTTAAAAATAGAACGAAGCCAACGGGTGCGTGAATGAGCGAGGGAACGAGTAGTCACAGTCAGACTAGCGACTCGTTCGTGGGTGTATCGTCCCTCACTAACCAAGGTACGACGCGTGCTAATAAAGGCACCAAAAGTACACAGAATAGTAACCTGTTGAGGATCCTGAGTACGAAAGCATCAAACTACGGGGTAGCATCACCAAAGAGTTGCTGTAACTTCCATAGAGGGAAGCCGTGGTTTTAACGCCACACAGGCATAGATTTTGCCAGGCTCGGGGACACTTGAGTGCAACCGAATGCAAGGTTAGATGCTAGTTAAAATTGTAATACGAAGTAAAGATGCAATTGCAACATTTCTGGCAAGTGTTTCAATGAACAATTGCGACTTCGTGGGCTATTGTTTTCGTGCCCAAGATAATAGAGAAATATCCGCAACCAGTACGTAGTCATCGCGTCATTGGCTGTCACAGCGTGACGCTTGATTTGAACGCCTTCATAGTATAGCGCTTCCAGCAACAAGCACATATGAAGGATGGGCAACTTCGCCTAGTACATTTGTGCGTGGACTTTAAATACATTTCGCACTATCGGCGTTTGACTTTGCGTCGACAGTCGAACATTAACTCACTATTTAAGGTGATTTCATGCATGTAGCGTAGTCTTTTTAGTGTGTATTAATACATGTATTTTACGAGGGTAAAAACAGCTTTCGCTCGTAGATAATTAAAGTATTGTTGATAGCTTTACTGTCTGCTTGGACGTCGTTTATTCTTCTTATTTTAAACACAAATTTTCTTGTATTTGTGTTTTTCTTACAGATTATATATATTTTATGTAAACTGTTGGGTTTTTATTTCTGGCAGTGTTCGCAAGCATAATTTCAGCATTCCAGGTGACAACTTGCAAATCCAAAACAATATTAGCTTACCCTTAACCGCACTGACCATGTTTATCGAGTCTTATGTCTCTACGATTGTTTAAGCTAGCGAACCCAAGGGAATATGAATTAATAGTACAGTAGAATATAGCGCTGAGTAAACGTATTGTTACACCCTGCATTGCTTTAAAATATTTAGTGGTTGGCCATACCCAAAACGAGAAAAGCAGAAAAAGGGGGTTTTGAAATCGGGGTCTATCTGTACAGATGTGTGAATACCTATAATTGCAAATTCCAAGAAAACCAGCACACCATTCAAAATCACAGAATTTGGTTATGAATATTTCTTTGATTTTAAATTAGTGCAAGAGGCACTTGGTAACAACTTTATTATCAAGAGTACGTTGGTACGATATAGCTATAATTAAACTGTATAAAGAAGACGCATTTACTATCCATTACAAAGTCAGCTACCAAGATTAAACCTTTAAGGAAAATAGCATTCGTAAAGCTGCAGGGCGAGGAGCATCTACCAATATATGTAGAATTTTAAGTAAGCTGTAAGTACGCATAGTCAAGCAAAATTGATGTATTTCGAAAACTCTGCAACAAAAACCATATCAAACCAAAGTATCATTAATAAGTTATTGGGATGCGTACTAAATGAAATCAATAAAAAAGTTAGGACACCAGGAAACTGAAGAAGTCAGATTGGTATACATGAAAAACGTTTTTAAGCATTTAACAATAGATTTAAGAATTATGTGCAACTGTTATAAATCTTTATTTAAATAAAATTGTTACTAGATTGTATTTGGATGATTAGGCTTTAAATTTTAAAAATAGAAACGCATATTGTCCTAACATTAAAATTTATGAAATATGTATATACAGTGACCGCCAAAAAATCGGCATCATATAGAAACAATATTATTTTTGATTTTTCAAAAAAACTCTTTACGACAATAATTTGTGCTTATTGAGTGATTTCTACTTATTTAGAAAATGGCGTTTTTTGAAATTTTCAAAATCTAAAAACTATTTTGCGACAATCAAGTAAGTGCGCGGTTATTTTGGTTTCTGCAAAACAGGTTCTCTGATGCTTTAGTGTAGCCTCTCAAGTGGATAGAAGTTGATAAAAAAATATGAACTCAACTCTTTGCAACATTTTGGCATTATTCCTAATCAAAGAACTGCGAACTGTTCCATGTTTCATTCACCGATAATAATCAATATCATCTCAAAGGTGACTTAAAAATTAAACTTTAACTTAAATCACAATATTTTTTGTAAACATCTAGTAATTTTGGTCATTTCATACCTTGCATCTGAAACAATAAAGTGTTTAATGGTTTTTCAATCAATAACTCGGTATAACAAACATAAGTTTTATAGCTTTCATTCTTGGAAATAATCAAATTGTTTTCAAACGCATCTAATAAAAAATTAAACGCGATTAATGATTTTGCATTATGAAAATCAACATATAATTGTGTTTCTGCAGGCATTAACTGTCAACATTTACCAGATACACGTGCGGTACAATTTCATGAAAAAAATAATAATTTAAAAAAAACCTAAGCTATTTGAACTCTTAAATTCAATCGCTAACAAAAGCAATATGTTATTAATAAGATTGTACAAAACTTTTCTTGAATATCAAAAAAGGGTAGTATAGAAAAATTCCTTTATTTATTTATTTTATACTCGACTGCTGATACTTTTGTAGTGCAATAATTAATGTTTCAGCAAATTGTTAAACTTGAATTTTTTATTACAGGGGAAATAATAGAAATATCAAAAAACCAAAACATCATCCTCAAGAAACTTGATCTATCTTGTCAACAGTCTATTCGTGATTTTGCCGAAGATATCAACAAAACCGAATCAAAGCTGAATGTATTAATACACAATGCAGGAGTGTGGTTGTCTGAACACTTGATCAACGCTGACGGTTTGGAGATGACCATGGCAACAAACCACTTTGGTCCATTTCTGCTCACGCATTTACTTATAGGTAAATCAATGTTTTTTACTATTTTGAAACTTTCATCTAACTTACAAGCCAAATATATTCTTTAATAAACCCTCGCTTATTATAGATCTTCTAAAAAAGTCTGCACCAAGCCGCATTGTAGTAGTCTCGTCGGTGTCTCACCATTTTGGAAGATTAAATTTTGATAAAACGACTTACAACGCTGCATATTTTCCCCTTTGCAACTATTTTAATTCGAAATTGGCCAACATCTGCTTCACAAGGGAGTTAGCTTGTCGCCTGCAAGATTCTAATATAACAGTAAATAGTGTACACCCTGGACTAATAGCTACCGATATTTGGAACACCATCCCGGCACCATTTAGTTGGCCCTTGAAGCTGATCGGCAAAATGATTTTCCAAAACTGTAAAGAAGGTTGCCGAACAATAGTGTATTTGGCTAGCTCTGAAGAAATTGCCAACGTAACTGGGAAATACTTCGTGAATTGCAAGAAAGCGTACATGTCCAGAAAAGCTATTAACGCAAGCAACGCGAAATTGTTGTGGGAGGTTTCGGAGAAGATTATCAATCTCAACGAAAATGATCCAAAGATTTAAATATGTATATTATATTGCAGCGTGATAGGTTGCACTTTTAAATAGATAGTTCCTTAGTGACTGATAAAAAATACCGTAAAAATAGGAAATTAAAATTATGATTTTCACACCCTCTACAACAGATTAAAATGAATCTATATGCTATTCAATTTTCCATATATCTTCTAATAGATAATAGATCTAATAGATGTTAGATATAACTTTGTAACCAATTAGTTCTTACAAAGTTTACGTTTCAAAAATATTTATCATTGTCAACAAATTATAAAGCCAACAGTCTATTGCACTGGATTTGATTGAGATTGCAAGTCAGTACTGTTTTGAACTTGAACTCATGGGATCGTGCGAGACGACGTGTTTGCTATTACTGCGAGTTCTGGATATAGAAATTAAATATACATATTATTTCAGTTTTGCTGTCCAAATTACGGTAAAGAAAGTTGATGACAAAACAGCAAGTTAGTAAAATCCAGGATAAGATAAAACAGTCCGTAGATATCATCTCAAAAGCTGAAAGCTTTGTTAAAGTGTTAAAGAAAGTATAACAATTTTTTTTTGTGGAAACGTCCAATGCCATAATTAAAAAGCGAGATGAAAAAGTTACCAAGCTGGAGGCAAAACTTCTGTTGAAAATCGAATGCCATAAACACAAAATTGCCCTTACAAATCTGAAACAATACAGAAGAAAAGCCAACCTACGAATCGGGGACGTACAGTCGTGTTCAAATAAATTTGCGGCAATGTTTTCTTCATGTGTAGGTTGAGTTAAGAATTGAAGAATATCTCCATGGATTTCCTGCTATCAGAAAGAGTTACATTAAACATTGACATAGAAATGAAATCTGTACGACAATGTCTCGTAAATACAGCGCACTGGCGGAGCCACCTGCAGGTTTTGTAGCATATATTCCAAGCGCTGGTGGCGTCAAGACACTTGAAGGAACCACGTAGCACGTTTCCGAAACTTATCCAGAGCTGGTTACGAGCATAGATAAACTACCCTGAAACAACCGTAACTAAATAAAAGCTAGAAATTATAAAGCGAAGTCATATTTACCTGAATTGCCATATCATGGTCAACTTTCAACGAAAGTAGGTCACTGGGGCAAGCTGGTAATTTCATTGGCAAGGTTTCTTGGGGAAGGTGACGAGATGGAGCCTGAAGTTTGTGGCTTTTGGAGGCGGCGCAGCGGTTATGCAGCTAAAGTGCTCAACAACGTTCTAGCGGTTTCAAGGCACTGGATCAAAGACTTCCAACTGGAGTCACCTGTACGCATAGTAATTTTTAGCCTAGTTAGAAATTAGAAAGTAAAATTGCTTAATATGTAAACTTTGCGTGTTTTTTTGAATGCATTCGAGCCTTTAGTAAGCGTCTCGCGCGTTTTTAAACAGATATTTCCGCTAAAGTTTCTTGATTTTGCTTTTATTTTAATAAGAGGGAAGCTATCTTCCGATGACGGGTCAAGCAATGAGATATGTCCTGACGTAATATAAATCAATAAACTTATAAATTATTACGCGTCACTTAGGTATTAGCACTTCAAAATTACCGTTGATTAAGCATTTGTTGTGAAATGTAGATTTTGTAGAAGATATGAAGCATACACATTAAAAGCTGTAACTAAAGTGTTTACTTCTTACTTACGCGAGTGAAATTTGTTTATCAACCAAAGCTTACCTTACAATGAAGGCGTCTAAAGCCATCCTAAAGGATCCAGATCATCTTTGCTTCGACGCACTACGTTTCAGTGATACCATGAAAAAGTTTAAGGCCGGATGGTAGCAATTTTACCTTGTTTCTCTGCCATTTGCATGTTACCTAAACCGCGGAGTTGTTCAATGCTCGTTACAATACATGTAAAAGACGATTTAAAAGCGAAATTTTGCCAGAGTAAAAAGCAATTCTCTTTTGATATCATCATCCCTAGGAACTCACAATTTGAAAAGTAAATTGTTGTTTGTAGTGTGTAAACCAAACAATTTGTTTACATTTCCATGAACTCTAAAAAAATATGTTTTAACTTTTGAGTCAGATGCATGTTTAGTAGAAAAAAGTATTCCTTAAACAAAATAATAGCTGTTTGTGATATTCCAAGATTTTAAGCATCGCACTTTAAGAGATAAGCTAATTACTCATAAGTAAGGCTAGTGTAGCCCTGAGTTTATAGCAACATTTATGTCACGTAAATTATTTTTTATAATAGGTACGTTGCAAATACAGTTTACACTTCCAACTATTTTTATATAATTATTAATTACAAAATAATAAGAGGGTATATCACAGCAATATATTACTAACAATATTATTAAATATTATTTGTAACATCATTTTACTATCACATATTGAAGTGGTATTAAGCCCACGACTTGGCTCTGACTGCAGTGCAGGATAATAGACTGATTCAATTAAAGACAGAGTTGAGATATTTTAAATAACTGCAATATTATACAAAAGTAAAATAGTAAATGCATTGATAATGAAATGCGAGAACCAATAATTAGTAGAGAAAGACGCCTTCAGGGGGTTTTGAATTGGCTCGTGAATTAATAATTTAAAATTAAAGGTTTGTGCACATGCAAAGCCAAACCGCATAAAATCTATTTAACACAAATGGTTTGTTGGCTGCAATTTTAACAGAGCGTAAGTTTATTAAGTCAGAGCATAAGATGGTGAAATTTGTGGGCATAGCAGAAATATAAACCGATATGAAGCAAAATAGAAAGAATTTGCAAAAGACCAATCGCGAAATATTGGCAACAGATTGTGGCGAGAGACATGAAAGTACGGAACTCAATAATTAGTGCATTTAACAAACAAAGTGAAACAGAGCAGAGCAGTGACTTTTAAAATAACGTTTGCGTGTGCAATCGCAAAAAGACAATTTTAATTATAGAAGCTAAAAACAATAATTTAGATTTAAGAAATGTTAATTTTAATTTTATGTATCAAACGTTATTCCTTTTGTAACCTTTTTGTATCAAAACTTATTTCTGTAACTTAGCTACCTGATGCTAGATTGTTTTAAAAGAAGAGAACATTTGAAATTAATTTGTCTTGAAGTTTGTAAGACATTTGCTCCACTTTTAATTAATATGTATCATAATAAATCAGCATATTAATAAGTAAAAACTACTGCATTTTATTGCCAATGTGTCAGTGTTCATATGAGAGTGTTTGTGAAGCTTTACACCACAAATAAATTTGAAAATTTTACGATCCCATTCCGAAGCCATCGGCAGCCGTTTCAACTGGGATTTTTCAGCTTCGTTCCCGGTAAAAGAAAGCATCCCGAGTCAGAGGCTAGTAATCCAAGACGTCTACAGAGTCTGCAAGAGGGCCACCGTCAACACTAGCAGCGAGGGGACCTTCTCCAGCAGGAAATCCGTGCAGCATCACCATCTACGTTGCAGAGCGACCCGAAGTTTAAAAAGGTAGGGTGCCTGAAATTTAAGTGTTAGAGCTAGGGATGGGCGCGTGACGTGAAAACAGTCGTGTCACGTCGTGTCACGGCGTGTCACGTCGTGTACGTGACTAATATTTGAAAATCGTGACGTGAACGTGAGTGAACGTGAGTGAAAAATTTCCAAGGCGTGATTCACGTTTCACGTTAAATATTTAATAACGAATAAAAATATGCATGGTGCCCCAGGTGCTGATTACATATTATTTTTAAATCAACATTTTTATGTGTAGATGCTGTTTACGTTTTCTATTTTTTCGTTATTTACATACATGTCCAGGTCGTTTTCATTTTTTGTTAGAATCTTCGTTTTGTCGATATTCATACGAAGACCGGATTTTCTTGATACTTCGTTAAGTTGTTCCAACATAACGCCGATTTCTTGTCCACTTGTGCTTATCAAGACTACATCATCTGCATATCTTAAATGATTTAACTTCTGTCCATCTATATTTACTCCCATATCTTCCCAATTTAATGTTTTGAAAATGTTTTCTAGGGCTAATGTAAATAGTTTAGGAGATAATGTATCCCCTTGTCGAACTCCTCTGGTTATTGGAAACTTTTGTGAAATGCCATCTATCTTTACTGCTGATGTAGCTTTCTGATATATGGATTTTATTAAATTTGAGTAACGACTATCTATGCGACAATCGTCTAATCCTCGATAGATTGCATTTATTTCGATGGTGTCGAAGGCCTTCTCGTAGTCGACGAAGGCCAGTGTCAGAGGAATATTGTACTCATTACATTTTTCAATCAGCAACTTTATAGTGTGTAGATGGTCATTTGTTCCAAATCCCTTGCGGAATCCTGCCTGTTCAATAGGTTGGTATGTGTCGAGTTTGGCGGTTAGTCGATTGGTTATTATTTTTGATAAGACTTTATACAGATGAGACAGTAGGCTAATCGGCCTGTAGTTCTTAATGTTAGTTTTACTTCCTTTCTTATGTAGTAATATTATTATAGCATTATTCCAGTCATCGGGTACACTTCCAGTTTCTAGACATTTATTGAATAATGCTTTAAGTATTTCTAGTATACTTTCGCCTCCATGTTTAAGTTGTTCACTTATTATGCCGTCTTCTCCTGGTGCTTTCCGGTCTTTCATTTGACGAAGTGCCATCTTTATTTCACTAATAGTAATATCCGGAATATTTTCTGAACCAACATTCAGTATTGTCCTTTTATTGTATTTCACTGACTCCTGCGCTTGAGATGTATATAAGATACGGTAAAATTCTTCCGCTTCTTTTAGCACGCCTTCTTTTGTTGTTACTTCGCAACCGTCAGATTTTACTAATTTCGTTATTTGTCTGTTACCTAAAGATAACTTGTTCTTCATGATCTTCATATTACAATTCTCCTCTATGATTTGTTGAGCTAATTTTTGGTTATGCTCGTATTTGTCTTTACGGACGGTTTTTCTTATTTCTTTATTAAGTTCTCTATATTCTAATGTTCCTTCTTTTCCTTGGTTTCTCATTTTTCTTCTACCTTTCATTAGTTGTTTGGTTTCAATATAAAGTTTATCCTGTTTTTTAGGTTTCGTCATGGCAATTTTGTTTGTTGACTCATTTATTATTTTAATGAGATTTCTGTTAATATTGTTTACATTGTTATTTTTAATCCCAAGTTTTATCAGTTTGCTTGCCCTCCTATTTATTTCTTGTTCATATTGTGCACTCTAGAAAACGTAAACAGCTACGTCTATCTAGGACACACAATTAAGATAGGAAAAGAAAATCAAGAAGCAGAGATAGATCGAAGGATAAAAATGAGCTGGACCGCATTCGATAAACTAAGTTTTATTCTAAGAGCAAAAGATTTTCCACTGAAATTAAAAGCTAAGGTATTTGATGCTTGCATTCTTCCTGTTTTCACGTATGGAATAGAAACGATCGTATTTACACAAAAAATTGTGCGCAAATTCGCTGTTTCACAAAGATCGATGGAACGTAAGATGCTGGGAGTTTCCTTAAAGGACAAGAAAAGAAACACCTGGATACGAGAGAAGACTGGTGTAGCAGATGTGATTGAGAGAGCTGCGAAACTTAGATGGAGTTGGGCTGGGCATGCTGCCAGATCAACTGACGATAGATGGACCAACAAACTCTTAACTTGGAGACCCAGAGGCAACACTAGAAAAGTAGGACGCCCCACAAAAAGGTGGGCCGATGATACACGTGGAGCAAATCATCTTATTGTACCTAGATATAGATTAAGTAAGTCATTACAAAATTCTATAGACCTGAAGCTTTACAACAAACTTCCAATGAACGTTAAAAATTTAAATATTCAAAACTTCAGAAAACGAATAAAAACTTTTCTTATTCAACATTGTTTCTATTCAGTGGACTAGTTTGTGAAGAAGCCTTTAATTGATATTTAATCAATATGATATTAATGTCAATCTCTTATAAATGATTGAACTGTAACGTGATAACTTTATGTGATAACATTAATGTGATAATTTAGATGTATTTAGGTACCTATGTTTCTGTCTGATTTTAATGTGTTACTTCGATTTTAATGTGTTACGCTTATTTTAATATATTCCTATTTCTGACCTGCCATAAATGTTCTGTACATACACGTGGTTAAATAAATCTATCTATCTATCTATCAAGGAAGTAGCTGGGAAAAGATGGATGCGAAAGGCTCAAACAAGACAAACATGGAAGTCAAAAGGGGAGAACTATGTTCAATATCGGACAGGAAAAGTTTGAAAAAGAAGAAGAAGAAGAAGATGTGTAGATGTGTAGATGAACTTATTATTCTTATAAAAGTAATGTTTTGTTTTGTATGCTCAGCTTAACGCTGAAAATATTATTACGTTTTATTATTAAACCAAAAATGTATTGTGTAGATGGGTAGATGAACCTATTTTTAAAAAATTAATGTTTTGTTTTGTATACTCGACTTAACATTGAAAATGTTGATTACGATTTATTTTTTAACCAATTTATTGTGTAGATGAACTTATTATTCTAATAAAAGTAATGTTTTGTTTTGTATACTCGACTTAACGCTGAAAATATTATTACGTTTTATTATTAAACCAAAAATGTATTGTGTAGATGAACCTATTTTTAAAAAAGCAATGTTTTGTTTTGTATACTCGACTTAACATTGAAAATGTTGATTACGTTTTATTTTTAAACTAATTTATTGTGTACATGTGTAGATGAACTTATTATTCTAATAAAAGTAATGTTTTGTTTTGTATACTCGCCTTAACGCTGAAAATGTTGATCTTTGTACGTAAAAGTACTTTTAAACCAACGAATTAAGTGTTGCCTAGCCACATATACCTTCTGTACTCATACCAATAAGGGAAACGTCAATCCCAATGACACTGTTTGGTATTAAAAGTAATGTCTTTGAAGATAGCTGCAAGAAATGTATTTGCGAGAAATCAGTATTTAACCCTTGTCGTCAGTTATTGTAGTCAATTTTCATTTGTTCCCTTTTATATCAACTATTCAGAGTGCAACATATCACGTAAATTATGTCACGTGCAAAACATATTTTTAGTTCTGTTTAGGGTTTTTTTCATTGATTTTAAATTTGAACATTCTGTTCTATATAAATTTAAATTTAAAAATAAAAGTTGCGTGTCACGTCGTGAGCGGCGTGTCACGTCGTGAGCGGCGTGTCACGCCGTGAACGTGAGTGAACGTGAGCGTGAACGTGCGTGAACGTGAGTGTTTAAAGCAAGCGTGAAACTTGCGTGACGTGAGCGAAAACTCACTCACGCGCCCATCTCTAGTTAGAGCCGGGAAACGCAGTATAACGCGAGAACAAACCTTGGCAAGAAAGTTTAGCGCATTCCCAGGGC
Source organism: Agriotes lineatus (assembly GCA_940337035.1). NCBI lineage: Eukaryota > Metazoa > Arthropoda > Insecta > Coleoptera > Elateridae > Agriotes > Agriotes lineatus. Next base: position 74,344,770 of record OW679196.1, on the reverse strand, counting down.
TCCAGCGACGTTCTAAATGTTGAAAAATCGAGTAGCGTTACCAATAATTGCAAATCCAGCTAGAAGCCAAGCGTCATAAAAACAATTGCTAGAAGTAGCGTCGTTTTCGCTTCTAAACAATGAAGGAGCAGTCTTGACGTCATCCTAAAACAAAAACGAGTTTAGTTGCCAAGCGGGAAAAATTTAAATGACTTACCTGATGCATTTTTCACAATATTTCCATGAGATTTAAAACGTTCAGATACGCACTCTTCCAGCATCAACAAATTTGTGTCATATGTCAGTTGGACAATTATTTGACATACCTACTAAGAACCGCACATTTGAACTACCGACTTTGAATTGAGATAGTTAAATTCAGATCAAACTTGAAAATATAGTACAATTCTGATCCCACCTGAGCGAGTTCATGTTTTGCAGCCGTAATTCATTAAAAGGCGATAATTAATTAACAGGCGAATTAAATTAAATATTATCATCATTTTCAAATAACAATACAGCAAATAATTAGGGCCCTTTCATCTCAATATATGCTATGACATACAGACTCTATCAATTGAACAGACTTAGGTAGTAGCTTAACGAAAGAACGTTCATAACAAAAGGTTAAACATAAAGAGCCATTTAAGAAATCTATGACGTCATAATTAAAATATAAGATATCTCAGAACTAATAAAATACTACAAGTTACAGTAAATACTTAAATAGAAAACGTTTGTTGATAATCTGTTTTATTATTCAAACTATAACATTAATATCTATTTCTACTCTGCTCTGTATGCAAGCACAAGTGATAAAATAGGTAACCCATCTGTACTTCAGCGACACTCTTTTTATATTGGTGTTCTTCTTATTGCTTTTTTGGCAATAAATAATTGTTACATTTTCCAGTCAAAAGAAAAAACTTCTAATATGACAATTGAAAATTGAATTAAGAGTTAAGAAACAACTTTGTTTAACTGCAATCAGTCATTTACATTTTGCAAATTGCATTCTCATCTCGCTTTTCTGCTCCTGCCGTAAATTTGTAAAATAATTTTAGGAAACTTCTTAAATGGAAACCTATTCCTAATCAAATTAGCATTAGAAACGAATACTTTTGAATTCGTTAAATATTGATGTTGTTTGCACCCAACACATTGATACATTATAAACGTCATTTCGTGTTGAAATAGTATATTGTAATATTATGTAACCAGTTTTATAAATGTCATTTTAGTCACGAGTTTTTTTAGGCACGAGCGGAGCGTAGCGCAGCGAGTGTTTAATAAACGAGTGTCTAGACGAGTTTATATAATGTGTTACATACTATACTTTTTCTACGACCACAAATTTACACAATATAACATCATATTATTTCATTATAATGTTGACATTTATTATATTAGGTTAAATTATGCTTGACAAACGTCAAAGTTGACTGTTGAAAACTACTTGAGTTAGCTTTGGCTGTGGCTAATAAAGCAAATACTGTTTGAACCTAACTTCACCCCCTGACTAAAACATCGTTGCTAACTTCAGTCCGTGACTAAGAGGCTCTTTAGTCACAGGTTATGAAGGTGTGACTAAAAGGTCACTTAGCGACGTGTCTGTTAGTATGTTAAACGCCATTTTAATTACAGGAGTAGAAAAACGTTATTAAAATTTAGCTTTTAGTGAAAAAAACCTGCCTGAGCATGATCAGCCTGAGATCTTTGTATTTAAGGATTAAATATGTACTATAATGGCATCGCTTATTAAGTGATATTTACCATAATTATACTATAAGTACCGTCATAAAACTCGTGTCGAGGTTCAAATGAAAACTTGATAGCTGTTTAATTACACAAATACGAGCGTCTCCGCGCAATAAGTTTTTGATGGCGCCGCCTAGTAGGTAGGCAACCACGGATGCAGTATTTTTTATCTGTTTTCGGGATGAAGTTTACAACTAGATGCAAATATGGAAAATATGTCTTCTAAACAAAATTAAATTATCATCTAGGGAACAATATTTTTAAGCAGCTGTAGACATTAATAACTAATCAACATCATTAATAAGAAAACTGAAAAAAATATTTAATAAATTACAGTAATTTAAGTTGATGCAATACCCACAAATCTATTTCTAATAAATTAAGCAGACATTAATTTACACTGCGTATATAAGTACAAAACTGTATTTCTAGGGATAATGTGTTTATGCAAACATTAACAGTAGTTGTGTCAATTATACCTACCCTTTTCGCCCTAATGTACTAAAAATACAATAATCACAACGTTTCTCAAATTTGTTGAACAAACAAAAGAGACACCAGAACCAAACTCATCAATTACCGTAATTGTATACAATTGGAAACCATAACTATTTAACCCATGGTTTCCATCAATGCAAATTTTTGCTTTACCTAATGAAGATAAAAGTTTAGCTTGCAATTTGTTCATTATTATTAACACAAAATAATTTTTTGTAAAACATTTGTCAATTTTTTTTATTATTATTTTCGTACTCAGCCAACAGCCGTTAGGCCAATTATAGGCGTCGCTGTACATTTATGGGGACTTCCACCCACACTAACGACTGGCATGATGTTATTATGACATCCAGGACCAACTATTTCCGTGGCAGCCGTACCACGAGGCGCCGCCGAGAGAAGCAGCCGTGACGTTCTGACCAGAAAGAACGTTGCTTAACTCTACTGATCGTACGTGGACGCTTGTTCGAGCTACACCACCCGGGACCTTGGAACTGTTATTTGAAATATTATTTGAAATATTACAAAAGTCACTGACGTCGCTTCCAGAATTGCAAAACTAAAATGGAGATGAGCGGGACACATTTTGCGATGCCGTGATGACAGATCGACTAGGAAGATAATGGACTGGAAACCACGCACAGGAAAAAGAAGTGTCGGCAAACCCAAGACACGATGGTCCGATGATATTTCCAGAACAGCAGGGAAAGACTGGAAGAGAAAAGCACAAGGCAGACAAAAATGGAAACAATTGGGAGAGACCTACGTCCAGCAGTGGACTGATATAGGTTGAAGAGAGAGAGAGAGAGAGAGAGAGAGAGAGTGAGAGAAAGAGAGAGAAAGAGAGAGAGTGAGAGAAAGAGGGAGAGAGAGGAAGATTTGAAATATAACACTGAACTTTATTCCAGTTTTTTCATAGTTTCTACCCGCACTTTCACACTCACAGCATTATGTTCGTGACTTTTTGAGGAATATCCTATTGAAAAATCCCACCCCTGTGGAGGTCCTTATGACAATTTACCTAAAAATAAAAAGATTATATCTATTTCAACCTCAACTTGATATACGATTCTTACCTGCTATTTGATTTTCATATCATCTTTAGCAAATGTAAGACAACAGAGTTCACAGAGATGGCCGACATGATCTGGATAAAAGATACCTAAATGCTTTCTTTATCTACTGTTGCAATAATTCTTGATGAGCATACTCGACCAATTTTATGTGTGCCACTTTCTTTAATACTTGGGAAAATAAGATCAGTCACAAAAATAATATAAGCGATGACTACCATTTTTTAATTGCTTTTTCTACGATCGTGTCAAAATGATAATTTTTGGTACAGTTTCTAGTGTCAAAAGTGACGTTTGTAGAACTCTTAATATTAGCGCCCGAATTCGGTCTTTTTAGCACGTTGCAATTGGTGACGTGTTTTAATATTATATTAAAACACGCTTTTCCGTAAATTTGTATGTCAACATAACCTAGAATATTTAATACAATGTGACAGAAAAAGTGTCACCGAACTAAGGTTTTATATTTCTGTTACGATCGTAGCAAGAAATGAGTATGATACATGTGTATAAGTGCCATTAAAGCACTAGCGACGTTAAAAGCAGTCCGCTTTGCATCCTGCTCTTATACTCGTCGCACGTGCTTTAAAGGCGTACTTATACACTAGTATCATAATATACTATTTGTGTAGTGTCTCACATATAACGCACATTTAAAGTTTTCTCCATCTCTATTTTCCACCGATCAAACTTTGAAATAAAACATGATTAAATGAAATAAACAATTAAGCTGAGCTGAGCTGAGCTTGCCTTTCTTTTCAACAAACTCATGTTTTGTCCATGTTAAACACTGATCTTCAAACAAATGTTTATGTAAACCTGAGTAAATCATAATGTTTTCTTTGCATACTTTATCTGCACATAGTAACCTACTTTGGCGAATTTTTCTTTTAAGTTCCATCGTAGGTGACAATAACTCAATACTTTCCTTATAGGATATATGTCATATTTTGCAATTAATTATGTATAAGGTACGGCTACTTTATTATGATTTTCTTATATGTTCTTCAACAAATATTACAATTAAACATATTGCCGTAAAACACATAAGTAAACACGAAATGCAAAAAATAAACAAAATTTAGGTTATTACAATAAATGTTAAGTTACGAGTCAAACATGGTTGCCTACCTGCTAGGTGGTGCCATAAAAACTTACTGTAAAGAGGTTCTCGTACAATTACATGCCGTTTCCATAAAGATGAATATGCTTACTCCATGAAACACGACCATACCTTCGCCAGTTTCGACCGCCCGGCTAATCTAAGCCTCCTAAATTTCATTTGTGAGATATTTTGTATTATTCGTACACAGTGCCTAATAATTAGTAAAAAAGTATTCTTAACTTAGCTGTTACGCGATACAATCAACCAATTGAATTAATTTTCAAATTTGTAAAATTTTTGAATGATAACACTCCAATAAACAAATAATTATTTTTCTAACTACCTGCAGGCGTAATTTTTCTTGTTTCTTTGTTCTTGTGTGTGTCTTTCCTTTTAGCCTATTTCATCATAGCCTACTCACTCCGCTTGGTTCCAAGGAGTCTATTACAGTGAGTTATTTGAATCTGACGCCCTAATATGTGAATCCATCGAAGCTCATATTAATTAGTGGTTTAATTGTGTAAGCCCTGTTACATTTAAAATATTCAGCAAGACATATTGTGAGAATTTTCACCTAACATTATAGTTTACTTTGTATGCGTTGCTGTTTGGAAGGTTGCATACTCCAGTTTTTGAAATCTTGATAATTTTTGGGAGTAGGCCATGACTTATAAAAAGCACATTTTTGGAAAACAAGTGCCTGTTTCCTGGTTCTTCGTCTGACAGCCATCAAAGTGAAAGCAGGTCTCAAGTTTGTGCTTTGGAAATCATATATTATATACAGGGTGTCTCAAAATTGACGCCCGTGCTTCCGGGATTTGATTCAGGGGGCTAAAAGAAATCGAAAATGAAGAATGGAAAATTTTCCGATTGTCATTTGTTTTCGAGTTATTGATGGAAATGTAAATAATAACTTCTATCGCCCGGTCGCTCTAATTTGTTGTGTAGCATAATTCAATAAGGTGGTTATGGCATTGTTAAATAGTAATTTTTGTATTAAGTGCGCGAAGTGAGTGTTTTTGTGCCTGAGAATGCCACTTTTTTGACGAGGCGCCAGCCGAATCAAAAAAGTAATTCGAACACACAAACAACACTTCGCGCACGCAATACAAACAATATTTTTTCTACAACTGTCAAACAAGAATATCAATATTATTTTGCGACGTAGTGCGCGAAAATTTTTGGCGCTCTAGTGCGCGAAGTGCATTTTTTCACGTTGTCAATGGTAACGTAAATAAATATCCCATTTTTTAACACGTCCAAAAATATCCTTCGAATTTGTGTTTTTATTGATAACTCGATAACAAAAGACAAACGGAAAATTTTCCACTCTTTATTTTCGATTTCTTTTAGCCCCCTGAATCAAATCCCAGAAGCACGGGCGTCAATTTTGAGACACCCTGTATAGTGTTATGGTATTGGTACAGGGGTTTAAAAATCAGATTAATAAGATTAAGATAATACAGTATTAAAAATTACAAAGATGAATTTAGATGTGAAATGGATATCAAAAGTATTAAGATGTATTTCGAAAAGAAAGGAAATAGAATTTATAATTTAATTAAATGAAGCTAATTGGGAAACAGTAGGATTTTAACGTAATTTAATATCTGAAATGAAAATGGAAGTTAACGACAAATACTTTTTGGAAATATACTATTTAACATAGTGGGTATTAGACATATAATAAAGCTTCAATAATGTGTTGGACTGTAAAAAACAAGCTAGATTGCTAAGGAGATAGTTTATTGATTAGAATAAAAATTTTGATAACAAAAATGATGTAATACAATTTGTAGCGTAAACGCCTTTATACAAGTTTTTTTTAAAGATATTTTGGCAAATAAAAGGGTTACAATTGGAAATAAGATTGGGATGGTGAAAAAGAACAAAAAAGTAAAATGTTAAAAGAAAAAGATTATCAGACTGGATGGATGAAGATTAGAATGTGTACAGTTATAATCTACAAAGACAAATAAAAGTAAGGGAATGCTGAATTGAGTTTATTGTGGAATTACATTGCATCTACTGAATTGGGTAACAAGGAATGGTTTATAAAGGAAGTGGTTTACATCGACATCATTAGCATACTAAGCGTATTTGTGGAGCTTGTCAAGTGACATCTTGTGGATTGCATCTGGTCAAGGTTCGTGGTGAAGGGTTGTAGCAGACTTCAGATTTGGGTGAGCATCAGAGTAAACACATGTACAGCTGAGGTCGATTTGGATGCATACTGAGTGAAGGTATAAATGCTGTTTTAAAAAGGCGAGCTGTTTTCGTGTGTTCCTGTGGCGAACTGTTTTTTCTGGGTTCCTGTGTTGATTTGAATCCGGATTCTGGAAGTCTTGGCAGTTGGTTGTCAGTGGAAGCCTTCGCCGTGGCTTTGAGTGGAGCAATTCTTGTAATGTGGTGAGTCGCATTGTTGGATGCATTGGGTTTGGTAGAGGAGAGTGTTAAGTCCAATAACAGGTAACAGAATACAGGTATTTAAAATAAGAACTGAAAGAAAATAAAGAGTGAAGTGAGTTAATTTTAATTAAGGGAGTACTTACCATTTGAGATTGTGAAATGACAAATGTAATGAGAAAGCATTTGTAATTGATTTTTTAAAACTAGTTTGAAGTGTCAGTTGACAGATGTATTAAGTTGACATATAAAATAAGAACATCAAATTTCAGAATATAAGCAATCTCGATTATAAAAAATCCGACCTGATTTTCAGTCAAGTGTTCTACGTAGGCTAACAGTAAATAATTTTTATTATCCATAATAAAAATAGGGAAAATAAATCACTTAAAATTCAATTTGAGCTGGAGCTCCCCTTCAACGTGGACAGGTATCCCGAGCTATCGTTTTGGCGGATGGTTGCTTCCACCCTCTTCGGAAACTTTCAAGCAAGCTGTAGGCCATTTATTGGTTGCTGCCGCTGTCCCGGACGTTGCCTGTTGCTTTGGCTGCCGCTTTTCAAGGCTCCGTTACCTCCAGTGGGGACCAGCTGTCGTTTGGAAATATTATAAGGTCAGATCTATTTATTCGGCCGTGTCGCATGTGCGATGATTGAACTGCACTACTTAATATCATTTGTGTGTGGTACTAGCACTTGCTCATTTTCGAGTTTATTTGATTGTTACCCCCTTTCTATATTCAATAAACTATTTACTACCATGAAATAATGTCTCCCTGCGCTAATACCTGCTAAATGAATCTCTGTCACCAAAAAGGGGTAGCTTGGGAGTGTACGCTCGCGGCCTCTCAGCGGACGGTGGGGGTGAGTTACTCAGAACGAATTACCTGATGTTGCAGAATCCGGAAAGGGCGCCACGCCGTTGTCTAGCTTCAGTTTTATTACTCCCAGATGAAACGTGTAACGGCGAACCTAAATAGCTCAATAAAGAAAAACAGATTCGATGCAGCAGTAAATAAAATCCAGAATGCATTACTATACATATAATAACCTCAGTGTTACCACATTATTTGAAGCAGCCTGTACATTTGGGTTATTTACAAATATGCAATAAGGTTAAATAAAAGTATTCAGCCCGAGTTATTCGAAATACATGATAAATGATAATGAAAATTTTGGCTTTAATTAGGACCCCAATTTTTGATTAAATTAATTGAATTTACTAAACATCAACGAATAGGTTTGTACAAGACAAGTAAATACGTCCCCAAACGTCGCGTTATAGCACACGCTAAGTAAATAAGCACCTGCATACGTTGCTCCATTGTTGAGCGCGTTCCAAAACTGGTGAGTTACCCTTTATACAGATCTGTGTAAGTGGCGCTTCCAGTAGCCAAATAAGCCGGTAAATGAGCCGAACGTGTGACACTATTAACTACGTGCAAGTCACAGTAGCACCATAAAGAACATTTAAACGTTAAATATTAATTGATCGTGTCAAATTAAGCAAGAATGGATCCGTCCATAAAGTCAAATTACATTTTAACTACAGACAATAAAATTGAAATGGCTAAATACTGTTGAACAGGTCAACTCAAGCAAAATGTAATTTAGATTAACATCGGTAACATTGATTACTTAAAGCTCCATGAGCCTGGCCGTAACAAAAAAATATTTAAATGTTAGTAACATTGAATAAACCAATACTAAATAAATACATTAAATGGAATTACACTCGCAGGCAAATTTCCTGTCTAAAGTCCCCGAACAATGCAGTTCCTACGAGGTGCACGATCCCAAAACAATTCGGCGGCACTCCGAAACTCGAGTGCAAAAAGGGCAGCGCCGGACGAGTACAAATAATTACAGCACCTTATTTTGTCGAAGCCATGATGCGGCAGCACATCTTCAGACGCAGCAGGAAGCCTTCCCCAAAACATTCCAACTTGGCCGGTGAATTCCCAACAGGGCCCAGAATACAGCACGGTGGGAACCAGGAGGTTGGCCTGATACGGTATCACATGAAGCCAGCGATCCCCAGCGTTTGCACGGGCGATTCGCCCATGGAAAATTTGGAGGAATTCGAGCTCGACATTCAACGTAAAAAATTGTACTTGGAAAAATCTCCTATGAAAAAGTTCTTAATTTGAACCACACTTAAGGAAACAAAAGGCTATTTACCAAACAACAAAGGGAATTTACTTGCATCAGCAATAAGTTGCGAATTGGCAAAACGTCTGGAGATTTTCGGCACAAAAGTGAAGTACTTAGGACGCCATCCAAAATGGACGCTCACGGCAAAAAGGCCCAACACCGAAATCGGTTCAACTGTTCTCCAAAAATCGATAAACGAATGTCGCCTTACCTTATAATCCAATAGCGATCACCCTGAAATTCCGTGACATAAAATCCGTCCAATAAATGGGTCAATATAACGATTTCAATGCGCGACAAATACGCCACCTAATGGTCAAGATGTCAACTTGAAGAATTGTGCACTGCAGTGGCCGGTAAAGAATTAAGCTCAAGATGCACTTTGGATTGCCCAACTCCAGGCGCTAAAAGTTGCCAAAATTGAAATGTAACAACTCCCCTTCTACTTCGATAAGGTGGGAAATTCCCATAATTTTACACCTTACAACTTAAATGTAAGAAAAAGGAAAATGGATACTCATATTAATATGTACAGAACCATACTAGGGAATAGAGTACACCAGAAGGATAACTATCACCAAACTAACGAGGCGAAGTGAGTCAGTGGATTATGGAACACTGTGATGTCCTATCCGCACAACGGCGTAATGGAATTCTCTACGACAAGGAGAAATCCCATAATCCAATTAGTTGAGAGTCTACATCCCGTACGAATTACGGCATCCACAAAGCAGATACAATGACAACCCAACTACAACACGCGGTGCCATAAAACTTACAATGTCATGACTCGATCCAACGAGAATAAAGGTGTAACTGAAACACCCCAAATATGATCAACTTAGAAAACTACATCGGACAAGACTGGCAATGACTCCTCAACTCGAAATGCTGGTGTTCTTCGTAGACGGCCATAAATCCACACAAGTGAACAGACCAATTCGCTGCTGATTGCGAACGATATACAGCCCAACACGACTACACTGATCATGAAGGCCCACAAAGGAGGTAGAATCCTGAAACAGAAGCGACTCACACAGTCACATAAAACCCCCTAAGCGTTGTTAAACCAAACACACACAGACGCGCTGACGAAGCCAAGCAGCCGAATAATAGAATGTATTTACACACGGTACCTACACACAAACCAAAAAAAAAAAAAGAAAAAGCCTTCTCGATCGCTCCAACGACAGCACTGCTGAAATCCAGCTGGTCTACCGATAGGGTAGGGATCAACTACCTCGTCGCTACGATGACAAAAGTGCCGGTGAAGAAAGTTGTCAACTCTCTCTACTATCCTAATACAAAAATACCCATCCTAACAGCAAAACCAACTCAACACCAGTCGCAAAAACGGCCAAGACGACGCCTAACCTAGACTGCAAGCTACCCGCCCCAGTAAAATCCACCCGCCCCACCTTAGAATTACTATCTACACACAGTATATTCACAAAAGAACAAATGAAAAAGCCTGCTCATCATTCCAACAACAGCACCGCTGGAATCCAGCCAGTCCACCGATAGGATAAGTATCAACCACCTCGTCGCTAAGATGATAAAAACGCCGATGAGGACAGTTGTCGACTATACCAACCGAAGCCACAATTACCCATCCAACCAAGAAAACTACCTCGACGCCAACGACACTGGTCGCAAAAATGGCCAAGAAGACAACTAACCTAACTTATAAACTACCCGTCTCAGTAAAATCCACCCGCCCCACCTTAGAATTACTATATACAATACTTGACACAAAAGAAGTAATGAAGAGAAAGATAAGAATCAAATCCGAGAGGAAACTAAAGAGACGACACAAAACCACTGCAAACCAAGATAAAGCAAGAGAAAAGGAGAGAGAACTGCCGAAAGGTAGATTGCTTTAGGGCTTACTACAGCTCTAAACTAGGTCTACCCAGGGATTGAGGTGTCACCCCGAAACAACTATTTCTAACGCACAAAAAAAGACAGCGGAGGAGAGGACTTCCTGTATAACTGCACAACCATCGTTACGAGTCAAAGTCCAAATGTGAAGGTTTCAAATCCTGCACATGCCAAACACCTTTTCGATTGCCAAAATCGTCTTCCAGTTCGTAAGAACAATAACCAACCTTACGACGAACCTTAAAAGGACCTATAAATCTAGGAGCGAGCTTAGCATTAATATAATCCGCAGCACTCGACAATACCTTATTTCTACGCCAAACCAATTGGCCAATATGATAGTCTACGGGACGACGCCGTAGATCGTAAGTGCTGTTACCACGCTCGTGGGCTTGCTGGAGCCGAGTTCGAACTCGCTCGAACATCCGACGAAAACCTTGCTGACGTTGATCAGTATCAACAGGCTGTTCAGCTGGGTCAGTTATATCCCTAGGCTGACGGTGTTCGTCGCCGGTACTTATATAATTTCTACCAAAATTGAAAAAATACGGGCTATATCCCGTAGTCTCATGCTTAGCTGTTCGAATAACACAGCCAACTGCAGAAAGATGCAAGTCCCATTTACGTTGGTTTTCCTTTACGTACGATGCCAACATGGTCTTGACAACACGATTGACCCTCTCAACAGGATCGGCACGAGGATAATACTGCGGAGTATAACAAACATTCACATGATATTTGGCACACATAGCCCGAAATTCTCTACTTTTCATCTGCACACCATTGTCACAAATTATGGATTGAGGAACCCCAAAAACGAGAAAGATATCCTCCTCAACATGTCGAGTAAGCGACTTAGCCGTAGCGGATCTAACTGGAAATAAAGAGACATATTTGCTGAAGTAATCTGAAACAACACACGACAACTCTTAACATAGCGAAAAACATCACTCTTCATTCCAGGCCAAATATAACGATTGTGCAACTTCCAATACACTTTATAGCCACCTAAATATCTAGCACGAACGTCATCATGATTTTGGCGAAGAAGTTCGGATCGTTTATCCTTTGGCACAACAGCCTTCCAATAATCTTGTTCCGTCGCGAGTTCTGGCACTGGGCAACGGCCATACTTAAACAAAAGGTTGTCTTCAATTCGCCAACGAGGATATTTTTGAGGGTTCTCAGCAACATTGCGAAGCATACCTAAATACCAAGGATCGGTGGTGTCATGAAACTCATGAGGAGCATCAACGAGATCAACTACCGGAACAGAACGAGACAAAAAATCGAGAACGACATGCTCTTTCCCTTTCCTATGAACAATATCAAAATCAAAGGGTTGCAATCTTAAAGCCCATCTACCAAGTCTACCACAAGGGTCTTTTAATCGATTCAACCACAGGAGTGAAAAGTGATCCGTAACAATAGTAAAGCGTACACCTTCCAAATACTGACGCAACCTTTCCACGGCCCAAATGACTGCTAAGCATTCCCGCTCGGTGGTGGTATATTTACGCTCAGGACGAGTGAGTGACTAGACAAAAAGCAAATAACTTTTCTTCTCCATTAAGATTCTGAGTCAGGACAGCTCCGAGTCCATACGCCGAAGCATCAGTTTAAACTACAAAGGGTCGGGAAAAATCAGGACAACTTCGAATACGTGCCGAAATCAAATGCTCTTTGATCGAACGAAAAGCAACATCGCATTTCGCAGTCCACACGAATGAAACACGTTTCTTCGTTAGGTGAGTGAGTGGTTCTACAACCGCCGAAAAGTTGGGTACAAAGCGTCTGTACCACGATGCCATACCTAAAAAGAACCTAACTTCAGTCACTGAAGTAGGCACAGGAATATTCATGATCGCATCCACTTTACTCGGATCCACGCGCAATCCATCTCGATCCACCACATACCCTAAATAGCGTAACTCCGAACGACAAAATTGACATTTAGCCTTACTAACGGTTAGTCCCGCAGCACGAAGGCAATCAAAAACTTCCCCTAAAATACGAAGATGAGTTTCGAAGTCGGAACTGACAATAACTATATCGTCCACATAGACCAAAATATGCGGTTCTAAATCTGCACCAAGGGCTCGATCAATCATCCTCTGCCAAGTCGCAGCAGCATTAGGTAATCCATAAGACATCCGTTTGAACTGAAACAAACTTCTCCCTGGGACTGTAAAAGCTGTAAATTCCCTAGAACGCTCACTCATAGGAACTTGCCAATATGCCGACTTAATATCTAGCGAACTAAGAAACTTCGCATCTCGAAGGCGATTCATAATCGTTTTTATGAAGGGAAGGGGATACGAGTCCTTACGAGTCACGGCATTCAATTTACGATAGTTCACGCAAAAACGACGAGTTCCATCCTTTTTGGGCACCAACAAGATGGGTGAACTCCAAGCGCTCTTAGAAGGCTCTACGATATCATCCTCTAACATGTTACGCAGCTTTTCATCGATGATACGTTGTTTATAAGGCGATACCGGGTAATAACGTTGCTTGATGGGAGGCGAATCAGCTACAATATCATGTTCAGTCACGGTGGTACTTCCCAAACCTTTACTTAATGGAACGAATTTCTCATCCAATAACGCTTTTAACTTACTATGTTGTGCCGAGGTCAAACAAAATTCGTCTTGGATAGCAGACACAACAGGTAATTCAGAATTCGAAGAAAAATGCCAAACATTACGCTTAAGATCAGGAACAATTCCCATGGCAACCCAAAAATAGGTACCTAATATAAGTTCTGCAGAAATAACAGGAACAATCAACACCGTGATAACGCTCAACTTTCCCATTAAACAAAAAGGGGTTGAAATACTCCTTATACATTCACACGATTTCCCATTAGCGACATGACATTCTTGGACGAAATTCCTGTCTAGTTTAAGGAGTTATGAGATGTTGTATCGGACTTTTTCCACTGTCTCGGGTGTTTACCACACGACGTTTCGGGAGTTTTTTGGTCTACTCCCGTCCTCAGGTGAATAAACTCCTGGTTAGTCCTGAGAAGGACTGATTTTTGTACGTCTTTTTCAAGTACACTCGTGCCTACCCCGGGGTTTGAACCCGGGACCACTGATCGCTTGTGATTACGAGTCTGACACTCTTACCACTAGGCCACCAGCGCGGCCATATATTTTAGTTATAAACTTATATATATATATTACCGCTATATGCGCAGTAGCCTATGCGCAGTAGACTATTTTTGCAATTCTCTGCGCAGTAGTAGCATCCAAATGGGCTTTATTTCTGCGCTAGCCTGGCTAATTGGTTCTTCTGCCAGCGCTATGTATGTAGCTTCTTTCAGCTTCCTACGGAACCTGTTTTCCTCTTTAGCTACAATTGATGCGTTATCCCATTGTATGTGGTGGTCTTCGTTCCAGACATGTTCTGTGATCTTGGATTTGATGGTTTCGCTCTTTCTAATACCTTTGCGGTGTTCCGATAATCTCACTCGTAGGGGTCGTTGTGTTTCCCCTATGTATTGTCTTCCACACTTGCACGGTACGCTGTAGGTACAGTTCTTTGAACTCTGATCTTCGTTCTGAGGCTTGGTATGCGTCATCATGCCTCTCAGAGTTGTTGTGGACTTGAAGGCAGTTCTTATGTTGAATCTGTTTCCGATTCTTCTCAGTTTGTCGGAAACTCTTCGGATGTATGGTATTACGGCCGTGATGGTCGGTTCCGTTTTCTCATCCTCTGCCTGTGTTTTATTTTTTTCCAGCTCTTCTAGTGTTAGGTTAAGAGTTCTTTTTGGGTAGCCATTCGCTTGCAGCATATCTATAATTATCTCAATTTCCCGTTAAAGGTCTTCTTCTTCCGAGCATATGGTCTTGGCTCGGCTATATAGGCATCTCGTAACGCCACGTTTGACGCTGTTGTGGTGGTTAGAATCGTAGTTTAGTTATCTCCCCGTATGGGTTGGTTTTCGATATACCTTTGTTTTTACAGTGTCACCATTCTTCTGGACTAGTACGTCTAGGAATGGGAGTTTGTCCTCCGATTCTATTTCCATCGTGAACTTAATTGATCGGGCTTGATTGTTGAGATGTTCCAGGAAGCCGTCCAGCGTCTCTCTTCTATGGGGCCATATTACGAATGTATCATCTACGTATCGCAGCCACAGACTAGGCTTGTTCTCTAAGGAGTTAAGTTGGATTCGAGTGCCAGCTCTCAATCAGTGCGGACGTCTGCCACGAAAGCGTTATCTCGACAATCCAAACGTGCACCTATCCGCTCCGCGTTTACGCGGCATCGGTTTTTCTCATTGTTATTAGTATAATAACCAAAATTAATCGCAAAAATAACGACCAAATATTAGACCAGTTTTCCCCTTAGGGGGAAAATATTAAAACAACCCCAAAACTATCAACAATATGGCAACATTAGGCAACAAAAAAGAAAGCGATTAACTTTCTCCACCCATTAATGAAGTTATCAAGCGCTACACATGTAATAGCGACCATCTAATAAGAAAGATTCCCTATTATCCCATATCATCCCAAACCGAGCACGCCGGTGATAACCTATCAACGACCGACAACAGCAGTCAACCCAACCCATCAACTGAGGTAAAATACAAAATACCTCCAATATTTCTTCATAATTTAAATAATCACAAAGAAATTGTAGCTGATATCAAAAAAGTAACCGAAAATAGACAATTTACAACCATATATAACGATAAATATTTAAAAATAAACTTATCTACTCATGATGACTACCATAAACTAACAAAATTTTATGTGGAAAATAATGTTGAATTTTACACGTTCCAAGACCCAAACAAAAAACCGCTATAAGTAGTAATTAAAAATGTCCCTATCTCAATTACTGACGACGACATAAAGACAGAACTCTTAGAAAAACAACTACCAATAAAATCTGTTACCCGACTCCTAATCAAAGATAAACATCCAATCCCCGTCTGTGCAGTTATTCTAACGGCAAGCGAAACAGCTAACGAGATTTATAAGTTGAAAACACTCTGTCACTCTATTGTAACAGTAGAAGCAAGGAAAAATCCATCTACTATTCCGCAATGCCACAAATTCCAACGATTTAGACATACGAAGAACTATTGTTCCGTAAAACCACGATGCGTTAAATGCAAAGGAGATCACGCACCAAATGCTTGTAGTAAGCAACCCGATGAACCTCCTTACTGCGTCAACTGTGGCGGAACTCACCCTGCCAGCTACAGAGGGTGCCCACACCACAAACAACTTCTACAAGCCCGAATACCAATCAGAAACGCATAGAGAACACCACATACACTATTTCGTCAAGACAATCGCCATCAAAATACAACCTTTACAAATCCACTCAATAACACAAATACTGAAGCTATACCTCAACACACTAACACTACTCCAAATAGCTCTTCCTCCGCTGTAGTTGACATCATCCTTCAGATAGTCCAACAACTAGTTATCCCTCATTTACCTAAAATCAAATCTTTCCTGATACAACACATCCTTCCTAGTATTATCAATGGCTAATCCACAAAAATCCCTTCACAATATAACAATCCTAAACTGGAACTCCAATGGGATAAAATCCCAAAGATCCCTTTTTGTTTCTTTCCTCTCCAGATACAACGTGGACATCGCCTGTATAACTGAAACACATCTTTCCGAAGATGAAACATTTCGAATCAATGGCTACAACATTTTCCGAAAGGACCGACCATCCAAAACAGCATGGGGTGGAGTAGCTGTCCTTACCAAAAAGCAACTGTCAAGTGGTACACCTATTGAAATACAAACAAGAAGTCTAGAAACAATCTCAATAACGATAACTCCTCATAACTGTCGTCCAATTAGAATAGTAACTGGCTATAGACAACCAAAACTAGCTCTCAGAGAAGAAGACATTATCAATATATTTAATACAAACTTATCTACTTTGCTCATTGGCGACCTAAATAGCAAAAACAGTCTATGGGGATGTCGCAAAAGCAACCCCAATGGCAATAAATTAAATGAATATGCAATGAGACACCAGTTACAAATTGAGGCTCCTACCAAATATACCTACTATCCTTACAGAACAGACCACAAACCAGATATCCTAGATATACTAGTAACTAAAAATGTTAGAAATCCAATCCAACAAAAGGTCATACCGGAACTCGACTCAGACCACCTACCTGTGCTTATATCCTTTACCACCACTTCCCTAAACATACCTTCATTGCCCAGACTAATCAATGGACGTGTTAACTGGCAGAAGTTTCAAGGAGAACTTGATAATCTGATAATTATACCATCAAACATTAAAACCCATCAAGATATTGACGACAATATCGAGAAATTTACAAACTACACTACAGACGCAGTCCATGTATCAACTACACCTTACATTAACCCAAGAAAGCCCAACCCCGATGTTCCTCCGCAACACATCCTAGAGCTAATTAAACATAAAAGCAGATTACGACGTGAGTGGCAAAGAACCAGAGACCCTCGAACCAAAAACCAAGTCAACAACATCGCTCACCAAATTAGGCGGAAAATCGACAATCATAGAATCGCAAGATATAAGAAATATATCGGAAGCCTAAAATCGAATTATCAAGAACTATGGAAAGCCACCAAGCGCATAACACGGCAGCAGGAAATAATATCAACACTCACTTCAATTGGTATTTCTCATAGTAACGATGAAGATAAATTGTTCGCAACCCACCTAAAGCAGAGATTTACTCCAGTAATCTCCAATTCGAACCGAAATTTTTCACATACGGTCACAATCTACAACGAAACCCATTTGCGAATCATAGACGACTTCAATGAGCCCGCTACACCAAGTGAAATAAAAACTTATATCCAAACACCAGCTTCCAAAAAGTCCCCTGGATATGACTTAATTAACAATGTGATCCTGAAAAATCTTACCGTAAAGGCAATAGTCTTCTTGACTACAATCTTTAACTCCTGCCTGTGACTAGGTTATTTTCCCAAACCATGGCAACATGCTTACATCATCTTGTTTCATAAACCAGGAAAAACTAAACATGACTGCAGTAGTTATCTCCCCATTAGTCTATTATCTGTACTATCCAAACTTTTAGAAAAAGTAATAAATCAATGATTAAATTTCTTACTGGAAAACAATAAAATAATACCAGAATTCCAATTTGGATTCAGAAAAAAGCTTTCCACAGTACAGCAACTACTGCGAGTGACAGAGATTATCGAAAAGGGTTATGAAAATAAACAGTATACAGTCGCAGTTTTTCTAGACATTACCCATGCCTTCGATAAGGTATGGAGTGAAGGTCTCGTGTATAAGCTATTACACTTAAACCTTCCCCATTACATCAAATCAATAATCATCTCGTTTCTAGAAGACAGAACTTTTGCCGTACGCATCAATGCAACAATATCATCTTCAAAACACATTCGCGCTGGCGTTCCCCAAGGAAGCGTGCTCGGTCCTACTTTATTTAATATTTATATCCACGATATTCCAATACCCGAATCCTGTAAACTAGCCCTTTTTGCCGACGACACTATAATTATAACTCAACATGCTAATCTAGAAGTAGCCATTAATCAACTGCAAATAGCTACCAATGTACTCAGTAAATGATTCACAAAATGGTGCATATCTCTAAATCCCACGAAATGTGCTGCAAAAATCTTCACCCTGAAACGCATCAAGAATCACACTAGTATACAACTAGATGGATTGAACATCCCATGGAATAAACATAACGAAGCCATTAAGTACCTAGGCGTTTATCTAGACACACGTCTGACATGGAGTTTTCACATCAACAATAAATTGAATATCGCCTACTCTCGACTAAGACAGTTGTATCCCATTCTAAATCGGAAAACTCCATTACAACAGCAATGTGGTGTACTTCTATACAAAGCACTCTTGAAACCAATTCTCACACATGCTTGCCTAGTATGGTGCACGACCTCAAAAACCAACACCAACAAAATCCAGACGTATCAAAATAAAGTACTTCGAATTGTGATTAACGCACCCTGGTATATGAGGAATCAACAAATCCACCGCCAATACCAACATTTGAAGCGCCTGTCTGTACGGCAAACGGGAGAGAAAAATCGGGACACGACAAAATAGGTGCCGAAACTAGGCAATTTTTAATAGTGGCGAAGGCGGCTTCGCATGACTCGGTCCACTCAAACTTCTGGAACTTTTTCAATAGCGACGTTAGCGGGGCGATAATGGCTGAGAAATTCGGTATAAACCGCCGGTACCACGACGCCATGCCAATCACACGACGTATCTCCGAAACGTTCTTAGGTTGCGGTAAGTTGAGAATTGCTGAGACTTTATCGGGATCGACTAAGAGTCCTTGGGCGTTAACTACGTAGCCTAGGTACCGCAATTCCGGTTGGCAAAAATGGCATTTTTCACGTCCCAACGTTAAACCAGCGTCACTTAGCCGCTGTAGCACTTTATCAAGTATCTCGACGTGTTTTTCAAAAGACGGGGTGCAAATAATCACGTCATCCAAGTAAACAAAGACGTAAGGTTCCAACTCGGGACCCAACACATGGTCGACGAAACGTTGCCAAGTCGCTGGCGCGTTATGGATCCCAAAGGGCATCCGAGTAAACTGGAATAACCCGCGACCGGGTACTGTAAAGGCTGTTAGTTTCTTGGATTGGTCGTCCATTTCAATCTGCCAGTACGCGGATTTGATGTCAAGCGACGTTATGAACCGAGCATCGCGTAAACGGTCCAAAATTGTCAAAAAAGTCAACGAAAAAACGATAGGTTCCATCTTTTTTCTTAACCAACAAAATAGGGCTCGACCAGGCTAAACGGGACCGTTCCACGACGCCTAACTTGAGCATACTATCCAACTCAGCATCGATATGCGCCTGCATTGCGGGAGAGACCGGGTAATATCGTTGTTTAATCGGCGCTGCATTAGTAGTGATTTTATGTCTAACGTACTTGGCGCAGCCGAGTTCGGGTTTAGCAGTAGTAAAATGTCGGTTAACAAGGCTGTCTAATTGGGCTCGTTGGGCTGAGTTCAGGTCGAAATTCGACTGTAGATTGCCGGTAGGAGTATCGATGGTTGCTAAGTTAGGTTTTGAGAATTCCCACTCGCCTCGGAACACATCAGGGACTATTCCCACGGACTTCCAAAAGTCTATGCCTAAGATCAGGTTGTGCGGAACCTCCAAAACTATTAACACGTCGATAATAATAATAATAATAATTTTCTCTTTTTATTAAGCCCATATACATACATATACCAGTAAAAAAAAATGTATATAGCATTTATGCAATTATCTACGATAAATCTACTAATTAATTATACTTTATTCCTAACAATATTCTTAAGAAAATATTAGTTTCCTAAAGAAACAAAAAATGTACATTCTAAAATGCTTAACGTGGAGAGTGAAGAAAAGAGGTACGTATTTCTATGTGTATTAATACAAATAGTTGGTTTTTCTTTTTGTGCCACAAGCTGTAAAACAACTGTGTGTGGCTTAGCAAAATATTTATGAAATTGATATTCTCGAAAAAAAATAATAATAGAAAATAATATATTTTAAGTTTATTTTTACTGAATGTATATGTCGCACCCACCCCATGAAGCGGATCCAGCTCATGAAGTGCACATTCAGCTCAAGGGTGTGTGTATTAGATTAGATGCATATTATTTCTAAGTATTTTACCTGATAAAAATGGCGATCCCTACAAACCGAACCCACCCCATCCAGTGGGGACGACACACACACTCAAACTCTCACAATCTTCTGTGCTACAGTAGAGAGTAGAAAAAAATATGATATAGCAATCTTATGATTATTATTAACCCACTTGAATCGTGCTCTTTACAAATAGTTTAGATATTTTGAGAAAATTTCTGTCATGTAGCGCAATATTACGATTCAGTATAAATGTTTGAAATAAGTTATACGTATGGGGTATGTAGTACGTGCAAGACCTCTGACCAGTGCTTTTTTTTTATCGATGTGGGACAGCATCATTTCTATTTCTAGTATAATACTGGTGTTGATGTGTGGGAATAGAACTAGGAAATTTTTTAATATGTTTTAAGATTTCTAGATAATGTAATTGCGTTAGAGAAAGGACATTTGATTCACGATATAATTTTTCAGTGGGATATAATCGAGGTTTATGTAAAATCGTTTTCAAAATCATATTCTGCACTATTTGAATTCTCCTTCTATAGTAACAAGCTGTCCCACCCCAACCTATAATTCCATACGAAATTATTGACTGCACCAACCCATAATAAAACGAAAGCAGTTGCTTGGTAGTTAAAATTTGTTTCAATTTTTTGAATATATACAAAGTTTTTTTCAATTTTTTGCACACATTAACAGTGTGTTTATCCCACCTCATGAACTGGTACCCCCAAATACTTCACTGATGACGTTTTATTTATTTTTACACTGCAAGTACAATCATCCCCGATGCATCCTCTTTCATGTATTAGTAGGTCTGTAAAATTTGGTTGTTTGTTTTCGTGTATAGAGAAGGTTGTAAATGCACTTTTTGTAGCGTTAAGAGACAAAATATTAGAATTCAGCCAATTTTTGACAGTACGCAAGTCCCGCTGTGCCGCTTCCCTGACCTCATTCCAATTATTTCCTTCAATGATTAGCAGTGTATCATCCGCATAAGATATTATTGAACCACACAATTTTGTATTCTCCAAAAGGTCATTGATATACACCAAAAATAGAATCGGGCCAAGTATGGTACCTTGGGGTACACCACAAGATATAAGTTCAGGTTGACTTTTGCTATTCTCTAATTTAACTATCTGCTTTCTATTTGCCAGATAACTTTTAAACAACTCTAGTGGGGTTCCCCTAATACCACACCTCTCCAACTTCCTAAGTAGTATACAGTGATTCACAGTGTCAAAGGCTTTGTCAAGGTCAAGGAATACGGCAAGGCAAGACTTTGATTCATCAAGTGCAGAATATATTGTAGTACTTAATAGCGATATTGCATCAGCGGTACTTCTTCTTTGGGTAAATCCAAACTGTTTTCTTGATAGAATTTTAAATTGGTTCAAAAAAGCTACTAATCTGACTTTAATTAAATTTTCAAGAATTTTTGCAAGATTCGATACCAGCGATATTGGGCGATAATTGCCGACCAGGTCAGGTGCACCACCTTTATGTACAGGTATTATAAGTGCAAGTTTAAAAGAATTTGGAAAATAACCTTGAGAAAAACAGTTATTGAAAATTTCACTTAACGGGACGTTTATACAATTAGAAATTATTTTTAGTGACTCAGCGGTTATATCGTCAATACCAGGCGCTTTTTTTACTTTTAGTTTTTTTATTACATTTGCAACCTCGACGGGATCTGTAGGACTTAAGAAAAAAGAATTTACATTCTCACGTACCCCATTAATCATAAGGTTAGTTTCATTTTGGTCAATGGGAATGATTTCTGCTAATTCCTTACTGACATTAACGAAGTATTTACTAAATTCTTGACATAGTCGATTCTCGTCACCAACATTTACATTATTGATTGTTAACTTATCGATTTTTTGTTTATGACTGTCTATATTTAACGATTCTTTTGCTAACGACCACAAATTTTTCAGGTTATTCTTGTCAGTACCTATTTTTGTCTGGTAATACTGCGATTTTGCTTTCTGAATTAATTTATTAATTGAATTTTTGTATTGGAAATAAGCATTTTTTATAATATCATTACCAGGGTTTAGCAACATCTGACGATATAACCTGTCTCTAGTATTTATAGAATTTACTATACCGCTGCTAATCCAAGGCTTTCTTTTTTGACATTTGGAATTTCTAATTTTAGTAAAACTGCAAAGTTGAATTTCCTCTTGTATTATCTTAACCAGTGTTCCTTATCACTGAGGGAGCTTTCTTCCCTAATGGAAGAAATCGATCCGATAGGGTCGATCTCTTCAATGGGACTGCTAGAGGTCAGAGACCCATGATCACTTTCCACACCACTGTCGTGATAATATGTTGCCAATCATACGCTTTAAGCCTACTGATTAATTTTGTATGATTAACTATTTTAATTAATTTTGTTTCGAACAATTTTTCTTTTTCTTGAGTTACATTTTCATTAAATTTTAATTGTATAAAAGTTGGGTCATGATCAGTTATTTTAGATTTTAACACCAATGGCAAAAAAGTTACGTTTTTTATATTGTTCTTCACAAAGATGTGATCAATACAAGTTTTCTCTTCCCTGGTTGGTCGATTAATACAGGAGGTAAAACCAAAACGGCTTAGTAGATCAAGATAATTTTGGGAATTGTCATTTCTGTCGTCTAAAATATCTATATTCATATCGCCTACTAGAATTTCATTAGCAGTGGTACAGTAACCCCTAATGTATTGATTTAGGTCAACTAGAAAATCTGATGTCACGTATGGGGGCGGTTTATACAGTGAAGTTATACCTATTTTTTTATTATGGGCTGTTATTTTCAATCTTATAATTTTGTAGTTATTGTTGATATCAATTATTTGACAAGACTGTGGCAAAGTGCTTTTTACAAATACTACCACCCCATCATTTTTGTTAAATGTGCTACCATTATAATACAATACATATTTATCTAAATGAAAGCAGTTAATATTTTCTAAAGTCCATGTCTCCGATAAAATAATTACATCAAAATTTGAATTGCACTCAGTTATTAATACAAGTTCATCAAAATTTTTTGCGATACTCCTAATATTGGTATGAAAAATTGTTAGTGATTGTTTATTATTCGTAAAGTTCACGATTTTTTGTTTAAATTCGGTCAAATTGGAGGCGACTTCTGTATTAAAATTATCAGTTAACACTTCCATATTGAAACAAGCAAAAGGACAGAAAAATAAAATAAAATTTTACTTATTTATTTAGGATTACCGGAGGGCATTTTTTGAAGTACATCTTCTTCCGTAAAAATTCTTATTACTGGATCTTCAGGACCTTTTCTCACGAAGAGTTTTCCATTTTTAACCCATGTAAAGCGGAAGCCTGCGTCTCGTGCCTGTAGTTTGGTTTTTCGAAGAAGTTGCTTATTTTCCATCGTAAGGTGTTCATTAATGTAAATCTTCTGTCCAATTTTCACTCCGGGAACGTTGCGGTTGGTGACTACTAATGCCCTTTTTTCCACTAACATATCACGTTTGGTACGAGATAAGAATTGCACTACGATAGGAGGATGACCGTTTTTGCGATAGGTTGGTACACGGTGCGCAATGTCTATATCTTCTTCCAGAATATTTAGATTTAGTTCACTGGCAATGGCTGTTACGATGCTTTTACAATTTTCTAGGGGCATTTCCTTTATTCCGAATAATTCAATATTTCTATTTCGTGAATATTGTTCACTTACTGCAAGCTGCAAGTTTAGGGTTTTTAGTTGTTTATCTTTTTCAACCATTTGTTCTTTCAGGTGTTGAATTTCTTTTTTGTTAATTTTTACGTCCTCAATATTGTTGTTTAATAAGGAAAGAACCTTATCATATTTTTCAGACATAAACTCGACGCTGCCTTTCAATTCTTGCATTTCTTTATTTACAAATTCTATCTTATTATTGATAGTCTTTAGCATATTCATAACATCTGTTAAAGTTAAATCGTGTGGCGGCAATGTCTTCGACGTAGCTTCACCAGCATTTTCGGGTTTGTTTTGATAAGTTGATTAGAAGTAGTAGTCGAATTTAATCTTCCCCGAGTAACCACTCCAACGCAGTTAGGACATTGCCAGATTTTCTTAGCTTTCAATAGCTTATTATAATGACTTTCAGCCACCGAACATTCGAAGTGAAAAGATTTATCACACACGACGCATATTGCACTATCGAGGGAGTCTATCAAGAGTTCACAGCGAGCACACGTTTTCGCGATTTGTGGTGGCGACATGGCCGATATGCATAAAACGTTCTATAATACACTTCACTTTTGTTGGATAAACAGTATTTTGTACAATTATTAAACTTTTTTACGTAAATTTTTAACAGCTTAAGCAGTGGGACAAACACGTCTACTCTGCTCAAGTAACCAATCGAGAATGATAGTTACGACCCTGTCATTCAAACGAATAGGCAAGTGAACAGTACCTAAACTTGTCACGGTTTGGCCATTTGCCAATGAGCAAATGGGTCGCAGTTTCTTATTTACACGTAAGCCTACTGTGCGCAATACGTCCCAACCTTTAGCTCCTAAAATCGTTCGGTTCGCTCCTGAGTCCAACAACGCTAACAACTCGAAACCCATAATTTCAACTGTCACATGTGGCCGACGGTCGTCCGATGACCTTTCCAATATGTAGTCTAGGATGATTTTGTTTTTCTGAAATGTAGCTTCGCGCTCATCGATAAGTCCCTTCATAAATTTAGTCGAATTACTAAACACGCGCGAGGACACTGCTCGACTGTTCAGCGTCTCGCGGGGTCGTTTCCCTGTCCCCTATTTCTCGATCGACAACGAGGACAAGTATTCACGGTCACTTCGGGTCTGCCGCAACGGTAACAAAATTTCTTGTCGCGGGGTCGCGAACACTTGCTGGCTCTATGGCTTGGCTCGTTACAATTCCAACACCGCATACTTGACGTTGGTGCCGGTTCTCTGGTCCTCCTCTCGGGAGTATTAGCTCTACGTGCTTCTGCGACCTTGACTGGGTACGTTTCCGCGACAGGCGCGACTTCAACATATGCTAAGTCTGTTTCCAGGTCAGACTTCTTCCTAGATGGCGGCACGTAAGTTTCGATAGCGTAACGCCGTTCTTCAATCTTACGACCGTATTGCGCTAATTCGCTGATCGACCGGACTTCTGTCAACCCTAATTGGGTTTGATATAGTGGTGCGATATTATGCAGTAAGATGTGCAATTGCCTCTCCTCGGATAGTGCTTCCGTCAACCGCGAAAACATTGTGCGCATGATCGCGATATAGATGCCCATAGTTTCCGTAGGGCCTTGCGTACGACGTTTAATTTCGTCCAACAAACGTTCATCGTAGTTGGCAGGCTGAAACTCCGAGCGTAACAAGTTGACTAACTGTTGCCAAGTGTTAGGGGTCGCTCTATTAGAGCGGTACCATAGTAATGCGTTGCCCGAAAACAGATCGATGGCCTGCATGAATAATTCGTCCTCGGTAAGGTTTCTGGCCACTCGGAGTTCGTTAACACGCTCAATGAAAGCGTTGACTGATAGACCTTTAGTGTCACCGGAAAATTGTACATTCCATTTCGAAACAGGGGTTGTTTTGAAGGCGATCGTGCGTGACACAGGCGAGGCGAAACTCGGAGTCGACATAGTTGCCGACGTCGTAGTCGTAGTCGAAATCGCGACGGTAGTAATAGGTGCGACACCGGATATTGATGGCAGCCATACAGGACTTTCCTCCTCAACAGTAGTCGTAGACGGCCCTAGCTTAATTTGCCTAAGTTCGTAGGTTGAGCGTATAATTGACAACTCCGCAAATGCTTTTTGTTTGAGCGCTTGCTCTTCCTCGGTTACGGCGGAGCTATTCGTAAGACGGTTCATTACGTGATAAAATTTCGTTGCGATCGTAGCCGCCAATTCCTTAGTCGGGTTTGCTAGATGCATTTGAATTTTCTCCTCTAATTCGTTAATCAACGTTGTTATTGCTGTCATGTCCTCCTCGAAGGTATACGGGTATGTCGGTCGCGTAGTTAGCTCCGCGCCTCCTTCTTCTCTTATTACGTCGCGCAGGCGAGAGCGCAACAGGGTAACCGTACCGGTAGCGTCGTGGCCTCTGATTCTCAATTCGTATTCAGCCTCTGCGCGGAGCAGACGTTCGATATGCAACTTTAGTACCATTTTTCGATTAGGAAAGAAACGGTTCACGGAACAAAACGGTTTCGCACACGAATGTACTCGATAGTAAGCATTAGCGTCGACGTTCGCGTTTGCGTCCGATAATCTACTTAAATCATATATCCGAAACAAATCGTAGACGGCCAAGACGGAAGAAAGATAGCCAAAGGGATAGTGGATGGCTTAACGATACTCTCAAGGGGAGGTCTTCAAAGAGACCCACAAACCAAGCTACGAAAGCAAAAAAAAAGAAAACCCCAAAAATGAGGTCGGGCGTTGTCACGCAACCAAAAAGGCTCGTGTTAGACAGCCAAGATAAGGCAGACAACGGGTGGCTTAATGACAAAACCAAACAGCCAAAGCCCCACGTTATAGGGCGCCAAAATAAGCCTGTTACGGTATCAAACGGTTCTTACGACGCCTGCCGATGGGCAGGCACCGATCGCTAGACAAATCCGGAAAATGTGGCACACTCACCCTGGAAGATCGATAAAACAGGCTAAAGGCCCCAACTGAAATGCGCTCAGGGAGATGGGCGGGGTTAACACCGATACGCCACAGGGCGATCGTCACTTAATACGTGTTGATGGTTATCAAAGAATGGGCGCCACCAGCTCTGACTCGGGATCTCCACGTTCTGCCGGAACTGGACGGCGGAACGGGGCGGGGTTACAATCAAGTACTACTTCGGGTAGCACCGGAACAGCTATTTCGAGAAAATACGCGAATAACTATTTCGAGAAAATTCCCGAATAACTATTTCGAGAAAATGCGCGAATAACTATTTCGAAAAAATGCGCGAATAACTATTTCGGGAAAATACGCGAATAACTATTTCGAGAAAATACGCGAATAACTATGTCGAGAAAATACGCGAATAACTGTTTCGAGAAAATACGCAAATAACTATTTCGAGAAAATCGTCGTACAATGCCAGCCGCAATTACCTACCTGGAAGGCCTACCCTCCGCGTCTGGTCCTCGCCTCACAGCTGTAGTGGCACAGCGACACAGTCGCCCTGTAATATGTTTACAACAACACAATCGTGTCAAGAAGAAACAAAGCGGCGATAATATTAATACATCTATTGGATCCCTGGGGGATGATCTAAATACATCCGTAAATACACAGGTTACAAAACATCATGGTTTTTAAAAAGGAACTTAATGGTTAAGCCCAGCTGGGAAAAAAACTTAATGCCTAAGGGTTTGGCGTACAGTCGAATCGGGTTCCTCATCCTGCCAGGTGTAATGGATTTTACAGCAGAGTGTACATTCACTGCACTCTATCACACAAAGTGTTCCGCCCACAACGTACGATTATGATGGGCGCCGCACTGCAGCAATTTGTATGCGAGAAGCAGTACTCGCGAAATTAGTTGAACAAGCAAGCGTCAGTACGCACAAATGCTATTTTTACAGGGAGTGTACCGCGCTCTGTCGTCGCATTGCAGCAATTTGTAAGCGAGATGCGGTACTCACAAAATTAGTTGAACAGGCAAGCGTCAGTATGCACAAATGTTATTTTTCAAGCGTTACCTGGCTAGCTCGGCCATCTTGCAGGTGGGGAGACTTTCCTGGCGGCAAATGGTATGCGGGACTTGGCATTACAGCGAAGCTCAAACGATGCGGAAGGCGAAAATGGCTGGCTTACTCACGAGTCCCCTTGTCGGGAGAAGACTGCAACGACCTACTTAGGTTATGCAGAACTTGAGGACATCGCCGTTGCAATGAATGGACACAGCGATTATTATCCCGCACGCTTACTCAAAGAACTGCGGTTATTAAGCTAATAAATCGGCATGTTGCTGTGTTCCTGCGACGACTTGTTGCATCGAGAGCACCAACTGTTTCACACGTGTAGACTGTTTAGCGAGCCTCTGCCGACTGCCGCGATCATCGCGTCCGTCCCGTGCCCCTGAGCTTCATGGGAAAAACGCTCCAGCCAATCCTAACACAGAATTTCCTAGACACGCGACTTTTGGCGCGAGAATGGGCACTACCCCTCCTTGTCGCACAAGCAGCGTAATTTCTAGAAGGTTCGAAAATCTTGCGAGCGTTAACACACGGCTGTCAAAGCACCAACAAAGAGGTGCCCCAGATAACGAGAAATACTGCGCTTGAGGCCAAATATGTCCAAAATCATTATTATGGAATTAGGCGATGAAGCCAAATAAGTAACTAAAAGGGTTTAACATACGGGCATGCTGCCCTAAAGCCTAGGTAGCTAATTAAAATACGGTTGGGTGCCAAAATGACCTGACAATGTGCTATAATATAATGCAAAATAACTTTATAGGGGTTTCCACGAGTCGAATTGGTCGAAAACGAAGAGACTTGAGAGATTGTTCGACCAGGTAACCTCTCTGCAACTAGTTTTTTGGAGGCGATCCACTAGACGATAGCGTCGGTTTGTTCGACGTTGAAGAACGAGAACAACTAGGGCAAGTACGAACGGTGACATCTGGCCTATGATACCTAATACACTTCTTCCGAAAAGGCGAAGGACAATTTCTATAAGAATGACCCGATCTCGAACAATTCCAGCAATTAAACTGAGGTGCATTAGACGATACAGGGTGAACTTCATAAACCTGTTCCTTTCTAATAGGAGGGCGTCTACAAGCTAAATCCGGTTCTAACAAAGGTTCATCACGAGGACGAGGGTCGAAACGTCTATCGCGAGTTTCAGCCTGTTCGAGTCGTTCCAAAGTCGAATTCAGTTCTTCGAATGAATTTGGGGGTGCGAAAAGTAAGTTTCGAGAATACGAAGGTCGTAAATTATTTACAATAATTATTGTCAGCTGTTCAGCCATTGACGGCACTACACTCAAACGGTGAAACAAGTTCCGCATAGCAGCTACATACAACATCGACTTTTCCCCACTACCTTGCAAACGTTCCTCAATTTCCCGAAGTAACTTCTTATCATAATCAGCAGGCAGAGACATACGTCTCAAACGAGCCACTAAGCTATTCCAATCATGAACATCTTCACGGACCGACCAATACCAACATAACGCATCACCCCTAAACAAATCGATTGCAGATGCAAACAGTTGTGAGGTCGAAACGTTGCGAGCCACGCGCATCTCCTCAACACGCACCAAGAAGAAATTTACCGAAGAAGGAGAACGTCCATTGAAATATTATGCCTCACTTGAGCTGTCAATTGTAATATAAACCTCACGTTGCGGTGCCAATTGTGATATTAAGGCTCACGTTGCGGGTTAATTGTAATATTAACCTCGCTTGAGGTGGTGAATTACTTATTTATTGGATAAATTAAAATAATAACTTACCTCACAAACGTCAATATTTGACATACAAATATTGTTCAGTTATATCTTTCCAATTATTTTAAATATTGCTCCGGCTAGTCAGTAAAGCTAATTGAATCCTCTTTACCCTCAGCTGAATGGTGCTGCGTAATAACAAGTATTACTGATTGTTCAACTATTTGATTAATATAAAGTAATTTTATAATTACTTTCAGGTCTTTTACTGATATTCTAAATATCTTAATGACATTCAGATATGTTTATTGACTTGTCAATGACGTAAGGATAGTCAAGTTGGTTTTAGATAACTTTTAATCAATATTTAAAACCCAAAATCCCTACTTTACATTTCCCAATCTTAAATTAAATCAAAAGGTAGAATTTCTAAATATAATTGCCTAAAATCGCCGAGTACTCAGAACACTATTAGAAGTTAGATAATTATTAGTAATTCTTAGTTCTAAATACAAGTTCACTAATATTAAACACACAATTTAAATATTCTTGAAGTATTCCAAAAGTTGTTCGTAAAAGTTATTAAACACACTGACCTTAGCGTCGCTTTAGAATAACCTGATCAGCAACCTATAGAATCCTCTCTGCAAATGAAGCAGGACAGCTAACAGTAACTGGCTGGTTGAAATCTCCAATCCCCTCAAAAAAGCTCTTTGGATGTTTTGTTATCTTCCAGATAGCACTTCTCAATTGAATGCACAACACACACGTAAACACTGGCTCTACGTTAATTATATTGTAAGTTATTTACTTGGTAATATAACTTCAATATGAAATTGAAAACACTTCAATTATGTCGACTTGATAGACGGTTTGATTTGCTGAATTTACTTTGTATCATTACCAGATACTTTCTGTGTAATGATCATTTAATTAAATTCAATTAAAAATACCAATTGGTTGGGATTGAACCACCATCGGTTTTAATATGACCGTCTCGAGTCGAGTTTCAAATTGAACTTTTTTATCATTCTGTTTATTTACTTCTCTTTGGTTACCCGTAACCATTCACAACACATCGACTGTATATAAACTTTTTAAATTAACTATCTGGATATATAATAAATGTGACAGGCAGACTGCATGTAACATTACACCATCAAAAGTCAGATTCCAGCGAGAGACAGGTACATACTTGATCGAAGGACGAGAAAGCGATTCATCATCGGTGTCATCATCAGACGACTCGGAAGTACTAACTGCATTAGCGTTGAGCGATTGTCGAATAGGCGTACTAATCGAAGGTACCAACAACGCAGCCATCGAAGGTCGACGAGCACCCTTCTTAATAACCCTCTCAATTTCTGCCTTAACCGTACACGCTCTCAACCTAAGTGCATTCAACTCAACCGTTTCCGCGTCAGCATCAGGCGTAACGCGATCCAAGCGTCGTAGCAAATGCATCATCAGAGCCGACATACGTCGAAACCTCGTAGAAGTGTCCCCCAAAAAATTTGCAATAGCGGATTCCAATTCCACCAGACCACGTTCAATCGCTACTCTATCCGTCGCGAAATCGACTGTATACTCCGGAACCGAAAGAGTTCTATCGGCCTTATTCTTCAATAAGTTGCGCAAAGATTGGCGCATAACATCAACCGTACCGCTAGGCAACCCAAAACTAGTCAATTCATATTTGAGTTCATCTTCATGAAGACGACCTACCTCATTCCTCCATACCCCTCGTAAACGCGCCATGTTAATCTTACTAGTACAACCCACAATGTAAGCAATATTAAACAAGGCTAAATATTCAAAGCACTATGCTGGTTAGTGTTCAATTATCAATATTAAAATCTCAAAACCCAATCTTCCATACCTCTCCTAGTTAATCAAAGCTAAATATCAAAAGACCTCAATCTTCCATACTTCTCTTAATCAAATTCAAATATCAAATATCAAAGGACGAGTTCGCAAACTTACGGTGCAGTCCGATTCACGAGCAACCAATTGGTTCTAATACAAAAATTCAAATCACAAAATAACCAATGGTCCATACGAAAATCCAATACCACGAAACCCCACGAACAAACGTCCAACTATCCGAAGCAGGATAGTTCAAAAACGAATATCAAAACTTCGAACTAAAACATGTGCCTTGGCACCTTTGCAAAAACAAACCCCACGAATGGGCGTCAATTATTACCCCTTTTACCGATACAATACAACAATTAAACAACTAAACAATGCATTACAACACAATGTCCCTCTGCGCTAATACCTGCTTAAGAATCTCTGCCACCAAAAAAGGGTAGCTTGGGAGTGTACGCTCGCGGCCTCTCAGCCGAAGATGGGAGTGGGTTACTAAGAACGAATTACCTGATGTTGCAGGATCCGGAAAGGGCGCCACGCCGTTGTCTAGCTTCAATTTTAATACTCTCAGATGAAACGTGTAACGGCGAACCTACACAGCTCATTCAAGAAAACAGAGACTCGATGCAGTAGCAAATTAAAGTCAGAGTACATTATTGCACATATAATAACCACAACGGTTCCAAGATATACGACACGGCCTGTACATATGGATAAATAACAAGTATGCGATCCAGATAATTAAAACAAACAAGTGTGCGATCCAGATAAATGAACCACACAGCCCTATTTAGCGTAAATACATGTTAAACAACAATTCAATTTCTTGACCTTAATTAGGACCCAAACATTTAATTAATGTAATAAAATTCAGTAATATAAGTAATTAGGTAAATTTAGAACAAGTAAAAAAAATGGTCCTTAAACGTTGCGTTCTGCACACGCCAAGAGAACGAGCCTTATGCATTCGTGGCTCTATATTTAACGCGTTCTACACTTGGTGATTGTACCCTTTAAACAGATCTGTGTAATACGCACTTTCAGAAGCCACATTGGCTTGTAAATTGAGCCGTTCGTGTGACAGTATTACCCCGTTCAAGTCACAGTAATACCATAAGTGAGCATTTAAATGTTAAATATCAAATTAGCAAAGTCAACTAACAAGGACGGATCCTTCCATAAAGTCAATTACAGTTTTACCAGAAATTGTGAACTTTAAATGTTTAACTATTACGAACAAGTCAGCTCGAGCAAAATTTAATATAGAATCAAATCCCTAATGATTTAAAACTCAACGAGCTTGGCCGTAGCAATAAGATATAATTACACAATACTACCAAATAGATTAATTGAAATGCAACAAGTTGCAAACGGTTGCGCTGGTCGCTATTAATTAAATTAAATCGATGACGGAGCAATTCCCAAATAATTTCCATAAAACATTACAGCATTAAAACAAACAAATCAGCTGCATTACTAAACTCGGCAGCAACGGCGCAAATTAAGCACATTAATAACAATTCCTACAGCCCTGCGGCGGTAATCAAACCTCAACGAAGTAGGGAGTCCTTTCCACAGCGGTCTCCTGCAGGTGAAATTTTAGCATGGCTCCCAAATTTTGGCACTTTAGCATCGCAAAGTCAGCGATGGGACATGCAAATCGGCCCCTTGAAAGCGGAGCTTGCAAGTAAATTCGAGCCGCCAAGGAAGTTTGCCGCCAAGGTAGTTTGCCGCCAAGGAAGTTTGCTGTATAAGAAGCTTCCAATTAGAAATTTGCACTTAAACGAACAATGCTACGTACCCAGGATCACGTGGAATTCTTGCATAGCAATATCTAGCTAAACGCATCCATGGAAACTCCTGGCACAAAGAAGCACTACGATTCCATTAAAAATGAACGAAAGCGGCAAGAAGAAACCCAACACTTGGCACAAAACGAAGCTTCTTACGATGCCATCCAAAATGGACGCTTACGACAAGAAAAGCACATCACACGAAGTCAATTCGCTTGTTTGCAAAAATCGATAAAATGAGCGTGCCCTTTTCACCACCTGACCAATAGGAGAATTCAACACGTCAAAATCGACCAATAATACGATCGATTCAAAATCGTTACAACGCGCGTCAGATGGATGAGATACTTGAAGAATTGTGCACTGCAATCGCCGGTCAAGAGCTAAGCTCAAATTGCACGTTGGATGACCGACCTCCAGGCGCTAAAAGTTGCCAAAATTGAAATGTCACATGCTATTTTTTTATCTTATCAGTTTTGATAACGCTTGTAGGATATTTTAATTTTACATAAAGAAGGTGTTACATGATTTGTGACGATAAATTCAATGACTTCCGAGATAAAGATACAACAAATGTGGAGATAAATAAATACCACACTGAATGTCAAGAGGAAGTAGGAATGCCAGTGCCTGCGCCTACTACATATACTGTAACAATTCTTTCTTTATTATCTTTATTACTTTACCTTATTATTATATTATTGTAATACCTCTCTATCTGGCCAATTAAAAATATAATTAGTTAATTAAGCTTTACTTTAATAAAGGTATGTCGCTCTTTCTATATTTTATCTAATTGCAACTTATTAATAACTATTGCTCCGGCTAGCTATTGATACTTTTATCTGCAAGGGTGGATTTTTACACTGTTGAAATTTTACCATTGTATGGCAAATGCTCGATTCTGACGACTGACAGCTAACCACAAAATATTTAACCGCAAACAAAGGTGTTCGAAACACACAGGAATTTCAGCGTAATCTGACAACAAATCAACCAACAATCAATCAGTTCACCTCAGGTAAATTACTCGTATAACAGTGCTTTCACAATAAGCAAGTAGTTTGGCTAACCTGGAATTTGTTTTTCAAGTGCAAAAGGACGCCAATTCCTATTTGTTTTTTTCCAAGGAACGCCGATCTCGTTCCCGGGTTTTGTAAAAGGACGCCAAGCTCGTATTTGC
Organism: Agriotes lineatus; assembly: GCA_940337035.1. Classification (NCBI taxonomy): domain Eukaryota; kingdom Metazoa; phylum Arthropoda; class Insecta; order Coleoptera; family Elateridae; genus Agriotes; species Agriotes lineatus. The sequence goes on along the minus strand of OW679196.1, from coordinate 74,309,993 downwards.
TACCCGGCAAGCTTCTTGCTGCGGCTACCTGCTTCTGGGCCACCAATAAAGCCACCTTTATGTGCTGCACTTTACTGTCCGCTTCCCGTAGCTCCTCTTGTAAAATTCGAACCCCGAAGGCGAACTCGCACAGGTTCAATTTACTCTGGAACTGTACTTCGGAACACCAATTTGACCACAGCTGGCCTCCACACACAGGCATTCAATAAAACGCACAACTGGGAACAAAATATTTACTTTTATCAACAAATTAATATAAAAAAACAATCGACTATCTAGGTTACTATAGCAATATGATTTACGAGTGTTCATCAGTAAGTGTACCTACTTTGATCTTAATTTTAATCGTATTTATGTAAATGTCATTCAGGAAACTATAACCTCACAACTGGTCGCATTTTTCACTAGAGTTCATTTTTTGTTAAAAAACACTGGTTAACAAGCCACTAGCACATTCTTGTAATATATATAAATAACAGCATATCCGCGTAGCGTGCATCTGGTCAAGATCGTCTACTTTACGTCTGCATCAACAAACAACTGGAACTTATTTGATTATTTATGTATTTATAGTAGTCTGCCTTCCCATTTATATTAATCAACCGGTAGTGGTTTATACCGTTGACCGTTGAATGCTGAAATAGAAATACAAAATATCTAATATCAGCTATTCAAAAAGCAGAGTTAATGATTCTTTTGTAGCATTGTCAAGCATGGTGAGGTGACACTTGAAAGATTACCTTATTAAAATTAGTGATTTTGAATTTTATTGTTATTAACTGTATTTATCTGTTTTATTTATGTATTCGAGCAATATCAAAAAGATGATCGGTGAGTGAAAAATCAGTTTCATTGAAATATAGTGTAATGTTTAAAGTTCAATATGTATAATAATAAATAATGAAATGATATCCAATTTATATGTATTTGTTTATTTTGTCAATTTGCTTTTCATAATGCGTTGTTTGATTAAATTTAGCGACATTTAAAAAATAAAACTGGAGTTGGAAAGTGACACAATATTAAGATAATTTGGGAGATACTATGTTTTAAGAGACCACTCGATAGGATGAGCCCAGAACGATTATCCAAGTGGGCAAAATCACAAACGCCAAACACTAAACGTCCAATAGGTAGACCATCTAAACGCTGGAATGAAAGTTTGACATCAGAATCTCAAGAAGAGAAGGTGATAATATAAGACCAAGTTTGGTTACAAGAAGAGGAAGAAGAAGAGTTGGAAGAATAATGTTCTGAAGGTATCTAACATATTTTTTTACACTGAATGTAGTAAACGCCCACTCCTAGCTTCCTCGTCCTTCTTAAAACTTGAAAACAAAATTTAGAATTCGTTCCTCATTCTCATTTTTAATTTTCAAGCAAAAAGTCCTGCCAAATATTTTATTTGTAAAAATAACCAGTGACATATCGTTATGAGCATCAAACTATGGTTTCTACCAAATTGACTTTACTGATCATAAAATGAAAAACAATGCTACACCTGGGATTCAGAATGTTTTCTTCCAACCGGAAATAAAATGATGTTTATGTACTTACCTGAGTTGCATTATTTTTTCATGGCATAGACAAACTTGTTTCCTTGACAACATATCGGCCGAGATTAGTTAACTATTACATTAATTAAATGATTACATTATTTGACTATTAATTTCTTAATTATTTTATAGGAGATTTTTAGTCAAAAAGTTTGTTAATTAAGCAGAAGTTTGTCTACAGACTATGGCCTTGCTACAGTAGTCGATAATGTTCGGAGCACAATACAAACCAATATTTTAGCGTCTAGTTAACTATTGTATATTAATCAACTCTATTTATCATCCCATGGTCAATATCTTTTGGTTTGTGTTATGGTTGGCCATAGATTTAGTTTTCGAAGCGTTGAATAAACCTGTTTATCTAGCTAAAATGATTTTTTTATTAAATTGCTATGCATAACATGGATATAAAATCGCCTTAACGCTATAGAACAATGCCTTTGTAAACAAATTCATTGCTGAACTAAAATGGAAGAAAGTTTGTTAAAGAACGATCAAACTACTGAATTCTCAGCTGTGAAATTAAAAGTTAAGAATTTCTTAAATTGGCCGATCGCATAGTGTCACGTTCATTAATTTGGTGATAAATATATTATTCAAGTTTTTTCAGCTCGAAACAAAGTTGCAGTCCCGCAAACACTGCTAAAATACATTTAAAAATATGCACTACAATGCAAAACTCTTAGCTATATATTGAAAAGAGGACGGACAACCGGCTAAGCACACCTTTTAATGGTTCACATAAGAAACGTTCAAAGTCTAGGTAGCTTAGACGGTTAAGTCTCTGTGTTCCAATAGAGCGGTACCGGGTTCAAAACTGACCAGCACAAAGATCTTTTTAAATTAAATCAATTCTAAAGCAAACCAAGCAGTGCAAGAGAGAGGCAATGATCGGAGTTAGAAGAAAGAAGGACAGACAGATGCGCGCGCATGATTGAGAGAGCATGCGATTTGGGAGTGAGAAAGGTGATTGTAACATCACATCTATACTAAGATGTCGGACGCGTAATTATAATTAGAAGCTTTAAGCATTTGAAATCAAACTTCATATGGGAGTAATCAGGAGAATTACATATGTGATATGTATAATTAAGGAATCGAGGAATAATTCGCGAATTAATTAAATTTAATTCGCGGTTTACTTGGGTTAACTAATTTAATAGGTATCAACATTTGATTGACAGCAATCAAAAACCAAGTGCCCCTGTACTACTAATAGTACTCACTTTGATATTGCTAATAAACCCTTTCCGAGGAAGAGAAAATTAAACAGATTTATTCGTGTCTTCCAAACTGTCGATTTATTTTTAATGTAAGTAACTAATTAATCCTATCGATATAAAAAATGAATACTTCAGCGTGATTGTTAATTCTACGGTCAACGTTATAGGATGACTATTTATTTTACTTTTCAGTGTTTAGCTCATCCATGATAAAACCAGTACCAAAACCATACTTGTTTTTAAGTAAGTTTAGATGAACTTATATTTTAAAACTCCCTTAGACTTCAGGACGGCTCACTTCGCCAAACGATCGAGTAATTACTACTTCGATTGAATTGCGTTTCTCCCATGCAACGTTTCTCGGGTAAATGTGGTGGAAATTTCTAGCAATCGGGAGTTTACTTGAAAAAGTATTTGTCCTTGCTGAGAACAGTTCGGAGATTTTATCCTTAAAAATTATAGTAATGAACAAAGTCAGAATGCAGATAATGGAAACAGCATCGTTTTCCAACCTATGCGTATTATTCTACTTGCGTTTTACAGGGCTTCCACTGTCTACACTTGTACATTTAAAATTTAAAAAAATATTTTTAGGTTAGGAAAAGCCGAGTATATTATGTTTCAGTAATTAAAAATGGTTGTAAATTGAACTTAAACAGCTATAGTTTTTATTATGTTCATATATATAATAAAACTCTTTTACCGTATAATTGGGAATCGATGTTTTCAGTGCATTGTTAATGAAGACCATTTGTAAATACCTGCATTGTTGTACATCTCAAAAAATTTCCACAAGTAGTTTTTGCTAGACCTAGAGTGTCTATGGTAAGCAAACGACAAAAGTTCTACTATATTCGTAGTGTTAATTAGTATTAGTTAGTGTTAGTTGTAGGGAGACTCACGTCAAGCAAGTAGGCCTTCATAGGCCCTTTTTGCCAATCCCGTGGAGAAGGTCTAGGCATGCAGAGAAGCAGGTACCTTAGTCCTACTTAGAATTTTGCCGAATACTCGTAGTGTACACGACCCCAAAAAGCAATGTTGATGGCATTGCAAAACGGGCTGCCAAAGAATATTTACAAAATGTATTTGCAATTGTCACAGGCAAGATCAATGAACAAATGGCGTAGCTATTCAAATAATAAAGCAGAATTTAAAAATTCCATACACTAGAACTCTACCAACCGAAGCAACAAGCAGACAAGCAGGTTTCAGAACTGCTTTCGATACAACAGAACATTTGCATACTGTAAGAGTACTTATAGAAAAAGCCACGGAATATAGCATGCAGATGTTGGTAGCTTTTGTGGGCCATTATTCAAACACTAAGAAATTCAAGAATAAACTATACATATACAGAATTAATATCAAAAATTCACGATCGTGCAACACTTACAGTCAAAATGTATAAAACATCAGATACGGTACTAGTTGAGAGAGCTTTAAGATACGAAGACGTCATATCCTCCAAGTTTTCTACAATCGCACTAGAAGACGTCTTTAAACAACTAAATTGGGAAAACAGTAGACTAGTCATAGTAGGAGAAAGCCTGAACAACTTAAGGTTTTCCGATGACATAATCATACCAGCGAACATAGAAAAAGCAAGACATATAAATTAACGCTTCGAGAACTAAATATATGGCCAACCATAACACAAACTAAGGAATATAGAAAAATTGACCAACATGAAAGAATAAAACGAGTCGATACATATATATTGCTATGATATAAACTTCCACACGAGCAGGTGCGATAAAGCATTGGTGTAACAATAATTAGTTTGTCCGTCAATAAGCATAACAGGCGAGTACGATAACCTTGCAAGCACAATAAACATTTATACCAACGTCAAGTATGATAAGATAAACACTTAAAGGAGGATCTTTCCCCAAAATATATCTTTTAGTCAAAATCATTCAAAGGCGCAGACAATGTCGAACTACGATCACATCATTTATGTAACATTGGGGGACTACAAGTTGGTTTTTACTTAAAAGTAAGGTCATGTTTGGAAAATCTAGCTTTAATTAGCTCTACATTTCTTGAGTCAAAAAATAAATAACAAGCATCGATTAAGAACATACGTTATAAATGGTAATGATATGGTAAGCTACGTTTTAAGTGTACGTTGGGATATGTGTGCTTCAAAGAACAATACTGAACTAGACGCTAAAATATTTGTTTGTGTTGTGCTCCGAAAGGTACATTTAACATTATCGACCATTGCAGCATGGCCATAATCTGCAGACAAGCTCCTGCAATTGAATTTGGAACAATTCGTTGTAGTGTCTAGAATGTTAGGTCGTGACAGAACGAGAATTGCAGCAGGAAAACTCTGCAGACTTTCTACTTGGCATAGAAAGGGTATCTATAGCAAGGCAGATCTTCGTGGTGGCACAATTGTAGCTCTATAGAGCCAAGCAGTCAAATGAATTCCGTTAAAATTGCTTGAATATGGACATAGGCGCCGGAACCGCGGTGGCTCTGGGTGCTCAAGCACCCAAACAGAATTTGCTTTGGGTGCAGAGCACCCAAAGCAATTTTTTTATGTATGTATTGTTTTAAACTATTTTTTTTATTTAATAGTTTTTGGGCATCAGCTGCTTTGGCTATTAGCCCATACGGTGTAATATGTACTTTTTTAAATTAGTTCATAAAGTCCATTTTGCTGTAGACAACTTAGTAAGGAATTGCTATCTAGGTGTTTAAGATTCGGATTTCCACGGATTTGAGCTCTCTTACATTCTAGCAATATGTGGTTCACTGTTAGAGGTACGTTACATTCATCACAAGTTGGCTGGTCCTCTCCCGATAATAAATGTTTTTTGGTCAATCGGGTGTGACCTGTACTAATTCTTTTCAACACAACTTGCTGTTTTCTACTGAAATTAGTGGGATATGAAAAGTTTCCTATTACTGAAAAGAAATTTTTTAGGTATGTGTTATAATTTCTCCAGGTATTTTGAAACTATTGTGGTGTTTTCAAAACTCTGTTTTCTGGTTGTGGAGGCTCTCGCAAGCTCGTTTTACGCAACCGCCGCTTCCTACAAACACATCATAATACTATTCTATTGTAATAGTAATAGTAATCAATGTAATCATGCATGATGCTCACACAACACATCATCACATCAGCCGCTCTCTGCTCTCTGTCGTCCTACTATACCGACACGAGCGACAGTGGCGACACCGTTGCGTCCGTAGTTACGTTACTAACTAGTTACTAGTCTAACTTTATTCAACTGTTACGTTTGCGAACTGAAGATTCTACTGCACTTAAAGTATGGCTAAATAGAAGTCACAACAAGTGGACATCACATGATGTAATCAATGAAATACTGGACATTTTAACCGACAATGTACGAGAAAATATTCTAGATAAAATTAAAAATAATATGTTTGCCATCGTCGCGGATGAAACCACTGATCTATCTAAAAAAGAGCAACTCTCAGTTTGTTTTCGAGTAGTAACGGAAGACTTAGAAATACACGAATATTTTATAGGACTGTGTATGAAACACCATTCACAGACGCACAAACGCTGTATAAAGTGGTAAAAGACGTTTTACTAAGATTCAAACCGAATATAAATTTGTTAATAGGTCAGTGCTACGATGGCGCGGCGAACGTAAGTGGTGCACCTACTGGTTTACAAAAACGAATCTTAAATGATGAACCACGAGCTCTATACATTCATTGCATGACACACTCCTTAAATGTAGTAGTTCAAGATGCATTTAACGGAATGCCTAAAGTAAGAGACTTCTTACCAACTGCGAAAGATACTTTAAACTATATTAGAGACTCAGCAATGGGGGTTGAAATTTTTAAAAATATTAAAACGAATACTGAAGACTCTAGAGCATCGTCCTTAAGACTATTTTGTTCTACGAGGTGGTGTCTTTGAGTTGTCTCATTAAAGTCGATATTTGAGAACTATAAAGAAATTACCTAGTTTATGGAAAAGGCAAGTCAAGATAATAGTGAAGCTGGTGCCAAAGCAAGTGGTTATTTGGATAAGTTGGTATCTTATGAATTTTTCTTTTTACTTAGAATTGTAGTAAATATCTTTGATAATATTGAAGAAGTAAATGCTAACACTCAGAAGGTTAAAAAAATTTAGCAGAAAAGTATAAGCTGCCTTATCAAGTCACTTAAACAACGCCGCAAATCATTTCCGACCCTTTGGAGGTCTATTTATGAAGACAGATGTAAATATGAAGTAGACGAGCCTGGTCTACCAAGGAAGAGGAAAGTTTCCATAAAACTAGGTGGTTTTAAGAACCAATATTTTGCGAACACTCCTGAAGATTTCTACAGAACTTATATTTTGATATTATAGACAGCTGCATGCAAAGTAATAAAAGTCGTTTTGAGTCGGAAGGTATCAAAAGGGTAATCGAATTAGAAACTTTTTTATTAAAAGAAGAGGATACCGATATAGTCAGAAAATATTACCTCGAAGATTTTGATCACGACAAATTACAGTTGCATACAAAAATGCTTTTTGATTTTACAAAAGATCATCCTTTGAAATCAGTATCAGAAATAATATTGTATTTCAATCAGAATACCCACCTAAAGGAATTATTTTCAGAATATTTTAAAGTCGTTAAATGTTTTCACTTTTCAACTATTCCTGCAACATCATGTACGTCAGAAAGGGGTTTTACTGGCTTAAGACGCCTAAAGACTTACCTGAGAACTACCATGGCACAGTCACGTTTGAATAACATTGCTATTTTAAACTTTTATAAAGATCTCGCTCGGGAAATTGTTGACGAGCAAGTTGCCACCATATTTATTTAAAAAAACAGCCAAAGGCGACAAGTTTTTTAAGTCTCCGGCTGAGATTTTGTTCCTTTTACATTTTTTCTTAAGTTATTTTTATTATTTTTGTAATATTAGAAATAGTCCAGTCTGTAGGGACAAAAAAAAGGCCTTTGCCATACAAAAAATGGAGTATGAACGGTTTTTATATATGTTGTTCAAGTCGGGATCCTGATGAAAAATCCAAGTTTTCGACCTTGGAGGGGCGCCGCGCGAGCAGCCATCTTGGATTAAAGGTGCTAAAAACTGGTGTTATCCAAATAGCTCCGCAGCGGTTGATCAAACGTCAAAAAAGTTCAATATAAAGTTAAAGGAGACAAGATTGTTGACATTTTTTGTATATTAATTTTTGTTGTAAGTGTAATATGTAACGAGTTACAGCAGCTGAAAGTTGAACATTTCACCAAAATATCTTAAACTTTATTTTTGTTGATACATTTTGTAAGAACAACTTACACTATATTGTTTGTAATATTTTTCTACATCAGAATAACGTTCTATAGAGAAATACAAAGTATGATCAAAAATTATTTTCATCTAGTATGGCTATCGAATAATTCTTAATATATAAACGCAACTATAAGTCACTTATATTCTCGCACATACAGTCGTTGTTTTTGATGGATATCCGTTTGATGGCGACAAAAAAAATACCAAGACTGCAGAAAGGCTTCTCCGATCGAAAAAGCAGATATCTGCGGATGTTATTTTGGTTGAAACAACGCCGGTTCTAGTTTCCCAAGAACGAGTCCGTCTGCTTTCGATGCTGTAAAAACATACGAACATTACTGTATTACAGTTAAGCAGGCTGAAGAAGATGGTGATGTGTTGATTGTCAACACGACGATTTCTTTGTGCTCAAAATTTGATGCAGTTTTCGCCATTAGAGAAGACGTCGATCTTCTAGTTCTGCTGACGGTATTAGCAACATCTACCTTCGCAAACCTATGAGAGGCAAAATTGTCGAAAGAGTGTATGCTGCAAATAGTTTCAAATATGAAAAAGCAGCTGAGAACATTTTGTTTCTCCATGCGTTTAGTGGCTGCGACACAACGTCGTCCGTCTACAACCAAGGAAAAAGTTTGTTTTCGCTTGTCCTGAAAAGCACAAGACTCAATGACATTATAGGCATATTCAAACATCACGATGCCAAACCAGATGATATCGCAGATGCTGAAGCACGCTTTCTCGTTGCTTTGGTGGCTACATGGAAGAAAATACCTTGGAAGAAGTCCGTTACCAACAAGATCAAGTGCAAGAAACACATTTAATTTTGCTTCTTTGCCACCAACGAAGGACGCTGCACGGTATCACGCATTTAGGAGCAGGTCCAACAGTGGTATGGAAAAGTGGGATGAAGTGCTCTATTCTGTGTAGATTCCGTAATGGCCAATCATGCTAAAATGCACCAGAAGTTCACACCGAGAGTGTGGACGAAGATGAGGACATTTCATCAATGGGAGTCCCAAGTCTCAGAAGCAATGACTTCGAAGATAACATTGAGAATAAAGAATCTTATGGAGACGTCAACATCAACCGACCGGGGCCTTCAAAAATAAAAAAAAAACTAAATAATATAACCGCGAACATGAAACATCACTAAACTGGAGCATCTGTGGATTAGGCCTACTGGGGATACCACAATAAAAAAAGCGCCATTAAATCTACCACATGGTGGTGTGGAAATGAGTTTACTATACGTTTATCAAATTATTATAACTACATAACGAATAGCCAGAAATAATACAAGAGAAATTTAAAAAAATGAGAAATTACACTATTTTTTTAGAGAAATGTTCATCTTTCCACCGCTGTAACTCCTTTCATATTAGACTTACAAAAAATAGTTATATACAAAAAATGTCAAGAATCTTGTCTTCTTTAACTTTGAATTAAACTTTTTTGGCGCAGGATTAACCGTTGAGGAGTCATCTGGAAAAATCCAGTTTTTAGCACCTTTAATCTAAGATGGCTGCTCGCGCGGCGCCCCTCCAAGGTCGAAAACTTGGATTTTTCATCAGGATCCCGACCTGAACAACATATATAAAAACCGTTCATACTCCATTTTTTGTAAGGCAAAAACCCCTACTGACTGGACTAAAACAAGAAACCAAAGTTTTGTTTGGTTAAGGTTTTGTTATATTTTTCATATATACCTAATAAATATTGTTCGTCTTTACGTCTTTTGTGTTGTACCTATAACTTTATTTTGGTTCCATGATAAATAATTGAACATAAAATCCATTCCCACGTATCCATTGAAGGAGAGGTGGAAGGCAGAGCACCCAAAGCAATTTTGAAAAACCGGCGCCTATGAATATGGAAACTTCCCTGTCAATAAGAGCGAGTTGATGGATTGTGCTATATTTCTATTCCCAAGCTATACAAAAATTACTTCAGCTGCACAGGAACACATTCTAGCTTTAGATTGAATGAAAAAGGTAGTCATGCTGCTGTATGAGTGTAAACCATGTTAACAAAGCATAATCGTCGATCGACGCAATAATTGGACCGTCGGGGAATTCGGATGTGCTGAACCTAAAAATTAAGTTATATAATAAAATAATAATAATAATAACAAAAAACCCAACGGCTTTGATGATGGAAGTAACATGCTCGTAGAAACAACTTACGTATCTTTGGGGGTCAAAGAAATACTTAAATTGTCAGTTGTGTGTTTTTATCTTAGGAACAATAATTAATGAAGTGCCCTCGTAGGTAGTTCACAAAAACCCGTCTGAGTATTGTAGGTGATAATTGAGTCGTGAAAATGCTTTACGCGTTCCTCATTGTCACCAGTGCTACAATGTACAGTCGTGTTCAAATAAATCTGGGACAGTGTTTTTTCACATGAAGGTTGAGTTAAAAATTTAAGAATATCTCCATGGATTTCCTCTTATTAGAAAAAGTTACAGATTTCATTACCTGTTAAAGTTTAATGTAACTCTTTCTGATAGCAAGAAATCCATAAAAATATTCTTCAATTCTTAACTCAATCTACATATGAAAAAAACACTGTCCCAGATTTATTTGAACACGACTGTACATCAAGATTCTAAATGTTCAAGATATCGGCAGATATTTATACAAGTATTGCTGTGATTGAAACGCAAATTAAATATGAACCACTTGTACCAATGAATAAGCAGTACTATTCTGCGCTAGTTATCATGTAAACAGCTATGTTTATCTACAGTGTGTCCACGGATACAGTTGTGAAGGAGACTTTTATTCTGTTTTATTTGAACAAAACAATTATTATTTTTAAAATATTCTGCAAGATCAAACCCGCATTTAAATTTGAATTTTGAAGCAAAAGATGAGCATAAACAAAAAATTTGAAATGTCAAGAAAAAACTATTAGTTTCATAAGCATGCACTGATTTAAAACTAAATAAATGGAAAACGCTCGACATTAACTTTAAAAATATTATTTTATCGGTTCCGTTTACTTAGTCAATGTTGGGTTTATTGATCTCGAAGGACCAGACAATAATTAAATTGTCAAATTTTAAATGATTTATTCTGAGCTACACGAACTTTTGGACAATAAAATACAAACGATGTTACGTGTTTATGTAAGGGAACCAACACGTTGTTACGTTTAGATTGCGCCTCTGCAATTTCGCAGTTCTGTGCGCTACGTCTGTTTTCGATGTCTGTAGTAGATATTTGAATTTCGTGCGCAGTCCCCGCCTACAAGCATCTTGGTTATCGGTGCCGGAATGCGATAATAATGGCTTTGGTTTCGGGCATTTCCTTTTGCTTTGTGCTTGCATGACCGGCAGTTAAGCGTCCCAATAATTTTCCAAGTTTCTGCGGGCGTTCGGTCTTCGTTTTGATGGAATTTTCCCTCGCTGATGAAGGCGGAATATTACGGCTTGTCAATTTGGCGAGAAGTTTTTTCTCGTGTCAAATTCTTGACCGATCAGGGAGCACGCTGGTTTCATTACTCGCACGTGCCCGTTTTAGGGGTCGCTGTTGGACCCCCAAATGTTAACACAGCTGTGTCGTTCCGGAAGGCTTTTCGCTGACCCACTTGGCGGCCCATGACCTCGGACCTGTGTTGACCTTGAATGCACCTGAAGAAATTCAGCCTTATATGTTCTATGTGTTCCAGCTTCTAGTAAGCTCAAGGGGGGTCAACACAAGGAATGGAAGTAGCATGTTCTATGTTTTTGTTCACTTACTGTAGCCAATGATCCAGTGCGTTAAGTACCCCATTTATTTGCTGCGTACTTACTGGAGTTTCCTCAGGACCTCGTAGAATTTGCTTGACTTCGCCGTCAATTTGTCGTTTGCTTCACGAACCAAGCATATTAGTGCACCTAACGATTTTCGCATCTTCGGAGCAATCTCCGTTACATTTTTTTAAACTGTTGTAGTGTTTAGGGTAATTTATTTATGTATTTTTTTTAAATTGTTGTATACGTTAACTTACTCGCCAGTAGATATATGTGTTCTGAGGTGCACCTTAAATTTTGGTCTAGATTTATTAATCTAGGTTAACCTATATTAACCTGTACTCTGTACGATATGATACCGAATTCGTGATTATTATACTGTGATACTAGCATTGTGGTTTTGTTATTGTTACTCTTCCTGTACTTGTTTGAGCTTTTCTTTCAGAATATTTATGCTACTGGAATTTACGCATTCTCTGTGGTACCTGTACATACTTGTCGTTAATTTAAAGGTTTGACGGCGCTCATTTCGGCTTTTTCATTATTAGTTAGTTCTTAAAGAAATGCACGCCGTCTCCCTGAACTAGTCCGGCCGACAATTGAATCCACGTGGTCATTGATATTATATCTTTGAAATATTTAGCTGACGAATTACTTCATGCCATGATGGCATGAAGTGGTTCATATTTAATTTGCGTTTCAATCACAACAATACTTATATAAATATCTGCCGATATCTTGAACATTTAGAATCTGGATGTACAGTCGTGTTCAAATAAATCTGGGACAGTGTTTTTTTCATATGTAGATTGAGTTAAGAATTGAAGAATATTTTTATGGATTTCTTGCTATCAGAAAGAGTTACATTAAACTTTAACAGGTAATGAAATCTGTAACTTTTTCTAATAAGAGAAATCCATGGAGATATTCTTAAATTTTTAACTCAACCTTCATGTGAAAAAACACTGTCCCAGATTTATTTGAACACGACTGTACATTGTAGCACTGGTGACAATGCGGAACGCCTAAAGCATTTTCACGACTCAATTATCACCTACAATACTCAGACGGGTTTTTGGTGAACTACCTACGAGGGCACTTCATTAATTATTGTATATAGGACTAAGGTACCTGCTTCTCTGCATGCTTAGACCTTCTCCACGGGATTGGCAAAAAGGGCCTATGAAGGCCTATTTGCTTGACGTGAGTCTCCCTACAACTATACTAACTAATACTAATTACACTACGAATGTAGTAGAACTTTTGTCGTTTGCTTACCATAGACACTCTAGGTCTAGCAAAAACTACTTGTGGAAATTTTTTGAGATGTACAACAATGCAGGTATTTACAAATGGTCTTCATTAACAATGCACTGAAAACATCGATTCCAATTATACGGTAAAAGAGTTTTATTATATATATGAACATAATAAAAACCTATAGCTGTTTAAGTCAATTTACAACCATTTTAATTACTGAAACATAATATACTCGGCCTTTTCCTAACCTAAAATATTTTTTTAAATTTTAAAAGTACGAGTGTAGACAGTGGAAGCCCTGTAAAACGCAAGTAGAAAATACGCATATGTTGGAAAACGATGCTGTTTCCATTATCTGCATTCTGACTTTTGTTCATTACTATAATTTTTAAGGATAAAATCTCCGAACTGTTCTCAGCAAGGACAAATACTTTTTCAAGTAAACTCCCGATTGCTAGAAATTTCCCACCACATTTACCCGAGAAACGTTGCATGGGGAGAAACGCAATTCAATCGAAGTAGTAATTACTCGATCGTTTGGCGAAGTGAGCCGTCCTGAAGTCTAAGGGAGTTTTAAAATATAAGTTCATCTAAACTTACTTAAAAACAAGTATGCTTTTGGTACTGGTTTTATCATGGATGAGCTAAACACTGAAAAGTAAAATAAATAGTCATCCTATAACGTTGACCGTAGAATTAACAATCACGCTGAAGTATTCATTTTTTATCTCGATAGGATTAATTAGTTACTTACATTAAAAATAAATCGACAGTTTGAAAGACACGAATAAATCTGTTTAATTTTCTCTTCCTCGGAAAGGGTTTATTAGCAATATCAAAGTGAGTACTATTAGTAGTACAGGGGCACTTGGTTTTTGATTGCTGTCAATCAAATGTTGATACCTATTAAATTAGTTAACCCAAGTAAACCGCGAATTAAATTTAATTAATTCGCGAATTATTCCTCGATTCCTTAATTATACATATCACATATGTAATTCTCCTGATCACTCCCATATAAAGTTTGATTTCAAATGCTTAAAGCTTCTAATTATAATTACGCGTCCGACATCTTAGTATAGATGTGATGTTACAATCACCTTTCTCACTCCCAAATCGCATGCTCTCGCAATCATGCGCGCGCATCTGTCTGTCCTTCTTTCTTCTAACTCCGATCATTGCCTCTCGCTTGCACTGCTTGGTTTGCTTTAGAATTGATTTAATTTAAAAAGATCTTTGTGCTGGTCAGTTTTGAACCCGGTACCGCTCTATTGGAACACAGAGACTTAACCGTCTAAGCTACCTAGACTTTGAACGTTTCTTATGTGAACCATTAAAAGGTGTGCTTAGCCGGTTGTCCGTCCTCTTTTCAATATATAGCTAAGAGTTTTGCATTGTAGTGCATATTTTTAAATGTATTTTAGCAGTGTTTGCGGGACTGCAACTTTGTTTCGAGCTGAAAAAACTTGAATAATATATTTATCACCAAATTAATGAACGTGACACTATGCGATCGGCCAATTTAAGAAATTCTTAACTTTTAATTTCACAGCTGAGAATTCAGTAGTTTGATCGTTCTTTAACAAACTTTCTTCCATTTTAGTTCAGCAATGAATTTGTTTACAAAGGCATTGTTCTATAGCGTTAAGGCGATTTTATATCCATGTTATGCATAGCAATTTAATAAAAAAATCATTTTAGCTAGATAAACAGGTTTATTCAACGCTTCGAAAACTAAATCTATGGCCAACCATAACACAAACCAAAAGATATTGACCATGAGATGATAAATAGAGTTGATTAATATACAATAGTTAACTAGACGCTAAAATATTGGTTTGTATTGTGCTCCGAACATTATCGACTACTGTAGCAAGGCCATAGTCTGTAGACAAACTTCTGCTTAATTAACAAACTTTTTGACTAAAAATCTCCTATAAAATAATTAAGAAATTAATAGTCAAATAATGTAATCATTTAATTAATGTAATAGTTAACTAATCTCGGCCGATATGTTGTCAAGGAAACAAGTTTGTCTATGCCATGAAAAAATAATGCAACTCAGGTAACTACATAAACATCATTTTATTTCCGGTTGGAAGAAAACATTCTGAATCCCAGGTGTAGCATTGTTTTTCATTTTCAGATTAGTAAAGTCAATTTTGTAGAAACCATAGTTTGATGCTCATAACGATATGTCACTGGTTATTTTTACAAATAAAATATTTGTCAGGACTTTTTGCTTGAAAATTAAAAATGAGAATGAGGAACGAATTCTAAATTTTGTTTTCAAGTTTTAAAAAGGACAAGGAAGCTAGGAGTGGGCGTTTACTACATTCAGTGTAAAAAAATATGTTAGATACCTTCAGAACATTATTCTTCCAACTCTTCTTCTTCCTCTTCTTGTAACCAAACTTGGTCTTATATTATCACCTTCTCTTCTTGAGATTCTCATGTCAAACTTTCATTCCAGCGTTTAGATGGTCTACCTATTGGACGTTTAGTGTTTGGCGTTTGTGATTTTGCCCACTTGGATAATCGTTCTGGGCTCATCCTATCGAGTGGTCTCTTAAAACATAGTATCTCCCAAATTATCTTAATATTGTGTCACTTTCCAACTCCAGTTTTATTTTTTAAATGTCGCTAAATTTAATCAAACAACGCATTATGAAAAGCAAATTGACAAAATAAACAAATACATATAAATTGGATATCATTTCATTATTTATTATTATACATATTGAACTTTAAACATTACACTATATTTCAATGAAACTGATTTTTCACTCACCGATCATCTTTTTGATATTGCTCGAATACATAAATAAAACAGATAAATACAGTTAATAACAATAAAATTCAAAATCACTAATTTTAATAAGGTAATCTTTCAAGTGTCACCTCATGCTTGACAATGCTACAAAAGAATCGTTAACTCTGCTTTTTGAATAGCTGATATTAGATATTTTGTATTTCTATTTCAGCATTCAACGGTCAACGGTATAAACCACTACCGGTTGTTTAATATAAATGGGAAGGCAGACTACTATAAATACATAAATAATCAAATAAGTTCCAGTTGTTTGTTGATGCAGACGTAAAGTAGGCGATCTTGACCAGATGCACGCTACGCGGATATGCTGTTATTTATATCCAGTCTAGTAGGAACCTATAACTGAACAGTACGCATTGAGGCTACAACGATCACATTGAGAAATACATCGAAACGGTAAACAATTAAGTAATTCTAATATTGATTATGACTGGTTAAGTGATTTGATATGGTTGGCTATATTAAGCATGGTTTATCATTGTTATCTCTATCAGCAGTACATTTAGCAAATTTATTATGTAACAACGCCAATCATCCTTTCATCCTGCTTCCATCCTTTCATAGCAACTTTTGTGTGTCCTTAAATTAGGGAAATTATGCCATTTGTAAGGTAGTTACTCTTAGGTACCATACCAGCTAATTGAGTCGATATCGCCCTTATACTATGTTATTAATTGCACCTAGTATTACCTCTTGTTTAAATGCTATCATGTTTACAGTTAACAAAGAGAAATATGTTTTTGTGTAGATACGAACGTGCAAAACCAAGACAAAAATATACCGTTGCTCTGAAAATTAACGTAACTTTACTTAAACACAGCTTTAATCATGAGATAAGAATGTAGCCAATTAATGTTGTCTAGCGGTTACATTCCATCGTCATTATATAATTATCACCTGCAACCTTCGAACATACATACAAGTGCCGCTGCTATAGTGTCAAGACTCGTAAGTCCGAAAAAGTCTGTTTTCAAATTATTGATGTAGCGAGTTAACTTTTTTTTATTTTATGCTACAACACAGATAAATTTAATTTTACGTTTTCTCCTATAGATGGGGACGTAGATATACCTGATATGTTTTTCGGACTTTTTCACTGTCTAGGGTGTAATTGACACAACGTTTCGGGAGTTTTGTTCTACTCCCGTCTTCAGGTGTTCCTGGTTAGTCCTGAGAAGGACTGATATTCCACGTTTTTCAACGTAAATTTACATAAATATAAATATAACCGCCCTGGTGGCCTAGTAGTTAGAGTGCCAGAGTAGTAATCACAGCGATCAGCGGTCCCGGGTTCAAACCCCGGGGGAGGCACAAATTTACGTTGAAAAACGTGCAATATCAGTCCTTCTCAGGACTAACCAGGAACACCTGAAGACGGGAGTAGAACAAAACTCCCGAAACGTTGTGTGAATTACACCCTAGACAGTGGAGAAAGTCCGAAAAACATATCATAATAGACCACTGCCAAAAAATGACATTCAGAGAACAACTAGATATGCCTGTTTTACACTATGGTATTACAAGTATATTCTGTTGCCATGCTTTCCCATAACCACTGGCGTAAGGCATAACTGGCAGTTTTGTTGCATTTATTTTTAATAAATAGAACTACCTTTTTTAAACAACACTGTCATAAGTTATCTGAACGTCAAAATAAAACTGTTTTATTATTTGCGTTTTTAAAAATAGTTACAATATCATTTTGTCCATTAAAAGCGTTTTAAAAGTAAAATACCTTTGCAACAGTGGCATGCCATGAGAAAATATAAAAATATGTTTTTTCCAATACCTACTTGTAAAGCTGTATGTTATCTACGAACATCTCTATAATAAAGCAACATTTTAACGATGAGTGTGGATCAAATGCTACTTTATTCACTAGTGAATAGAATAGTCTATAATCCCGAGTAACTAACAAAATAAATACGAGCTACCTTTGTAACTAGTAGGTACAAAAACAGGTAATATGATATTTATTTGAAATTATTTATTCAATTTCAAAACTTATTTATGTAACTAAATGTAGGTATTGGAAAAAAATTGATATGCCACACGTGAATAAAGAGATTTTATCCATTCGGGGAAATTATCTCGCGCGGCTTTGCCTCGTGAGCTAAAGTTTTCCCCTTATAGATAAAATGCCTCTTTATTCACTTGTGGAATACTTAACTATTATTCAATTTTGACAGTTTAAAGTGACATTATTAACTCCATAACAACCTTCATAAGCAGTAAATTATTCACAAATGAAATTTTAGCGATTTAATTCATTAGTGAATTAAAAAGGTTTCAACTTTCAATAAAGAACAAAATATTTTTATTATTTCTACAAGTTCTTACATTCAATTATTCTATCTCTTTGTAGTGTGTAGTATATAATTTCTAAAGTTTATATCAAATCGACGATGAATGGGCAAATGTATATCTTGATTTGAATATTTTTTTTATACAAAATTTGATAAAAACATTATACGCCAGGTGAATTAAACATTTATTCACTCAATGATATGATCTCACACACACTACGTGCAACATCTTTTCGTGAATAAATATAGGTTTCATTCACTTACTGTATAATATTTATTATCTACAACAGTGTGTAAAATGTACCTTTAGTTGGCAGTTTTAAGTTTGTAAAACGACTGTTTAATAACATGTTTGTATTAGTTCACATCGTCAGTAGCAACGTTTGTTTGTTTGTTTGTTAATGGACAAGGTCTAGGCATGCAGAGTACCAGGTACCTTAGACACCGACTGCTTTGGTCATATGGTCAAAGTCCTACTTAGAATTTTGCCGAGACTAAGGAGTTCCAACCCTAGCAAGGGATCTTTTACATGCTACACATCGTAGTAACATGGGATCCACGGCTTTACATCACTTCCGAATGATGGCATTCTGTAGAGGCTTTCATCTGCATTTTTTTATTTTTGAAAACCTCACCGCGACCAGGAATCGAACTCGCGACCCTTAGATCAGTAGCCAGGATGCTTACCACTGAGCTACCAACCCCGGCAGTAGCAACGTGTTTTAAAATTTTAATCACGCAAAATTACGACCGGTTGCTAGTAATCCTAATTTATTTTAAATTCTTTTTTTATATTTACCTTGTTTTCTAGATTCTATCGCAGATAAAATAGTGTACGTGTAATGGTGACTTTTAGTTGGCAGTTTTAAATTTGTAAAACGATTGTTTAATAACATGATTTCATTAGTCACGTCGTCAGTAGCGACGTGTTTAACATTTTTAACCACGCAAAATTACAATTGGTTACTAAGGTGAGGTTTTTCTTATCAAGGCAAACCTGTTATATGCAGTAATCCTGATTTACATTTAAAATAATGTTAATATTTATCGTGTGTTCTAGATTCTATAGGAGATAAAATATTGTACCATACACATGCGTAAAGCATATTGAGTCACTGGCGTGGCTTAAAACGCTCGCTCTCTAGCGTTTTAGCTCTGCCCCACTCGTGACTAAAGACTAGCTTTACGCACTTGTATCGTAAATAACTATTCAGCAACATTGACACATCATCGGAAAACATTAATATATTTTATCTACTACAGTGTGTAAAATTGCCTTTTAGTTGGCAGTTTTAAGTTTGTAAAACGACTGTTTAATAACATGTTTTCATTAGTTTACTTCGTCAATGGTAACGTGTTTAAAAGATTTCATTAGGCACTTTGTCAGTAGCAACGTGTTTTAAAATTTTTAAAACACGCAAAATTACGACCGGTTGCTGGTAATCCTAATTTATATTAAATTGTTTTTTTATATTTATCGTGTTTTCTAGATTCCATCGTAGAAATATTGTACGCTACACATGCGTAAAGCATCTTTAGTCACTCGCGGGGCTTAAAACGCTCGCTCGCTCGCGTTTTAACTCTACCCCCACTCGTGCCTAAAGAGTAGCTTTACGCACTTATATCGTAATAGTAATTTGAACACTGGCATACTATGAGAATAGTTGTTTGTTGTATAACAACATAAAAGGGTCCCGAGTGGTGTAGCTTGAACAAGCGTCCACGTTCGATCAGCAGAGTTAAGCAACGCTGTTTCTGGTCAGAACTTGGATGGGAGTTCCACGGCTGCATCTCTCGGCGCCTCGTGGTACGGCTATCACGGAAAAAAGTTGGTCCCGGCGGTCATACAACATCATGACAGTCGTTAGTGGGGTTGGAAGTCCTCATAACTGCACAGCGACGCCTGTAATTGGCCTAACGGCTGTTGGCTGAGTGCAAATTAAATAAATAAAATAAATAAATAAATAATAAAAGATATGCTCTTTGGTATAAGTGTGGAATGTAACATATTAGTCAAGAATAGTATATTAAAATACAAGTTGTAGAAGGTATCTTGAAGGAACTTCTGCAAGGAGTGTTTTATACTATTTTTTCTATTTTGCCTCTTTATAATACCATTTTACATTAAAAAATAAAAATGTTTTCTATTTTGCGTTTCTAGCACCCAAATGACGTCATTTCATAGCGACTTATGCTAACATTCAAATGACGTCATTTGGGTGCTAGAATGGAGTTATTCTAAACGCAAAATATAAAAAGAACATTTTCTGGAGTGGCTAATAAGCATTCCACACGAGTTCAATATAACGTTTTATCCAACACCTCCCTTAAGGCTATTTAAATCAGTTTCCCGCTGCTAATCATGTAAGTCAGTGCAAGGAGTGTTTTATACTATTTTTTCTATTTTGCCTCTTTATAATACCATTTTACATTAAAAAATAAAAATATTTTCTATTTTCACTCCAGAAAATGTTTTTTTTTTATATTTTGCGTTTAGAATAACTTAGTAACAAAACGTGTAAGTCGGTGATTATATTTGTTTGCTGCTTTCCCTTGACAACGGAACTTAATATTGTTATTAAGTTTCTAGGATAATCAAATTAGCAACGCGAGATGCAGACTTAGAAGTTTTGTTTATAATTGCAAGTGTTTATGTGACATGTGACACTCACAGGTAACACGATTCACGAAAATGAATCCTGGTGACAGGTGACAAACCAAACGATTTTTTTAAAAATCTAGGAAAATTTCGATAAGCAGCGGGAAAAATATAATAAGATAACTCGGAATGTATCGCCTATTAACATTTTCGGCAGGCAATAAGCCGCGGCTTCGCCTTGGATTGTACTTGCCTATCTCAAATGTTAATACGTCCTTACATTCCTTGTTACTTAAATAGCTATTAATTTTTTCTGATTTTTTTGACAGTGACATGGCATGATATGCTATTAATAAAATTTAGAAACTACTTACAACCAAGTCTTGGATTAGTAGTTATGGTAACAACTCTGTTCTAGGGAAAAAGCAGTATCGTCATTTGAATTTAAAAACTTTTTATTAAAGATTCAGAATACCAGAAAACGTTGACAATGCTCGACCGTTACTAGAACTTTACGTGTTCACACGGATAACAAGCTCGCACTCGCTCGCTCGTTAAATACCGTACTTGTACGTAAAGTTTTAAATAACGGTCTTGCACTGTAATAGTTATATATGGTATAAGTGTGTTACATTACAAATAATGCATGAGAAAAAAGTTGAGCCCACGAGGCCGCCAGGTCGAGTAAATTATTTGTAATAACACACGCGTGCCGTACAAAATTTTATCCAACAACTCGATAAATTTCTTAAATACATAAATTTTGTATTGACAGCTGTGAAAAGTCAAAGTGACAAATTAACCGGGAGTGAGCTAAAGTATCGAGAGATCAAATACATGTATAATTAGAGTCGCCTGCGAAGCGTGTTATATATTTGGCAGTACTGAAGTGTATTGCTGGTAGCACTGTCAGTCTATGTCATACCTGAGGATAGTGGGTTAGATTTTGTTTGTTATTTGATATACTTACAAATCTAGAATTTGACATGTCCTGGCAGTGGTACCAACAATACAATAGTGAATGACTTACGGTTTTTATCTCACTTGTGGGTTATGGTTTATACCTCACTAGTGGGTTATGGGCCACTTTAGAGGTCTAAAGTCGATCTAGTTATAGCTTTAGAACCTTATAACTAAGAGGTGTTGGATAATACATAGTAGGTTATACAACTAGTACATAATGTAATAGTAGGTTATACAACTAATACATAATGCAAAGCCCTTTTTATTTTTATACAATAAAGCCTATTATATACGAGTTGTATATAATATTTTATATTAGACTGCTTCCAAATATTGAATTGGTAATAAGTTTCTAAAGTGTTGTTTACGCTCGAAAATTGTTTGACAAATTTTATTTAATTTCAAAGTCTTCGAGGCACACACTAAGCGTCGATTGATCATTTTTTCTAATAGTTTACACATCGGTTCATAATTTCGGAAATGTTTTGGTCAGCTACATAGTGTTGAAAATATTTAAGAGAAATGTCTTCCCGTTATCTGGTTTTTTAAAAAGGCTGCATTTACGTAGTCTGGGCCTGTGCTGAAATTTTGGTAAAATGTCGAGCTGCTCATGGAGTTCCTCTTTAAGGATGATCGTTTATCTGCTATTACGATTGGATGTTGAAGTTCCCCCGTCTGCTTGGATTGGTGGAAATCTTAGCTGTGGTTGCTATTACTAAATGTCTTTCGTATGTTTTAGCGAGGACGTTGGCGATTTGAGTGTTATTAATTGGCCATTGTTCATTATAGCATTTAGTGGTTTGTAGGGATTATTGCCCGATATTCCTTTGATTTTTGTTCACACTTCGGTTGTTGAAGTAGAGAGATTTATGTTGGCAGCGTATTTTTGCCAAGATTTGTTTACTTTTTTTTATTATGAATCTGGCTTTGGCGCTTAGTTTTTTTAATGATAGCAGATTTTCCAAGTTAGAGTGCTTTTTATATGTGTTATATGCCTGTTCACTTGATACAAACAGGTTTAGTTTGAAACATCTTTGAGCTTTTCCATATGTATTAATAAATTTTAAAACTGATACCATAAGAAATGGCTGTTCTTCAAGATACAGAGCGAAGCCTACTATGATATATAAAAATTGCGTTGAATACAAAAGAATCACTTTTTCAATTCGACGTTTTGGCATTGATATATCGGTGGAATTTACTTTATGATTATACACTAGTGAAATAAATAACCACTTTATGAACGCTAAACTATCTAATAAAACACTATTTTATAAGGCAGTCTAACATAATAGCAGAAGATAAAAGACACACAGTAGAGTATATAAAGGTTAATAAAACAGAAAGGAGAATGGCAAAAGAAGATATCAGAAGATATAAAGAGGAAATAGTTGAAAGGCTATTAGAGGAAAGTAAAGAAATGAAAATTTTCCGCAGAGAAACAGCAATGAAAAAAAGAATAATAAAGCTGAAAGGACAGGACGGAACATCTATAACAGATAGAGGTAAACTGCTGGTTAAGACAAAGAAATTCTATCAAAAATTATACACATCGCAAATTAATGATGAACAAAACAATACAGAACTACAAAGTACGATCATGAACGTGAACTCAGAACATCTAGAGCCAATAGACCTGGAAGAAGTCAAAAATGCGCTAAAGCAGACAAAAAATGGAAAAGCAGAGAGAGAAGATGGTATATGTCCAGAAATGCTGAAAGAAGCAGAAGACAGACTAAGTAGAGAGCTAGCAAGATTGTTCACCAAACGCATAGAAAAAGGAGAAATTCCGAAAGGGTGGGAAAACGCCATAGTGGTGCTACTGCATAAGAAAGGCGACACTGAAAATCTAGAAAACTACCGACCAATTAGTTTGTTACTACAAATTTATAAACTATTCTCAAGAATAATAATGAATAGATTAGAACACAAATTAGACTTCTACCAGCCAATAGAGCAAGCAGGCTTTAGAAACGGTTTTAGCACCATTGACCATTTACAGACAATAAGGACACTAATTGAAAAAGTGACTGAATATATTTAACATCAATCTATGGCTATGTTTTATTGATTTTAAGAAAGCCTTTGACAGCATTGAAATGTGGGCAGTAATAAAATCATTAAAAAAGGCAAGATATATTAATATTATTGAGCAAATCTATAAAAGAGCAACTGTCCAGATTAAAATGCATGCAAACACTGAAAAAGTACATATAAAAAGATAAGTAAGGCAAGGAGATATGATGTCCCCAAAACTGTTCACACTGGCTCTGGAGGACGTGTTTAAGGAATTCAAATGGGAACATAAGGAAATACTGGTAGAAGGAGAGCGACTTAACAGCCTACGATTCGCAGACGACATCGTTGTGATAGCACAGAGTAGAGAGGAACTACAAACAATGATAAATGACCTGAATAGAACTGCGGAAAATGTGGGACTTGAAATTAACTTTGACAAGACAAAAGTAATAACAAATGAAGAAACGAACGCAAAGGTGAGAATAGAATCAAAAACCATTGAAAAAGTAGGGAATTATATATATTTGGGGCAGTTGGTGACCAAACAGCAGAGATTGAAAGAACTAGACTTGGTTGAGCGGCATACGGCAAATTAAATGACGTAATGCAAATGAGGATTCCAATGCACCTAGAAACAAAACTTTACAACCAGTGTATATTACCGGTGGTAACGTACGGGTCTGAAACGTGGACCTTCACCAAAAACATCATAAACAAACTTCGTGTCCATCAAAGAGCAATAGAAAAAAGGATGCTAAACATAAGCCTGAAAGACCACAAAACCAATGAATGGATCCGAGAGAATACGAAAGTAGCCGATATAGTAGAACGAGTAGCACGCTTGAAGTGGAACTAGGCGGGCGACGCCGTGAGAAAGCAAGAGGGATGGTGTAATAAGATCATAAGATGGAGATCATGGGCAGAGAGTCGAAGCAGGGGTAGACCCATGATGAGGTGGTCAGATGATATCAAAAAGGCGGCTGGACTGTGCTGCTACAGAGGGGCGCAAAACAGGAAAAAAAGAAAGCTATGGGGAAAGCCTATATCCAAAACAGGATAGAGAAAGGCTGATGAAGATGAAGATGAGCTGACAGAAACGCTGCCATCTCCCTAAGAACTTACTGGACCTGAGTTTATTCTGCGAGACAGAAACGCTGTCTGGACAAAATAAAAACAGGTCGGGATCGGATGGAAAGTATGAGACGGAAAATCTTAAGATAATTAGGGACAAGACGGTACAGGTATTCTCAAAATGGGACAGGTAATCTCAAGTTCTAGGAACAGGAATTCTCAAGATAATGGAATGGCCATGTAGCTTCCTTTTATACGTTTCGTACACTGTTATCGGTATATGGGCTCCCTGCTTCATGGAAGGGAAGAAACACTCCGTTGGTTCTTCAGCGCTGTTCGCGCATTGTGGCTGGGATTCTGTTATCTTCTTTTAGCGCGGCGGATAGATTCAACTCTTCATGGCGCGACGAATTAAATTCAAATACTTTTTAAATATTAAGAATTTTAATTCAAGAGCAAACGTTACACAATTATGATCAACCAGTCGGGTTAATTTGGACCCCTAAGGTCTCTACACGATCCCTGTGTTATTAGTAACCCGAAGATAATGCAAAACGGGGTTTTCTGCAATCCGATAAACATGTTGGTGATAGTCAGAACAACTCAAACAGCGCGTGTGATGGGTAGCGTACCCATCGCCAAATACATTAAAGAGTCGACTGGTTTACGGTATGGTATCTGGTCTGAATTATTGAGTTTTCACTTTACGCTCTTCAATAACTTGGAATTAACCGACATTGGAGTGGTCACCATTTTGCAAATGGATGGACTGTATATCCGTCGTTTCGTTTGATAAAACAGAATGATCCCGAAACAGCATCCTACTTCACAGAGACAGTTTATCGCAAAGCTCTCAGAAAGTTTGCTTTTCAGTTACACCACGTCCTTTGGATTCTGTGAGACGACCAAGATATCATCTACGTAGAATCAGCCTCTAACTTCACGCACCTTGCGATTCAGTGTTTCATAACATCGTCGTCCAATCTGTTTTAACCTGTAGAGAGCCCCTTTAAGGAGTCACACCTTTTCGCTCTCTTGAAAGTTCTAAAGCATCTTCGTGATTTCATCATTCTCAGTTCGAGCAATGTACTTCACAGTCTCTTCGCTTATCTCCGGGACGTCCATATAGATTTATTTGAGCAACGTATCGTTCAGGTATTCAGCAGTATTATCGAACTGATGAATCGTCATTCCGTACTAAGACTCCAATACTCTAGCGAGGCGAATAAAATTCAGGAGTGTAACGGTAGCGAAAGTTTCGTCGTTGTTGACGCCGGGGCGTTGTGTGAACCCCCAAGCGACGACTCTTACCTTCCCCCGTTAAATCGTTCCATCTGCTCCCTATCACATTTTCAAGTGATGAACGATTTACAATTACCCAGGTACCGCTTTGAATTATATATTTTAAATCGGTGGCCATAGCATGGTACCACTCCGCATCGCAAAGAAGTGTAATAGCTAAATCGACATCTACCTTGGCTATTAGATCATATTCAAGGGCAAAAATAAAAAAATATTTTCGTTGTTAGGGGTAGTTTTGGCGTTTCCAAATATTAAATTTCTCAGGTATGAAGACTATTGTGAAATATTCAGTCCTAGGTATTCGAAGTAATCTTCTATACACCCACATCTGCATGTTGTCTGTTCTGATTGCTTCTTTGTTTTTTATTGTCTATGCCTCTGAGAGATACGTATGTCGTGACTGGAAAGACTAGTAAAGTATATTTTCAAATTTTATCGCTTTTACAGTTGTAGCTCTTGCCATTGTCATCAGATGCTCTGAACTACTTGGAAGCTAACCACTTCGCGCAACATGAGCAAGTTGTTATAATTATTTCAGTCCTGTTTTGGTTCTAGACTGTAGTTTTTATTAATGTGTGTTTGCTTATGATCATTCTTGGTTTACTTTCTTCCGCAGCGAATAATATGCATAGTTGTATTATTTGCGTAACGTAGGTTGCAGATGGTAGAAAGAGCCTTCTCTCCATCCATCCAATAGTTGTTAAATAAAGTTTTCAGTTTTAAAATTGTTTATTACGATTTACGTAGGTTTTTAATTAACCCGGGATCGGTCGCGTTCTAACATTTTTACTTATTTACTTATAATTTCTGAAATATCTTTCTGGTACACCTCTGACTTTGTAAGTGCTTCCGGGTGGGGTTCATACATGCGTAGGCGACAAAATACGTAGAGAGGATAACTGACCAACTTGTAGCGGCCATTTGTTAGTTGATTTCTAACACGCGACCGATAACGTAACTCGGATTGTTAGAAAAAATCTAACGGCGCGACTGTTTACGTGACTGAAAATTGGAGGATCGTTAGAAAAAATCTAACGGCGCGACTGTTTACGTGACTCAAAATTGAATACACACTACTTAAATTTATAAGTTTATATTTATGTTCGCACTTATGTATCTTTAAGTAAACCTTATTTTACACAAAAGTTGCTAAAATTAAAGTTTAATAACCACAAATGTTGTGTCCTACAACAAATTTCAAATGTTAGATAAAATCTAACACGCGACCGATAACGTTAAAAAAAGAGCGCGACTGATCCCGGGTTAAATACTGTATTGTATTAATGCATAAAATCTTGTCACGCCTGCATGTATTCTTTATGTATCTGTTACGGTCGCTTCCTTAATCATCCGATGTTTCCTTTTCTTTAGTTTCATTTGAATGATCCATTTTTCTATGTAGATGTTTAACAAAGTTTCGATGTAGCAAGATCCGTTTATATCATCTGTGTTATTTGGTCTTGCAGAACTTATCAGGTTTTAATATTCTTATGGGGTCACTAGGTGCTGTAAGTTTGCGTAACTCAACGTTTACGTCAACTTACAATTGTTTATGATCTAAACCTCATTCTTGGTTTCGTTTTCAATTTTCTGACAGTTTTTCATTTTCAAAAATGTAGATATTCTGCCTAGTTCTTATATTTTCTACAAAAGAAATTCAATGGTTGAAGTAGTCTTGAATGTTGCTTAAATATGGTATTGGCAACAGTGAAATTGTTTTTTAGTGCAAACTGTATGGATTTGTTATCCCTTTCAGCGCGTACTCCCCTAATTTATTATGGGAGCCACCCTCGAAAGCCTGAATAGTAAAATAGGGAATATATAAAATGGTGACCCGTTAGAACATAATAAAAAGGGTCACCATTTTATATATTCCCTATTTTACTATTGAGGCTTCCGAGAGTGGCTACTTTTTTCTAAAGAATGGTGGTTATTACAACTTTTCCCATATCGCTTTACATAGTCTTTACTTTTTCATCTGGCCTCTCTATTGTTAGCATATACAGTTGAAATATATGCAGATTTGCCCAATTTGCTCTAAAAGTAATTTTCACCATTCGGTCATTAATAGCAAGATATTGTTGAACATCATTTTTTGTACTTTGCTGTTCGCTATAACTACAGCCATATGCTGCTTCTGTTTGAGTTCGATGTATAAATTAAATGATCAATTGTTACAAATCGTCGTTGCTATTGGTTATAAAAGTTCCACATATCAAAATTGTTTTACGAAGTTATTCGTTTTCTACTATCCTTAGTTATCCAGCTTGCAAACATCCTCTTATATTTCAGGATAATTATTTTCTACTCTGTCCGCATCGTGCATCCGAGCTATCATCATTATCACCATCATCATATTTTCTTGAGAAAACATGGTACACACTCTGTCCCATCTACGTCACTCATCCGAAATATTTCCACCGTCTACCAAGTGGAGGTGTAGATTGGGATTTTCCAGCCATCGAGTCATGGCATATATAACTACGCTCTTCAGTACTATAAGAAAATTGATTTATTGAATCATAATGTGGAATTTTGGAGCGATGAAGCAATATTTACAAAAATGCTGCTTTAAAACATCCAATTAGTCTTCATTGTATAAGTTCCACACACAAAAAACGATCATTTCAGAGGCGGTAATTCGCCAACATTTACTTAATAAAATTTACAGAAGTGCTTACAGCAATTTCACAGCTAAAAAGACTAAATTTGTGATATTAATGGGATGGAGTACTTCCACATTTTGGTTTAGTAAAAATTCAAGCATTCTGAACTAATAATTTCCCCAACCACTGGATTTCCACCTTTATCTTCAGACTTTGACCTCACCCTTGACTTTTATTCCTGGCAGTATCAGTATAAATAAACCAGTAGAAATAATTTCTCGAATTCAAATAGCGGTAGTTTAAAAAATCAAGACATATTGTAGAGAGATCGAAATTGAGTTATAGAGCGTGTACGTCTGTATCAAGTGTAATTCCAACATATTTAAACAATTTCTTGAAATCCCACTCCCATTTTCTAATTATTATCAATAAAAACGTTATAATTGAATTAATTAGGTTTTCTGAAATACAATATTTTTTACAGAAATGTATTCCACACAATCATATACACAAACAAACGTAATTTACATAGTTATATCATTTTATTACCTTCACGTGGCTCTTTTTTGCTAATTAGAACGCACCTCTGCTCTATGATATAATCTTTTTTATCTTTAAACAATGCATATAGCATGGCAGAGCAATAATTTTAGTTATCAAAAAACTAACCTTATATTAATTTTCTTATAGGCTGAAATTATAGTTAAAACTCCTGATTGTTAGGATACCATTCTCCGTAAATATACGTACACTGTATAGGGTTACCAACTAAACTATTATCCCATAGTCTAATAAAACGTTTTACATTAGTGATAAACCCTTTCTCATACAACTGCTATTAATAAATACTTGACTTATATACAGCTTGATAAGAATAAAGGGTTCTAGGCAAATTGCTCGAATGCAATTGCTCGAAAACGAATTGCTCGAAATCAGTTGCTCAAAAGTCAATTGCTCGAATGTGACTTTGCTTGAATTGCAAGTTTCTCGATTATCTGTTGCTCGAAAAAAATTAAGTTGTTTTTTTTTTTAGTTTATTTTATGCCAGTTCAACAAAATACATTGTTATTCATAGCATTGTTAAAGTTACACGTAATTTAGAGAATGGCGTATTATGATGACACTTAACACATCAAATCAAGTTCGAATAGATTCACATATTATTGTTCAAAGGGTTAGATGTCTTCTTCGTCGGCGGAGGTGGTAGCGTAGATGTCCTGAGGAAGCTTACGCTGTAGTCTTCTGTGGATATTTTTTTGGCATAGCCTATAATGAGCAGCCCCTTCGCAGTTGTTTATTGTTTGTAAGAATTTTTTGTAGTTTTCTTAAGGTAGTCAAGGATTGTTGGCATTTTCAGTTCTTCATGAAGTTGTTCATTTCTTATGAACCAAGGCAAATCTACTGCTACTCGCAGTATTTTGTTTTGTAATCTTTGTATCTTGGTGATGTTTGTTTTCGATGCATTGCTCCAGCTGGCACAGGCATACATTGCTAAGGGACGAATTAGCGACTTGTAAATTAGTAGTGAGCAGTCAATTTTGATTGTAGATTTTCGGTTGATTATTGGGTATAGTTTTCCCAACCTCGCATTGCATAAGTTCAGCTTCTGGTTTATATAGTACTTCCAAGTTAAGCGCGTATCTAAGTGGACGCCCAAATATTTAACAGTTTTATCGCTCCACTCAACGCGAGTATTGTTAATTATTAGTTGGTCAGGGCTTATTCTTTTAAGGGAGAATATTTTGGCTTCACACTTCATATGGTTGAGTGTTATGTTCCATTCTGTTAGCTATCTGCTTATTTCGTTGACAGCCAGTTGTAGATGAGCTATAGCCTCTGTAAGATGAAAGCTTTGCGACATAATCACCGTATCGTCTGCGTACATTGCTAAGGTTTCATTAGTTAGTGGAATGTCTTTAACAAATATGTTAAACAACACTGGTCCTAAAACGCTTCCCTGTGGAACACCAGCCTTAATAGATTTGCTACTGGAGGTAGTTGAATTGATACGCACTACAAAAGTTCTATTCTCTAGAAATGAGCAGATTATTGATTTTAGATAGTTTGATATTTGCAGTTGGATGAGTTTGTACTTAAGGCCTTCCAGCCAGACTCTATCGAATGCTTTAGCGATATCAAGAAACACAGCAGTCGCGTATTGTTTATTCTCGTATCCTGTTTCGATGAGCTCCACTATTCTTTGCAGCTGATGGCAGGTAGAGTGTCCGCTCTTGAATCCAAACTGGAACTTCGGAAGCACCTGTAAGGCTTGTATTTGATGGCTCAGTCTGGTATAAATTATTCGTTCCAATATTTTCGAAAGAGTGTTCAATAGGCTTATCGGTCGGTAGTTATTTATGTTTTTATTGTCCTTGCCTGGCTTAGAGAAAACGACTATAACTGCTTGCTTCCACGCTTTCGGGAAATATCCGTTTCTTAAGCAAGCATTGAAAAGTGTTGCTAAGTATGTGAGGGTTTTTTTTGTGAGGTGTTTTAGCACTGTATTCGTAATAAGGTCGTTGCCTGGCGATTTTTCTTGCGTAAGGCATTTATAATTGTTGTCAATTCGTACGGAGAGGTTGGTTGAATTTGGTCTGGAATGGGTAAGTGCGTTTCGATGTAGTTTACTACTGTGTGTGCAATGTTGCTGCCGCTTGTAGGAGTGAACACTTGTGCCAGGTGGTCGGCAAATATTGTTGCCTTTTCTGCATTCGTGTTGTACGTTAAGCTGTTTACTGTTATTGGTGGTATATCTTGGGGTTCCCTCAGCACTCTTCTGGTAGCCTTCCACATTCCTGGATCTCCGGGGTCTAGGTCCTCGATATATCTTTGATAGAGATGCATTTTATATTTGTCAAGTTCGTTTCGTATTCGATGAGTGAGGTGATTGAGAGCACTTTTAGTAGCTGGATTTCTAGTTCTCTGCCATTCTCGTCAGATTTTGCTTTTTTGTTTAATTAGTTCGACTATGTAATTTGGAGGAATATTGTACGACGCCGCTCTCTTCCTTTGGGCTGGCTGCGTTGAGAGTCGGATGCTATTTTGTATTACTTTAGTGTATTCATGTACTGCTTGGTCTATGTCTTCCGTAGTTTCTAGGCTCAAAAGGTGCTTGATAGTTTGGTCAAGGGTGGCTTGAAATTTTTCCCAGTTAATAACACTATTTATTAGTTTTATGTTATACGTTTTTAGTTGTGGAGCACTTAAAAATGTTATTAGCACCGGTAGGTGATCACTGTCCAGCTCTTCAACAGGTGTTTCATGAATTTGTTTCCTGAAATTTTTCTGCAGGATTATGTCGAGGATGTCTGGCTGATGGTCAATGCGATAAGGAAAGTAGGTAAATTTAGCAGGTGCCAGCACTTGGAAATTGTATGTTGTCGAGTAGTCATTTAGTAATATTCCTGCTGGATTCGTGGCTCGACAACCCTAGCTGTCGTTCTTACAATTTAGGTCCCCTATGACCGGAACGGGTTCCCTGGAGTTTAGGAGAGCTCGTATGTCTGTTTCTATAAGCCTTTGATTCGGCTGCTTGTATGCGCTCACTATGTTTACTTAACTACCATCGCTCAGTGTGATCCTTACTGCTATTGTTTCCATTCTCGTTCCCGATAGTGGTAATGGGTGATGATTAATTTGCCGCTTGATTAGTAAGGCAACTCCTCCTGAGGCTTTTTCCGCAATTCGATCGTTTCTATAAACGACGTACCCAGGTATTTTTAAATTGTCGGTTGTAGTAAGATGGGTCTCAGTTATGCACGCAATGTCAATATCATATCTGGCTAAAAAGGCTATAAAAATTGAACGCTGTTTCTTGATACCGTTGGAATTCCAATTTAGGAGTGTTAAGTTTTGTATAAGTTTATGGGCCATTAAGAATGTTAGGAAAAACTTGGCTAAGGAGGAAGGTTTTAATTTGGGGAAGAAAGGGAGTTATGAAATCAATAAGAATTTTTATAAGGGAGTTTATTATAGGGGAGTCCGTAGGATTTGTTGTGGTTTGATTGGTTCTGTTTTGCACTCTACTGGCATATGTTTGGGTTGGGTTGACTGTGGGCGAGTTTGTGTTGTATCTGTGGGTCGGAATTTGGCTTCGAGATAGGATATTTACTTGTTCTTTATACTTTTTGCATCCTCTATAGTTAGCTGGGTGGTGTTCATTGCAGTTCACGCACATTGGGGGTCGTTCGGGAGTTTCTTGCATTCGCTGGTGAGATGGTTTCCAACGCATTTGACACATTTGGGGCTAAGATGGCAGTAATTTCTAGTATGTTCAAATCCTTGGCATCTGTAATACTGGGGCAATTCGGTTGTCTTTCTTCGAGTCTCTACTTTGATAATGGAGTGGAAAAACTTTTTTAGTTTGTAGATTTCCTTTGCTTCATCATTATTGGTAAGTTCGACCGCACAAATGGGGGAAGGTTTTTATCTCTCGTTAGAAGACGCGTAATTTTTGTTATAGGGTAGTTTTTCAGCTCATTTTTTAAATCGTCTGTTGTTAGGGATAATGGCACATTTTTAATGACCACTGATAGTGGTTTATCACTCGGATTTTGAAACGTGTGATATTTTATGTCATTAGTTGTATAAAAAAAACTTCGTAAGTTTCCGGTAGTATCCGTTTCATTAACCAGGTTGATCCGCAGAATATTTCCTCTAAGGCATGTTGTAAAATTTTCCGTTGCTATATTTTTGATGTCGTTGGTTACTTCTGTGTATTTTAGCTGGTCCGCATTGTGTAGAAATATCGGTGGTATTTTAATATTGTTGACTTTGACGGGTTCTGGGATAGTCGATTTTGAGAGATTTTCGCCAGTGATAGTCTGTTCGATTTGTTGAGGAAGGTAATATTTGTTTTGGGATAACAGCTGTTCCGAGTTCCATATGTACCTTTTTTGTACCTCGTTAACTGCAGGTGGTGTTAAATGGTCTGAACTGCGTTTAGAATTTTGGATTATTGAGTCAGCGACGTCGGTTTCCATGTTATCAGTAGACTATTCAGCATTTGTTGGAAATACATTTCCTTTGTATATTAAGGTTAGCTGTTTCAATGGCGCACTCATGATTAGATATGGTCACGGTCGGGTAAGCCGGCCGCGGCCGCTTTTGATAGCTGACTTTTTACTATTCACTATCTCGTGTACACACTTGCGCGTTCACCTGAAGTTAGTAAAGTACGTTTTTTTCCTATAAAAATTTTCAAAGTCGTCATAAAATTGGCAAAACTGCTTTTTTAAACTTATTAGAAAATTTATTTTCGTCGGGTTTTTCTGTAAACGACTTGTGTCATTTTGACATTTAAAATTAAATTGTCAGCTTTTCTTTTTTAAAAATGAATATGCAGAGGAACTGTTGGATCTGCAGTCTAACATGCCAGAAGAAGAAGTTTACGAAAGATTACCTAAAAACAAAACCCCTTTAATGTCAAATTTTAAATTTCCCACCAATTTTTAGTTCTAAAAAGTTACTAAAACAAATTCTACCAACATATATTTTTTAAAGGAATCCAAGTAATGCTAATATAAACTCTAAATTCTTTGACCTTCAAAATTTTTATAGGAAAAAAACGTACTTTAGTAATAATCGGTATGTACTTACGTAGTTAGGGTTAGATTCAGAGGCACTAATATACGTCTTTACACGGTCACTGCCTAGTGAATTTGAAATAAAGTTGTGAAATAGCCTTAACTCGAATCAGTTAATATCGAATATAAAAAAAAACACAAATTACAAATTATAACCTTTATTAATAAAAAATAGGTATAGGTATGTATTACATTCCGATGATAATCACTTTCGTGTCTTAAGAAAAACCTATTTAACATTATTTGTAATAACAACAAACCCAGTATCCTGATTATGAATACCCGTAATTACATTCCAATGATAATCACTCTCCTGTTACAAGAACATAAAACTGTCTATGACCACTTACTACAAAAGATTTTGAATATTTTAGTATTGACGCATTATTTAAGACCACATAAATTCGAGCAAAACATTTTCGAGAAATTGCGGTTCGAGGAACTTGTATTTCGAAAAAAGTTACATTCGAGCAATTGGATTTTCGAGCAATTGATTTCGAGCAATTTCATTCGAGGAATTTGCCGGAGACGAGAATAAAGGGTAACACAGGGCAACTTTTTTCTTATCCATTTATTAGAACAATATGTTTCTGATAGAAGATCTTCTAAAACTGAAAATGCACTTGCCAAAATTGAACTATCTCCTTTGGTATACGGCGAAAGTAAAAGAGCGGCAAAGAAATTGGAGCACCTGTCAATCATCCGATTAAATTAAATTAATTGACCTAATTAAATCCGCGGATTGATCTAATTAATTTCGCGGTTTGATCTAATTAATCACATATGAATTTTGATATGTAATTTACATATGTGCTACTGATTAAATTACGCGGCGGCCATTTTTAATTTGCTTCCGGAATTACGCGACGGCGCTCATGAATGGATTAACGCGATTTCCATTGTCCCTACCTACTATAAGAAATTTTTTAGTCTCAGTTTTTGAATTTAAACTTCCCGGGTGTCTTCCATCTTGGTTTTCTCACATTTATTTTAATTTAAAAAAGCCATCCTGTCTGCGATGTGAAGCACGCAGTGTTTCCATACCTTTTTATTTTAAAATTTTATAAAACCAGAGGTCCGACTGAGGCCGCACTAACTCGTTTTAAACCATTGTACTCTGTTACCTGGTGCGGCAGCATCCTGGGCCTCTGGTTTTATAAAATTTTAAAATAAAAAGGCATGGAAACACTGCATGCGTCACACAGCAGACAGGTTGGTTCCTGTAAAATTCAGCGATGACGAATCACGACAAATAATAAAACGGCAGGTGAGGGTCAACTAGTTCGATAAATATATATCAAATCCGATTTAGAAATTTGTATGACTTAATTTATATGAAATATTGTATGAAATTGCAAATAGAAGGCTTTTAAACTAGATGTTTTCTTAATTATGCAGAGAGTGCTCGTTTATATAGGGAGACAGGTTGGCCGAATGGTTAAGGCGTCAGATTTAAGCTCTGATCTCGAAAGAGAATACGGGTTCGATTCCCGTACCTGTCATATTTTTTTATATATTTATTATGAAAGTCTTGATTTCAAGTTAGTTTATTCACGACGGCTCTATCAGAACAAACGACTGAGCTCCTTTTCGACTAAAATGGACCAAGAGCGGAAGATGTTGATTGTATCGCCGGAATTTGTCCAACGTCTTAAGTCTGGCAAGAATAAGGAGAAAAATATATTATCACAGCTTGATGATGAAATGCAAAAGGTTTTAAAGTCCAAATTAACTGATCACTATAAATGGGGGCAGTACAACCAAGTGTTACAAAGATTCCTTCATTTCACAAACCAGGCGCGGCGGCCAATCAAAATACCTATTGAAACAACCAGTGACAGCCTATTAAATGCCGTTATTTTATCTACACTTCCCAAAACTTTTAAGAAAAAAGCTGAAGTTTTCCTACGCATTTTGAGTACCTCAAACGATGTGAGCTGGGATCACAAGGGTACCGTTACTATAAAGGGTACAATTTTACCGGCATCTAACATAGTCGATTTAGTTCACGACACTCTGAGGCCTCGAAAAACTATTAATCCACCCGGACGCCTACAGTTTGCTGATTACATCAAAGACCTTAACGTTGCTAATGTGCTGCTAGATAAACCTAAACAGCAAAAGAAGTACTACAGGAAAAACCGAAATGGAAACTGATAACTGCGAGTCCGATTTAGAATATAAATTAAAAACACCAGCTACTCATCCAAGTCCACATCAAAAAGGTTCAGTCAGAAGAACGCCGATAAGAAAACGCCTCCAAAAAAGGGCCGTTAGAAAAATGCCTCTAAGGCAGATGTCATCAACACCAAAAACGAAGGGAATTCTAGATTGGGTGCAACTTAAACTTTAAAATGACACAATGAAATTCTGATTTTATTACTTGCAGCCTTAATTTGAAATGTTGTGCACCTCAAACTACAGTTTTGTAAATTGCTAGCGAATTTTTAGAAAATAAGACATTTAGCTGTATATTTATTTTTATATTATTAAGTATTATACGAAATAAGAACAATATATTTGTTTATTACAAAGTGTTTGTGTTTTTTTATTTCTACTCTGCTTTTGTTTTTCACGAATCTGCAATAATTACAAAATCTAAAGCTAAAATATTAGTATTTGAAGTTATTTTACAGTTACAAAGTGTAAAATTTCAAAAAATCAATCTACGATTTCATAATGGTGTGATATAATTGTGATTTCTTTTAATTTTGAGCGATACATTTTATAAAAAAGTGTAAAACATTTGCAAATTTTTCAACGAAATTGTGTGTTTTATTCAAGTTTATGTTAATTTGTGATCAACATACATATATTTTGTATAATTTTAAGTGATATGATGTCAGTTTTGTATAATTTATGTGACATGATGTCGATTTTTGTGAAAATTTATGTGAGATGCTGTGTGATTGCGTGATTTTTGTTTAATTTTGAGTTAATTTTCGCAATAAAAATGATCAATGAGCCTTCGTAATCGAAATTTTGCTTATCGAGATGTTTGGGGTAAAAGATTTTTCAATGAAATTGCTTGTTTTGATGGTGTCAGAACATTTTTTTTCAACGAAATTGCACGTTTTTATTCAAAATTATGTTAAGTTGTGGTCAATATACATATATTTCCATCAAAAGTACAAGAATTTTTAAATTTTGTTTATCGAAACGATTGTGGTAGAAGATTTTTCAACGAAATTGCGATTTCTTTTAATTTTGAGCGATGCATTTTATAAAAAAGTGTAAAACATTTGTAAAATTATGTATAGTTTATGTAACATGATGTCGATTTTGTAAAAATTTATGTGAGATGATGTGTAATGCGTGATTTTTGTTCAATTTTCGTCGTGTGTTGAGTAAAAATGTCGTTTTTTGTATAATTTCAAGTGACATGATGTCAGTTTTTGTAAAAATTTATGTGAGATGATGTGGAACAGAACATTTTTAGTAAAAGGGCGTGTTTTTATTTCAAATTTATGTTAATTTGTGGCCAACATGCATATATTTTCATCAAAAGTATAAGAATTTTTGTAATAAAATGCACAGCGAGTCTACGTTACGGCAATTTTGCTTCTAGAAATGCTTGTGGTAGAAGATTTTTCAAAGAAAGTTGTATAAAAATATTGTTTTTGTCGCAAATTTATGTTAATTTGTGGTCAACATGCATATATTTTCATCAAAAGTATAAGAATTTTTGTAATAAAATGCGCAGCGAGTCTACGTTACGGCAATTTTGCTTCTAGAAATGCTTGTGGTAGAAGATTTTTCAATGAAAGTTGTATAAAAATATTGTTTTTGTCGTTTTTGGTTAGAACTTTTTCAGCGAAATTTTGTTTTTATTCAGATCTTACTAAAATTGCTGCAGAAATTGCTGTTTTTTATTCAAATCTTGCTAAAATTGCAACAAGTTAGAGAAAAAAAGTGTAAAACATTTGCAAAATTATGCTTAGAAATAACTCTTAACTGTTTTTACATCATTTTCGTTATTATAAATCGTTTTGTAAGACGAAATGTGATAATTTTTAAGTGAAATGATGTGGGATGGCGTATTTTTTATCGCTTATTGAATAAAAATATCGTTTTTGTATAATTTCAAGTGACATGATGTCAGTTTTTGTAAAATTTTAAGTGAAATGATGGCGTCAGAACATTTTTTTCAACGAAATTTACTGTTTTTATTCAAATTTATGTTAATTTGTGGCCAATTGCGTTTTTATTTTCGTCCGTTTGCATTTATACTGAAATTTTTAAAACTAAAATACAGTTTTGAGCGATATAATGACACAATTTCAGACGCTTACTTATAAAATAAAAACCAAACATGTTAATCTCGGTGTTACAAATTAAAAAGACCGTCGTGCCATCAAACCTGCACCGATTTGTTGGAACACAAGATGCAGTTTTTATACTTTTATGAAATTTGGTAGTACGAAATAGAGGAAATTATAACGATACGTTCAACTTGTGGATTCCGACAGTTGCTCTTTACAGCAAATATGAATACCGACAAGTTTTTATGTTTATCCCTTTCTTACTCAAGCAATACGTATTATCTTCTAGTTCATGTTATCGTATTCCGTGACGTACAATGCAAAATCGTCTCCAAGGCTGTTTAAACGAACAAAGAGCTGTTAGTCACAACCGCCCGCATGTCTCAACCTGTTTTAAAAAGGGAACTTAGAAAAATCTTGCGAAAATTGAAAATGTTCGCGCGTAATTTAAGCAGAAGCTAATGCGTAATTTAATCAGTATCACGGTGATATTATAATGAACTTTGAATAAAGTAATGCAGTGGTTTCGCTATATAGTAGGATAGGACAATGGAAATCTCGTTAATCCATTCAACTCAATTATAAAGATAGAATAATTAATTCTAGCACTTCTTCTTCATCACGACGTCTTGACAGACGTTTTGTGACCCATAAATTTTGAGTTTGTGAGCTTGTTGGTATCAGTTTGTTTCCATGTTTCGAATTACTCGTCTAGTTGTGGTATACCATCTATTGCGGTTGTTTGCAAGATGTACAGCTTCACCAAAATTGGTTTGTAAGAGGTCTTTGGTCGTGTCGATCCAGCGCTTTGGAGAACGTCCTCTCCGTCTTTTGCCATCGGGTTTGCCTTGAATAATTAATTTCTCCATATTATCCGCCCTTCTATTGATATGGCCAAAGAATGATAAAATGCGCAAATAGACAGTACTGGACAGTCGTTTAGCAGGTGAAATTTCACGGAGTATTGAAGCATTGGTACGACGCGCTGTCCAAGGGATTCGCAGCATGCGTCTCCAAACCCACATTTCAAATGCATCAATGCGACGTCTATCTGCTTCTCTGATGGTCCATGTCTCTGCTGCATATATGAATACAGAAAACACCAAGGAATTGACCAGGCGGATTTTGGTAGATTTAGTGACATTTCGGTCACGCCATATTTTGTTAAGCTGGGCCATTGCTGTTCTAGCCAGCTGTATGCGACGACGAATTTCAATTTCGCAATTTCCGGTATTGTCAATCATTGTACCGAGGTATACTATTTTTTGGACCACCTCACATTGGCCGATCTGATGGGTGTTCGGTCTGTTATTGTTTGCCCGATCTACTATCATTACTTTTGTTTTATTAAAGTTAATACTTAAACCGTAAAGACCACTAACTACTTGTAGCCGCTGTAGTAAGCTGATGAGTTCATCTTCGCTGCCCGCTATCAAGGTTATGTCGTCAGCAAACCTAAGATTATTGATTTTTGTTCCGCCTATAGTTACGCCACCCTGCCAGCCTTCCAAAACTAGACGCATTATGTACTCACTATATATGTTGAAGAGCATCGGTGATAGTACACATCCTTGCCTCACACCTTTGTGTAAGGTGCATCTATCAGATGTAATGTTAGAAATTTTTATCTTTGCAGAGTTTTCATTATACAAACGTTGTATCATGACGGATAGATGTGTTGGTGTACCCATTTCTTCAAGTATACTCCAAAGCTTGTTCCATATAACATTGTCGAATGCTTTGGAATAATCGACAAAGCAAAGGTACAAAGGCACATAGTACTCTCTTGATTTTTCTATCAGCTGGCGAAGGTTCATAATCTGTTCTCTAGTGCCTCGCCCTTTCACAAAACCAGCCTGCTCAGGAGATATTTGCCATGTTAGAAATGGTTCGAGACGACTTTTTAAAATGTAGAGCATTATTTTGCTGGCATGTGATATCAATGCTAGAAGGCGGTAATTGTCACAATTGTTGGGAGATCCCTTTTTATGCAATGGAACGAATACCGATGTCTTCCAATCATCAGGCCATAATCCAGTTTTCCAGATTTGCTGACATATTTGATGAATAATTGATGTACCATCATCCCCTAGTAGTTTAATAGCTTCGGATGTAATCAAATCAGCACCTACTGCTTTGCCTGGCTTCAGTCTTTTAATAGCGGCTTTCACTTCAGACAAAAGTATATCCGGCTCTGATTCTAGCACACCCATTTGCAAAATCAGTTTTTTTAATTACTACACCTCGTTTAACACCACAGGCTATGTACTTCCATGCTTATAAAACATATTACTCAAAAAATAGTTTGTTTACAACAAGGAAGCTCAACGTCGCGCAAGTGTTGAACTTTTAATAGCATTCAAGTATGATGTTCTGGCTAGCTCAGTTGGTTATGCCCTCAGACTCGTAATACTGCAGTTGCTGGTTCAGATCCCGTTGGGGTCCGACGCAAATAGCTTTTTTAAATCAAAATAAATGTGAGAAAACCAAGATGGCCGACACCCGGGAAGTTTAAATTCAAAAACTGAAAATCTGAAAAATTTCCTATAGTAGGTAGGGACAATGGAAATCGCGTTAATCCATTCATGAGCGCCGTCGCGTAATCCCGGAAGCAAATTAAAAATGGCCGCCGCGTAATTTAATCAGTAGCACATATGTAAATTACATATCAAAATTCATATGTGATTAATTAGATCAAACCGCGAAATTAATTAGATCAATCCGCGGATTTAATTAGGTCAATTAATTAAATTTAATCAGATGATTGACAGGTGGTCCAATTTCTTTGCCGCCCTTCTACTGGAGAAGGTTAAAAAATATGAAAATGGCTTAAAAATAAAGTACCCTTATTTTTCAAAATACACAAAGTGTTATTTGGAAAAGTGACTTAGAAGTCAGAGAAAGTGTAAAATACGGAGTCACAGCCACCTACTCCAAAAAATAATTTTCTGTTTTTCCTTTTTTTGTACCACCCTGTGCAGTACACTTCAGATGAACTTCGGATCATTTATTATTAATTTTTTTAAGATATATTGCGTTTTTCACGTTTTGCAAATTTTTTTATTTTTTAACACTAATTTCGATTCACGTAAGTTTGTGGTTGCTAGATGAGCGAAACTTAAGCTTAATAGTGCATCCTTATGGTATCTGATAATAAATTAACTTTAAGGTATCTCATTTTCCTTAATACACTAAGTTATTTTTCAAAATACACAAAAATGTTATTTGAAAAATTTGCTTAGCATTAAAACAAGGTGCCAAATATGAAGTCACAGTTGCCTACGCCGAAAAACAATTTTCTCTGGTTTTTCTTATTTTGTTCGTACCACCCTGTGTATTAAGGAAAATGAGATACCTAAAAGTTATTTTATTATAAGATACCAGAAGAATGTACTATTAACCTTAAGTTTGGTTCACTTAGCAACCAGAAACTTACTCTAATCAAAATTAGTGCTAAAAATTTTTAAAAAATTGTGTCCTACGTGAAACATACAAGTATCTTACAAAAATTAATAACAAATGATCCGAACATCAGAAACATCAAACATACAAAAAGATAATAAAGAAGGAAACTTCAGCAACTTTATTCTTAATATTTGTTAAGTACAGCATTTCAATTAAAAATTTCAATTGTTGTGAATTCTTGTTGATGTTGGGACCATTTGTTTTTAAAATGTTTGGAAGATATCTGTGTTTTTTACTTCGGACAAAAAAGTAGATTTATTAGCAATAATTTCGATTAATTTTCTTGTTGCTAAGTAAGCGACACTGATTTTTGACAGTATATTCTTACCGTACCCGATAATAAATTAATCTGTGTAAGTGTTGCACAGGGTAGTAAGAAAAAAGGAAAAACAAATAACATTTTTCGAAAACTGTCATCAAATGTTGACATCTTCGTTAAATTCTCAGTAAGCAAAGTGATTCTTTTTTGTCACTTAACTGCGAAATACTTTTATGTTCTAGAATGCAAAATTCTTTAGCGTTCTAGAACATAAAAGAAATGTCAAGAAATTTGTCATTAATTAAGTAACCTACATTAGTTTTTTATTAAGTAATTTAAAATTTCAATAGATACTAATAACTATTATAAACTATTATAAACATGACTAATTTATGTTGTACTACATGTAAATTGAAGGTGCCGATATTGCAGTCAGTTAAATTTATACGTCACTTTGACGTTTGTCAAACAATTCAGCAGGCCGTGGTTCAAACATAAATTAATTATTTATGAAATATAAAATTGTCAATTAACGTTGACAGTTACCTTATTTAATTTTTTTTTATTCTCATACTAGTTTTATTGCAGTTTTCGAAAAACCATTGTTTGCATCTCGAATGCGAAATGCTTTTGCGT
This sequence comes from Agriotes lineatus, assembly GCA_940337035.1. Lineage (NCBI taxonomy): Eukaryota > Metazoa > Arthropoda > Insecta > Coleoptera > Elateridae > Agriotes > Agriotes lineatus. The sequence goes on along the minus strand of OW679196.1, from coordinate 74,267,034 downwards.
TCTCGAATGGGTATTTTGCCTCGCTAAAGCTCGGCAAAATAACTTCCATTCTTGAACGCAAAAGTAGCATTTCGCATTCTAGATACAAAAATAGCCATTTTGTGTATTTTGAAAAATTTTGTGAATTGTTCAGTGATTACTTTTCATCTGTATACGAACCGTCAGATCAATCTTTCATTGATAACACTATGATCTTTCCAGAACTTCAAGACCTAAACAATCCTACTAACCTCTGTGGTATTTCGATCGCAAAGGATGTTATTTTACATAAATTAACTTCGTTAGATTCAAATAAAAATGCAGGTCCAGATGGAATCCCACCTCTTTTCGCCAAAATGTGTGCGACTTCACTATCTGAATCTCTATTTATAATTTTCAATAAATCGATAATTGAGGGTGTTTTTCCTGCCTTAAAGAAAAAAGCATACATAACGCCTATTTTTAAATCTGGTGCACGAGATCTTGTTATAAATTACCGTCCTATCTCAAAACTTAGCGTATTCTCAAAATTATTTGAGAGTATTGTTAAAGACCATATGTTTGAAACATTCAAATATGTAATAATTTCTGAACAGCATGGGTTCTTCTCAGGGCGCTCGGTTCTCACAAATCTCACCTGTTTCTCAAATTATCTGCACTCAAATGTTGATAGGAGTTTCGATCCGACCGCGACCGTGAACACTGCAAAGTGCTGCTCGCTCGGATATTAAACCAATAGTGCGATAGCGATTTTAAAACCAGTGCACAGACTTTGTTACCTACAAAACAAGATAAGTGCCTAATTTATATAAATATCTTAACACTAACTAAACAAGCAGACGGGCGTCTGCCCGTACTGTTTGATACGTAACTCCCAATCATGACATCCACTACCAATGAGATTTCTGAGTACAGAAATCTCACAGACAACTCACATACTAGCTTTACCCAACTAACCGACAATTTAATCCATGATTCACCAATGAATGAGATTCAAACTCAACCTCAAAAAACATATGCAACATGTGCTAACCAAATGAACTTCCCGAAGAAAGAAGATGCAATCATACTGAGCGTCGTCGACGGAATTAATTTAAAAGATTACATTATCGCAGTTGGCAATATAGTCCAACCAAAAAATATTATTTTCGCCTCCAGGATATCCAATAATCGAATATGCATCTACTTATCTCGCAAAGAAATTGTTGACATGCTGATAAATAACCACAAATTTATTGAAATAAGAAAAAACCAAATTCCTCTGCGCCGACTTATCACTCCTGCTCAAAAAATTGTCTTATCAAACGTATGTCCGTCAATCCCACATGATATACTGGAAAATAGCCTACGCAGTCTCAAATTAAAACCCATATCACCAATAACCTTCCTAAAAGCTGGATTAACCGATACCGATTATACCCACATTTTAAGTTTTAGAAGGCAAATATTCGTAGAACCACCCGAAAACCTGATAATTCCAGACTCAATACTTATTAATTTCGAGAGCACAAGCTATAGAATATTTTTATCCAGCAACACAATATGTTTCAATTGCCATCAACCAAACCACATAGCTGAAAAGTGCCCGAAACGACAAGAAACGATAAACACACTACAAACTTCCAAACGCACACTATCTGACACTACAAATCCATCGACACCAGAGGAAGAATACCCACAACAAACAAAAAATACAGAAAGAAGCATACAAGAACAACCTGAACATATAACCCAACAAACACATGAAAGACCGTCCCAATCAGCAATTAAAATCATCAAAGACCCTAAAACGAACAAAAAAATAAAAATACACAAAAACAACACATCAAGCGAATCGGAACCCGAAACAATATCCATGGAAGAAATCTTACTACCCATACGTAAGAAAATGGAACTAACACCAAGCGACTACTTACTAACCTTTAATAACCTCAAAGATTTCCTGGAAAATGTCAAGGGCTCCAACGACCCTTTGGGAATTTCCAGACAATTTACGGAAGACCCTCTTGCGTTAATAAAAATGATGAAATCGCTATACACTGAAATCAAACAACGATCTATGAAAACGAAATTCACAAAAATAACAAACAAAATGATAAACCAAATAGAAGTAGAAATGAAACAAAACCGACCAAATACTCACAATTCTGACTCCGAATACTAACTGTACACTTACATACCTAAATATATTACAATGACTAATACGACTCAAACATATTTACTACAGTGGAATTGCAACGGGTTTTACAAACGTCTAGACCATATTCAACGTCTAATCAAGTATTACCAACCGAAATGCTTGTGTATTCAGGAAACACGTCTGAAAAATACCCAAAAAGGAACTCTAAACAACTACATTACTTATCGAAAAGATCGTCAAACTGGCGGAAACGCTAGCGGAGGAGTCGCAATTCTAGTAGATAATGCTTATCATTCCGAAGAAATCACAATCCAAACTAACCTGGAAGTAATAGCAGTCAAACTATTTTCACCCTTCAAATTTATTGTATGTAATTTATACATACCAAACCAAAATATCACCTATCAGGATTTAAAAAACATAACAAATCAACTACCATCACCATTCATAGTAACTGGTGACTTCAATGGACATAATCAGCTGTGGGGCTGTACAAATACCGACCGAACAGGAAGAATAATAGAAAACCTCATAGATCAAGAAAACATTTTACTATTAAACAACGGTGATGCCACACATTTTGACTCAGGAACTGGTACCTTTTCCGCAATAGATCTTACATTTTGCGATCCAAAAATCCGACCAAATATAACCTGGGAAGTCATAGAAGACCTACACGACAGTGACCATTTTCCAATAAAAATAACATTGAAGCACAATAGTACACATACAAACCTCACACCACAACCACAGAGATGGAACTTTAAGAATGCCAATTGGGATCTTTATCGATCTTTATCCACACCCAGTGAAACAGAAATAAACCAATCACAAGACATAGATACAATAATAAACAACTTTACTACACTAATATACAACGCCGCAGAATCTGCAATAGGAAAAACATCTAACACACTGAATAGGAAAACTGTACCATGGTGGAATCAAAATTGTAAAAAAGCGACAAAGGCCTACAAACATGCCTTAAACAGATGCAAGAAGCACAAAACAGTAGAAAATCTAACGAAATTTAAAGAACTCCGCGCTATAGCCAGAAGAACAATCAAAACAACAAAGAAACAATCATGGGATAAATATGTATCTTCTATAAACTGCAATAGTACCCCAAAAGAAATGTGGAGAAAAATTAAAGCAATAAAAGGTACCAATACACAATTCAAAATAAAAGAACTAATAGATAACGATAACGTAATAACATCACCCGTAGAAATAGCGAACAAACTAGCCAAGACATTTGAATATAACTCTAGCAACCACCAATACGACTCCGAATTTCTGAAATACAAAATTAACAAAGAAACGGAAAACATTAATTTAGATGAACAACACAAACACACAATCAACCTACCATTCACCAACTGGGAACTCGAAGAAGCCTTAGCATCTTGCAAAGACAAAAGCCCAGGCCCTGATGAAATTCCATTCCAACTAATAAAAAACTTAGCCGAAAACTCAAAACATTATCTACTACAAATGTACAACTTCTTATGGGAAACACACAGCTTTCCAAATATATGGCGAACGTCAATAATAATACCAATCCTAAAACCAAACAAACAGGGAAACCAATCATCGAGTTATCGTCCAGTTGCCCTAACTTGCTGCCTTAGTAAACTCCTGGAAAAAATGATAAACAAACGACTGATATGGTATCTTGAACACAACAATATCATCGACCCTTCACAGACAGGTTTCAGAAAAAGACACTCTACCATAGACAATTTAGTATCGTTAGAAACTGAAATACGAGCAGCATATAACAACAAGCAATTCCTAATAGCAACATTCTTCGACCTTGAAAAAGCATACGATACCACCTGGAAACATAACATCTTAACAACCGCAGTACAACACAGGTTATTAGGAAATATAGCTTACTTTATCAAGAACTTTCTCCAAGAAAGAAAATTTAAAGTTAGAATAGAAGGAGTGTATTCAAACAGTCATACACAAATGAACGGTGTCCCCCAAGGATCTGTAATCAGTGCCACCTTATTTCTGTTAGCAGTCAACGATGTAGGAAAAAGAATTTGCCTACCAACTAGAAAATCTATTTACGTAGATGACATAGCAATATACAGCAGAAGGAAAAGCATCACCAATGTGCAAAGCCATATACAAGATTCTATAAAAAGATTAGAAGAATGGACGGAGACAACCGGATTCAAGTTTTCAACTTCTAAGACCAAGTGTATGCTCTTCACTAAAAGACAAACGTACAATATTCCAGAAATCACACTCAATAATATTAAGCTAACGTATGTGAACTCGATAACATTTCTAGGCTTAACGTTTGACAATAAACTAACGTGGAGGGAACACATCCAGAATCTAAAAATAAACTGTAAACAAAGATTAAACCTGCTGAAAACCTTAAACCGACACCAATGGGGGGCCAACAGCGAAAACTTACTTCGGATCTATAAATCACTAATAAGATCGAAAATCGCCTACGGAAGCCAAATTTATATCTCAGCAAGCAAAACTTTATTAAAAACTCTAGACATCATACACCACACAGCAATGAGGATAGTAGGAGGTGCTTTTAAAACTAGTCCTACAAATAGCATACTATGTGAGATAGGAGAACCACCACTACAACTAAGAAGACAACAATTAACACTCTCATATGCGACAAATAGAATCACAAACCCTTGTTTCAAACATAACATCCCGACCCGTATAACAACTAACACTCCAAAAACATCAACAGACTTTAATCTTAGAACACAAAATATCCTTGAGCACGTCAACCTAAATATCCCAAAATTAACCCACACCAAGCAGAGCAAAACCCCTCCTTGGACAAACAAAAAACCAAACACTATTCTCACCCTGACCCAATACAACAAAGACAACACGCTTCCTATAATTTTTAAACAAAAGTTTGCAGAACTCAAAGATAAATTTATAAACTGTACCGATATATATACCGACGCGTCAAAAAGTGCAAATGGAGTGGGTGCAGCTTTCATTGTAAATGGGCAAGACTACAGGTTCAGACTAAATCCACTAGCAAGTATTCATACGGCAGAGCTATATGGTATACTAGAGAGTGTAAAGTTCATCGCAACCTACAAGAACAATAATAAATTTGTAATCTACAGTGACTCACTTAGTGCCATCAACAGTATAACAAAAGCATACTCCAAAAACCCTATTGTCCAAAACGTGCATGAAGTATTAAACAACATTATACTGCAAAATAAAGATGTGACACTGTTTTGGGTACCCTCACACATGGGCTTTCAAGGCAACGAAGAAGCAGACAAGGCTGCAAAAATAGCGACAACAAGCACTGATACTAAGATGTACGAAGCTATACTACCCCATGATTTTAAACGAGAAATAAAAAACAAAATTCACGAAAAATGGCAAGAAATATGGACAGAAACAACCAACAACAAACTGAGAGACCTGAAACCGACAACACGACCATGGGATATCCACACCAATAACAGAAAAGAACAGCAGTGCATTACCAGACTTAGAATAGGCCACACGAAAATTACCCACCAATTTCTTTTTGCCAAGCCAACAACGGGTCCAGACATCTGTGATAGCTGCAATGAGCCAATAACCGTCAAACATATAATCATTGACTGCCAGAAATATGATGACACGCGAAGCAACCTCCACCTTCCACAACATCTATCGGAAGCTCTACACTTTGACAAATCCAACGAAAAGAAGATGATAAACTTCCTGAAAGTGACTAAGTTAATAAACGAAATATAAGCAGCAATAATAATCTATATACTGTTAAAATAACGAGACGCAATGAAATGTAAATTACCAAAAGTTCTGGCGCTAATAACCTAACAGGTGGATGCGCCGAAACAATTAAATAAAAAAAAAAATCAAATGTTGATAATAATGTGCAAGTGGCTGTTGTGTATACTGACTACACTAAAGCGTTCGACAAAATTGATCATGCAATTCTTATCAAATTTTTTGGGTGTGACTTCTGGTGTCCCCCAGGGTAGTCATTTGGGACTGCTTTTATTTATCCTTTTTATAAATGACATCAAGCATTCTATAAAACATAGCCAATATTTGTTGTACGCAGACGATTTGAAAATTTATAAGGCTATAAATTCTAGTTTGGATGCCGATAAGTTGCAAGAAGACTTGGATTCTATATCGGAATTTTGTAAATCTAATAAATTACAGCTTAACCTAAAGAAATGCTTTAAACTGTCTTTTCATAGGAAAGTGAATATTTTTTTATTTAATTATAAGTTATGCAACACACGTCTTGATTCAGTTTCTCAAATTAAATATCTAGGCGTAATTTTTGATTCTAAACTCAATTTCCAGGCTCATGTTTTATATATTACTTCAAAAGCTCTAAAAATGCTAAGTTTTATCTGTAGAATTGGTAAATTTTTTAAAACCTTTTTGTCGTACAAGATATTATACTACAGTCTTGTTAGGAGCTCTGTTGAATTTTGTAGCCCTGTTTGGAATACGTTCTATAATATTTATATAGATCAGATAGAACGTATGCAGAAGAAATTTACTAATCACCTAACTTATAAATTTAATCGACAACTGCAATTATTAAATTACGAATCCAATCTAAAAATGTTTGGCATGTCTACTCTGTCGGACAGAAGAGTGATCAGTGACTTACTTCTCCTCTGTCAAATTGTTAATAGCTTAATAAATTGTGAATATTTAATAAGTAATTTAGGGCTCAACGTTTCGGACTATAGGCTTAGAAAACCATTACTGTTCTGCGAGCAGGTGTATGTTACCAACCTTGGTTGTAACGCTCCTTTACGATGGTTGGCTAAAACTTATAATTCTGGGTTTTATAATATTGAATTGTTTAATGTTAGCTTATCCACTTTCGTTAATTCAATACGTAGTAATTTACGCAACTGAGTTTTTTTTATATATTAGTACTTATATTATATTAAATTTTTTTCTTCTTTGATTTTTTTCTTGTTAGTTCTCAGCTACATTTAATTTTATATTTTTCTGTTATGTATTAGTGGTGACCCGTTTTTGGAACTGCGGTCTTCCGTACGTTCTGTGGATCGCTCTCTATCATGTAAATAAATAAATAAAATAAATAAAACATATAGTGTTTCACCCGAGCTAACAGGCCACGGCTTCACCGCTACTTAAAGATTTAGTTAAATTAAAACGTGTTCGTACTTTTTTTAAAATAATAATCGGCCTACCATCTAAGTCTCAAAATTAGCAAACTTTTAGCTATCATACAATTTAATCGGTCCAGTATCTTCGGATGAGATAGCGAACAAAGATACATACATACATACATACATACATACATACAAAGAAAGAGATCACCGATTTTATGGTATTGATGAAATATAACGACGCATGTCTAAGACTGCAGTTTATATTCGTCAAGTAACAGAGGTGTTATTAAAGGGTATATACCCGTTGATCGGTCCAATATCTTCGGAGGAGAACAAACATTTAAAGAAAGAAAGAAAGAAAAAGACCACCGATTTTATGTAATAGGATGTGTGTAAACGTGCTCGCTTAACTAAATTACTAAGTGTAACTAAAATGTTTTCCAATAGGAACGATATGTTTTTAAAATTAAATGAAATACAAAATATTTGAGACAAAAGCAAAACATTTGCTTTATTTTAAAGTACAACTTATGACAATTATGTTTTGAATAACACATTATTCAAATGTCCACCTCGGCTTCGTTTGCAGGATCGAATCCGATGAATCCAATTTTCGGTAACTTTGTGCAATACATCAGGCGTAATTTTATTAATGCAGCGTTCGATGTTCAATTTCAAAGCGTCAATAGTTCGAGGTTTATTGGCATAGACCAACGACTTTAAATAACCCCACAAGAAGAAGTCCAAAGGTGTTAAATCACAACTTCTTGGAGGCCAATTAACAGTTCCATTTCTGGAGATTACAGACTCACCAAACTTTTCTCTCTTTTTATAAAATTTTTGGATAATAACCAAACGTTGTTGAAGCGTGTATTTTGAGATGATGAATTGTCAAACTATACTATAAACAAATGACAGCTAGTGAGATTTCTAAAATTTTAGATATGGTTGCTATGACGTTTTAAAAACATATCGTTCCTATTGGGAAACCCTTTACTTCGTTTAGTAACTTGCTTTAGCTACTATACAAATGTAAAGCCGCTTTTAGAAGCAAATAGTATACTTGGCCATGAGGTTCACTTCCCCACCTCGGTGGACGACGCTTGCGCACAGCTCACCAAGTACGTAAAAGAGTTGGTTTTCTGTCTCACTTACGCTGTGACTTCCCCACTCATAACCGCTAGCAATATAGTAGTATTAAATATATGTTGTATACAAATAACTTATCTAGAACACGACGTGAACTAGTTTTATATCCTAATTAAACGCACTTTTGTGTCCACATAATTTCACTTAATTTCAACACATTTTGTTAAGTTGCCTGGTCCATGATCAAACATCAGTTTGAATAAGTTTTTTAAGGTTGTTTTGGAAATGTGACTTTTTATAATGGAAACATTACATTTATTGGACAATTTCAACAACACAAAATAAACAAAAACAAGAACACAATGTCAAAAACTAATACTACTGAATAAATTGTTGAAAGTGCCCACCATTGTTGTCAATGCGTAACTGTGCTCTTTTCAGTAAATAATGTCGGCATCTACGTAACATTTCAGGCGTAATTTCCTGGGCTGTTAAACGAATTTTATTTTTTAGCTCGTCTAGGGTATCAGTATTGCAAACTTTGTTTTTCAGAGAACCCTAAACAAAAAATCTAATATCGAAAGATCGGTGATCTCAAAGGCCAGTGTTCAATTTGAAAAACCAAAGTTGGAAATTTTTCCCAAAAACCGGTAAGCCATGAAAAATTATTATGTTCGCTATGTTATAGATAAAATTGACCTAAGAAACTTTTTACTTTGACTTTGTATTGTACCCCAATATTACCGAAGATATAAGCTGTGTAATACAAGACCAACCACCCTGTATAGCAATCATGTTCAAGCTATTTGAAATAATTAGTGACGTTTTTTGTATTTCGCCATATAGTCGTATTATAGATAACATGTTGAGAAATATACTATTCGCATTTCCAACCTAAATAAATCAAATTGATAAGATAATATTAAATAATTAATCTTTTTTTGCTTCTTGTGAAGCGTCCTTATTTGGTATGTGAGTGAATTTTATTCAGAGACTATTAATGTAGTCTTTCTACTAACACTATTCGTATAGGTATTTTTTAACGTAAGCTCTTTTGTTTCTGTCTCGTGTAGTTTAGTCAAATATGTGTACTCAGAAAATCGTTTCCACTTGATAAACATACTTTTAGTCTTTCTGCTTAAGAGTCCGCTATTACAAAAACGAACGTAGTGTATGGTATTGCAACTGCTAAATAATTTGAGTTTTATTTCTTCCAAAATAATTGTAATCTGTGTCACTTGTATTAAAATATTTCAAACCAATTAATAATGGAATATATATAGTTAAACATATCGAGTTTCACAACTTTACAAACTTTCACTTTTTCTATTAACGTAATGTAAGTCTTCAACAACAATAGCTGTTTGCTATTCTATAATGTCACGCTGCTAACTGCCTCTTTTTACATTCCAGAAACAAGAATGTTATTTACCGCTCTAGCAGTGGTTGCTGTAGTACTTGCATTGCTTAAAATTTTTTCACGACTTTCGCTTGGGAGGTGTACCAGCCCCGTCTGTTTAGTTGGAAAAACTGCTCTGATAACTGGTGGAAGTTCAGGTATGTTTATTAAGCAAATCGACATGGAATTTAAATATGCTTTACTAACAGCAAATTATAAGCTCATAGCTATTGCTAACAGTAATAACACACAGTTAAATTAATTGTGTGTTAAGGATAACTTTTATTCTTGCTAACCCTATTATAATTATACTATCACGACTATCGAATATGCTTAAATCTGTAATTTATTATTTTTTCTATTGTACATAAATGCTTATCATGTAGGTCCAAGAACTGAGTGTTCTGCTTGCTTCTCTTTACGATGTTGTGCCATCAACTTCTATTTCGGGCTGTTCGTGTAGCCTATTCGATAGTGTGGCCGGTGACCCCTTTGATCTGATCAGTCTATCTTTTTGGTAGTTGTTCCCATGGTCTTGACCCTTGAACTTTACCTTCCACAGTTAGTCTTTCGAGATTGTCTAATTCTCTTCACTAAACATGTTCTCCTCATCCATGATACTCTGAGCAGTCTTTACTAGCACCACAGTTGGGTGTCCATTTTCTGAATTATCCACGTTTGTGATGCAAAAAGTAGCATATAAAAGACAATGGGACAGTCTACATCACCAAAAACTTTCTCGAATTTTTTATGCATTTGCGTCTTGTTTTATACATAGTACCATTTCTAAAAAAATGTATGGCCTCCTTAAATTTCCAACAATCTTGTGGGCTAAATTGTTTCTCCAAGCAGATGTGAGTAGGTAGAAAGTTGAACCCAGTCAACTGAAAAAACTTTAACTTTAGTACTGCTTACCGCAGTTAATTCGAGCCACCAAGGGGTTAGACTCAAAAAGAGTTTTCATGAGATTGCCGGAGATATATAAATCTAACTTGACACAATTTTCTTACAATAAACTTCAAAACTTCTGATCATTACTAACACCCTGTACTTAAAAAATAAGTTTTATAGCTTTTTCAAAGATATCTTGTTGTAGGCATTGGATACCACACCGCATTAGCACTAGCAGGACGAGGATGTCGAGTAATCATCGCCGACAAGGAAAACTGTAGCAATGTTAAGGAAGAAATCATAGCACAAACAGACAACAGTAACGTAGTTATCAAAAACTTCGACTTAGCTTCTTTTAAATCTATACGACAATTAGCGAAGGACCTAAACGAAACTGAAGAAAAGTTAGATATATTAGTTAATAATGCAGGAACTTGTGGTTTAGGGAATCATTATACTGAAGACGGATTACATATAGGAATGCAAGTCAATCACTTTGGGCCATTTTTACTAACGCATTTACTTGTTGGTAAATAATTAATTTTAGCAGAAAATAATGAAATTGCATACTGAATATAGCAGTACTATACAATGTTGTGTTTCAGGATTATTAAAGAAATCAGCATCGAGTCGGATTATATTTGTCACGTCCACAGATGCATTTTTTAGTAGTATATCTCCAAACAATTTAAATCTACCTCAAGATACTCCGGTAACATTACTGTCACAAGTGATGGCCTATAGTCATTCTAAATTATGTAACATTGTAACGGCCAACGAACTAGCAATAAAACTAAAAGGAACAGGTATTACTGCCAACTCGGTTCACCCAGGACTTGCAGACACACTTTTAGTTAGAAAAATTATATATGGGCTTGATTATCATAGATGGCTGAAAACAGCTTTGTATGTGGGATATCAATGTACCTTAAAACCTTTTACTAAGGTACTACATACCTAGAACATAGTAAAGGCAGCAAATTCTCATGTATCGTATTTGCAGGCAACCCAAGAAGCTGCTGACACTGTGGTACATTTAGCGGTAGCACGAAAAGTCAAAGATGTCACGGGGAAGTTTTTTGTCGATTGCAAAATTTTTCAAATGCCTAGTCTCGCAGCTGATTTATCTTATTCAAGACGAGTTTGGGAAGCGAGCGAACAACTAGTAAAATTGTCACCTAAAGAAAAATTGTAAAATGTCGAAAACATGTTGAGCTTCCATAAAAATCAAACTGTGAAATTCCAAGAAAACATGTTACCATATGTTTGTTATTATGTCGAAAAATGTTGATATTAAACGATATTGAGCTATAGTATCTTTTTAATTTTAATTATATATCTTATTCAGCCACAATTTACTGTTGAATTTGAACGCGAAATTAATTCTGTTAAAAAAAAAAGAAGTTAAACACCCCCTTTCTGCTGCCGCCAAATAAAGCATTACTGTAGTTAGGAAAATTACTGACAATGGCGATAACACTTGTAAGCTTGTTGATGATACTTAGGTACCTAGTAAAAGAGCAGCTACAAGGTCCGGCAAAATGTATTACCCATTTTATTTCATTAGTAATAGAAAAACTAATCAACTATTCACTACGGCAATATTTTTAACTGAAAGAGTAAGCCTTGGAGATTTTGTTATAATTGTTGCCAGTTGTCAAAATGGAGCGTTGGTCAACAGAACAACGTGTCTTTTGTGGGAGTTTTTCCCAAATAGGTTGATTTCAAGGAATGGTACCTATAGCCCAGACATATTAGGGTTTGACCTTGAAAAAAATAATGTAAATCTTAAAATTGGTAGAAATATTCTATTTAGTGTACTGAACAACATACCAAAAGTCCTAAGCTGTCCTATGTCGGCTTCATGATGAAAAAAGGCATAGGCGGGTATTTCGGGTTTATACAGGATATTATTATACATATCGTGTTTTGCCATCAATATATATAACTTAATAGGTATATATATCTCACTATTCATGTATTTTATATCATACATGTATACAATAATAATAATAACTAGCAACCAGTGAGACAAATGTCTCATTTAATAAAACAAAAAAGACCGTTTTTCAAATAGAACGCGTTTTCGAGAAATCACGTTATTTCTCGAAAACCGGAATTGTCACGTGATTGAAATTCGGTTTCTGACCTGACATGACCATTCCATTCAAATAACTTTCATAACTTTTTTCTCTATCTCTTACGGTTTGGCTGCTGAAACAGCGTCCCGGACACACAAAACAGCGTCCCAGACAAGCCTATTATATATATGGATCTTTGTTCCACCACAAGCTTATTTAGTGTTTGGAAAAAGGTCAAAAAAGGTAAAAGCAAAATTTAAAAAAATGTTACATACAATATATTTTTATTTTAGAATAAAATTCGAAAACTTAGTGTCGACAAAATGAGTAGAACCGGAACCTAGAACAAATTAAATCTCGTTTTCCTTTCTTTCGTTTTAAGTATAATATGGTTGCTTACTTATATTTCGTCTTGATCATCGTCGACTTCAACTTCATTTACTGGAGTATCGTAACTGCAGCTTCGACCGCTGCAATTTATGCACATTATTGAGCAAGCAAGGCCTGCAGTTCTACAGGAACACCGAGCTCCGCATTCAGATTTACACCCACAGGATACCATCTGCAACAGTTCATTTTTTTCTTGATAGCTTCATGTCGGAGAACTGCAACCGAGGACTGCCTTCATCGCATGGTTGCCTAATTCCATTGCATTATGACAATTAATAGTATGATCTCCAACAAACCCAGATGATAAAGACCGTAAGGAACTACATTCCTGTCTAGGAGAGCGGGTCGACAGCCAATTTATAAAAAGGTTCAAATATTTTGCATCCACTGATCTTCTTGAATCTCTAAGTTCAACGTGTTGTTTTGTTGAAGTTCTAGTAATACCAGTCAGTTCAACGGAACTACAAATTTTAAGACATCCACGAAAAGAGAGCACGAAATATGCTAGCTGACTATCAGATATACCACGGCCATGAGTGAGACCTCCCTGAACTTTTCAAAGGCGCATCAAAGACTGTTCGATCGCCATATCTGTTGAAAGTTTAGGTGCAGACAATGACACATCTGAATCATAAAGCTGATTTTGTTTATAATCTTTTAAATAAATATTTGCCTACCACCACATACTTTTCTTTACTAAGTAGTTTATTACAGTAAAAACAAACGTTTTCCATTATTATCACCAATTTATATCAATAACATCACAAAAAACCACGCGCGTATAAGTTACACAGTAATGCAAGTGCAGTCTGCTGTAGACACGCACTGATTTATAGTTTAGCCACGTTGTTACGCCCTTCGATCATTCTGCGGTAAGCAGAATTTGTCAAAGAACATAATATATTTCAATTACCAAATATGAACTCAGTTGGTACTTACCATTACATCCATAGAGGTCAATGGCAAATTATATGCGTTATTGTTAAGGAAAACACTTTTTTTAATTTTCTTTTGTCAAAAATTACATGAAGCCGACATATTTCGCTTTAGGACTTTTGGTATGTCGTTCAGCACACCAATATAAAATATTCCTACCGATTTTTAGATTAACATTATTTATTTCTATGTTTTGGTAAAATTTAATCTAATATGTCTGGGCTACTATTCTTGGCTAGCAAGGTCTCCGGATCTCTGGGCTTATTTAATAGGCAAATAATCACAGAAATCTAGAAAAGTTGAAAACTAACATAAGCAACGAAAGCAATGCCATTCCACAGCATGTGTAGAAAAATGCCTGTGGTGTGTAAACCAAACAATTTGTTTACATTTCCATGAACCCTAAGCAAAAATTTGTTTTAACTTTTGAGTCACATGCAAGTTTAGTAGAAAAAAGTATTTCTTAAACAAAATAATAGCTGTTTGTGATATTCTAAGACCTTAAGCATCGCACTTTCAGAGATAAGCTAATTACTCATAAGTAAGGCTAGTGTAGCCCTGAGTTTATAGCAACATTTATGTCACGTGAATTATTTTTTATAATGGGTACGTTGCAAATACAGTTTACACTTCCAAGTATTTTTATATAATTATTAATTACAAAATAATAAGAGGGTATATCACAGCAATATATTACTAAAAATATTATTAAATATTATTTGTAACATCATTTTACTATCACATATTGAAGTGGTATTAAGCCCACGACTTGGCTCTGACTGCAGTGCAGGATAATAGACTGATTCAAATAAAGACAGAGCTGAGATATTTTAAATAACTGCAATATTATACAAAAGTGAGATGGTAAATGCATTGATAATGAAATGCGCAAACCAATAATTACTAGAGAAAGGCGCCTTTAGAGGGTTTTGAATTGGCTCGTGAATTAATCATTTAGAATTAAAGGTTTGTGCACATGCAAAGCCAAACCGCATCAAATTTATTTAACACAAATGGTTTGTTGGCTGCAATTTTAACAGAGCGTAAGTTTATTAAGTCAGAGCATAAGATGGTGAAATTTGTGAGCATAGCAGAAAGATAAACCGATATGAAGCAAAATAGAAAGAATTTGCAAAAGACCAATTGCGAAATATTGGCAACAGATTGTGGCGAGAGACATGAAAGTACGGAACTCAATAATTAGTGCATTTAAAAAACAAAGTGAAACAGAGCAGAGCAGTGACTTTTAAAATAACGTTTGTGTGTGCAATCGCAAAAAGACAATTTTAATTATAGAGGGTAAAGACAATCATTTAGATTTAAGAAATGTTAATTTTAATTTTATGTATCAAACGTTATTCCTTTTGTAACCTTTTTGTATCAAAACTTATTTCTGTAACTTAGCTACCTGATGCTAGATTGTTTTAAAAGAAGAGAACATTTGAAATTAATTTGTTTTGAAGTTTGTAAGAAACTTCGAAGCCATCGGCCGTTTCAACTGGGATTTTCCAGCTTCGTTCCCGGTAAACGAAAGCATCCCGAGTCAGAGGCTAGTAATCCAGACGTCTACAGAGTCTGCAAGAGGGCTACCGTCAATATTAGCAGCGAGGGGACCGCCTCTAGCAGAAAATCCGTACAGCATCACCATCTACGTTGCAGGGCGACCCGAAGTTTAAAAAGATAGGGTGCCTGAAATTTAAGTGTCAAAGCCGGGAAACGCAGTATAACGCGAGAACAAACCTTGGCAAGAAAGTTTAGCGCGTTCCCAGGGCTCCAGCGACGTTCTAAATGTTGAAAAATCAAGTAACGTTACCAAAATTTGCAAATCCAGCGAGAAGCCAAGCGTCATAAAAACAATTGCTAGAAGTAGGGTCGTTTTCGCTTATAAACAATGAAGGAGCAGTCTTGACGTCATCCTAAAACAAAAACGAGTTTAGTTGCCAAGCGGGAAAAATTTAAATGACTTACCTGATGCATTTTTCACAATATTTCCTTGAGATTTAAAACGTTCAGATACGTACTCTTCCAGCATCAACAAATTTGTGTCATATGTCAGTTGGACAATTATTTGACATACCTACTAAGAACCGCACATTTGAACTACCGACTTTGAATTGAAATAGTTAAATTCAGATCAAACTTGAAAATATAGTACAATTCTGATCCCACCTGAGCGAGTTCATGTTTTGCTGATGAGTTAGTGCATTGAATTTTGCAGTTGAATGAAATATTAAAAAGGACATACAACCATTTATTTGTGCATTAAAATATTACATCTCATTTTAAACAGCCGTAATTCATTAAAAGGCGATAATTGATTAACAGGCGAATTAAATTAAATATTATCGTCATTTTCAAATAACAATACAGCAAATAATTAGGGCCCTTTCATCTCAATATATGCTATGACATACAGAGACTATCAAAAGAACAGACTTAGGTAGTAACTTAACAAAAGAACGTTCATAACAAAAGGTTAAGCATAAAAAGCCATTTAAGAAATCTATGACGTCATAATTAAAATATAAGATATCTCAGAACTAATAAAATACTACAAGTTATGGTAAATACTTAAATAGAAAACGTTTGTTGATAATCTGTTTTATTATTCAAACGATCAGGCCTAGCTACCTCCCCCTATCTCTTAACAACAAAATAAACTCCAACTCCTGTCGAATAAAACTAAACTGGTTTTACAACAAACATAAAAGGTGCTAAGTTCCAATTAATTTTGGGACGCATCTTTAACATTGGTCCTTCGAGCCAACAACTCCCCGATCACGAAGAAGCCTGAATTTGGAGAAGACATTGGTCCTACAAGCCAACTACTCCCCGGACAAGAGGAAACTGGATTTTTTGGGTAAAAATCCTCAAGCCAACCAATTGGAGGCTAAAAGAAATTAGTGCAACAATCAAGAGTCTTGGGTACGCGGAACAGATTCGAAGCTCTGGGCAAGTAAACAACGGGACCGGATCTGCCATATCCGTAGGAAAATTTGGAGGACTCGCAACAAGATTGGTATGTACTCTTCTGTGTAAAGATTAGGGAGAAGTTCAAATTGAGCCGTCGCTAAGGAGAAAACGTCCTACAACTCAATCAAAAGAATTCCGCCAAAGGAAAAGGCGAGAATTAGTGATAGCAGCATAAGTCCTGCTAGTAACTTCCAAGGGCTTCCGCGGTGCAGCGAGAAGAATCTTCAGCAGCAATCGATCCGCTAAGAACTTGGAAAATACGTAAAGTGGTAAGATACTACTTATTAAGCCAGTTTTAGTACCAAAGCCATTAAAAAGGCCGCATCGACATGGAGTCAATTATAGAGGAGCAGAAACAGCTGGCGGACAAAATGTGCCAACTGTTCACAAATATGAAGAAGGATTCCGGAAGCAGAAAGAATCAGATGTACCTAGCCAAGAAAGAGGATGAATTAGAAGAATTGTGGAAGGCATTCGAGAGCGGTGACATGGAACTACGAAAGCGACTTCCAGCGGATCATGAATACATAAAAAAGGATTTCTACAGCCAGGTGAAAGAAAGATTTCAATAACTACAGATTACATACACGAATGGCAGGAGAAGTTAAATCCAGCTAGTGAGGAGAGTAACGGCTTAGAAACCGAGAAAAAGGAAAACCCCATCGAACAGATAGGCAGACTCAAGACACAAGAAATTGAAATGCAGTTATTTAGCGAGGTACTTGACGATGCAATATTAGCATTGGAACAAGTCCAGACAAAAATGTTCTATGAGTATAAAACCAACAAGATTTCCATCCAGTGAAAGAATATTACGAGAATGCATAAGGAAATCCTCGGATATGAGCAAGAATTTGCGAAAGATTACTTCACGGATGGTGTTTACAATCAGATGCGAGAGCGTTATAACCAGGTAATAGCTCAAATATTTAACAAAATAAGTAGCATCCCGAGAAGTGAACAACCACGAGCACGAGAAGAACTGGCCATCCCATTGCCCAAAATCACGATGCCGATGTTCGAAGGAAATTATGAAAATTGGACCACGTTCCACGACATTTTTGGGGGACTCATCCACAACAATGCCACATTAGGCAATGCAGAGAAGATGCAGTACCTCAAAACTTACCTCAGAGGCGAGGCAAGTAAATTAATAAAACATATCGACGCATCGGATGCTAACTATGATACCGCATGGGACCTACTAAAAAGCAGGTATAATAACAAAAGAATTTTGTTTTCCAAATGTTTAGACAACATATTAGAGCTGCCCAATTTAAACTACGAATCAGCAGCTAGTCTGAAACAGCTGCATAATACAACAATGGAAAGTTTACGTGCCATGTCCAACATGGGCGTAAATATAGATACGTGGGGACCAATAATAGCACATCTGCTGGTCAAGAAGCTGGACAAGGAAACAAAAAAGTTATATGAACAGTCGCGGCCTAATCCTAGAGAAATCCAGGATCTAGCAGATATGTTGGAGTTTTTGGAAAAAACGTTCCAATCACTTGAGGCAATTCAAGAGTCCAAAAGGAAGCTGGAAGTCGCAAAGCCAATAAAATCGGAGTCTTCAAGAAAACCGTGGCCGGTAAGAAGTTACCAAACAAGCGTCAGTAAAACTCCGGTAAGAAAACCACGACAGGAGCCAAATAGGAAATCCCAAGTGGCCGCCACCACCACCGGACAAAGCGTGGAGGAAGTAAGCAGCCTAGTTAGCAGAAAGGCCAAGCTTCCCAAACAGAATGAAGTCCTGCTAGCAACAGCATTTTTGAAAATAAAAACAGCTGGAGGTTATTATGAACTGTTGAGAGCATTGGTCGATCCAGGGTCACAGACATCATTTATAACCGAAGAAGCAGCTCAATTGTTGGCATTACCGAGAGTAAGAATCCAAGCTGACATATCAGAGCTAGAAAAAAGCAAAGCTGAAAAATCCAGGGGAGAAATTGAAGTGGAAATGAAACCACGATTCTCCAGTAATTTCAGAATTTTTGGGAAATTGCCTATATTGGCAAATTTAACAGGAACATTGCCAAGAAATAAAATAATTGAGAAGGAAAAGGACGCATGGGAACATTGCCTGCTAGCCGATCCTACCTACGACATGCCAGGTCCAGTAGATATCCTGATAGGAGCAGACCTATACAAGGATATACTCCTAGAAGGAGTTAAGAAGACGGAGCAAGGGATGATGGCACAAAAGACCGAATTTGGATGGATCGTATCTGGGGCAGGAGAAGCAGCAGAACAACCCAATAGGAGAGTGGTCAGCATGATGTCTAACGTCAAAGAAGAGCACCACCTCAACAATTTTTGGGAGGCGGAAGAGCTCCTGATGGAGAAATCTATCTCACAGGAGGGACGTGAAGTGGACAATTGGACAATTGGAAGCAACCCATCGGAGGACGCAAGATGGGACATATGTGGTGAACATACCGTTCACAAAGGATCCAAGTCGAGTAGCAGAACCACGGAGGGCAGTCGCCAGGAACCTGCAGTTGGGGAAAGGATTCAACCCTGACAAGAACTTGGAGTCCAGACAAAACAACTTCATGAAGAAGTATCCTTTACCAGGACACATGAAGAAGAAGGGCCAAAGTGGTGGTCCTAGGAGAGGACGTTACAGTCCTCACCCAGCTGTCATAAAGGAAGACAGCAAAACGATCAAACCAAGGGTAGTCAACAATCCCGCATCCAAAGCATCCACTGGGAGAAGTCCGAACCAGACGATGCATACAGGGTCAAGACTACAACGGAAGCAGGCTGACATCCGTCCACAATGGAGGAAGTACAAGGACAAGTATCCCGAGGTCAGCCGAGCAATCAATCCGAGAAGCATCACACCACAGGGGCGTGATACCATTTCGATGGCAACAAGATGTCCACGACCTACCCAATACAAGCTGGGACACCTATTAATTACAACAGGGTCCGTCAGCAACATAACTACACTCCTCGGCATTTGCTTATGGTGCGAAATAAGCAATTTTATGGAGAAGCGCATGCAAGGTCAAGCAACGCCAGCAGAAACCCGACACCCGCAAGGACGAACTCGAGCTCAAACCGCTGCACTCAACGTCAGAGACGACGCCCGCCAGTCACGAAGCATGCCGTGGACCGAACGTCTGGTATGGAAACACAACTGCCGGATCAAGGTACAACAGAAGCAACAACCCAGCACCGGCCAAGACGACTTCAGTTTGGAACCCTTATACGCAACGCCTCACGCCAAGGGAAATGTCCATGAAGCAGCCCCTACAACCACACCAACCCCGATTGCTAACAAGTGACACGGCCAGAATGTTCAAACTATTTTTGAACATGGATTTTAGTGAATAATGTGAAATAAAGGAAATGCAGAAGGTTACGCAATTAGCCTACAAAACTGCATAACTTGCGCCAGATAAGATATGTGTCAAGTTTCCGTGTTGCGATAACAACTAAATGTAAACGACACACGCAACAAGTGCCAGTTCCTTATGTTTCAAAACAGACGTTGCAGGTTTTAATAGTGTATTATATCGTATATCAAATGCACAACGCAGCAATTCTGTAACTAGTGGGTCAAGATAACAAACTTAGCGTTTAATATTACGCACATATACTTGTAATTATTAATAGTAGGGCATAAATATGGCATACATTTACTGTATAAATAGCTCCGTGATATGTATTAGAATTTAATATACGTTCAACCACGAATGTGTATTCACTGATGGGGTTAAACACAGGCTAATATTGTTTATAACGAGGTAGTCAGGCCTAGCTACCTCCCCCTATCTCTTAACAACAAAATAAACTCCAACTCCTGTCGAATAAAACTAAACTGGTTTTAAAACAAACATAAAAGGTGCTAAGTTCCAATTAATTTTGAGACACATCTTTTACACTTTAAATATTGATGTTGTTTGCACCCAACACATTAATACATTATAAATGTTATTTCGTGTTGAAACTGTTAGAAAAATATGGCTTGTAGTGAAAAAAACCTGCCTGAGCATGATCAGCGTGAGATATTTGTATTTAAGGATTAAATATGTACTATAATGACATCGCTTATTCAGTGATCTTTACCATAATTTTACTATAAGTTGCGTCATAAAACTCATGTCGAGGTTCAAATGAAAACTTGATAACTGTTTAATTACACGCCGCCTAGCAGGTAGGCAACTATGGATCCAGTATTTTTTATCTGTTTTCTGCATGAAATTTACAACTAGATGCAAATATGGAAAATATGTCTTCTAAACAAAATTAAATTATCATCCATGGAACAATATTTTTAAGCAGCTGTAGACATTAATAACTAATCAACATCGTTAATAAGAAAACTGAAAAATATTTAATAAATTACAGTAATTTAAGTTAATGCAATATACGCACAAATCTATTTCTACTAAATTAGGCAGACATTAATTTACACTGCGTATATAAGTACAAAACTGTATTTCTAGGGATAATGTTTTATGCAAACATTAACAGTAGTTGTGTCAATTATACCTACTTTCTTCGCCCTAATGTACTAAAAATACAATAATCACCAAGTTTCTCAGATTTGTTGAACAAACAAAAGAGACACCAGAACCAAACTCATCAATTACGGTAATTGTATACAATTGGAAACCATAACTATTTAACCCATGGGTTCCATCAATGCAAATTTTTGATTTACCTAATGAAGATAAAAGTTTAGCTTGCAATTTGTTCATTATTATTAACACAAAATCATATTTTGTAAAACATTTGTCAATTTTTAAATTTTTTTTTTAATTATTATTTTCGTACTCAGCCAACAGCCGGTAGGCCAGTTATAGGCGTCGCTGTACATTTTTCACATTATTCCACCCCCACTAACGACTGTCATGATGTTGTTATGACATCCAGGACCAACTATTTCCGTGGCAGCCGTACCACGAGGCGCCGCCGAGAGAAGCAGCCGTGACGTTCTGACCAGAAAGAGCGTTGCTTAACTCTACTGATCGTACGTGGACGCTTGTTCGAGCTACACCACCCGGGACCTTGGAACTGTTATTTGAAATATTATTTGAAACATTACAAAAGTCACTGACGTCGCTTCCAGAATTGCAAAACTAAAATGGAGATGAGCGGGACACATTTTGTGATGCCGTGATGACAGATCGACTAGGAAGATAATGGACTGGAAACCACGCACAGGAAAAAGAAGTGTCGGCAAACCCAAGACACGATGGTCCGATGATATTTCCAGAACAGCAGGGAAAGACTGGAAGAGAAAAGCACAAGCCAGACAAAAATGGAAACAATTGGGAGAGACCTACGTCCAGCAGTGGACTGATATAGGTTGAAGAGAGAGAGAGAGAGAGAGAGAGAGAGAGAGAGAGAGAGAAAGAGAGAGAAAGAGAGAGAGTGAGAGAAAGAGGGAGAGAGAGAAAGATTTGAAATATAACACTGAACTTTATTCCAGTTTTTTCATAGTTTCTACCCGCACTTTCACACTCACAGCATTATGTTCGTGACTTTTTGAGGAATATCCTATTGAAAAATCCCACCCCTGTGGAGGTCCTTATGACAATTTACCTAAAAATAAAAAGATTATATCTATTTCAACCTCAACTTGATATACGATTCTTACCTGCTATTTGATTTTCATATCATCTTTAGCAAATGTAAGACAACAGAGTTCACAGAGATGGCCGACATGATCTGGATAAAAGATACCTAAATGCTTTCTTTATCTACTGTTGCAATAATTCTTGATGAGCATACTCGACCAATTTTATGTGTGCCACTTTCTTTAATACTTGGGAAAATAAGATCAGTCACAAAAATAATATAAGCGATGACTACCATTTTTTAATTGCTTTTTCTACATCCTGTCAAAATGATAACTTTTGGCACAGTTTATAGTGTCAAAAGTGACGTTTGTAGAACTCTTAATATTAGCGCCCGAATTCGGTCTTTTTAGCACGTTGCCATTGGTGACGTGTTTTAATATTATATTAAAACACGCTTTGCCGTAAATTTGTATGTCAACATAACCTAGAATATTTAACACAATGTGACAGAAAAAGTGTCACCGAACTAAGGTTTTATATTTCTGTTACGATCGTAGCAAAAAATGCGTACGATACATGTGTATAAGTGCCATTAAAGCACTAGCGACGTTAAAAGCACTCCCCTTTGCTCTTATACTAGTCGCACGTGCTTTAAAGGCGTACTTATACACTAGTATCATAATATACTATTTGTGTAGTGTCTCAAATATAACGCACATTTAAAGTTTTCTCCATCTCTATTTTCCACCGATCAAACTTTGAAATAAAACATGATTAAATGAAATAAACAATTAAGCTGAGCTGAGCTGAGCTTGCCTTTCTTTTCAACAAACTCATGTTTTTTCTATGTTAAACACTGATCTTCAAACAAATGTTTATGTAAACCTGAGTAAATCATAATGTTTTCTTTGCATACTTTATCTGCACATAGTAACCTACTTTGGCGAATTTTTCTTTTAAGTTCCATCATAGGTGACAATAACTCAATACTTTCCTTATAGGATATATGTCATATTTTGCAATTAATTATGTATAAGGTACGGCTACTTTATTATGATTTTCTTATATGTTCTTCAACAAATATTACAATTAAACATATTGCCGTAAAACACATAAGTAAACACGAAATGCAAAACATAAACAAAATTTAGGTTATTACAATAAATGTTAAGTTACGAGTCAAACATGGTTGCCTACCTGCTAAGTGGTGCCATAAAAACTTACTGTAAAGAGGTTCTCGTACAATTACATGCCGTTTCCATAAAGATGAATATGCTTACTCCATGAAACACGACCATACCTTCACCAGTTTCAACCGCCCGGCTAATCTAAGCCTCCTAAATTTCATTTGTAAAATATTTTGTATTATTTGTACACAGTGCCTAATTATTAGTAAAAAAGTATTCTTAATTTAGCTGTTACGCGATACAATCAACCAATTGAATTAATTTTCAAATTTGTAAAATTTTTGAATGATAACACTCCAACAAACAAATAATTATTTTTCTAACTACCTGCAGGCGTAATTTTTCTTGTTTCTTTGTTCTTGTGTGTGTCTTTCCTTTTAGCCTATTTCATTATAGCCTACTCACTCCGGTTGGTTCCAAGGAGTCTATTACTGTGAGTTATTTGAATCTGACGCCTTAATATGTGAATCCATCGAAGCTCATATTAATTAGTGGTTTAATTGTGTAAGCCCTGTTACATTTAAAATATTCAGTAAGACATATTGCGAGAATTTTCACCTAACATTATAGTTTACTTTGTATGCGTTGCTGTTTGGAAGGTTGTATACTCCAATTTTTGAAACCTTGATAATTTTTGGGCAGTAGGACATGACTTATAAAAAGCACATTTTTGGAAAACAAGTGCCTGTTTCCTGGTTCTTCGTCTGACAGCCATCAAAGTGAAAGCAGGTCTCAAGTTTGTGCTTTGGAAATTATATATTATATATAGCGTTATGGTATTGGTACAGGAGTTTAAAAATCAGATTAATAAGATTAAAATAATACAGTATTAAAAATTACAAAGATGAATTTAGATGTGAAGTGGATATCAAAATTATTTAGATGTATTTAGAAAAAAAAGGAAAGAGAATTTATAATTTAATTAAATGAAGCTAATTGGGAAACAGTAGGATTTTAACGTAATTTAATATCTGAAATGAAAATGACAAATACTTTTTCGAAATATACTATTTAACATAGTGGGTATTAGACATATAATAAAGCTTCAATCGTGTGTTGGACTGTAAAAAACAAGCTAGATTGCTAAGGAGATAGTTTATTGATTAGAATAAAAATTTTTATAACAAAAATTATGTAATACAATTTGTAGCGTAAACGCCTTTATACAAGTTTTTTTAAGATATTTTGGCAAATAAAAGGGTTAAAATTGGAAATAAAATTGGCGTGGTGAAAAAGAATTAAAAAGTAAAATGTTAAAAGAAAAAGATTATCAGACTGGAAGGATGAAGATTAGAATGTGTACAGTTATAATCTACAAAGACAAATAAAAGTAAGGGAATGCTGAATTGAGTTTATTGTGGAATTACATTGCATCTACTGAATTGGGTAACAAGGAATGGTTTATAAAAGAAGTGGTTTACATCGACATCATTAGCATACTAAGCGTATTTGTGGAGCTTGTCAAGTGACATCTTGTGGATTGCATCTGGTCAAGGTTCGTGGTGAAGGGTTGTAACAGACTTCAGATTTGGGTGAGCATCAGAGTAAACACATGTACAGCTGAGGTCGATTTGGATGCATACTGAGTGAAGGTATAAATGCTGTTTTAAAAAGGCGAGCTGTTTTCGTGTGTTCCTGTGGCGAACTGTTTTTTTCTGGATTCCTGTGTTGATTTGAATCCGGATTCTGGAAGTCTTGGCAGTTGGTTGTCAGTGGAAGCCTTCGCCGTGGCTTTGAGTGGAGCAATTCTTGTAATGTGGTGAGTCGCATTGCTGGATGCATTGGGTTTGGTAGAGGAGAGTGTTAAGTCCAATAACAGGTAACAGAATACAGGTATTTAAAATAAGAACTGAAAGAAAATAAAGAGTGAAGTGAGTTAATTTTAATTAAGGGAGTACTTACCATTTGAGATTGTGAAATGACAAATGTAATGAGAAAGCATTTGTAATTGATTTTTTAAAACTAGTTTAAAGTGTCAGTTGACAGATGTATTGAGTTGACATATAAAATAAGAACATCAAATTTCAGAATATAAGCAATCTCGATTATAAAGAATCCGACCTGATTTTCAGTCAAGTGTTCTACGTAGGCTAACAGTAAATAATTTTTATTATCCATAATAAAAATTGGGAAAATAAATTAATTAAAATTCAATTTGAGCTAGAGCTCTCCTTCAACGTGGACAGGTATCCCGAGCTATCGTTTTGGCGGATGGTTGCTTCCACCCTCTTCGGAAGCTTTCAAGCAAGCTGTAGGCCATCCATTGGTTGCTGCCGCTGTCCCGGACGTTGCCTGTTGCTTTGGCTGCCGCTTTTCAAGGCTCCGTTACCTCCAGTGGGGACCAGCTGTCGTTTGGAAATATTATAAGGTCAGATCTATTTATTCGGCCGTGTCGCATGTGCGACGATTGAACTGCACTACTTAATATAATTTGAAAAAAGTCAGGATCCGGTTCATACTCACAATGAGGTGATTCAGTAAATTAATGTAAATTAAAACACAGTCTTCCTCATAACAATTAACATATATTTTTTTACACACGCTACATGTTTCGGTTTAGCTGTTAAACCATCTTCAGGCTAAAAGATAAAGCTTATAAAATACGGGGAAAGAAACAGAGAGCAAACACCTCACCTAATGTCAAAATCGGACAGTCAAATAAACAATCAAAATTAAAACAGACAACTTGACCAACATGTTCAATGAAATAAATTATTTGTTTATATACAACGGTCAGTCCAGGTGAGAACTGTAAAATACGTATCAAAGCCACAAAAAAAAACCGATAAATGGAATAAGTTAAGCAATTAATCAAATTTTAAATTTTAGATTGAGAAATATATAATTGCTACTGTTTGCAAACTCCGTGACCTCATTGAGGCAACGATCGTTTAACCGGGAGACAATTTCGAAGATTTCGTAAAAATTTAAATTATTGCCTTTAAGGCAGACGTGAAGAATTTTAACATTGGCGTCCCGGTCAAATTTATGATTATTTTCAATAATGTAGGAGGCAAAAGCCGATTTATTATAATCAAGATGTCTGAACACATTTCTTTAATAAAACCAAATTACATTCAACATCTTGATTATAATAAATCGGCTTTTGCCTCTCACATTATTGAAAATAATCATAAATTTGACCGGGACGCCAATGTTAAAATTCTTCACGTCTGCCCTAAAGGCAATAATTTAAATTTTTACGAAATCTTCGAAATAGTCTCCCGGTTAAACGATCGTTGCCTCAATGAGGTCACGGAGTTTGCAAACAGTAGCAATTATATATTTCTCAATCTAAAATTTTAAATTTGATTAATTGCTTAACTTATTCCATTTATCGGTTTTTTTGTGGCTTTGATACGTATTTTACAGTTCTCATCTTGACTGACCGTTGTATATAAACAAATAATTTATTTCATTGAACATGTTGGTCAAGTTGTCTGTTTTAATTTTGATTGTTTATTTGACTGTCCGATTTTGACATTAGGTGAGGTGTTTGCTCTCTGTTTCTTTCCCCGTATTTTATAAGCTTTATCTTTTAGCCTGAAGATGGTTTAACAGCTAAACCGAAACATGTAGCGTGTGTAAAAAATATATGTTAATTGTTATGAGGAAGACTGTGTTTTAATTTACATTAATTTAATATAATTTGTGTGTGGTATTAGCACTTGCTCATTTTCGAGTTTATTTGATTGTTACCCCCTTTCTATATTCAATGCAACAAAACTATTTACTACCATGAAACAATGTCCCCCTGCGCTAATACCTGCTAAATGAATCTCTGTCACCAAAAAGGGGTAGCTTGGGAGTGTACGCTCGCGGCCTCTCAGCGGACGGTGGGGGTAGGTCACTCAGAATAAATTACCTGATGTTGCAGAATCCGGAAAGGGCGTAACCCCGTTGCTTAACTTCAGTTTTATTACTCCCAGATGAAACGTGTAACGGCGAACCTAAATAACTCAATAAAGAAAAACAGAGATTCGATGCAGCAGTAAATAAAATCCAGAATGTATTAATAAACATATAATAACCTCAGTGTTACCACATTATTTGAAGCAGCCTGTACATTTGGGTTATTTACAAATATGCAATAAGGTCAAATAAAAGTATTCAGCCCGAGTTATTCGAAATACATGATAAATGATAATGAAAATTTTGGCTTTAATTAGGACCCCAATTTTTGATTAAATTAATTGAATTTACTAAACATCATTGAATAGGTTTGTACAAGACAAGTAAATACGTCCCCAAACGTCGCGTTATAGCACACGCTAAGTAAATGAGCACCTGCATTCGTTGCTCCATTGTTGAGCGCGTTCTTAACCTGGTGAGTTACCCTTTATACAGATCTGTGTAAGTGGCGCTTCCAGTAGCCAAATAAGCCGGTAAATGAACCGAACGTGTGACACTATTAATTACGTGCAAGTCACAGTAGCACCATAAAGAACATTTAAACGTTAAATATTAATTGATCGTGTCAAATTAAGCAAGAATGGCTTCGTCCATAAAGTCAAATTACATTTTAACTACAGACAATGAAATTGAAATGGCTAAATACTATTGAACAGGTCAACTCAAGCAAAATGTAATTTAGATTAACATCGGTAACATTGATTACTTAAAGCTCCATAAGCCTGGCCGTAACAAAAAAATATTTAAATGTTAGTAACATTGAATAAACCAATACTAAATAAATACATTAAATGGAATTACACTCGCAGGCAAATTTCCTGTCTAAAGTCCCCGAACAATGCAGCTCCTACGAGGTGCAAGATCCCAAAACAATTCGGCGGCACTCCGAAACTCGAGTGCAAAAAGGGCAGCGCCGGACGAGTACAAATAATTACAGCACCTTATTTTGTCGAAGCCATGGTGCGGCAGCACATCTTCAGACGCAGCAGGAAGCCTTCCCCAAAACATTTCAACCTGGCCGGTGAATTCCCAACAGGGCCCAGAATACAGCACGGTGAGAACCAGGAGGTTGGCCTGATACGGTATCACATGAAGCCAGCGATCCCCAGCGTTTGCATGGGCGATTCGCCCATGGAAAATTTGGAGGAATTCGAGCTCGACATTCAACGTAAAAAATTGTACTTGGAAAAATCTCCTATGAAAGAGTTCTTAATTTTAACCACACTTAAGGAAACAAAAGGCTATTTACCAAACAACAAAAGAAATTAACTTGCATCAGCAATAAGTTGCGAATTGGCAAAACGTCTGGAGATTTTCGGCACAAAAGTGAAGTACTTAGAACGCCATCCAAAATGGACGCTCACGGAAAAAAGGCCCAACACCGAAATCGGTTCAACTGTTCTCCAAAAATCGATAAACGAATGTCGCCTTACTTCATAATCCAATAGCGATCACCCGGAAATCCGTCCAATAAATGGGTCAATATAACGATTTCAATGCGCGACAAATACGCCACCTAATGGTCAAGATGTCAACTTGAAGAATTGTGCACTGCAGTGGCCTGTAAAGAACTAAGCTCAAGATGCACTTTGGATTGCCTAACTCCAGGCGCTAAAAGTTGCCAAAATTGAAATGTAACAACTCCCCTTCTACTTCGATAAGGTGGGAAATTCCCATAATTTTACACCTTACAACTTAAATGTAAGAAAAAGGAAAATGGATACTCATATTAATGTACAGAACCATACTAGGAAACAGAGTACACCAGAAGGATGACTATCACCAAACTAACGAGGCGAAGTGAGTCAGTGGATTATGGAACACTGTGGATAGGACCGCACAACGGCGTAATGGAATTCTCTACGACAAGAAGAAATCCCATAATCCAATTAGTTGAGAGTCTACATCCCGTACGAATTACGGCATCCACAAAGCAGATACAATCACAACCCAACTACAACACGCGGTCCCATAAAACTTACAACGTCATGACTCGATCCAACGAGAATAAAGGTGTAACTGAAACACCCCAAATATGATCAACTTAGAAAACTACATCGGACAAGACTGGCAATGACTCCTCAACTCGAAATGCTGGTGTTCTTCGTAGACGGCCATAAATCCACACAAGTGAACAGACCAATGCGCTGCTGATTGCGAACGATATACAGCCCAACACGACTACACTGATCATGAAGGCCCACAAAGGAGGTAGAATCCTGAAACAGCAGCGACTCACACAGTCACATAAAACCCCCTAAGCGTTGTCAAACCAAACACACACAGACGCGCTGACGAATCCAAGCAGCAGAATAATAGAATGTATTTACACACGGTACCTACACACAAACCAAAAAAAAAAAGAAAAAGCCTTCTCGATCGCTCTAACGACAGCACTGCTAAAATCCAGCTGGTCTACCGATAGGATCGGGATCAACTACCTCGTCGCTACGATGACAAAAGTGCCGGTGAGGAAAGTTGTCAACTCTCTCTACTATCCTAACACAAAAATACCCATCCTAACAGCAAAACCAACTCAACACCAGTCGCAAAAACGGCCAAGACGACGCCTAACCTAGACTACAAGCTACCCGCCCCAGTAAAATCCACCCGCCCCACCTTAGAATTACTATCTACACACAGTATATTCACAAAAGAACAAATGAAAAAGCATGCTCAATCATTCCAACGACAGCACCGCTGGAATCCAGCCAGTCCACCGATAGGATAGGGATCAACCACCAAAACTACCTCAACGCCAGCGACACTGGTCGCAAAAATGGCCAAGAAGACAACTAACCTAACTTATAAACTACCCGTCTCAGTAAAATCCACCCGCCCCACCTTAGAATTACTATATACAATACTTGACACAAAAGAAGTAATGAAGAGAAAGATAAGAATCAAATCCGAGAGGAAACTAAAGAGACGACACAAAACCACTGCGAACCAAGATAAAGCAAGAGAAAAGGAGAGAGAACTGCCGAAAGGTAGATTGCTTTAGGGCTTACTACGGCACTAAACTAGGTCTACCCAGGGATTGAGGTGTCACCCCGAAACAACTATTTCTAACGCACAAAAAAAGACAGCGGAGGAGAGGACTTCCTGTATAACTGCACAACCATCGTTACGAGTCAAAGTCCAAATGTGAAGGTTTCAAATCCTACACATGCCAAACACCTTTTCGATTGCCAAAATCGTCTTCCAGTTCGTAAGAACAATAACCAACCTTACGACGAACCTTAAAAGGACCTATAAATCTAGAAGCGAGCTTAGCATTAATATAATCCGCAACACTCAACAATACCTTATTTATACGCCAAACCAATTGGCCAATATGATAGTCTACGGGACGACGCCGTAGATCGTAAGTGCTGTTACCACGCTCGTGGGCTTGCTGGAGCCGAGTTCGAACTCGCTCGAACATCCGACGAAAACCTTGCCGACGTTGATCAGTATCAACAGGCTGTTCAGCTGGGTTAGTTATATCCCTAGGCTGACGGTGTTCGTCGCCGGTACTTATATAATTTCTACCAAAATTGAAAAAATACGGGCTATATCCCGTAGTCTCATGCTTAGCTGTTCGAATAACACAGCCAACTGCAGAAAGATGCAAGTCCCATTTACGTTGGTTTTCCTTTACGTACGATGCCAACATGGTCTTGACAACACGATTGACCCTCTCAACAGGATCGGCACGAGGATAATACTGTGGAGTATAACAAACATTCATATGATATTTGGCACACATAGCCCGAAATTCTCTACTTTTCATCTGCACACCATTGTCACAAATTATGGATTGAGGAACCCCAAAAACGAGAAAGATATCCTCCTCAACATGTCGAGTAAGCGACTTAGCCGTAGCGGATCTAACTGGAAATAAAGAGACATATTTGCTGAAGTAATCTGAAACAACACACGACAACTCTTGACATAGCGAAAAACATCACTCTTCATTCCAAGCCAAATATAACGATTGTGCAACTTCCAATACACTTTATAGCCACCTAAATATCCAGCTCGAACGTCATCATGATTTTGGCGAAGAAGTTCGGATCGTTTATCCTTTGGCACAACAGCCTTCCAATAATCTTGTTCCGTCGCGAGTTCTGGCACTGGGCAACGGCCATACTTAAACAAAAGGTTGTTTTCAATTCGCCAACGAGGATATTTTGAGGGTTCTCAGCAACATTGCGAAGCATACCTAAATACCAAGGATCGGTGGTGTCATGAATCTCATGAGGAGCATCAACGAGATCAACTACCGGAACAGAACGAGACAAAAAATCGGGAACGACATGCTCTTTCCCTTTCCTATGAACAATATCAAAATCAAAGGGTTGCTATCTTAAAGCCCATCTACCAAGTCTACCACAAGGGTCTTTTAATCGATTCAACCACAGGAGTGAAAAGTGATCCGTAACAATAGTAAAGCGTACACCTTCCAAATACTGACGCAACCTTTCCACGGCCCAAATGACTGCTAAGCATTCCCGCTCGGTGGTGGTATATTTACGCTCAGGACGAGTGAGTGACCTAGACAAAAAGCAAATAACTTTTTCTTCTCCATCAAGATTCTGAGTCAGGACAGCTCCGAGTCCATACGCCGAAGCATCAGTTTGAACTACAAAGGGTCGGGAAAAATCAGGACAACTTAGAATAGGTGCCGAAATCAAATGCTCTTTGATCGAACGAAAAGCAACATCGCATTCCGCAGTCCACACGAATGGAACACGTTTCTTCGTTAGGTGAGTGAGTGGTTCTACAACCTAAAAAGGACCTAACTTCAGTCACTGAAGTAGACACAGGAATATTCATGATCGCATCCACTTTACTCGGATCCACGCGCAATCCATCTCGATCCACCACATACCCTAAATAGCGTAACTCCGAACGACAAAATTGACATTTAGCCTTACTAACGGTTAGTCCCGCAACACGAAGGCGATCAAAAACTTCCCCTAAAATACGAAGATGAGTTTCGAAGTCGGAACTGACAATAACGATATCGTCCACATAGACCAAAACATGCGGTTCTAAATCTGCACCAAGGGCTCGATCAATCATCCTCTGCCAAGTCGCAGCAGCATTAGTTAATCCATAAGGCATCCGTTTGAACTGAAACAAACTTCTCCCTGGGACTGTAAAAGCTGTAAATTCCCTAGAACGCTCACTCATAGGAACTTGCCAATATGCCGACTTAATATCTAGCGAACTAAGAAACTTCGCATCTCGAAGGCGATTCAAAATCGTTTCTATGAAGGGAAGGGGATACGAGTCCTTACGAGTCACGGCATTCAATTTACGATAGTCCACGCAAAAACGACGAGTTCCATCCTTTTTGGGCACCAACAAGATGGGTGAACTCCAAGCGCTCTTAGAAGGCTCTACGATATCATCCTCTAACATGTTACGCAGCTTTTCATCAATGATACGTTGTTTATAAGGCGATACCGGGTAATAACGTTGCTTGATGGGAGGCGAATCAGCTACAATATCATGTTCAGTTATGAGATGTTGTATCGGACTTTTTCCACTGTCTCGGGTGCTTACCACACGACGTTTCGGGAGTTTTTTGGTCTACTCCGTCTTCAGGTGAATGAACTCCTGGTTAGTCCTGAGAAGGACTGATTTTTGTACGTCTTTTTTACGTACACTCGTGCCTACCCCGGGGTTTGAACCCGAGACCACTGATCGCTTGTGATTACGAGTCTGACACTCTTACCACTAGGCCACCAGCGCGGCCATATATTTTAGTTATAAACTTATATATATGTTACCGCTATATGCGCAGTAGCCTATGGGCAGTAGACTATTTTTGCAATTCTCTGCGCAGTAGTGGCATCCAAATGGGCTTTATTTCTGCGCTAGCTTGGCTAATTGGTTTTTCTGCCAGCGCTATGTATGTAGCTTCTTTCAGCTTCCTACGGAACCTGTTTTCCTCTTTAGCTGCAATTGATGCGTTATCCCATTGTATGTGGTGGTCTTCGTTCCAGACGTGTTCTGCGATCTTGGATTTGATGGTTTCGCCTTTTTTAATATCTTTGCGGTGTTCCGATCATCTCACTCGTAGGGGTCGTTGTGTTTCCCCTATGTATTGTCTTCCACACTCGCACGGTACGCTGTAGATACAGTTCTTTGAACTCTGATCTTCGTTCTGAGGCTTGGTATGCGTCATCATGCCTCTCAGAGTTGTTGTGGACTTGAAGGCAGTTCTTATGTTGAATCTGTTTCCGATTCTTCTCAGTTTGTCGGAAACTCCTCGGATGTATGGTATTACGGCCGTAATGGTCGGTTCCGTTTTCTCATCCTCTGCCTGTGTTGTATTTTTGTCCAGCTCTTCTAGTGTTAGGTTAAGAGTTCTTTTTGGGTAGCCATTCGCTTGCAGCATATCTGTAATTATCTCAATTTCCCGTTAAAGGTCTTCTTCTTCCGAGCATATAGTCTTGGCTCGGCTATATAGGCATCTCGCAACGCCACGTTTCACGCTGTTGTGGTGGTTAGAATCGTAGTTTAGGTATCTCCCCGTATGGGTTGGTTTTCGATATACCTTTGTTTTTACAGTGTCACCATTCTTCTGGACTAGTCCTCCGATTCTATTTCCATCGTGAACTTAATTGATCGGGCTTGATTGTTGAGATGTTCCAGGAAGCCGTCCAGCGTCTCTCTTCCATGGGGCCATATTACGAATGTATCATCTACGTATCGCAGCCACAGACTAGGCTTGTTCTCTAAGGAGTTAAGTTGGATTCGAGTGCCAGCTCTCAATCAGTGCGGACGTCTGCTACGAAAGCGTTATCTCGACAATCCAAACGTGCACCTATCCGCTCCGCGTTTACGCGGCATCGGTTTTTCTCATTGTTATTAGTATAATAACCAAAATTAATCGCAAAAAAAACAACCAAATATTAGACCAGTTTTCCCCTTAGGGGGAAAATATTAAAGCAACCCCAAAACTATCAATAATATGGCAACATTAAGCAACAAAAAAGAAAGCGATTAACTTTCTCCACCCGTTAATGAAGTTATCAAGCGCTACACATGTAATAGTGACCATCTAATAAGAAAGAATCCCTATTATCCCTTATCATCCCAAACCGAGCAAGCCGGTGATAACCTATCAACGACCGACAACAGCAGTCAACCCAACCCATCAACTCAGGTAAAATACAAAATACCTCCAATATTTCTTCATAATTTAAATAATCACAAAGAAATTGTAGCTGATATCAAAAAAGTAACCGAAAATAGACAATTTACAACCGTATATAGCGATAAATATTTAAAAATAAACTTATCTACTCATGATGACTACCATAAACTAACAAAATTTTATGTGGAAAATAATGTTGAATTTCACACGTTCCAAGACCCAAACAAAAAACCGCTATCAGTAGTAATTAAAAATGTCCCTATCTCAATTACGGACGACGACATAAAGACAGAACTCTTAGAAAAACAACTACCAATAAAATCTGTTATCCGACTCCTAATCAAAGATAAACATCCAATCCCCGTCTGTGCAGTTATTCTAACGGCAAGCGAAACAGCTAACGAGATTTATAAATTGAAAACACTCTGTCACTCTATTGTAACAGTAGAAGCAAGGAAAAAGCTATTTACTATTCCGCAATGCCACAAATGCCAACGATTTGAACATACGAAGAACTATTGTTCCGTAAAACCACGATGCGTTAAATGCAAAGGAGATCACGCACCAAATGCTTGTAGTAAGCAACCCGATAAACCTCCTTACTGCGTCAACTGTGGCGGAGCTCACCCTGCCAACTACAGAGGGTGCCCACACCACAAACAACTTCTACAAGCCCGAATACCAATCAGAAACGCATAGAGAACACCACATACACTATTTCGTCAAGACAATCGCCATCAAAAGACAACCTTTACAAATCCACTCAATAACACAAATACTGAAGCTATACCTCAACACACTAACACTACTCCAAATAGCTCTTCCTCCGCTGTAGTTGACATCATCCTTCAGACAGTCCAACAACTAGTTATCCCTCATTTACCTAAAATCAAATCTTTCGTGATACAACACATCCTTCCTAGTATTATCAATGGCTAATCCACAAAAATCCCTTCACAATATAACAATCCTAAACTGGAACTCCAATGGGATAAAATCCCAAAGATCCCTTTTTGTTTCTTTCCTCTCCAGATACAACGTGGACATCGCCTGTATAACTGAAACACATCTTTCCGAAGATGAAACATTTCGAATCAATGGCTACAACATTTTCCGAAAGGACCGACCATCCAAAACAGCATGGGGAGTAGCTGTCCTTACCAAAAAGCAACTGTCAAGTGGTACACCTATTGAAATACAAACAAGAAGTCTAGAAACAATCTCAATAACGATAACTCCTCATAACTGTCGTCCAATTAGAATAGTAACTGGCTATAGACAACCAAAACTAGCTCTCAGAGAAGAAGACATTATCAATATATTTAATACAAACTTATCTACTTTGCTCATTGGCGACCTAAATAGCAAAAACAGTCTATGGGGATGTCGCAAAAGCAACCCCAATGGCATAAATTAAATGAATATGCAATGAGACACCAGTTACAAATTGAGGCTCCTACCAAATATACCTACTATCCTTACAGAACAGACCACAAACCAGATATCCTAGATATACTAGTAACTAAAAATGTTAGAAATCCAATCCAACAAAAGGTCATACCGGAACTCGACTCAGACCACCTACCTGTGCTTATATCCTTTACCACCACTTCCCGAAACATACCTTCATTGCCCAGACTAATCAATGGACGTGTTAACTGGCAGAAGTTTCAAGGAGAACTTGATAATCTGATAATTATACCATCAACATTAAAACCCATCAAGATATTAACGACAATATCGAGAAATTTACAAACTACACTACAGACGCAGTCCATGTATCAACTACACCTTACATTAACCCAAGAAAGCCCAACCCCGATGATCCTCCGCAACACATCTTAGAGCTAATTAAACAGAAAAGCGGATTACGACGTGAGTGGCAAAGAACCAGAGACCCTCGAACCAAAAACCAAGTCAACAACATCGCTCACTAAATTAGGCGGGAAATCGACAATCATAGAATCGCAAGATATAAGAAATGTATCGGAAGCCTAAAATCGAATGATCAAGAACTATGGAAAGCCACCAAGCGCATAACACGGCAGCAGGAAATAATATCAACACTCACTTCAATTGGTATTTCTCATAGTAACGATGAAGATAAAGCAAAATTGTTCGCAACCCACTTAAAGCAGACATTTACTCCAGTAATCTCCAATTCGAACCAAAATTTTTCACATACGGTCACAATCTACAACGAAACCCATTTGCCAATCATAGACGACTTCAATGAGCCCGCTACACCAAGTGAAATAAAAACTTATATCCAAACACCAGCTTAGAAAAATTCCCCTGGATATGACTTAATTAACAATGTGATCCTGAAAAATCTTACCGTAAAGGCAATAATCTTCTTGACTACAATCTTTAACTCCTGCCTGCCACTAGGTTATTTTCCCAAACCATGGAAACATGCCCACATCATCTTGTTTCATAAACCAGGAAAAACTAAACATGACTGCAGTAGTTATCTCCCCATTAGTCTATTATCTGTACTATCCAAACTTTTAGAAAAAGTAATAAATCAAAGATTAAATTTCTCACTGGAAAACAATAAAATAATACCTTGGATTCAGAAAAAAGCTTTCCACAGTACAGCAACTACTGCGAGTGAGAGAGATTATCGAAAAGGGTTATGAAAATAAACAGTATACAGTCGCAGTTTTTCTAGACATTACCCAGGCCTTCGATAAGGTATGGATTGAAGGTCTCGTGTATAAGCTATTACACTTAGACCTTCCCCATTACATCAAATCAATAATCATCTCGTTTCTAGAAGACAGAACTTTTGCCGTACGCATCAATGCAACAATATCATCTTCAGAACACATTCGCGCTGGCGTTCCCCAAGGAAGCGTGCTCGGTCCTACTTTATTTAATATTTATATCCACGATATTCCAATACCCGAATCCTGTAAATTAGCCCTTTTTGCCGACGACACTATAATTATAACTCAACATGCTAATCTAGAAGTAGCCATTAATCAACTGCAAATAGCTACCAATGTACTCAGTAAATGGTTCACAAAATGGTGCATATCTCTGAATCCCACGAAATGTGCTGCAAAAATCTTCACCCTGAAACGCATCAAGAATCACACTAGCATACAACTAGATGGATTGAACATCCCATGGAATAAACATAACGAAGCCATTAAGTACCTAGTCGTTTATCTAGACACACGTCTGACATGGAGTTTTCACATCAACAATAAATTGAATATTGCCTACTCTCGACTAAGACAGTTGTATCCCATTCTAAATCGGAAAACGCCATTACAACAGCAATGTGGTGTACTTCTATACAAAGCACTCTTGAGACCAATTCTCACATATGCTTGCCCAGTATGGTGCACGACCTCAAAAACCAACACCAACAAAATGCAGACGTATCAAAATAAAGTACTTCGAATTGTGATTAACGCACCCTGGTATATAAGGAATCAACAAATCCACTACGAATTAGGATTAATTCAAATAGAGCAGTGTATTAGCAATCTAACTAGAAATTTTCTTTCTAAACTTGACACCACAGACAATGCCATTCTCCAACAATTAGGTCGCAAAGATATCCACACAAGACTGAAGAGGAAACTACCTCAAGATTTATATTCGGAAAACGTCAACCAATAACCATCCAATAACATTCACCTTTACAAAGTAAGCTGAATCATCACAATATGTACTCCCGAGGAGCCATATACCTCCGAAGCCACTCAGAACACCATTACAAATAATAAAATATACTTTAACACAGCCATGTATAACATTCTTGTATGTCGATCTGGTTTATCTATTAATTTTAAAAAAAGCCTAAATTAATCAAAGTTTGATAGCCACGCTATCCAGCGATAGTGGACGACGCACCCGAATCCAATAATCCTAAAATAGGGACTCCAAACACGGACACTTCCAAATAAGGTCTCTGGTCAGTTTCACTATGTGCTATAATATAATGCAAAATAACTTGATAGGGGTTTCCACGAGTCGAATTGGTCGAAAACGAAGAGACTTGAGAGATTGTTCGACCAGGTAACCTCCCTGCAACTAGTTTTTTGGAGGCGATCCACTAGACGATAGCGTCGGTTTGTTCGACGTTGAAGAACGAGAACAACTAGGGCAAGTACGAACGGTCACATCTGGCCTGTGACACCTAATACACTTCTTCCGAAAAGGCGAAGGACAATTTCTATAAGAATGGCCCGATTTCGAACAATTCCAGCAATTAAACTGAGGTGCATTAGACGATACAGGGTAAACCTCATAAACCTGTTCCTTTCTAATAGGAGGGCGTCTACAAGCTAAATCCGGTTCTAACAAAGGTTCCGCACGAGGACGAGGGTCGAAACGTCTATCGCGAGTTTCAGCCTGTTCGAGTCGTTCCAAAGTCGAATTCAATTCTTCGAATGAATTTGGGGGTGCGAAAAGTAAGTTTCGAGAATACGAAGGTCGTAAATTATTTACAATTATTGTCAGCTGTTCAGCCATTGACGGCACTACACTCAAACGGTGAAACAAGTTCCGCATAACAGCTACATACAACATCGACCTTTCCCCACTACCTTGCAAACGTTCCTCAATTTCCCGAAGTAACTTCTTATCATAATCAGCAGGCAGAGACATACGTCTCAAACGAGCCACTAAGCTATCCCAATCGTAAACATCTTCACGGACCGACCGATACCAACATAACGCATCACCCCTAAACAAATCGATTGCAGATGCAAACAGTTGTGAGGTCGAAACGTTGCGAGCCACGCGCATCTCCTCAACACGCTCCAAGAAGAAATTTACCGAAGAAGCCAAACGTCCATCAAAAGTCAGATTCCAGCGAGAGACAGGTACATACTTGATCGAAGGACGAGAAAGCGATTCACCATCGGTGTCATCATCAGACGACTCGGAAGTACTAACTGCATTAGCGTTGAGCGATTGTCGAATAGGCGTACTAATCGAAGGTACCAACAACGCAGCCATCAAAGGTCGACGAGCACCCTTCTTAATAACCCTCTCAATTTCTGCCTTAACCGTACAAGCTCTCAACTTAGGTGCATTCAACTCAACCGTTTCCGCGTCAGCATCAGGCGTAACGCGATCCAAGCGTCGTAGCAAATGCATCATCAGAGCCGACATACGTCGAAACGTCGTAGAAGTGTCCCCCGAAAAATTTGCAATAGCGGATTCCAATTCCACCAGACCACGTTCAATCGCTACTTTATCCATCGCGCAATCGACTGTATACTCCGGAACCGAAAGAGTTCTATCGGCCTTATTCTTCAATAAGTTGCGCAGATTGGCGCATAACATCAACCGTACCGCTAGGCAACCCAAAACTAGTCAATTCATATTTGAGTTCATCTTCATGAAGACGACCTACCTCATTCTTCCATACCCCTCGTAAACGCGCCATGTTAATCTTACTAGTACAACCCACAATGTAAGAAATATTAAACAAGGCTAAATATTATTAAAATCTCAAAACCCAATCTTCCATACCTCTCCTAGTTAATCAAAACTAAATATCAAAAGACCTCAATCTTCCATACTTCTCTTAATCAAATTCAAATATCAAAGGACGAGTTCGCAAACTTAGGGTGCAGTCCGATTCACGAGCAACCAATTGGTTCTAATACAAAAATTCAAATCACAAAATAACCAATGGTCCAAAACGAAAATCCAATACCACGAAACCCCACGAACAAACGTCCAACTATCCGAAGCAGGATAGTTCAAAAACGAATATCAAAACTTCGAACTAAAACATGTGCCTTGGCACCTTTGCAAAAACAAACCCCACGAATGGGCGTCAATTATTACCCCCTTTTACCGATACAATACAACAATTAAACAACTAAACAATGCATTACAACACAATGTCCCTCTGCGCTAATACCTGCTTAAGAATCTCTGCCACCAACAAAGGGTAGCTTGGGAGTGTACGCTCGCGGCCTCTCAGCCGAAGAGGGGAGTGGGTTACTAAGAACGAATTACCTGATGTTGCAGGATCCCGAAAGGGCGCAACGCCGTTGTCTAGCTTCAGTTTTAATACTCTCAGATGAAACGTGTAACGGCGAACCTAAATAGCTCATTCAAGAAAACAGAGACTCGATGCAGTAGCAAATTAAAGTCAGAGTACATTATTGCACATATAATAACCACAACGGTTCCAAAATATACGACACGGCCTGTGGATAAATAACAAGTATGCGATCCAGATAATTAAAACAAACAAGTGTGCGATCCAGATAAATGAACCACACAGCCCTATTTAGCATAAATACATGTTAAACAACAATTCAATTTCTTGACCTTAATTAGGACCCAAACATTTAATTAATGTAATAAAATTCAGTAATATAAGTAATTAGGTAAATTTAGAACAAGTAAAAAAATGGTCCTTAAACGTTGCGTTCTGCACACGCCAAGAGAACGAGCCTTATGCATTCGTGGCTCTATATTTAACGCGTTCTACACTTGGTGATTGTACCCTTTAAACAGATCTGTGTAATACGCACCTTCAGAAGTCACATTGGCTTGTAAATTGAGCCGTTCGTGTGACAGTATTACTCCGTTCAAGTCACAGTAATACCATAAGTGAGCATTTAAATGTTAAATATCAAATTAGCAAAGTCAACTAACAAGGACGGATCCTTCCATAAAGTCAATTACAGTTTTACCAGAAATTGTGAACTTTAAATGTTTAACTATTATGAACAAGTCAGCTCGAGCAAAATTTAATATAGAATCAAATCCCTAATGATTTAAAACTCAACGAGCATGGCCGTAGCAATAAGATATAATTACACAATACTACCAAATAGATTAATTGAAATGCAACAAGTTGCAAACGGTTGCGCTGGTCGCTATTAATTAAATTAAATCGATGACGGAGCAATTTCCAAATAATTTCCATAAAACATTACAGCATTAAAACAAACAAATCAGCTGCATTACTAAACTTGGCAGCAACGGCGCAAATTAAGCACATTAATAACAATTCCTACAGCCCTGCGGCGGTAATCAAACCTCAACGAAGTAGGGAGTCCTTTCCACAGCGGTCTCCTGCAGGTGAAAGTTTAGCATGGCTCCCAAATTTTGGCACTTTAGCATCGCGAAGTCAGCGATGGAACATGCAAATCGGCCCCTTGAAAGCGGAGCTTGCAAGTAAATTCGAGACGCCAAGAAAGTTTCCCGCCAAGGTAGTTTGCCGCCAAGGAAGTTTGCTGTATAAGAGCTTCCAATTAGAAATTTGCACTTAAACGAACAATGCTACGTACCCAGGATCACGTGGAATTCTTGCATAGCAATATCTAGCTAAACGCATCCATGGAAACTCCTGGCACAAAGAAGCATTACGATGCCATCAAAAATGAACGAAAGCGGCAAGAAGAAACCCAACACTTGGCACAAAACGAAGCTTCTTACGATGCCATCCAAAATGGACGCTTACGACAAGAAAAGCACATCACACGAAGTCAATTCGCTTGTTTGCAAAAATCGATAAAATGAGCCTGCCCTTTTCACCACCTGACCAATAGGAGAATTCAACACGTCAAAATCGACCAATAATACGATCGATTCAAAATCGTTACAACGCGCGTCAGATGGATGAGATACTTGAAGAATTGTGCACTGCAATCGCCGGTCAAGAGCTAAGCTCAAATTGCACGTTGGATGACCGACCTCCAGGCGCTAAAAGTTGCCAAAATTGAAATGTCACATGCTATTTTTTTATCTTATCAGTTTTGATAACGCTTGTAGGATATTTTAATTTTACATAAAGAAGGTGTTACATGATTTGTGACGATAAATTCAATGACTTCCGAGATAAAGATACAACAAATGTGGAGATAAATAAATACCACACTGAATGTCAAGAGGAAGTAGGAATGCTAGTGCCTGCGCCTACTACATATACTGTAACGATTCTTTCTTTATTATCTTTATTACTTTACCTTATTATTATATTATTGTAATACCTCTCTATCTGGCCAATTAAAAATATAATTAGTTAATTAAGCATTACTTTAATAAAGGTATGTCGCTCTTTCTATATTTTATTTAATTGCAACTTATTAATAACTATTGCTCCGGCTAGCTATTGATACTTTTATCTGCAAGGGTGGATTTTTACACTGTTGAAATTTTACCATTGTATGGCAAATGCTCGATTCTGACGACTGACAGCTAGCCACAAAATATTTAACCGCAAACAGAGGTGTTCGAAACACACAGGAATTTCAGCGTAATCTGACAACAAATCAACCAACACTCAATCAGTTCACCTCAGGTAAATTACTCGTATAACAGTGCTTTCACAATAAGCAAGTAGTTTGGCTAACCTGGAATTTGTTTTTCAAGTGCAAAAGGACGCCAATTCCTATTTGTTTTTTTCCAAGGAACGCCAATCTCGTTCTCGGGTTTTGTAAAAGGACGCCAACCTCGTATTTGCTACCCGGCAAGCTTCTTGCTGCGGCTACCTGCTTCTGGGCCACCAATAAAGCCTCCTTTATGTGCTGCACTTTACTGTCCGCTTCCCGTAGCGCCTCTTGTAAAATTCGAACCCCGAAGGCGAACTCGCACAGGTTCAATTTACTCTGGAACTGTACTTCGGAACACCAATTTGACCACAGCTGGCCTCCACACACAGGCATTCAATAAAACGCACAACTGGGAACAAAATATTTACTTTTATCAACAAATTAATATAAAAAACAATCGACTATCTAGGTTACTATAGCAACATGATTTACGAGTGTTCATCAGTAAGTGTACCTACTTTGATCTTAATTTTAATCGTATTTATGTAAATGTCATTCAGGAAACTATAACCTCACAACTGGTCGCATTTTTCACTAGAGTTTATTTTTTGTTAAAAAACACTGGTTAACAAGCCACTAGCACATTCTTGTAATTTTCAGTAATTCTCAGGCTGCTTCTTATATGCTCTCTGAATGATCTGTACCTTCTTGCACTGCTTTATAACCTCTTTAGTTGCGTGATCGATTGTTGGCACTTCGATATGAATGCAAACGCTGCCTTAACCCTCCGTAATGCATCGAAACACCCTTGTACTAAAGCGACTTTATTATCGTGTCCTGAGGTTACTCAATCGTCAGTCATCATAAAATCAGCTAAATTTGCCATATTGAGCACAAATTTGAATACAAGCTGATCGCAACCCTGACGATATCGTTTATACAATTACTAGCCTCTGTCAATTATTAATTACA
This sequence comes from Agriotes lineatus, assembly GCA_940337035.1. Taxonomy (NCBI): domain Eukaryota; kingdom Metazoa; phylum Arthropoda; class Insecta; order Coleoptera; family Elateridae; genus Agriotes; species Agriotes lineatus. Next base: position 74,222,990 of record OW679196.1, on the reverse strand, counting down.
ATTATTTCTAATCATTTTTATGTAATTAATCATGTTTACTCATGACTCTTCCTGTTGCAATAAATGCAATGCCAATTTTGGGCCTATTTGAATCTTTCATTAACATTCGTAAGTTAGCAATGCAACCAGAATTGCTGTAAGCCTCATACCATTACAATACGTGTACATCTAATTTCATGAGAATTTTAGAAAATTAATGACACTCTATCACGCCAAGTTTGAATTTGGCCTCATAAGTAGTTTTTGAAGCGCAAAAATTTCCAGGATTTCCTACCCTTAGTCCATACTTCCAGTTTCTACCCTAGAAGCATTTATATCCTCTCCCGATAGTTACAATACAATCTCTAATTAATATATTGCATTTGAAAGATACGACGGGAACGTGAAAGTATAATTAATTGAAGATCTTGTTAGACTTCATACTTGCAAATGATTTCTTTTTATTTAAACGTGTAAATAAGTTGTTTTCCATAAATCCACTATTAATATGAAACCTCCTCAAAACTTTTAGGTAAAATATATTATTGGTACGTTGTTTTCTACAATATAAAATTTGTTGTAGGTATAGGATTTCAGACGGCACTAGCACTAGCAAGCAGAGGATGTCGGGTAATAATAGCTGACAAAGATAATTGCGAAAAATCTAAGGAAAGAATCATAAAGGAAACAGGAAACAGCAATATCGTCATTATTTACTTCGACCTAGTATCGTTAGCTTCAATCAGAAAATTAGCTCAAAATGTAATTGAAAATGAAGACAGACTAGACATTTTAATCAACAATGCAGGAACATGTGGTTTAGGAAACTTTTATTCTGAGGATGAACTACATGTGGGGATGCAAGTAAACCACTTTGGGCCATTTTTGCTTACGCACCTTCTTGTAGGTATGAAACCAAATACCCCAAACATTCGCATTATTCTACTAAATAGTAGGTATTTTTTATTATTTCATAAATACCATGTTGTAGGCTTACTCAAACAGTCAGCTCCTAATAGAATTATATTTGTAAGTTCCTGTGCTGCTTATGTAGGAGCAGTATCACTAAATAAGTTAAATTCTTCTGGTGTTCAATTCCTTATTTACTCAAATTCGAAGCTGTGTAACGTAATAACAGCGAACGAATTTGCAAGGAAATTAAAAGGGACTGGAGTTACGTCTAATTCCTTACATCCAGGTTTAGTGTATATGTTACAGGAAATGTATGAAACCTAGGAATTGTATACAATTCCTGGGAAATGTATATAATGCCGAGCCAATTTAGGAAATGTGTAAAATAATTAGTCAAAGGTTCTTTAATACATACATTTCCTAGGAAATGTATGTATTTCCTAGGCATTGTATGCAATTCCTAAATGGTACTAGGAAATGTATGAAAATCAACATTATACTGTAGAATTTGTGAATTAATGAAAAATAAAACGCAGATGAACTGAGGTTTTCCTTAGCAGTGTGACGATTTGTTAGTGCTACTAACCTAACTTAACCTAACCTAACCTAACCTACCGACATGACATCCCTAATTTAACACATTTCCGATTCCAGGTTAGGAAATGTATAAAATTCCTAGGAAATGTATATAATAAAATTTATTTCCCACATTTCCTGACTATTTTAGGAATTATATAAATTTCCTAGGAATTCTATATAATGACGGATTACATACATTTCCGGTAACATATACACCGATCTACAGAAAGTAGGCTTATGGCCACGGAAAATACGAACGGTTAAAAAGGCTAACATATTTCTTGTACCTAGTCTTCTTAAAACCATTTTGTAAGGTTGTAACATACAAAATAGTGTTTATAAATAATCGGAATAAAACTTGATTTCAGAATGTAGAAGAAGACGCTCAGACCAGCATATATTTAGCTACAGCCAAAGAAGTCGAAAACGTTTCTGGGTAGTTTTTTGTAGACTGTAAAAGTTTTCTGCGACCATACTGTAGCATATGCACATACATGCAGCCTTAACAACTATTACTTAGTTACCTAAATATGAATAAACAGTTTGGCTTTTGACTCCAGCACATACAGACATGTGTTTTATTCCTAAATTTAATGTAAATATAACGAAGCTCTTCTTGCCGTCATAGTACTTTGCCACCAACCAGAGTTATGCGCAAAATATTTGGGAGTTTAGTGAAAAATTAGTTAAACTCTCATCTGAAGAAAAGTTATAACTGCATATTACATTGGCACTATTGGGAACGACTTTGTAATTAAATGGAAATTGTCTTATCGACATCTCGAAAATTTCATAATTACTTTCTGTATTAATTTGCAATAAAGTTGGTAGAAATATATTGTTTGCGATAATTTTGTCTTTGAATAAGATTGCATCTTAGTGAGGGTTCTCAGTAATAAAGGGAGTTTTAAGTTTTTGAGTTTGACTTTCAAGAGAGGTAGCCGCTGATGGCATGAAGTGATTCGTCAGCTAAATATTTCAAAGATATAATATCAATGACTACGTGGATACAATTGTCGGCCGGACTAGTTCAGTGAGACGGCGTGCATTTCTTTAAGAACTAACTAATAATGAAAAAGCCGAAATGAGCGCCGTCAAACCTTTAAATTAACGACAAGTATGTACAGGTACCACAGAGAATGCGTAAATTCCAGTAGCATAAATATTCTGAAAGAAAAGCTCAAACAAGTACAGGAAGAGTAACAATAACAAAACCACAATGCTAGTATCATAGTATAATAATTACGAATTCGGTATCACATCGTACAGAGTACAGGTTAACATAGGTTAACCTAGATTAATAAATCTAGACCAAAATTTAAGTTGCACCTCAGAACACATATATCTACTGGCGAGTAAGTTAACGTCTACAACAATTTAAAAAAAATACACACATAAATTACCCTAAACACTACAACAGTTTAAAAAAATGTAACGGAGATTGCTCCGAAGATGCGAAAATCGTTAGGTGCACTAATATGCTTGGTTCGTGAAGCAAACGTCAAATTGACGGCGAAGTTCAAGCAAATTCTACGAGGTCCTGAGGGAACTCCGGTAAGTACGCAGCAAATAAATGGGGTACTTAACGCACTGGATCATTGGCTACAGTAAGAGAACAAAAACATAGAACATGCTACTTCCATTCCTTTTGTTGACCCCCCTTGAGCTTACTAGAAGCTGGAACACATAGAACATATAAGGCTGAATTTCTTCAGGTGCATTCAAGGTCAACACAGGTCCGAGGTCATGGGCCGCCAAGTGGGTCAGCGAAAAGCCTTCCGGAACGACACAGCTGTGTTAACATTCGGGGGTCCAACTGCGACCCCTAAAACGGGCACGTGCGAGTAATGAAACCAGCGTGCTTCCTGGATCGGTCAAGAATTTGACACGAGAAAAAACTTCTCGCCAAATTGACAAGCCGTAATATTCCGCCTTCATCAACGAGGGAAAATTCCATCAAAACGAAGACCGAGCGCCCGCAGAAACTTGGAAAATTATTGGGACGCTTAACTGCCGGTCATGCAAGCAAAAAGCAAAAGGAAATGCCGAAACCAAAGCCATTATTATCGCATTCCGGCACCGATAACCAAGATGCTTGTAGGCGGGGACTGCGCACGAAATTCAAATATCTACTACAGACATCAAAAACAGACGTAGCGCACAGAACTGCGAAATTGCAGAGGCGCAATCTAAACGTAAGAACGTGTTAGTTCGCTTACATAAACACGTAACATCGTTTGTATTTTATTGTCCAAAAGTTCGTGTAGCTCAGAATAAATCATTTAAAATTTAACAATTTAATTATTGTCTGGTCCTTCGAGATCAATAAACCCAACATTGACTAAGTAAACGGAACCGATAAAATAATATATTTAAAGTTAATGTCGAGCGCTTTCCATTTATTTAGTTTTAAATCAGTGCATGCTTATGAAACTAATAGTTTTTTTCTTGACATTTCAAATTTTTTGTTTGTGCTAATCTTTTGCGTCAAAATTCAAATTTAAATGCGGGTTTGACCTTACAGAATATTTTAAAAATAATAATTGTTTTGTTCAAATAAAACAGAATAGAAGTCTCCTTCACAACTCTATCCATGGACACACTGTAGATAAACATAGCTGTTTACATGATAACTAGCGCAGAATAGTATTGCTTATTCATTGGTACAAGTGGTTCATATTTAATTTGCGTTTCAATCACAACAATACTTGTATAAATATCTGCCGATATCTTGAACATTTATAATCTTGATGTACAGTCGTGTTCAAATAAATCTGGGCAGTGTTTTTTTCATATGTAGATTGAGTTAAGAATTGAAGAATATCTCTATGGATTTCTTGCTATCAGAAAGAGTTACATTAAACTTTAACAGGTAATGAAATCTGTAACTCTTTCTAATAAAAGGAAATCCATGGAGATATTCTTAAATTTTTAACTCAACCTTCATGTGAAAAAACACTGTCCCAGATTTATTTGAACACGACTGTATATTGTAGCACTGGTGACAATGAGGAACGCGTAAAGCATTTTCACGACTCAATTATCACCTACAATACTCAGACGGGTTTTTGTGAACTACCTACGAGGGCACTTCATTAATTATTGTTCCTAAGATAAAAGCAAACAACTGACAATTTAAATATTTCTTTGACCCCCAAAGATACGTAAGTTGTTTCTACGAGCATGTTACTTCCATCATCAAAGCCGTTGGACTTTTTTGTTATTATTATTATTATTTTATTATATAACTTTATTTTTAGGTTCAGCACATCCGAATTCCCCGACGGTCCAATTATTGCGTCGATCGACGATTATGCTTTGTCAACATGGTTTACACTCATACAGCAGCATGACTACCTTTTTCATTCAATCTAAAGCTAGAATGTGTTCCTGTGCAGCTGAAGTAATTTTTGTATAGCTTGGGAATAGAAATATAGCACAATCCATCAACTCGCTCTTATTGACAGGGAAGTTTCCATATTCAGGCAATTTTAACGGAATTCATTTGACTGCTTGGCTCTATAGAGCTACAATTGTGCCACCACGAAGATCTGCCTTGCTATAGATACCCTTTCTATGCCAAGTAGAAAGTCTGCAGAGTTTTCCTGCTGCAATTCTCGTTCTGTCACGACCTAACATTCTAGACACTACAACGAATTGTTCCAAATTCAATTGCAGGAGCTTCTCTGCAGATTATGGCCATGCTGCAATGGTTGATAATGTTAAATGTACCTTTCGGAGCACAACACAAACAAATATTTTAGCGTCTAGTTCAGTATTGTTCTTTGACGCACACATATCCCAACGTACACTTAAAACGTAGCTTACCATATCATTACCATTTATAACGTATGTTCTTAATCGATGCTTGTTATTTATTTTTGACTCAAGAAATGTAGAGCTAATTAAAGCTAGATTTTCCAAACATGACCTTACTTTTAAGTAAAAACCAACCTGTAGTCCCCCAATGTTACATAAATGATGTGATCGTAGTTTGACATTGTCTGCGCCTTTGAATGATTTTGACTAAAAGATATATTTTGGGGAAAGATCCTCCTTTAAGTGTTTATCTTATCATACTTGACGTTCGTATAAATGGTTTATTGTGCTTGCAAGATTATCGTACTTGCCTGCTATGCTTATTGACAGACAAACTAATTATTGTTACACCAATGCTTTATCGCACCTGCTCGTGTGGAAGTTTATATCATAGCAATATATATGTATCGACTCGTTTTATTCTTTCATGTTGGTCAATTTTTCTATATCCTTTAGTTTGTGTTATGGTTGGCCATATATTTAGTTCTCGAAGCGTTAATTTATATGTCTTACTTTTTCTATGTTCGCTGGTATGATGATGTCATCGGAAAACCTTAAGTTGTTCAGGCTTTCTCCTACTATGACTAATCATGCGCGCGCATCTGTCTGTCCTTGTTTCTTCTAACTCCGATCATTGCCTCCCTCTTGCACTGCTTGGTTTGCTTTAGAATTGATTTAATTTAAAAAGATCTTTGTGCTGGTCAGTTTTGAACCCGGTACCGCTCTATTGGAACACAGAGACTTAACCGTGTAAGCTACCTAGACTTTGAACGTTTCTTATGTGAACCATTAAAAGCTGTGCTTAGCCGGTTGTCCGTCCTCTTTCAATATATAGCTAAGAGTTTTGCATTGTAGTGCATATTTTTAAATGTATTTTAGCTGTGTTTGCGGGACTGCAACTTTGTTTCGAGCTGAAAAAACTTGAATAATATATTTATTACCAAATTAATGAACGTGACACTATGCGATCGGCCAATTTAAGAAATTCTTAACTTTTAATTTCACAGCTGAGAATTCAGTAGTTTGATCGTTCTTTAACAAACTTTCTTCCATTTTAGTTCAGCAATGAATTTGTTTACAAAGGCATTGTTCTATAGCGTTAAGGCGATTTTATATCCATGTTATGCATAGCAATTTAATAAAAAAATCATTTTAGCTAGATAAACAGGTTTATTCAACGCTTCGAAAACTAAATCTATGGCCAACCATAACACAAACCAAAAGATACTGATCATGAGATGATAAATAGAGTTGATTAATATACAATAGTTAACTAGACGCTAAAATATTGGTTTGTATTGTGCTCCGAAGGGTACATTTAACATTATCGACTACTGTAGCAAGGCCATAGTCTGTAGACAAACTTCTGCTTAATTAACAAACTTTTTGACTAAAAATCTCCCATAAAATGCATCAAGAAATGAATAGTCAAATAATGTAATCATTTAATTAATGTAATAGTTAACTAATCTCGGCCGATATGTTGTCAAGGAAACAAGTTTGTCTATGCCATGAAAAAATAATGCAACTCAGGTAAGTACCTACATAAACATCATTTTATTTCCGGTTGGAAGAAAACATTCTGAATCCCAAGTGTAGCATTGTTTTTCATTTTATGATTAGTCAAGTCTATTTTATAGTAACCATAGTTTGATGCTCATAACGATATGTCACTGGTTATTTTTACAAATAAAATATTGGTTTGATCTTGAATTAAACAGACAAAATTTCAGTTCCAAAATTTACGAAATCCAGTTTATAAGTTTTAAATGCAATGCTGATTTCATAATGCACGAAGTTTAAATGCCGCAACCTGCAAGCAAGCAATTTACGCAAATAAACGGCCTACTATCAGAGTTCAATGTAACGTAAATGCAGATATAGCGGAAATAAACTGGCTTGAAAACACCGATTAGTAAAGTCAATTTTGTAGAAACCATAGTTTGATGCTCATAACGATATGTCACTGGTTATTTTTACAAATAAAATATTTGTCAGGACTTTTTGCTTGAAAATTAAAAATGAGAATGAGGAACGAATTCTAAATTTTGTTTTCAAGTTTTAAAAAGGATAAGGAAGCTAGGAGTGGGCGTTTACTACATTCAGTGTAAAAAAATATGTTAGATACCTTCAGAACATTATTCTTCCAACTCTTCTTCTTCCTCTTCTTGTAACCAAACTTGGTCTTATATTATCACCTTCTCTTCTTGAGATTCTGATGTCAAACTTTCATTCCAGCGTTTAGATGGTCTACCTATTGGACGTTTAGTGTTTGGCGTTTGTGATTTTGCCCACTTGGATAATCGTTCTGAGCTCATCCTATCGAGTGGTCTCTACAAACGTGACCCAATGTACTTGCCATCTTAAAACATAATATCTCCCAAATTATCTTAATATTGTGTCACTTTCCAACTCCAGTTTTATTTTTTAAATGCCGCTAAATTGAATCAAACAACGCATTATGAAAAGCAAATTGACAAAATAAACAAATACATATAAATTTGGTATCATGTCATTATTTATTATTATACATATTGAACTTTAAACATTACACTATATTTCGATGAAACTGATTTTTCACTCACCGATCATCTTTTTGATATTGCTCGAATACATAAATAAAACAGATAAATACAGTTAATAACAATAAAATTCAAAAACACCAATTTTAATAAAGTAATCTTTCAAGTGTCACCTCATGTTTGACAATGCTACAAAATAATCGTTAACTCTACTTTTTGAATAGCTGATATTAGATATGTTGTATTTCTATTTCAGCATTCAACGGCCAACGGTATAAACCACTACCGGTTGATTAATATAAATGGGAAGACAGACTACTATATAGTTATTAATGATACGAGTGCGAAAACACAAGCTTAAAGTTCGAGGGTGTTGTTATGCAACGAGACGCAGTCGAGTTGCATAGACACCCGAGATACTTTAAGCGTTTTCGCAAGAGTGTCATTCAAATTTTTTTCTGTTGATCAACCACGTTGGTCACGAGTCGCTATGGATATGTTGTTTATTTTATAAACGAAAATGTCAAAGTCAAGTCAAATTCCTGAAAATATTTTAAAGGGAATCTATTGCGAGAAAATTTGTTGCCCGTGAAGTCTAAAGCTGCTTACGAGAAGGTTTATTAAAATTTCTGCCATTGGTGAGAAAATAACAAAGTCTCCTCGGTAACAGAAGAGGTAATTCTTGCCTATTTAGACGAGAAGGTAAGTTTGCGATTATTTTCATTTCCATTTATATTTAATTCAATTGATTTGCAGCAAGAAACGCCACATGCTTTATAGTACGAGCGGCGGTGACACTAAGTCTAGTGTGATAAAACTTTTCAATGTCATATATATCATTCGTTAGATCATTGATGGGGAAACACACTATAAAAAATTATTTTAAAAAAAATATTTTTTTTCAATATCTAGTATCATAAAACTTCAGGATTCTGATTGTTCCTCGAGACAGGGGAGGGGTAGGGCATTAAGAAAAAAACAGTGCTGCCACTCCCCGAGCGAACTCTTATCAGCGGCAGCAGGGAGATAAGTGATCCCTCAGATCCTATTTTCTAGTATCATCGAACTTTATACCAATTCAAAAGTTATCTGAAAGATCATCAATTTCTGTGTAAGAAAAACCACTGCTGCCTTTTTCAGAAAGTGAAGAAAATGGCGGCAGCAGCATTTGAAGGTCGCGATTATCGCAACCGAATTTCGCGTGTTCATTCGGTTTTATCGGCATTAATCCGGTTTTTTTCGATTTGTACTAATGAAATACGGGTGACATTGTAAATTGCAATAAATTTTCTATTGCGTTGATTGTTTAAACAAATGAAATTGTAGGTATTTTTTATGTGATATTTTTCGAGTTTTATTTCTCTCTTGTTTTTTTTTCATATTTTCCGAGCCTTCGATTCCAATTGAGAATGAATTAGTTCTATCTAAATTAGATTCTATCAATTATTCCAAGTTCATTGATTTTTGGGCCGCTTTTTTATGTCTTTTCACGTTTTTCACAGCACGTACGAATCCGTTTCGCAGTTTTATTGAAACATGCCATTTATTTATCAGGACAGGGATTGTTTGAACAAATTAGAAGTATTTAACTTGGAACATAAAGATTTTTGAGCTATTTTTAAGCAGAAATTGAGTCTGCGGCGTTGATTTATTTCACCAACTGTCAGAAAGTAAGCGTGTTAAAATAAGCAATTGTATATTAGTCTTTTTTGTGAAAACGAATTTAATTTCCTTCAAGATTCTTGCATAGAAATGTTGGTTTATAAAAAACACAAAGATTATGAAGAGTTTGCAATGGATTATTGTAGTAATTTGCCCATTTAGTAAATTTGGTAGTTAAAATTACAGGAGTAGGTAGTAATTAAAGCATCGAAGCAACTTATCGCTAGTTTTCGTCGTCAGAATCAAAACTTTCTGCGTCAAATTCTTCGTCATCTTCGTCGTTGTTATATGACAAAGATAGTATATCGTCAACGAGTAGAGGCGTCGGTTCACCTCTATACCAACGAGGCCGCAACTTATCGCTCATCTCCCAACCATATTTTTCGAAACGAAGCGTTGTGCAATTCTGTGAAGTCGCATTTTGCCACATGTTGGTCACGTATATCGTACGCAAAATTTTCTGTTTCAATGATCTGTAGCATGGCGAAATAAGGCTTGAATCGAAGCCCTTTACTTTTTTCACAAACGCATCGCTAGATTGCTTCGAAGAGTATAGTTTTTGAAATATTTCGAAGCGTGCTGAATCAACGCCTTTACATTTTTTTATAGAATACATCTGCGACGTAAACCCTTGCAATGTATTCATTGTATTTTCGTCGTGCAAATCTGTACAATCTTTTAGAGACGCGAACACCTGTTGGAAATGTTCGTGTTTCTGTAGCATTTTAAACGGGCGAATTTTTCCTTTTCGGAAAAACGCTGCCGTATAATCACATCCAGTGAAAGCGTGGAAACCGGGCAACGCTTTACATAATTCTGATCCCAACTCTTTCGCCAATCTACAGCAATCGACTAACGAATTATCTGATGCTTTCGCGGTAGTGTTCATTATCTACAACTTCATTTCAGGAAATTTATGTATGTTTCCCAAAAGAATTATCAAAATGTCTGTATCGGATGCTTTTATGACGACTCTTGATTTCGGTTCTGCTTTTGAAATGTGAAATAATCCTCGTGTCTGCTTCTTCTTGATAGCACGCGTAATCGATTTCTTCTGTCTTCACAACGTAGTTATCGAGTGCTCGGTACGAAAAACAGCGCTCTTCGACAGTTATGAAAACCCTTTTACTTTTAAGGATGGACGCTACTTAATTATTAGCCCAGTGCTCCGATAGAAAGCTTACAAGAGCTTCCTTGAACTTCCTGTTTCTCAAGCTTTTCATGAAATCAGTCGGTCTTGTCTGATGAGGTCCAACGATATTATACGGAATGTCTTGTTCATCGCGTTTTTCACGTTCACAATCTTTGATCGAGGGAGAAAAGTATCGGTCAAACACCATATGAATTTTCGAAGCTTTAGTGTTGCAAATTTTCAGGAGGATTGTCTCCGAGACTTTCTCGAAACTTTGTGGCAAGGATGCACCAATGGTATGCAAAAAATAGAAGCCATCGATAATATCAATGTCCACTACTACGGGTGGAATAGAGTCGACATTCGATTTTAAATTTTTTGCAAGCGCGGACTTGTCTGTTTTATGCATATCACCGTTGTATTGGCAAAGAGCTGGAGGCGCAGGGGCAAGAGGATAAGAAAGACAAGCTGCAATGTCAACCATTTTTTCCAAAGCAATGGCCAATAAACGCCCGAATACGTCTCTTTCCATTGTAATCAAAGCCTGTTTGCTTCCGTCTCTACTTTTCTGAACTTTTTTCATGCTCTCGGAAGCGAAATTCATAACTGGATGTCGCTTCAATGGTTTAGAAAATCTTGATTCATCTTCCTCGCATTCTTTTATGAATCGAATTTTGTTATCTCGACCCAAGTCTTTGGCATTTAATAGGAAATCAGCGACCGAAGAAGATGCAGCTCTTCCCGTCGTAATGTGGAATAAGCTATTGGGGTACACGTTACAATCAAATGGATTCAAATTCTGCCTAATTGCGTCAACAATCTCGGCAACAGCACTCCGATCTTTTTCGATTCTTTTATTCTTCAATTCATACGAGATGTCGTCTCCGCGAGTTATTCCAACATGTTCCATCACTTTTGAAATAATTTTCGTTCTCATGCTATGGCTCAAGGCCCAACGTTGCCTAGCAGAAATCGAATTGGTGAAATGACTAATGCCAGTGAGAGAATTCGCAGCATCACCGTTAATTGTTTGCTCCAATGTTAAATCTACGGGAGCTCGCGCTAGAATTCCGTTAGTGCGTTTTACTCCAAACGCTCCTCTTTTAAAATCGTCTAATAAATTGGAGTTGGTAGTTTTCAAACTCAACAGATTACACAGGTACTTAATCGACCATCTCGCGTAATTCGGCTGATTTAAAATAAAGAACAAGTCAACAATGTCGAAAATGGCTGTTACGTACAATTCAAAATTGCTCGTACGAATGCTCCGAGATAGATGAAAAAACGCGTCGACAAGTTCGACATACTTCATGTAGAACTGCGATGTTTTCCCATGTACACCAGAAATGTCGGGTCACGAAAGTTTCCGTACTGCTGAAGAAAGTCACGTATACCAGGAGAAATATTGAAATCATCATTTGGATCCACAGGAGTTCTTATGGCTGCATTCAAATCCTTTACTAAAACTTCACGACACACCTCATTCTCTGATAAAAAACGCTCCAAATGCAAAGTTTGCAGTGCAACTGAGAGCTGTGGGTGCAATCTTTTGCATCGATTAAAATGTTTGCTATCGAGCAAAGAATTTATGGAACCACCGGCCAAAACCTGTGACTGAACTAAAATGTCCGTGATACCGCAGGAATCGATGAATTTCCCTACGGCTTTGAAATACGCCATCTCTAAATGGAATGCTCCCATGTTTACAAAAATATCGTCGTACTTTGGACTCTCGCTGTTCTGGATGAGCATTGCTATTTTGGCAATAGCTAAATCGTAGGTGACGATTATTTTCGATTGCTCGCAGTGGTCGGCAATAGTGGCGGCATTTTTCAAAGTCTGGTTGACGACTTGATCCGACGTTGGAGAACGATTGATGGGCGACAAGTAATCAACCACTTGCATTTCGCTTTGGTCAATGGTAGTGAAGGAATTGAATCCAATCCACATAGGAATATTCGGAAGTTGCGAAAATGATAACGCCCACAACATGTTTTTCGAAGCAGAATTTTTTCCAGCTAATTCAAAATCGTGCAATAGATGTTTGATCATATCGTATGGAATTAAGGGGACGTAGTTTTTCCGTGGTTTGAAATAGGGCTCGATATCGGTTGAAATTTCAGAAAATTTACGTCTTTTTCGAGATGTTTGCTCATTTAATACATAATTTTCGTCGCGGCGATGATCAGCTGTCGTGGAGCTTTCAGAAGGCGCACAAACTGCGTCAGAAGGAAGTAAAGGGGAACGAAACTGGTAAATAATTCCCACTGTATCGTGCAAAGTGTCTTTACCCGAGAAAGTGTCAACAAAACGATCAAAATTGTCGTACGCCACGTGCGTGCTCAGCCCACGGGCATTAGAAATTCCAGCAGGAATCGTAGCACTACTCTGGTATTCTGTGAATGTCATTTCAGTTTCTATCTGCTCTGCTGTAGTGCAGGAAATAGTATGCCCATATCGATTAAGTATATTAAGAACTTTTCTGCAACTTGTTAAAGATTTCAACGCCAACCCCAATGTTAACTGTTTAGACGGCTTGACTCTACCTTTGGTTACCAGATATATAATATCCGAGCACAAAGATTTGTTTTTTGTGTAGTCACAGTCTGAATTTTTTCTTCGATAACCGGGACCTTGAATGAGATTGCAAATGAATTCGAACAAGAGCTTCGGAATTTCACATTCTCCCTCAATAATATTTTCTACCTTTACTGCGTGTGGAAGTTTCTTGACTGGCATATTTTTTACCGAGTTTCTGATTTCGAAAGCAACTTGCTCTAATTTCGTCGCGTCTGATGTCTCGCGAAGTACTTTCTCATGCACCAATTGACGAATATCAATATCCATTTTATAAACGATCCGCTTTTTATGACGCGTTTCGGAAGCCTCAATCACGATGCGATCGCCGTATGATTGCAAAATTTTATCGCCGAAAGTAGAAATGTTACTGTCATCGACGTTATCTTTAGAATAAATACCATTTCCGAATTCAATGACAAGTGATTGGAAAGTGGCATAAAGATCTGTCAGGAAAAATACTTTTCCTCTTTCGATAATTTCCTCTTCAATGAATTCCGAGATCGACTTGAACGCGACTTTGTGAATTTCGCGGGTATCGTGCCAAACACCTGGTTGTTTCTGACCTTCACTCTTCTTAATGGTGGACAAGTACTTATTTCGAAACGTTGGGTAACACGCCCGATGATAGGCGATTGTTTCGCGCATTTCGATATCACCGAGTACCTTTTCGTCCTGCAAGCCAATAGCGTACATTCGAATGTTACTCCTTGTACTTTCCGAAGGGCATATCATTGTATAGACCCTCTTCTTCCGTACAGTTTTCACTCCGGCAGAGCAGAAACTGCAGGGGAGATTTTTATTTTTCTTCTTTTCCTGGAAATAAGAAGAATCCAGGGGCGGTTCCTCTGTTTCCATCGCTGTCGGTGAAGATGCGGGAAGCGACGTCGATGGATTCATGGTTTTGAAAGTCGCAGGTGTGGAGGCCGTCGTTGTTTCAGACCTTCCAGATTGATTCTCAAGATCTCCAAGTGCGGAATTTGAATTGTACTTGGTGAAACAACTGACCCCAGGTGCAACGTCATTCGCTCCAGCCGGTGGATTATCTTCGTCTACCTGAGGAGATGAACTTCTTGGAATGTCACGTGTGTTTTCGTCTCTTTGTGCAGAATTAGGTTTCTCGATAGAGGCAGATGTGCTGGACTGTAACATTGGTGAACGAGATATTAAAATCTACTCTTACACCTTCTATAATCTTTTTTTCTACTTACACTCGCATTCGAAGAAGACGACGCTTCGAGTTCATCTTGATGATTCCGTTTCAAAACCGAAAATTTTCAGTAGCACTGATAGTGATATCCAAAATTCTCACTATTCGCACGATTCAAAGATAAGTAGCCGTATTTGAATTTTTTCTTTTTTCTGTAAGCGAGAACACTCAAACATTTGTTCAAAGTACTTTTGGTAAGTTGTGCAACGCCACCACATTTCTTGCAAATGAAACAACGCATTTTTTGAAGAAGTAAAATACGTTGAGAAAACAAAAAATCACAGCGATGCGACAGTTGTTGACCGTTTGTCAAACGAAAGTGAGCATAAAGCATACCGACGAATGGGCTTCGTAGGTTCATTCGTTACCCAAACAGAATGTGCCACTTGTGAATAGCAGAGCCGGGGTCCAACAATGCAAGTTGGTAAAATAAATCAACGTCGCAGACTCAATTTCTGCTTAAAAATAGCTCAAAAATCTTTATGTTTCAAGTAAAATACTTCTAATTTGTTCAAACAATCCCTGTCCTGATAAATAAATGTCATGTTTCAATAAAACTGCGAAACGGATTCGTACGTGCTGTGAAAAACGCGAAAAGACTTAAAAAAAGCGGCCCAAAAATCAATAAACTTGGAATAATTGATAGAATCTAATTTAGATAGAACTAATTCATTCTCAATTGGAATCGAAGGCTTGGAAAATATGAAAAAAAACAAGAGAAATTAGGAAAACTCGAAAAACATCACATAAAAATACAATTTCATTTGTTTAAACAATCAAGGCAATAGCAAATTTATTGCAATTTACAATGTCACGCGTATTTCATTAGTACAAATCGAAAAAAACCGGATTAATGCCGATAAAACCGAATGAACACGCGAAATTCGGTTGCGATAATCGCGACTTTCAAATGCTGCTGCCGTCATTTTCTTCACTTTCTGGAAAAGGCAGCAGTGGTTTTTCTTACACAGAAATTGATGATCTTTCAGATAACGTTTGAATTTGTATGAAGTTCGATGATACTAGAAAATAGGATCCGAGGGATCACTTATCTCCCTGCTGCCGCTGATAAGAGTTCGCTCGGGGAGTGGCAGCACTGTTTTTTCTTAAATCCCTACCCCTTCTCTGTCTCGAGGAACAATCAGAATCCTGAAGATTTATGATACTATATATTGAAAAAAAAAAATTTTTTTATAATTTTTTATAGTTCCGCTCGGTCCACACTTGGCAGCACTGCCATTTTGTGTTTCCCCATCAATGACCTAACGAATGATATATATGACATTGAAAAGTTTTATCACACTAGACTTAGTGTCACCGCCGCTCAGACTATTACTTTGGCAGCATTATTCGATGTTGAAGTCATCCTTAAAAGTGAAAGAAAACCTGCGCATTGAGCAGTTTGGGAATGTAATTGTTTACCTTAAACAAATAAATGTAACACTTCACGATACAAAAACGCATTTAATAAACCCTTATTGTTGCTATATTTGTTTCGTGTTTTAAAATTTTTAAAACACGTTGTTCCGGGAAACGTGTTTTAAGCTGCTGTTTTTATTCTAGGATTTAGATATTAAAAAGATGACTTAAAATATGACCAACAAAAAAAAATACATAAATAATCAAATAAGTTCCAGTTGTTTGTTGATGGGTTGATGCAGACGTAAACTAGGCGACCTTGACCAGATTCACGCTACCCGGATATGCTGTTATTTATATCCAGTCTAGTACCTATAACTGAACAGTACGCATTGAGGCTACACCGATCGCATTGAGAAATACATCGAAACGGTAAAAAAAAATAATTCTAATATTGATTATGACTGGTTAAGTGATGTGATATGATTGGCTATATTAAGCATGCTTTATCATTGTTATCTCTATCAGCAGTACATTTAGTAAATTTATTATGTAACAACACCAATCATCCTGCTTCCATCGTTCCATAGCAACTTTTATGTGCCCTTAAATTAGGGAAATTATGCCATTTGTAAGGTAGGTACTCTTAGGTACCATACCAGCTTATTGAGTAGATATCGCCCTTATACTATATTATTAACTGCACCTAGATTTACCTCTTGTTTAAATGATATCATGTTTACAGTAAACCAAGAGAAATATACGAACGTGCAAAACCAAGACAAAAATATACCGTTGCTCTGAGAATTAACGTAACTTTACTTAAACACAGCTTTAATCATGAGGTAAGAATGCAGCCAATTAATGTTGTCTGGCGGTTGCATTCCACTTTCATTTAATAATTTTCACCTTGGCTGCAACCTTCAAATATATAAATGCCGCTACTATAGTGTCAAGACTCAAAGTCCGAAAAAGTCAGTTTTCAGATTATTGATGTAACAAGTGCACTGATATAAATTTAATTTTACGTTTTCTCCTATAGATGGCGACGTATGTCTGTTTTACATACAGTGCTTTTAGATAAATATCCTGTATATAGTTTACTAAGAGTTGGGCAAACAGCCTGATTTGACATACATTTTTGATCCAAATTAGATATTTGACATATGTCGAACAAAGAGGTTATGGGAACCAACCTTGCTAACTTGCCTTTGATGGGAGAGTTTTCAGAGTATTGATCATTCTTAGGATCTCTAGAACCGACTATTAGGAATATACGGCCAATTTAGTTAAGATTTAGATTTGTATTTGGGAAACTATCAGTCGTAACATGTTACAAAATATGCAAAAACGCAACTTTTATCACACATGCTTTGCAAAAAGTGATCTAAACCAATCAAAATGTATCCCGTTGTTTGCCCAACTCTTAGTAACCTATATACAGGGACTCTACTTTTATATATTAGACAGTGGCGACAAATCAACTAAACCACACCCCCGCCGCCATATTTAGGCAAAATTTCTAACGGTTTTTCATTTAAATCCGTAATCAGAGTCGATTGTGATACGTGTTTTACGTTTGGCAGTACTGAAAACATTCGATATTTGCAGGTTAATATTTGCGCCAGTCTGTGTCAAATAACAAACAAAACCTAACCTACTTACCTCGAATCTTCAGTACTGCCAAAAGTATAACACGAATCACAAGTGATTTAGCCTAAACATGGCGGCTAAAACCACGTGATCTAGGGAGCCAATCAAAAATAGGACACCCCATTGTCGCCACTGTCTATATAAAGGCACTGTAGTTTTACACAAGGCCAACTAAATCTATAGGGACAAAATCCCTATCAGGCCGTCTCATTCATCTCTACACTCTCTCTAACTGTCAGAACAGTCATACCACCATGTGGTCATACGATTAGTTGCGGCATCTGTAGGCAAATTATTTAATATTTTGGTATGTAAGTGGTGTATTTCAAATTTGTAACATGTCATTTACTTTAGATATCAATTCTCAATGTCAAAATTCAAATAAAAATCACCCTTTATAACTGTATAGATAGATACCTCTGGTACAACTGTGTTTCACTAAAAAATTGTTTCTGCCAAAAATATGCTAAATAGGTTAGGTTATCGTTCTATTAACGATGCTTCTGAAATGATTGCAGAATACGTAATGAGGTAGAGTTTACGTTTTAAAATAGGTAGTTAAATCTTTCCACTCAGCGATTGCCACTTGTAATACCGTAAGTAAGCTACATAACTTCTGCAATAATATTTAATACCAGCTCTGGTGAAACTACTGCAGAAGAAATACTGGTTCCATATGAGCTTCTAGCGGACATTCGAGAACCGAAAACCAACATTTCATTTTCAGTAGATATTTATTCTGTCTGCTGATTCTCGTGTTGCACGTCCATTTCATGTTAACAAAGATCCAACCCGTTTTTTTATAATGTAACTTTTACAACTATTACATCTTAATATCTTAAATTAGCTTAACTAACTTAAATATGTTAGTAAATATTAAGTATATTACATCTTTTCATAAATTTTATTGTATAAGCGTTCGTTCATACTTTGTAAGTAACTGCAAAACTGTAAAAATGAAAGTACGAATACTACACGCTAACGCGTCGGGCATTAAATTCACAAGCGGGAGGAAATGAATACCTTTGCTCCCTAGATATATAAATAGCTATTATCCATTAGCAACATGATATTGTACATTTTTGCCATAGAAACAAAATATGAAAAGCTACTCATAACTCCCAAGGGACTTGTCAAATTATTTCTCCCTCAAACGCATGGTAACAATGCAACTACAATTAACGTCTTAGAAACCATACAATGAGGCAATCCTTGATGTTACTTACATATTCTAGTTTTAAATGTCATGTCATTTTGAAATTTCATACTATTTTTACGAATATGCTAGTATAAAAAATATTGTATGCACCACGGGAGATATTCATGTTCTTTACCTTTGGTTGACTTACAGACCTCGGGCCAGAGCCCTCGGTCTGTAACACATGTCGGGCCAGAGCCCTCGGTCTGTAACAGATGTCAAACTCAGGGAAAAAACATATTCATATCTCCCTTAATGCATAAATATCTATTCTCAAAAAATACTCAAGTTGCGCCAATTGAATCACCACGTAGTGTTCTACAAAATCTAAATAGAAATTTGCTGTCAATCAATTAAAAAATTCAATGCTCCCCCCTGTATACTTAGGTAAGTTACATATTTTCGTCATGCAGCCTCATGTTAGGCGTATTTAATAGTACATTGTTCTACAAGTTAAGAAAAATGAGAGTTTTTCAACGTTTAATTTACGAGCGAGCGATGCAAAACGAGTGGATTAATTTATTGCGAACATGGAAAAATTACTTTTATAACATATTCAGTGTGCTATTTTTTCTAATATAAATACAAAATGTAGTCAAAATGAAATTCGACATTTCTTCATGTTCAAAAAAATTATTATTTTTAAATCGGCAGTGAAGAACGTCGAAATCGGCAGTGAAGAACGTCGAAATCGTCAAATAAAATACGAGAAATGGGCAGTGAAGTAATCTATTGTTTTACGACTTTTTGTAGGCGACTGGACGATAGGTAAACGTCAACCGGCGTCAACATAACCTACAAAAGTTGGTTAAAATCTTAAAATGTTGTAATGTCGCGATTTAAAAAAACAATGTACCCCACGGCACTGGAAGTTCCTTTTTATCCATCATGTGGTTTATTTGCTTTGGCCCTACGGGCCTCGGCAACTAAATTCGCAATCGTGATAAAAAGCTCAACTTCAGTGACAACCTATGTGGAAACTAATATAAAAAAATATATGCATTTGAACTCTCAAGTCCCTATACCTTCTTACTGAAGGGCTTTGTACTAAGGTATATTAGGTTTAATCGGTTTATTATAACCTAAGGAATCTATGCCAAATCGGTGTCGCATTTTTTGGGACACCCTGTATAATTGTTATCCTTGAATTTATTTATTTACTTACATCTTACTTCAAAACAAACTAAAAACTTTTGGTTTTGGTGAACGGTGCATGTAGCTACAAGAATTAATTATCAAAAAACCTTCAAAAGTGAAAGAGTATGTATAGTCCAATCAAATAAGGATTTTTGATCGGAATAATTCAAAGTGAGCTGAATTTTTGTGTACACCTTTATTTAGTGTTTTCAAACAATATCCGAAAAGTACCCTTGATTTGACCTTGAGCTTCGCGAGTTATATGGTACAGATGTGGGAAAAATTTGTTTTTTTGCTTATATCTTCTTTTCTATTGACTTTAGGTATATGATATTGTACAGAGAAATTGAAGGGCACAAAATTCTGTACAAAAAAGTACTCAATAGTTTTTTTTGTAGGATCGACCGTTTTCGCTTAGTATAGCGTTGAAACTATGAGTTCAGTACTAAGTACCCTATTCCACACCATCTTTGAAGCGCGTTTTTTTTTTAAATGTGGTATCCCATTTCAGGCCTAATCCACGGCCTCAGTCGGTCAAAATATCCTCTATATTCTTAAAACAGTCAAAATAGCGTTATGTTAATTTTATTCATCTTCTTCTCCCTCTCCTTCTATGTCGCGTTGTTCCAGATAATCCGAAGAAAATGTCTCTAATCGGTTTTCATTCTCTCCTTCATCAACTTGATTTTCTAAGATGTTTTCAATTGCATTGGCATTTAAACACGGTTGTTCGTTGCAATGACCACAAATTGACGAGCATTTAATCCCCAACTTTCTACATCCACACAATGGCCCACAACCTTTGGTGCAATTACAGAAGATCATGTTTAGAAAAAAATCTGGAGCGGGAGCTTGCATTGTTTTCTTTGGTTCCAATACATCGTTTCTTAATGTCCATCCCCACTCAATAGGGTTTAGTTCATTCTCCAACCACTTTTGTATTTGAAAATAAACTCTGTAAAGGTACTCTTTAGCTGCACTATCTGTTGGCGGCAATAAATTCAATTTCACCGGGTTACTTTTACATATTAATTTCGTGAAATACATGTAACGATATTGATCAATATACACTTTTTGAATTGGAGCACCATATAATGCCAGTAAAAATTTAATCACATTGGAAGAAATCAATTCGTGTGAGGAATCTATTTGTGTGAAAACTTGAGCCGCAGCTTGCAAATCTTGGCGGTTTTCTAACAGCTTCAAAGCTGTCGTTTTACCTTTACTAAAAAGAGCTGACGTTGTGTCACACCCGGAGACAGCATGTAAAAATACAAGATGATGTTTACTGGATTTATATTGGTAACAACTTTGGGATGAGTAAATTCTTTGTGGAACTTTTTCTCTGTTTGGCTTCATAAAATAAATTTCTCTATCAACTGGCGTACGAGCTATCAGGAGTACCAAGAGATCTACAAGCTGTAAAGAATACAAGAACGACATAGCATTGACCGCAGTCATGATAGAACGGCTGATAGTCGTACAAATCTTTTTTAGTGACTCTAATTTACCTTTTCTACTCTTTAAAATAATCTTCTCAATAAAAACCAATAAGCTATGAGGAATAGAATCATTAACGTTATCGAACATAGTGATAGTTGAAGGATAGTCAGAAGTGATGCAAACTTGGGTTCGTATGTCCTGGCGAAGAATTGCTGCTGCTGCTTCCAAAACCCTGAATCTCTCATCTGCATTTTCTTTTTTCGAGTCATACCAAGCTTTATTCAAAATATCGTAACTAGTATCACGAAAACATATGATACATTGTCCGGCTTGTTTTGTTGTAATTGCAATTCTGTCTCCATCTTTCTTCTTTTTTTTTTTAATCGTTTTGCCGTTTGCGATTTTATTTGTTAACGCTCCTTTTAATTCAGTTAAAGTAAACTGCCAATCTTCATTATTTTCGATGTAAGAAAATATCCGTTCCATCGCTGTTATCACCATCTATTAGGCGACCTACTTTATGGTCAGTTGTTGGTGCACAGAGTTTCACGAAGCAATGATTGTGATATTTTGCTTCGGCGGCAACTAAGTCTATTTCAAAAATTATGCGTTATACACGTACTTCTTGCGACACAACTGATTAAATACTAACACGCTAAACAGGCTGCAGGCAGACTCTATAGACTAGGCTGGGAACACGCTAGAACAAGACCGGACCGCAGGTAGAAACCCCTCGGTCGACCCTTGATGCCGAATAGGAGAGGGAAGATGCAGCTGCTGCCTTCCAAGCGATTTCCTTGAATTATTTTATTTTGGAAACGTTGTCTTAATAGTGTACGAAAAAGACCCTTCGATTCACCTCATGGTATATTTTTACATTCCAGACCTCAAATTAGTTGTGGAACTCGGTATTTCTGTAGTGTTATCCTTCAGATCAACGTTCATGGCGAGTTTTCACAGAAACGGTCGGCCCTACAAAAAAACTACCCAGTACTTTTTTGTGCAGAATTTTGTGCCCTTCAATTTCTCTGTACAATGTCATATACCTAAAGTCAATAGAAAAGAAGATATAAGCGAAAAACCAAATTTTTCCCACATCTGCACCCTATAACTCACGAAGCTCAAGGTCAAATCAAGGGTACTTTTCGAATGTTGTTTGAAAACACCAAATAAAGGTGTACACAAAAATTCAGCTCACTTTGAATTATTCCGAAAGTTTGCCGTAAATTTGTCTAATTTGACTGGACTAGTAGGTTACTATAGCTAACAAAACATAAAAATTAAGCATTTCTAGATTATGATTACGAATCGACACAACACTAATGATAGTTGCAACTTGCAAGAAGGTTCTACTAAATAAAACTACGTATATGACAATAATTTTTATTGAAAGTAATTGAAAAAGTAATTGATGTTGTACAATTACAATTACTAAGTAATTGGTAATTGAATTACTATTTCCTGTGGGTAATTAAATCTCTGGTAATTAAATTACTGCATTGGGCGGTAATCGGTAATTAGTAATTAATTACTTTTTAAAAGTAATTTGCCCAGCTCTGGTTCCCGGGATATTTCGTCTTCCCACATCTGGTACCCGGAAACTTCGTTCCCGAGCGAGCTCAATTTGTCTTCTAGATTACCGGGTGTTGAAAAACGAGTGCAGCGATCGGAATGCAGTTAGAAAAATGAAATATAAAAACAAAATTAATTAAATTAGGGTTACTAGCAACCGGTCGTAATTTTGCGTGGTTAAAATTTTAAAACACGTTGCTACTGACGACGTGAACTAATACAAACATGTTATTAAACAGTTGTTTTACAAACTTAAAACTGTCAACTAAAAGCAAATTTTACACACTGTCGTAGATAATAAATATTATAAAGTAAGTGAATTAAAAATACGTGAATAAATGTGGGATGCGAAAAGTTCGTCCTCCACATTTCGTTCCCGGGATATTTCGTCTCTCCACATCTCGTACCCGGAAACTTCGTTCCCGAGCGAGCTCAATTTGTCTTCTAGATTACCGGGTGTTGAAAAACGAGTGCAGCGATCGGAATGCAGCTAGAAAAATGAAATATATTTTAATTTATTTATTTATTATAATAAACTTATAAGAACAATATGTCCCCGGATTGAGTTTACAAGAGGGAATTGAATTTTATTTTTAAAATACATAAAAATTTTATAAGAATTAAAATTCCTGCTTGGTTTGTAGAGAATATTAAGAAAATTTTCAGTTTTTCAGAAACAAGTCGGCCCTGACAGTTAAGCAAAAACTATTTTCTTTTCAGGTAAACTACGCTTATTGTTCATAATACGGCAAATGATTATTAAGAAAAGTTGTTCAGAATGAGAAATAATGACCGTATAATAAATACAATTTATTTTGTTTTTATAAGTTTATTATAATAAATTAATTAATTAAAATATCTTTCATTATCTGACTGTATTCCGATCGCTGCACACCTTCTAATCTAGGAGACAAATTGAGCTCGCTCGGGAACGAAGTTTCCGGGTACGAGATGTGGAGAGACGAAATATCCCGGGAACGAAATGCGGAGGACGAACTTTTCGCATCCCACATTTATTCACGTATTTTTAATTCACTTACTTTATAATATTTATTATCTACGACAGTGTGTAAAATTTGCTTTTAGTTGACAGTTTTAAGTTTGTAAAACAACTGTTTAATAACATGTTTGTATTAGTTCACGTCGTCAGTAGCAACGTGTTTTAAAATTTTAACCACGCAAAATTACGACCGGTTGCTAGTAACCCTAATTTAATTAATTTTGTTTTTATATTTACCTTGTGCTCTAGATTCTATTGCAGATAAAATATTGTACGTGTAAAAGTGACTTTTAGTTGGCAGTTTTAAATTTGTAAAACGACTGTTTAATAACATGATTTCATTATTCACGTCGTCAGTATCGACGTGTTTAAAATTTTTAACCACGGTTACTAAGGTGAGGGTTTTCTTATCAAAGCAAACCTGTTATTTAATGCAGTAATCCTAATTTAAATTTAAAACAACGTTAATGTTTATCGTGTTTTCTAGAATCTATCGTAGATAAAATATTGTACCATACACATGCGTAAAGCATATTTATCGTGTTTTCTGGAATCTATCGTAGATAAAATATTGTACCATACATATGCGTAAAGCATATTTAGTCGCTGGCGGGGCTTAAAACGCTCGCTCCCTCGCTTTTTAACTCTGCCCCACTCGTGACTAAAGACTATCTTTACGCACTTATATCGTAAATAAATATTCCGCAACATTGACACATCATCAGAAAACATTAATATATTTTTGAACACTGGCATACTATGAGAATAGTTGTTTGTTGTGTAAGTGTGGAATGTAATATATTAGTCAAGAACGAATGTTTTCTGAAGTGGCTAATATGCACTCTACACGAGTGCAATACAACGTTTTATCCAACGCCTCTCTTAAATCTATTTAAATCATTTTAATTTTTTTCTGATTTTTTTTGACAGTGACATGACATGATATGCTATTAATAAAATGTTAAACCACTTACAAACAAGCCTTGGATTAGTAGTTATGGTAACAACCCTATTGTTAGTGTCAAAACCGATATTCAAGGCATTTTAACGCAGCGTCGCCTTTAGGGGGGCGGCCGGGTACACTCGGAAGCCAGGGGAGGGGGCGCGGAGGGTTGCTGCGAAGGGACCAGCCGGCGATCTTCGGTACAAACAGTCAGCAGTCATCAGTCAAGATCCATCAGGGTAGCTCTGTGCTACAACGCATTTAGCATAGTTATTACGACACATTTATACAGTCCACTTGTTCAAATCAGAAATAAAGTTCAGTTCAACAACAACGGTGTTTTGAATCAGCGTTCGGCAAACTACAAGAACAATTTTGGACCTTCGGAGTCGCATCGTTGAAGTTGAATTCTGGAAAATCTGGGCATTTTGGGAACAACGTGGACTTGGACCTTTGGCCATTGGAATTGGGAGGTATCGGCGCAGGAAGACTGGGCAACACAAAAGACGACTTCCCGCCAACTCCACTTTCAACACACACGGATGGATTCAGGAGTAAGCAAAACCTTTCACACATTTCTTTATATTTCAGCGAGTTTTCACTTCGAGTCAGTACAGAGCTATATTCAAGTTAACATGTCAGAAGCGGAATTAAAAAAATTAATAACAATGAGGAGGACTTGCAAAAGTCACATAACGCGTTTTGAAAGGTATTTAGACAAAATAGAAAGGGGTGTCTCAGATGAACGGGTTCTAATCGAATTAGAGGACAAATTAGGGCAAATCAAACTAGCTTATGATCAATTTCACGCAGTACAGTTGGACATTGAAATACATACGGGCGCTGAAGATGACGACGAACGGGAAACTTTCGAAGACAAATATTTTAAACTTTCGTCAACTGCAAAGGCACTTGCCAAAGAAATTAATACCGCGTTACATCCCGTGCGAATGTCAGAAGTTTTACAGGTAGCTTCAGTTCATTCGCAAGGTATTCAAAATTTAAATACTACAAGACTCCCAATTATTGCCCTCCCAAGTTTTCAAGGAAATTACGAGGGTTGGTTAGAATTCAGGGATATGTTCAGGGCACTCGTACACGACAACATTTCATTAAGTGATGTGCAAAAATTTCAATATTTACGGGGGTGTATGGCGGGAAAAGCGAGCGATATTTTAAATTCATTACCAGTAACCCATGCAAGTTACGAAACAGGTTGGAAACTTCTTAAGGATAGGTTTGAAAACATCAGAATGATAATACAAAATCATATCGCGGCTATATTTGATATAGCACCTTTAAAGAAAGAAGCCCATGGGGCATTAAGGCAATTAGCGGATACGATTACAAAACATTTAAGGGCAATTGAATCATTAGGTCAATATACGAGCGGTTGGGATTTATTGCTAATTCACATTGTTGTTTCCAAATTGGACTTAAATGCGAGGAAGCATTGGGCAGAATTTCACATAGAAACGCAGTTACCGACATACAAAAACATAACGGACTTCTTGGCAAAAAGGGCGGAAGTATTAGAGCAGATGTTTCCAAATCAATCACACGAACAAAACTTGTCACATAAACTTAGGCAGAACTTTAAAGTAACGGCGGCGAGTTACAAAACCAACGGTCAAACGACCCTTTCACGGCAGGTAAAGTGCGTTTATTGCAGCGGCTCGCACCAAGTTTATTATTGTGAAAAATTCATAAATCTCATAAACGAAAAGAAACGTGAAAATATTGTTAAGCTGAGGCTTTGCTATTACTGTTTAAAACCTAATCACTCGGTAAAGGACTGTCTGGCCTCGCGATGCCGCCACTGCAATAAAAAACACAACAGTTTGATACATGAAAACAATTCAGCACCCAGAGAACAAGCATCCGCGGTCGCTAACATATCAAATGATGACTTGGGCACTAATTTCACAAGCATTTCCCATTTGCGAGACTGTAAGGTTAAAATACTAATTCGCACGTTCTTTTATCTACCGCTATAGTGACAATACGGGGACCAAACAATAAATATTTATATGCTAAGGCATTACTCGATTCAGGCGCTCAGGCTTGCATTATAAGGGAGAAGGTAGTACAAAAAAATCGGACTGCAAACACAAGAATGTTCGTCTAGGGTCACAGGGATCAATCAATCTGTAACTAACATAAATAAAACAGCTTGTTTCACCATTCAAAATTCAAAGGGAGAATTTGAAATACCCATTAAGTGTTTAGTTTTGCCAAATATAACGAATAGATTCCCAAAATTAAAAATGTCACAATCTGTAAATATCCCGTCGAACATCACGTTGGCTGACCCTGAGTTCGCAAATGGTGGTGACATTGAAATCCTCATCGGGGGTGACATATTTTGGTCTATTATGGGAAATAAACGGATTAATTTACAAAGCAATGAAATGGTACTTTTCGACTCGAAATTTGGGTATATTCTAGCAGGCACATTACATGACACATACGCAGAAAACATTATATTTATTAACACATGTACGGTTAATGAAAATAATTTAAACAAACAGTTGGAAACGTTTTGGAACATTGAACACATAACCGATGTAGTTTCTTCATATACACATACCGAACAAATTTGCGAAAATAGTTTTGCAGAGACACACACACGTGATCCGATGGGCCGATTCATTGTTAAAATGCCAATTAACGAAAATATTAATAAATTAGGGGAATCAAGGGAAATAGCCTTACGTAGATTTTTTGGTATAGAGCGTCGTTTGCAGAACAACACAGAATTAAGGAAAAAATACGTAAAATTTATGAATGATTACATCAACTTAAATTACATGACAGAAGTTGTCAATCAACAACCAGCAGAACATTCATATTATTTGGCGCACCATCCCGTATTTAAAAATAACCGCGAACGCAAAATAAGGATAGTTTTTGATGGCAGTATGAAAACAACTACAGGTGTTTCATTAAACGACGCTCAGTACATTGGACCAACAATACAGCGGGATTTATTCAGCATTTTAATTAACTTTCGTCAACATAAATACGTTTTAGTTGGGGACATTGAAAAAATTTATTCTCAAGTCGTGGACATGCCGATCATAGGAAATATCAGCGAATATTTTGGCGCGACGATATTACTAAACCGGTAAAGGAGTATGAACTTACGCGTGTAACGTTTGGACAATCGGCTAGTCCTTTTCTCGCGATACGATGTTTACATCAATTAGCAATAGAGCATAAGTTATCACACCCTCGCGTTGCCCATATTATCAAGACTTGCTTTTATGTCGATGATTTGTTATGCGGTAGTGATTGTTTAGACGATTTGAGGATAATCAAACGGAATATTATAGATATTTTGAATTCAGGGAGATTTCCATTAAACAAATGGTCTTCAAATACTAAATCATTGCTAGATTCAAATACAGTAGCTGGGTCAATACAAATTGGCGAATCAACACAAAACAAAACACTTGGCGTTTATTAGAATCCTACCACAGACACATTTCATTATTCAGTAGACATATCCGCATTTCCAACTGGCAACCCCAAACGCGCGATATTATCAACAATTTCAAGATTTTTCGATCCACTTGGTTATTTGGGACCGGTCATAATTAAGGGAAAAATTATAATACAAAAATTATGGCTAAACAGGTGTTCATGGGATGAAACAATTCCTTTAGAATTGAAGGAAATTTGGATCGATTACAAGGAGCAACTTGCGTACATAAATCAAATGCATATACCGCGTTGGGTTCTTACAGAACATGTAACTGAAACTGAAATCCATTCTTTTTCAGAAGCAAGCGAAAATGCATATGGCGGAGTTATTTACATTAGATGCCATTTATCAGACGGTTTATTTATCACACAGTTCGTATGTGCGAAGAGTAGGGTTAGCCCGGTAAAGAAAGTTTCACTGCCGAGGCTAGAATTACGCGGCGCTGTACTAGTGGCAAAATTATTCAACAAAATTAATAAGGTAATAAATTTGCATATTAGCAAAACATATTTTTGGACAGACTCGACAATTACATTGCATTGGATAAAAAACACACAAACGCAGTCGAAAACATTCGTAGCAAATCGAGTATCAATTATCCAAAATTTGACAGATCCAAACGAATGGTATCATATTGAATCTGGGGAAAATCCTGCTGATATTATTTCTAGGGGGATGTCTGGCCAGGGTATTCAGGGTTCAAGGTTATGGCGACACGGGCCCAGTTTCCTTGAGAAACCGGAGTTTATGTGGCCGCTCAGTAAATTCGATTGTAATAGCGTAGAACCGTCAGAATGTAAGACTATTCATATAACAACGGTCACGGTAAATTTTGACGATTTTAATCTGTTTCAAACATATTCTAATTTAAATAAAATGATAGCAGTGATGGCTTATGTATTGCGTTTTATACATAATTGTAGATTTCGGACGGATAGGCGAATTGGTAATTTGACTCCGGACGAGTTGAATCAAGGTTTAAATAGGTTCATCAAAATTAGTCAATTTCAATCGTTTGCCAAGGAAATCACGATTTTAAAGCGAAAAGGCAAAGTGGCGAAGAAAAGTCCGCTCGTGACGTTGTGCCCATTTATCGACGACACCGGGTTGATCAGGGTAGGTGGGAGGTTACGAAAATCCCCATATTCATTCAGCAAGCGACATCCAATATTATTAGACCCAAAACATATACTTACACAACTTATTGCGCGACAAGAACACATTCGATTATTACATTGCGGGGCACAAACACTGCTTGCTTCAATTCGCGAAAAGTATTGGCCAGTCAAGGGTAAAAATTTGATGAAAAGGATAACCCGTCAATGCAAAACATGTTTTACATTTAATCCGGGAATCGTACAATACATGATGGCAGACCTACCAAGGGATAGGGTAGTTCCGCGACGGGTATTTGATCACTGCGCAGCAAATTTCGCGGGACCATTTCAAATCAACGACAAGGTTACTCGGGGCTACAAGTTAGTAAAAATGTATGTCTGCATATTTGTGTGTTTTGCTACTAAAGCTGTACATCTTGAGTTGGTTTCCAACCTGTCCACAGAGGCATTTTTAACTGCTTTTCGTCAGTTTACAGCCCGTAGAGGAAGATGCTCAAAAATCCATACGGATAATGGCACTAATTTTGTTGGCGCTTTTAACGAAATAAAAAGACTGTACGAGTTTCTGGAAAAATATCATTCTGAAATCAACAACTATTTGGGAAAGGACAGAATGTGTTGGAGCTTCTCTCCACCAAAAAGTCCTCATTTTAACGGCATTGCAGAATCTGGGGTTAGGGCTACAAAAAATCATTTGAAACGAATAATTGGCGAAACTCGTTTATCACAAGAAGAGTTTAGCACTGTACTGGCTCAGGTGGAAGCTTGTTTGAACTCCCTTTCTATTTCCCCTTTATCGGACGATCCTTCCGACCTGAATGCGCTTACTCCGGGTCATTTCTTGGTGGGCGGTCCACTGATGGCTCTACCGGACGAAGACGTGGTTAAGGAAACAATCAACAGACTATCCCTTTGGCAGAGAGTACAGCAAATCACTCAACATTTCTGGCAACGATGGAGAACCGAATACATCCATCAACTGCAACAGAGGTTTAAATGGAATCACTCCACTACTCCTGTACCAGCAATCGGCGATTTGGTTCTTCTAAAAGACAACAACGCTCCTCCACTTCAATGGGCGTTGGGGAGAATTGCATGACATCTTCCAGGAGAGGACGGTACAGTTCGGGTAGTGAAGGTGAAAACCGTGCGAGGGCTCTATGAAAGAGCAGTTAAAGGTGTATGCCCGTTACCGAGCAATGAACGCGAGTGATTTCATGAAACAAAAGGACATCTTACATGATTTATGTCGATTTTATTTGTTATATGTTGTTTGTATATATTTGTCTATGTCATTTCTTCATTTATTTCTTGTTTTATTAAGTTGTTTAGTTGATAAATCTCACTAGTTATAGTTTTTAGGAAATGTATAAGGACCTGTTAAAAAAAATTGAAACGGGGTTTCAAGGTGGGCGGCTTTGTTAGTGTCAAAACCCACATTCAAGGCATTTTAACGCAGCGTCGCCTTTAGGGGGGCGGCCGGGTACACTCGGAAACCAGGGGTGGGGTCGCGGAGGGTTGCTGCAGAAGGACCAGCCGGCGATCTTCGGTACAAACAGTCAGCACAGTCAGCAGTCAAGATCCATCAGGGTAGCTCTGTGCTACAACGCATTTAGCATAGTTATTACGACACATTTATACAGTCCACTTGTTCAAATCAGAAATAAAGTTCAGTTCAACAACAACGGTGTTTTGAATCAGCGTTCGGCAAACTACAAGAACACCTATAATGACCTAGAATATACCGATTGTTCTTTTACAGTTGTCTAAATGAGGAGATCTTTCTTTATCCAATTGCATGTTCTAAAAATCTCCTCATTTAGACAACTGTAAAAGAACATTTACAAGATTTTATCCACAGTAATTTATTAACAGGACTAGATTAGAATTTCTCGAAGCCATAAAATTAGATATTAATTAGAATTGAAAAATATTTCTTCTAAAAAGCGCCTTGCATAAAAAACGTGAAAATTATGCAAACATACTACTTTTCGGTAAATAATAAAAAAATCTAAAGAAGTAATTAACATTTTATATCATTTTCTCCAATTAAAAATCTTTAAAGTCTTCACATAAAAAAAATTGAATTTTAATATTAAGTCTTGATAAGTGAAATTTTAAAAAATATTTAAAAAATTGAAAAATTAATTCGTAGCTAAAGTTAAAAAAATTAGGGGTTTTGTGGCCTTGATAGTTCAGTTAACTAAAAGTAACACACTCTAAAAAATCTCATTAAAATCTTACTTAATTTCCGAAAAATAGCACTTTTAGGATTTTGACAATTTCGAAAAACTCACTAGGTATATGTGATAGGGGCTAAATAGGTTTTTAAACAAGCACAAATTATTGACGTAAAAAGTATTTTTGAAAAATTAAAAATAAAAATGTTTCCCATATTATGCCGACTTTTTGGCGGACACTGTATATTGAAACGTTATGCACATATGCATGTTCATTGCATTTGAAGTGGAATTTCCATAATGCTTACATGAGTAACCAAAGCTAACTACCTTAGTTAATTGCTACTTTGTTCTTCAATTAGAACAAAACCCCTACGTCAGTGCTATTGTTCAGTGGATACGTCAGTCACGACAAGCTTTTTTTATATAATATAGTAAGGACATAATAAAAATTATCGAAATGAAAAGCAAATTCTACATTGTGTTAGTTGAAACTTTAATCTATAATCCCATAAACCTTGTAGCTAATGTAGGTAGTACCTGAATTTGCAAATAATATAAAAGAAATAAATAGTTAATTATTTATTATTTTACAAAAAGAAATTATTGGATTTACCCCAAAAATTTGAAATTGAGTTTTCAACAAATCTTCAGAGTCCCCTGAACCCAAAAAAACATATTTTTGTTCATTGGTCTGTCTGTCAGTCTGTGCGTGTGCCTGAAGAATATCCTATAACCGGAAGTATGATGTTTACTCTTCAAACTTTACATTTATTACTTTTTTAATTTGTGTATTGATGTGAGATAGATGATTTTCCAGTTAAATACTTCTAAAATGGGTTTTTTTGTTTTTTTTTCTATTTTTCTATTAACTCCTATTTTAAATAGAACACCCGGTATATTATTACATTTTTGAATTTTAATTAAAATTTTAGAGAAAATTTGTCGCTACAACTAACGCTGTATTTTGTACCAATTTTGTAGAATTCGTAATTTTTGAAAATTTTTGTAAAATGCTTAAAAATTAAAAATAAAATGTTTGGCTAATTATAAGATCACTGTAAAAGGAAGTTGCGTGAGTGTATCACCAGATTTTTATATTTTAGATTATTTTAAATGAATATTGAAGAATGCACAGTACAGTTTGCATAGCGTAAATTGTAGCAGATTTAGTTTAATAAATTCTTGACAAATTAAAGTTTAACGTTTAGTACTTCATTTATGCACATCCAGCAATAGAAGCTTGTGTCTATTTTTTTAGACTAAAAACGGAATTATTCAGTTGTAGTGGCTTATTGAATGCGTCTGTCGCAGGGCTTTTGTTTTCACAAGATGTAATTTTGTATTTTTCAGATATACTTGAAAGATAACCATGCTATTATTGCTTCGAACTTGCACATGCTTGCTGTTTCATGACCGCCAATAACGCTTTTACTACATCTTCAGACACACACGACTAATAAAAAAGCTAAGTAAAAAAAAGGTATTTTAAGTAATATCAAAATACTTAAGAAACTACGATTTTCGAAAAATAATGCTCCAACAGGTTGGTGCATGTGCAACACTTTTTGTTTTGTAATCACCAAGAATCCAAGTGTATAAATGGAGGCAATATAAAATTTGTTGTAAATAACTCAGTATGTATATGTATTATGACTCAGTAACAACAGAAAATAGGATACCTTTTTCCTTTTGATCACAATATTCTAAAGCATAATAATGGTGAACTAGCTGAAAATTCTCAATATTTAAAAAAAACACAATTAAGGACCTATCAGACAGTATTTTTACAATTTTATTGTCAAAAAAAAAAATTCAATGTATTTGATGTCGCAACGATGTTTATTATTTTTTACTTTTACAGAAAATAGTCTCTATATTTTTAACATGTTAAATTATTACAGCACCGATAAAAATTTTTGAAAAATACTCAATTCATATCTCTATCAATTTTAAAGGGAGGGGGCGATTTATGTTTTTGAGCTGTACAAATCAAGCAAAATTTGACTGAATCTTTATATCTTACCATCTACAAGACCTTTACCCTGTGCTCTTATGTTTAAGCATGCCGAAGTGTTGCATCACAGTAAGTAATTGAATATTGACACTGATAAAAAATATATTATTTAATATCGAATAAACTTGTCCATTTTCATTTATGTTAACCAATCATTAATTAAAATCTGCATCTTCTAGATATTTAATGGTTTAACTAAATAAATATTTTACGAAATGCTATTTATAAACAATGCATAGCAAATATTTTTTATAAGCAGCCACTGAATTTGTAGTTCCACTGCTTTAAATACACTAATTAATAATTAACCTCTATCAGCATAAATGTGATTTAAAGTTTAATGAGCGAAATGTAATACACTTCAACGCTATTGCGTTTACGTACTTAGAAAGAGCATTGTGTTGGTTTTTTAGACAGCAATGTGGTAACGTTACTGCAATATGCTTAATTGGCTTTCAAGAAACGGAATACGCAACTCTTGGCGGACAGGGGTGTCCAGAACTTATCGTGAATTTAATTTTAAATATTGAGCGCACTATTTAAAGTTGATTGAATGATAACATAACGAAAACTATTATAGAAATAATACATCTTACAAAAACAACTTCAATTACCAATAGCCCGTTTACCAGCCCTTTTCTGTTAACCGTTGTAAATTGTAAATTAAATATTATTTTTATTTTGTCTTTGTAACGCTTTCGTTATTATCCGTCTAAAATAGTCTTTTACTGTTGATAATATAAAACAAAAATTAATTTAAAGTAATACATTATTTAGTGTAAATCAGAACAATTATTTGTTTATATCCGCTTAGAGAATTCCGTGTGCAATCCAAATAGAACATTATCCTATCCCATACAACTTTTGGAAAGTTTCCTGCCCAGGCTAACACGAATCATCCACGATTATATGGTCGTGAGCAGAGATTAGGACAAAATTTTATAGCTACTAAGTAAAAACAACATGGGCAACAGTTGTCATCTGTGAAAACCATAAACTCAATCTAACTAGCAGTCTACACAAACTCCTGCTATCTTACACGCACTTAATCTAACAAAAATATGTAAAGAGCTTTACTCAGAACTTTCCTCGCAGTTGGAAGTGACACTAAATATTTTGAAAAGGCAATTACGGGTAAACATATCTTAAGGTTCCTAAAATACTCGAAGTATAATAGAAAATACTTGGTAAGCATATTACATCAATTTGCAAGTAAAAAAAGTATTGCAGACGGGATTCCTCAGCGCGATTTGAGAGCTACGAAAGGCATTTCAACGGGAAGCAGGCAGGCCGCGCGTAGCACACCTGTCGATTGCATCCTGCCACTGAGCTGTGCCTGATATCGCCAAGCAGTTACTGCATTACATTCAATATTTTGATGTTGCTCATTTTTGTTTTTTTCAACATTTACCCTGTATCTGTTGGGTCCCATTTTGTCTAGGGTAAAGTCTGAGCTATGTGCAACTTAATACTTTTAGCTATTCCTCAGTTAAAGCAAAAATAGATAAAGTTTTATTTGTTAAAGCCGGTTTTATGTCAGGTAGACATATAATCCGCATGCAAAATACTGTATTCTACCAACAAATAGTTTTTGAGTTATACCGGCAACAGAAAAACAGACGAAAACCCGTTTTTCGTCATCTAGGCACTCTGAATCGTGAAAATCTGAAGAAATCTCGGAAGGTGATTTTTTCGCATTGCAATAATTCCTTCATCTCAGTAAAATAGTATGTTGGTTAGATAAAAATTTTAAAAAGTTGAATTAATTGTTCGCCTGAATCCGAAAACCCAAGCTAATTCTAATTAAAGAAATTTTCTCAGGCACTCTAAAAATAACAAGTCGTAAAACGTAATTCGCGTATGCGACGCTTGTTACAAAAGCCTTTGGAAAATGAAACGCACCACAGTATTTAAAATCGAGACTCTAAAAAAATTCTCGCTCAACGCTATAAACGTGAAGATCAAATTAGTCTCGTATGCTGCCTTGACAAACAATTGTACAAGTTGAATAAATTCCAATATTAATTAAAGCGGATAGCTAAAAAGTAAGTAAAATTCAAAATTAATTAGAACAGCAGACAGCAAAGGCCGTTGACAATAAACAAATAAATTACAAATTCAACGTTTGAAAATATTAACAAAAATAATAATATAAGGTAAACTTGGGTAAGTGTGAACGCTTTTTACAAGGAATAAATTTAAAAATTTATACCATTTTAAATATAATCGCTATTAAGTTACTACTTTATAACAATATTTATGTGATATTTGTCTTTCAATATACACAGATAAAAAATATATCATTTAAATTTTGCTTTTTTTGATTTTTTTTTCGTAAGTCATGTCAATATTTACACTTGCCCTTCGAATGGGGCAAGTGTAAATCCATATGATAAGTTCCTACTAATAGGCTATTATATTTTATGTTAGGTAAGTGTGAATTCTAAATAATTTTTAACACATGGTAAATTTTACATTTTTAAAATTATTTTATTAGGAAAAAAATCATAAACTTTTAAAAAAACACAAGCAAATACATTTACATTTAACAAAATATTTGCTTACTCTTGTAACACCCAACCCTTTCTCATAAGGGTATGAATATTTATTTACCACGGGATGGCTCATGAATCGGAGATATGTTCAATTGTTCACTCAGACATACGTAAATAAGCAGGCAAACACCAACGGAGTATCCTGTATAACAATTTATTATATTTAGCTATAATACACAATAAATATTCATGTAATAATGAAAATGAAATGTATATTGAATAAATTAACGTTCGTGTAATACAGTGATTCTCAAAGTGAGATATACCGCCCTTTAGGAGGGGCGCTGGAACGATCCAGGAGGGCGATAGCAGCTTCGGGTGCATTTGGGGGGCGGTGAATAAAAATAAGGGGGCGGTGAAAGCTTAAAGAAGGAAGAGAAGATAAGAAGATTTAGAAAAACCATTCGTACATATTTCATCTATTGTGTAACATAGTGTAACATTATTTTCCAAATAAACACACAAAATGCATATTACAGATTTATTTATTCCATGAAGACTATCTACCATTATTAAATGTTCTTATTTTTCTTCATACCATTTGTTACTTTATTTATTCAGTCTGTTTATTCTCCGTTTCTTTAATTTTACTTTATCACACCCTTTAATACACCATCCAGAAAGTAAATAGCATTATAATAAAGGGATTTTATTATTCAAATTTGCTTTTACTCAAAATACAGGTTACGAATTCAGAAAAAATTTGTTTATTTTAAAAATATAATTTTCTCTAGCAATAATAATTTATACAAAATTTCTATATGGTATATTTTATTATAAAATTTCATAATTGACTTTTTCAGATAATCATTTGAGTCTGGCTTTCACTTTAGTTATTCCGATTGTCAGTTAGTACCTACAAATTAAAATCTAAGCTCTGATGTTACCAAACAACTATCCCAACTAAATCAACTTATATGCTCGAACCTTTTTAATAAACTATTCACAATTTAACAGTAAATGTATCTAATGTACCATTAATTAAACAATACTCAAATATTTATGTTGTACTTTTAATGTATAAATCCTTCCCTGTACTTTTTAATTGCGAATTAATTTATTCTTTCAAAAGAATTTCCTACCTAGAAATACTCTTATGGATAATTATCTGTTTATTCGCTTAAAAAATGTAGGTTTCCAGGGGGCGCTGAGTAATTTTTCTTCTGAAAAGGGGGCTGTAAGTGAAATAAGTTTGGGAACCACTGGTGTAATAAAACGGCGTTGCTTGTCCTCACGGATGCTGCAACCAGATCTACACCCGTGCTAGGTGTATCTGCTGGCCTCGTGCTTGATCCCTCCTGGGACGTCGTGGTCGGTCGGGCTTCTAATTCGTTGTTTGTCGGGACGACCGCGACGGCGCTGTGGAATCTGTCAGTTTCGCTGATTTGCTACTGTAAATTATAACAACAAATTAGATTAAGGGTACTATTTTTCACCCGGTTTGTGCGGCTACAATTGTTATCAATACACCCCCTGGAGATTTGACACGGAGCGGGGAAATTCTGTGTTGTAGCCGAAAGCTGATTTAATGTCGCCGGACTGCGATTCATCGGTTAACCTCCAAATATCCATGTGATCGCAGTGCTCTATGAGGACGATCCCTGCGGCTCGTATTCCCCCAGGTCTTAGAGAGTGCTTGGGTAAGTCGCTAGCTGTAATCCCAGTAATTAGTAAAGCAAATCGGCTCACATAACCTGCGGCTTTATATATTGGATTTATAGGACAAAGTTCTGAATTTAAAATGCAAGGGGAAATTAGGTCTTGCAACTTTGTTAATAGTGGCCGGCTCCCAAATGGGCTGAGTAATTCCGGTTTCTGGAATCGTGAAGCTAGTGACCTAGATATTCTCTTGCAAATCACCGGGTCGAAACTAGCTTTGGGGACGGATTTTACAGGAAAATGCAGGCTAATGACCTAGATATTCTCTTGCAAATCACCGGGTCGAAACTAGCCTTGGGTTTAACAAGTTTAACAATAAAGTTTAAGCTAATGACCTAGATATTCTCTTGCAAATCACCGGGTCGAAATTAGCTTCGGGTTTTAACAGATTTAATAAGAAAGTTCAAGCTAATGACCTAGATATTCTCTTGCAAATCACCGGGTCGAAATTGGCTTCGGGTTTTAACAGATTTAATAAGAAAGTTCAAGCTAATGACCTAGATTTTTTCTTTCAAATCACCGGGTCGAAATTAGCTTCGGGTTTTAACAGATTTAATAAGAAAGTTCAAGCTAATGACCTAGATATTCTCTTGCAAATCACCGGGTCGAAATTAGCTTCGGGTTTTAACAGATTTAATAAGAAAGTTCAAGCTAATGACCTAGATATTCTCTTTCAAATCACCGGGTCGACATTAGCTTTGGGTTTTAACAGATTTAATAAGAAAGTTCAAGCTAATGACCTAGATATTTTCTTTCAAATCACCTGGTCGGAATTATCTTCGGGTTTTAACAGGTTTAATAGGAAAAGTGATCCTCGCAGAGGATCTAGGAAAAATCTCTTCGGACAGGACGGGAAAACAGGAAGGGGTCGGGTAAATCTGAGCCAAGCTCAAGCTTCGGGTTCGGGAACTGGAATCGGGATCTGGAAATATCTCGGTGGAAAATCTGTCTAAATGAGCTCTGCAACTGCTTTTATACGGCTTTGTATGTTCATAGGTGGGGGAGGAACGGCGCGCGGCTCGCCTTTGTGTGCCTCCCGTTATCTCTGGATGCGGCCATCGTCCACGCTCGTTATGTTCTGGGCCATTGACACGCCGTGATTTGTGATAACGCTGAGGTCGGCGACGTATAAATTTGAATATATTATTTAATATTTGTTTAACCAAATCCATACGGAAGCTAGTGTTACACTCTATTTTATAATTACTAAATTGAATCTGGAATGAAAGTTTGCCCCAATGGTCAATTTTAGGTTTCGGGAGAAGTATCTCTATGTCTTCTTCATCGATAATACATACATCTTCTACATTAAGCCATGTAAATTTATCATTTTTTGTTCTTCTTAGAATTGTAGCTTTCCATTCACCTTCCTTTTTATCAAGCATTTTCCCATTCTGTAAAACCATAAATGCATACCTATTTAATATAAGTTCACACATGCCCCAACAATTTGTATATTTCGGTTTACACTTACCTCACAGGATGATATTATTGGGGTAAGTGTAAACATAATCAAATTTTGAGGTTATGTTTGTCATGTGAAGCAATCAACATAATAACTTATAGTTTAGGCTGATCTGATATTTTAGACAACATAAATTTATATCTTACTTACTTTTAACTGGTTATAATACAATTTAATAAATTTCAAGTTCATCTGTCACCACAACAACTTTCACTTTCAGAACTATGATTGACAGTGTTGCCAATATAAGTTGAAAAAGAGTGAACCTAACTTCTTCGTTCGGTTAGTAGACATGTTTCATGCGTTATCTGCCAGATGGCATCTTTATATTCATTATACATTTTATTTTATGCGATTTAAATACACTCCCCCCCCCCCCCATTTACACTTACCCACGTTTACCTTACCCATTTCCAATTCTCAATGGTTACTGAGATAATGAAGGAAATCCCTTTATTTAGGCTTAGGGTATGAACGCCTTACATCTAGTTAACAGTGAAACCGACAATAAAACAAATTAAGTGGCCTCTGTTGTAAGTAGTAATATGTTTTAACTATCGTTTTTTAAAGTAATTTTTAATTACTATTACCATTAATACAGGCGCATGGGAACCGTATGAACCACAAATAAATTTCAGAAAGACCTGGTCCCCACAAAAATATGTTTTTTCTAGTTTCAGCATCACTTACTTTACTAATTTCTTATAAAAATTAACTTAAAATCATATAAGGTCGAATTATAATAAAACCCCTATTCTGTAAATCGCCTAATTTTTTATCACCGCTGAGTGTTATATAATCCATGAAATCCGACTGCTATAATAATATTCTTTTCGAGTATATCCCATGTTGTCTTATGTGCAAGGTTTTTTCTGGTGAGATACTATTAAGATGTTTGTAGCCGTTTGCACAAATGAACACGTAAATAACCGTGACAGGTGGTTGTAAAATAAATGTATTATCACCTCACTGCGATTTGCACCGTTTCAAATCAGATACCGAATGAATCTTCGTCTTCCTCTTACTATATTAGGCCAGTGGTCGGTTTATTCCACAAAGTTTGGAGAATCGAGAAATAGGTCCCTTGTTAGGGATTAACGACCACCACAGGTGTCAGCGTGGTAGCCGCGGTAACCGAATGAATGAATGAATGAGTTGTTAATAGTAGTTTATTGCAATTGTATACCATATTTGTGCGAGTTTTTCTATTTTCATTATTATGCCTCTTTAGTATCAGCTTCTCAAAGAGTTATGATATTAATGGCAATAGTTATATTTGCCTGTACTATTTTGCTTCATTTGGTGTTTTACCTGGTTTTCGGATCATAATGGCTTCCGCCATTTTCCATACGCTTGGAACATGCTTCAGTCTAGAAGCTGTGTTGATCAGATTTGTAAGCTTGAAAACGCCTTTTCTTGGAAGTTGTTTTAATACTGCACCTGTGATAAGGTCATACCCAGGTGATTTCGTCTGGTTAATATTGGTTATTATTTCATGAACGACTTCTTTCGGAGTTTAATGTCTTCTTCCCAAAACTCTTTGAGAAGCTGATACTAAAGAGACTCAAACTAATCATGGAGAAGAAAAACCTAATACGAGATCACCAATTTGGTTTTCGAAATAAACACTTTACTATACGGGTGACAATGAGACTAGGGCCATGCTTATATGAATAGATATGGATAAAATTTTATACCAAGATACTAGACATCATTTCTGATTGGCCGATAAATATAGTCAAAATAGCTGACTTTCGGTTTCACCGGAAATGATACTAATTTTGATTTTTTAAATAGAACACCCTGTATATTTTATGTTTCTCTGAATCTACGACTCAAATTACATATAACAGTCTTGCCAAATTTCAATTTTTTGAAACAAAAAAATTATTTTTTTTAATTTTTATTTTTTACGATAGAAGGCCTTGACTTGGAAAAATCTACTTATTCTAATTGACTCTAGCAACTCTTAATAATAGCTATTTTATCGATAAGGTCATAACTAATAATACCTAAGCCAATTTGGCAACACTGTTGTATGTAATTGGAGTCGTAGATTCCAAAAAACATAGAACATATAGAGTGATCTATTTAAATATCCAAAATTAGTGTCACTTCCGGTTTCACCGGAAGTGACACTAACTTTGGTTTTTAAATGGGTTTAAAAAAATAATTTATTAATTAATTTTCAGTTTCAGATAAAGATAGAGTAGTGCATGATGCTTATCGTTAGATTGGTAATTACATTTTCTATCTAATGGCAAGATGGCCCTTAGTAGGAGCCATTTAAAAAAAGTGACTTTTTCTTAAAAAACGAGTTTAGAAAACTATATTCTTTTATTAAAGGTTTGTTATTGACCTTATCGATAAAATAGCTATTATTAAGAGTTGCTAGAGTCAATTAGAATAAGTAGATTTTTCCAAGTCAAGGCCTTCTATCGTAAAAAATAAAAATTGAAAAAAATAATTGTTTTGTTTAAAAAAATTGAAATTTGGCAAGACTATTATATGTAATTTGACTCGTAGATTAAGAAAAACATAAAATATACAGGGTGTTCTATTTAAAAAATCAAAGTTAGTATCATTTCCGGTAAAACCGGAAGTTAGCCATTTTGACTATATCTATCGGCCAATCAGAAATTATTTCTAGTATCTTGGTATAAAATTTTATCCAAATCGATTCATAAATAAAGAAGATATAAGCATGGCCCTAGTCTCATTGTCACCCGGTAGATCAAGTCCATAGAATCACAGATCTAATAGAGAAAGCATATGAAGAAAAAGAGATATGCTCTGCACTTTTTCTAGACGTTGCACAAGCATTTGACAAACTGTGGCATGAAGGACTCATAAACAAGCTGGAACAACTACGCCCAAGGCAATATGTGCAACTACTAGAATCGTATACATATATCAGACAGATTTTTCAGAGTGAAACAAGAAGAAGAATACTCTGAACTCAAACAAATCAAAGCAGGTGTACCTCAAAGTAGTGTGCTTGAACCTGTCTTGTACCTCTTGTTCACCTATGACATCCCTGCAATAGATAATGTCTAGAGCGCCACTCTTGCTGACGATACTGCTCTACTAGCAGTGGGAGCATGTGTAGAAGAAGCTGCTCAAAAGTTACAATATGCCAATGATAAATACAGCGATTGGACCAAAAAGTGGAAAATAAAAATGAATGAGTTAAAATCAGTAAACATAAACTTTACCAACAAGAACATCCAGAATAACGTGCCTATTACAATAAATGGAACACAGGTACCATACGGCAACACAGCTAAGTATCTAGGGATGAACCTAGATGCAAAGCTGAGGTGGAAGGCATACATTAAAAAGAAAAGAAAAGAGCTAGATACAAAATATAAGAAATTGTATTGATTGATTGAGAGGAAGTCACAACTATCAATAGGTACGTAATAAACTGCGTATCTACAAGCAAGTTTTGAAACCTTATGGACCTATGGCATACAACTCTGGGGCTGTGCCAAACCAACCAACTTAGACACTATTCAAAAATTTCAAAGTAAGGTACTCCGCATATCGTGGATGCATCATGGTATGTCCGAAATGCAGACTTGTACAGAAACCTCAATATTGAGACCGTTAAAGAAGATATCCAGAGGTTTGCCCAAAAACACGAAGCTAGACTTCACAACCATATAAACACCGAGATGATCCAGCTCTTCGATCAACATGACATCGAAAGAAGCCTGAAGAGAACAAAACGTTCGGACCTAGTGTAACAGTGATAAGTGAAAGTGTTTAAAAGCAGAAAATAGTGTAAAGTGTGTAGCACAAAACAAAGAAGAAGGAAGTGAGAAAAACATTTAGAACCTAAGAGACACCAATGGGCGATATCTTAGTCTTAAATATATATTAGATCATTTATGTTAAGACAAAATTGCTGATTGGTCGTATACGACCAGGTGTAATATATCAATATATTATTAAATAAATAAAAATTTATTTCTAAAAAAAAAATATTATGCCCAATAAGTGTTCAATTCCTGGGTGTCGATGAAAGTGCACAAACGCGGTGTTGCGGGTGTTTAGTTTCTCTAAAGATAAATCTCTATGACAAATATGGTTAAATGCTACACCAAGGGTTGACTTTTCTTCGACTGAGCACATCAAAGTATGCGAATTACATTTTCACAAAGGAAATATTTTATGAACTGCAACGAAGCCGGTGTTGAAATTTCTTACAGATGAAGTGTTGCAACCCCGTAATTTGGTTTAAAATAAAAGTAAATCATTTTTTATATCAAATTATCGGAACCTAACAGGAGGGTTGTTTAGGTAATTTTTGTGGGTGCTATTATCTTAACGAGGAAACAATAGGGAATGTAACTCTACAACCAATACTTTGATTAAAAATTATTGTGGTAAAATGAATAATAATCGACTGAGCAAAGAAGAAGGAGTAGAAAAGACCAAATAAATACACCAAATTTCAGTTTTTAACCATCGATGCTGAATTTCCATGGCAGCTCCTATTTTTGTATTAAGGTTTGATTGCAGATTTTCCACTTTTATGCTTTGTACGAAAGCTTGAAAAGTCAAATAAGAATTCGGTTAGATAGACTAAAAGACCCTAAAACTTTTCTATCTTGGCTCTAGGATTAATAAGTGAACAAATATTGCAGCATTCGAATTTGACATGTTTCCTATGCCGCCCAAGCAGCGTACACACATTGTATAGAAGAAGTAGGAAAATCTGGTAAATGACATCATAGGTACTTTACCAAATAGAATTTTTGTTTTTAGTACACGTTCCTAAAAATTTTTTTAATTTTTTACTGCCCTCGTCTAAAAGACGAAGGAAGTATTGTAATCCTGAAAAAATCATCTACGAGACTTCTTCAGATCTTCAAGTTGCAGGTTCCTAGATGACAAAAAACATGTTTTCTCAATTCCGTCTGTATGTCTGTATGTCTGTTCGTCTGTCCATCTGTTCGTCTCTCTGTAAATATTTATCTCCTGGAGTTCATCTGAAGTGTTAATTACACTTGTTCTAAACCAATTGTTACATAATCTTACTAGTGCTGAGAGCATGATTAATTTTTCTCCTACAGCTGGTAATATGACAAAAAATTCAGTAAGCGGAGGTACTACAAGGTTCTTTACAAAATCTTGATTTTTAGATTTGGAAAAGTTACAGTGATCTCTTTTTTTAATTTCCTGTTTAGTTTTTGACAGGTTGTAATAAAATGGTATCGTGATACGTTCGGTTTGAACATGCATCCATTTATAGTCTATTCGTGCCGATAAATTTGAAAGTAGATCGGATGCAATAAGTCCTATAAATTTGTGGTAAAAATTGAATAAATAGCATGTATGTGTTCCGTCTTCATAAAATAAGATTGGAGATTGGTAAATCTGCAGCAAGGTTATGCCTTGAAGTTCCATGAGATGTAGTTATCTCGAAGTCGGATTCATAAATACAACTTGGATAATGTTTTTGTACGAATTCTGTAGAAATT
This sequence comes from Agriotes lineatus, assembly GCA_940337035.1. Taxonomy (NCBI): domain Eukaryota; kingdom Metazoa; phylum Arthropoda; class Insecta; order Coleoptera; family Elateridae; genus Agriotes; species Agriotes lineatus. Next base: position 74,178,323 of record OW679196.1, on the reverse strand, counting down.
ATTATTTTTGTACTACCAGTATCAATTAACAATTTATCTCCGGTAGTGGGGATGATAATATAAAGAAGGTTTGACTTAGAGTTAATGTTAAAATGTATTTTTTTTCCGAGGCTCTTAATGAAAATTTACGTTATCATTTGGGTCTGGAAATTCATAATAATCTGGTGTTGCATCTAATTCTTGGAAAAAAATTTCGTAACATTCAAAGTTCTCATCAAATTCGGGAATATTTTCAGAAATATTTTCGGGATTGTCTTCTTGGTAATCATCATCGTCGTCGTGATGATATACTTGCATATTTCGGTTATGACTAAATTGTGTGAATTTGCTCTAAATTTATTTGCATTATTTAATTGTTGAGTAGCGGGTCTTTTAATTGTGCTGAAATCCATGGGTTCTGGTTTGTTTGTGTGTTGAAAGTTGGATTTCGATGTGAAAGTATTATAATTCGGGTTACAGCTAATTCTAAAGTGATTTTGATTATTTGAATATGTTGGACTTTTAAAATGGTTAGAATTATTTTGATTCTGTAGTCTCGACACAGGGAAATTAAATTTATTGTATGACATTGGCGTCTGCATATTGAAAGCTAAATGATTAGTTTTATGTGGCTTTTGACTTTAAATATTAGTTTGACTTTGTGAATATCGAATATCTAGTTCCTCTTTTACTATACTTAATGCTTGTTCTAAAGAAATCGGATTTCTGCTTCTGACAAAACTACCTAGATTTTCATTTAATCTGCTGGTAAATGTTCGCAATGCTAATTGTTTATTAGCTCTTAATTTATATTCTATTATTTCTGGAGATTCATTACTTAGTGAAAATTTTGGATTATAAATTGCTAAGTGCGTTCTAATTTTATTATAAAACTCAATTGAGTTGTCTTTATATCAAAAGATTAATTCTGACCGTTGGTCGCCGAAATTTGAAAGTAATACTTTTTTTTTAGTTTGGATCAGGTGTTGTACTGGTATCCGGTGGTTATTTTTAAAGCTTGCCCTTTTAGTTTATTTCTAATTGAGGATAAAATAATTTTGTTAATGTAATCGTTAACATGCTCAGCACAAAATTGATTAGCAATAATATCTGCTGACCTGATAAATTTTGAAAGAGTTGCTTGATTTCTGTCATAATTTAGAATTTTATTTAAAAGAGCTGCTGTAAAGCTCGGGGGACAAATAGCTTGATGTGGTTGTGCACTTTGATAAACCATATTCAAGTTATTAAAATTATTACAATTGTTTAAAAATAATGGTCTTAATGTACGACTTAGTGGAGATCTTGAGCGATCTCTTGACATGCAAATGTTAGAGACAATTAATTTTATTTATTTGTTTATGTTAGTAAACAGTGTTATATACTAGGGGGTTTGATTCCTGATAGGTACCCTACACACAGAACGTAAGTATATTCAGAGATTAAGCATACCTAGTGTATGCGCTGAATGGGCACGCTTACCGTGTTCTGCTTGATCTTATAAATAAATATTTAAAATTATGGTAGTATATTTTCAAATTAATATTAATTAGTTTCACTTATTATTGCATTCCCTTGATGCTTTAAAAATCATTATTTTACTTTGCTTTACTTCTGTTTGAAGCATAAAATTGACTTTACTTTAAATTGTAAAAACGCAATTACATTGTGCGTAAAACTGACGAACGGCGTGCAAACTGCTAGATCCTGTTGTCTTTAAATGGACTCAGTTGGTCCTGGACTCTGTGTAGCGGTCCTATTGTCCTCGATTGAACTGGTTCCAATAACCACGGGTTGCAGTAGCTGGTTGGAATCGACGGGACGGCTCTCCGTACGGGCGATGTTTGTCCCTGAAGGTGTCCAGAAGATTCAGGATAGTAGGTTTTCGAACTGAGGCAAAGAGCTGAACCTCAAGGAAAATGCTGGTCGACTCGATGTTTGTAGTTTTCCAGTATTTCCTCCACAAATCCGAACGACTGCACCAGTTAAATTAAAAAGCAGCCGAAACGACTTTTTAAAAAAACAATTTTATACTTATTTTACATTACATATATATATTGGAGTCTTAGAACAGGTTTTCACAAAACAATCTCTTACTTCAAGCGTGTTAAGCTATGAACTAGAAACTAACGATAAAATGCATAATACTAACTTATATAACATTTCTTATCTATTAAAATAAGCCCTATCTCTTGGAATGCACGAGACAGGGAACACGTGCAGTCAAGATTACAAGCTTGCAGTTTTCTAAAAAATGGGGGGCTCAGAGTGCGATGACGTGACTTGCATTACACTTGGATGATTTCATTCTCGTGTAATATAGCTTATATTATATGCTTGTTAAATAATAGTAGTTTGTATACCAAGTCACTGAAGTTTAGCTTTTTATAACGAATGCGGATTTAGTTGCCGGGGCCCGTAGAGCCAAGGCAGATAAACCACATTAGAGTTAAAAGAAACTTCAGTGCCGAGCTGTACATTAGCTATGTTTTTCTTTTAAATCGAGAAATCGCGAAATTACATTTTAACCTACTTTTATAGGTTATGTTGACGTCGGTTGACGCGTACCTATTGCTTCGCCTCCTACAAAAAGTCGTAAAACAATGAATTAGTTCACTGCTGATTTCTCGTATTTTATTGACGATTTCAATGTTCTTCACTGCCGATTTAAAAAAAAAATACTATTAATTCTAGAAACTAAAAGTGTTGCACAGCAACATACACATTTTTTGTCAGTAAAAGAAACGTCTACTTCAATGACAGATTTTGGTAGTTATTACTTTGAAGACTGTTGCGGAAAAACATTCTTTTTCAACCTAAAAATAAATATTATTAAACAACTGTTTTCTTCATAATTCGTATTTTATTCTAAGCGTTTCTGCTCAATTGTTCATAATAATAAAATAAGTGATAACTTACAGTAAAATAGCTAGAAATCCGCGCTCTAATAATAACCATCCACTGTCACTCGGATTGGTTATTTACCGTATTGTAAATTTCGCATTTGCCACTGTTCTGCAGCGTTGAAATTTCCAGCCATTCGTGCCATGTTCACAATCTTGGTTTTGAAACGAAAACGACATCCGTCTTACAATGCCTGAACTATTTGTGTGGACATTTATCAGGTGTCTGCTAAAAGAATCAAAAATCGTATTCTATTCTTTTCTCGTTTACAGTTTCTGTTTTCTGTTTTGCACAAGTAAATTTTGCTGTTAAATGGCAGAAATACAAATGGTAAATAGCTACAACATCGTCGATATGTTAAATCCAATTCTACAATGCAAGCGAATCTTTTAGCATAGCGTGTCACTTGATAATAAGTGTTTTCTTATGTAGCAATCTGTGCCTATTATTTCAGCATAAGCCAAACCCCAACTTCAAGCCTTGAACGACAAAAGATACGAGTGAAGTCTGTCTAGATTTAACAAATTTGCCTACTAACATAATGGATGGAAAAACAGTGATTGTGACGGGAGCTAATAGGGGAATTGGGAAGGAAACTGTCAAAAAATTAGCGATAATGGGTGCAAGAGTAATAATGGCTTGCAGGAATTTGGAAGCTGCAAATCAGGCTTTAGGTAGGTACGTTTTAAAATAATCAAAATAGTTGTTTTCGCGCAACTGTTTCATTGAATGACCAAATGTGTTTAGTTTCTAAACTGAGTTTACTTTTATTGAACAAAATTATGTGTAATATAATATAATTTGTAGTTCCTGTTAAAACAATGTAGACGCATATTCACATGATACTACATACGGAAAACTCTTGACTCATTTTTTTCACCAATAGGGTTGATTACTTATTTGATATTTGAAGAGTGTTATTCATCTTTAAATCACCAGCGCCAGCGTGGCCGAGCGGCTAGGGAGCACAGGTTGTGGCGGTACGAGGTTCAATCCACACATCTGACAACTGGCGGAGGTGAAAGTAGAGAAAGTAAGGCAGTCGTAGAGGACGTGATGCTAACCACATCACCCAATACGCCGTTAACGGTGTGACAGATTGACTGGGTTTCGGAAAGAAATATTTCGGCGACCCTGACTCCCTGTGTCTCAGGCCATATTCCTACGTGTGGAAAAACGCACTCTGAACTTTGAACTTTATTCATCTTTAAAGCCGATTTATGATTATGTATTATTATGACAGATTCCAAAATTAAGTTAATTAAGTAAATTTTTAGGCGATATATAGTTTCTAGCTATTAAATGTGCAAAAGAGGTTAAAGAGACTTACAATAAGTCAATCGTCGTAGCCAATTGCATGCTTCAATGTTAAGCTCAATATAAGCTCGAGTTAGTAAACATTACCGACGTTCCCTTAATACTGAGTTCATAACATTTTGGTTCAAAAGCTTGTAGCATTAATATTTCGACTAAAACGATTTCACATTTTTTATCGAATTTCACAACACTCCTGCATATGATATAGATTTTGAATAACTGTAAGTTTCGGTGGCCCCAATGGTAACAGTTCGATTCTGATATCAGTGGTTAAATTAATGATAAGAAATTCTCTACCCGTAAAGGCAAAAATAAATGTCTATAGCACACTTATTCAACATTTGATTATCGAACGTACTTTCACATAAAATAAGTAGATATTGTTCAAATATATGTATTACTTACAGAAGAATGATTTGCATAATAGTTTCATCGGTCAGCAGATATATTACTTAAAGAACAAGCATTGCGAACAAACATTTACATTTAAACATTTGAAATTCTGAAGATTACAAGTAAAGTCCGTTCATTTCGAAGATAGAGCGCGCGTAAGCAATTGCACTCGCTGTTCACGTGAATCGCTGCATTGAACAGGGAGTTATCAGCCCTACGCAATGAACGGCACGTGTTAACCCGACGTTATATAAAAAGTCTCATGAAACTAGGTAGCATTTGTGACGACAGCAATTGCTTTGACCTTAAATGAAAGTCAAAAAATTACGTAAAGTGAAGTATGTCACGCCAGTTTAATGTAAACACGATAACTCGACATCGACGTAACCTGTCAGGATTATTTCTTTGGCAATTTTTGTGTTATCACCATCAAAAATTAGGCCTCTTGGCTTGTGGGGATTGGCGGGTGTTCTTCTTTCCTCGAAAAGCAAATAGTTTAGTTTTGTGGGGGGATATTTTTAAATTGTATTCACCTGCAAATTCACTCAGTTTAAATTCAGCTCGTTGCATGTGGTCTTCAGTAGCAGTATAGTATCCAATTTATTATTGTCTACAAGAAAGTCCTTTTGGGTCGGTTCTGTGGCGTTTCTTTGTGTTTATCGATTTGTGCTACCAATAATAGACATTAAACGATCGCGTAACTATCACGTCAGCATGGAGGAGCCGCATAACCACCAGACTGCCAAACCTGAGGCGAGGCCTGAGGTCGCGAATTCGAATTTCGGCTCCGACAAGATTCCTTTTTAAGTGATCGAAAGCTACGCATGCGAATTTCTATCAATTTTCACGTTTAAATCTAAAATACTGCATTACCAGCCCCGTTTGCCTCATCTGCGCTCTCCCCTAATGGTATTGGTAAATCGCCGAATCGATTTCAAAACGACTTTCTACGTCCAGGCTCCACAATAATTACTCCCATCTCATTTGAAAATTCTCTATATTCGAAGTCGTCGTATATATGGTGCGATCATGTGTATAACATAATATAATAATGATCATACCACATTGAAAGCATTGTTTCAACATATTACGATGAGTGGATATGTCTTAAGAAGCGGGCGCCCCTAACTGTGCATGACAAAAGTCGTTTCCTGCCAACAGGGTGCTGAAGTATTTCTGAGAAGCATTTACTATCTCACCTTGTTTGAAAATTTTATCTTTTATTTTTATCCATAAATGAATGCGGATATTTTTAATTACCGTTTTACTTCCTTTTACGACAAAGGAAGTATTGAATTTACCCCAAAAATTGGAAATTAAGTTTTCAACAGATCTTCACCTTTTAGAGTCCCCTGAACCCAAAAAACATGTTTATGTTCATTAGTCTGTCTGTGGGTGTAACTGTTTGTGTGTCTAGAAACAGAATATCTCAAAAAAGAAATAAGGTATGGCGTTGAAACTTTATATATAAGTTTTGTGTACTATCTAGATGCAACAGCAAGCTTTTGAAGAAAATCACATAACCGGAAGAATGGTGTTTACTCTTGTAATTTTTTGTTTTTTCCGATTTTCTCAAAAACGGTTCTAACGATTTTTTCAAACTTCCTATTACATTTTTAATATGTATTGATGTGAGATAGGTGATTTTCTAGTTAAAGTGTTTTTTTCCTATTTTTGTATAAACTCCTATTTTAAATAGAACACCAGGTATATTATTACATTTTTGAATTCAGCTTAAAATTTTCGAGACGTACGGTTTCTGTAGAATTTTTAATATTTGAAATTTTTTTAGAAATGCTTAAAAATTAAAAATCAAATTTTTGACTAATTATAAGATCTCTGTAATATGTTTGCAAGTTGTGTGCGTGTATCACACCAGATTTTTTATTTTCTATTTGGTACGCTGTAAATTACTATTATGTACATTCTTAATTATATCACTGTGTGTAATTTTTAACTTTCTAAATTGTCAAAAATATTTTTTAAATAAGTCACATGTGATTTTTGGACTTCTTAAAAGAAATTGCCTAAATGTGTGCTTTCGTATTATACAAAATGTATTTCCTATGCTGTATTATGATAGACAAACCTTTTAATTGTCCAATTTAATTTTTTCCTTATAGAATATTTGGAATTTAGTTTGACAAGATTTTTTAGACAAAATTATATCGTTTACCGCACAATTGAAAATTAGAAGATTACCATTTATAATATTTGTTATAAATTTTTTAAAATTTAAATTTTTTTAAGATTATTTATTTTTCACAAACTTGTCAAACTTGTAGGTTTACTTGAGCACTGCTGCTTAACATGAAATTATTACCGAATTTTGCTTGCACCGCCCTACATAAACTATTATACTACAGCGCGTTAAAAGTCCGCAATTCTATAACACAAGACTTTGTTGTTTCGAAAACTGTTAAAAACATTAATATCGAGAGATCCAAAAAAAACTCATCCTCAGCGGGCTGTGAAATTCAAACGTTTGAATAACATGTTGGTAGAACTGTAAGTCTATGTCAAATTCGATGTTAGTAGGTTAGGTTTTGCGTCAGTTTTGACACAGGCTGACGCGAAACCTGACCTGCTAACCTCAAATTTGACATAGATTTACAGTGCTACCAACATGTTATTCAAACGTTTGAATTTCACAGCCAGCTGAGGATGAGTTTTTTTGGATCTCTCGATATTAGCTACACTATAGCTCCAAGCGTATATATTTTCTTCCACATATTTGAGAATTAGAGAGACCATAAAATGTTTTTCACCGCTATGCTTACGAAACTCTGTAAAACCTATTCAAGTTAAATAAAACTCTTACTACGCATAATAGTATATTGTTTTATTAGTATTAAAAGTGGCACTTTAGTCGAGCAAATGCGAGTCACTTTTAATCCGAATGAAACATACTATTTCTTCTGCAACCTATAAAACTTCAAAATATTCAAAATTTTAGATGATTTATTGCTTTTGACGTTCTCATTTAATAGTTATTTACTATACAATTGGGATAAGAGGATCATTAATATACGTGTGTGTAAGTCACAAACGAGTGCATAGCACGAGTTATGTATGCACACAAGTGTATTAATCATGCATTATCACACATATATTGTACAAAATCTTATCTACAACTGCCCAAAATTGAGAAAAGTTCATTAAGAAAAATGTCAGATCTGGAATTTTCAAAAATATTTTAGTAGACAAATGTCATTATGTCATTCATTTGACACTATTTCAATTAGGTAATGAAGCCATTACACCACTAGTAGTGTAATGCAGTAGGTAATGAACTTCATTACCTAACGGAAATGGTGTCAAATGAGTGACGTAATAAGTCCTTATCCAAGCAGTTGTAAATAATAATATATTATGTTGTTAGAAGCAATAATAATATTTTTATGGCGAGGCCCATAAGTCACTTTTACTCCGAATAGCATATGCTATTTTATTTTCAAACGCCCCAACTAATATAAAAATTACGATTATCGAAAATTGACGTCTACGTCAGTTCGCTGCAATCAAGAAAGCCAATGTCGAAAAGCTAATCAAGTTTCGAAGTACTTTTACTACGCCGGCGTAAAAGTAATCACTTTTATGCCTCGGCATAAAAGTAACGCATTTACCTTGTTTGTCAAGTCACATAAGTTGTCATATTCATGACGTTTGAAAATAAAAATCATTATGACAACTACATCCATAGGCAACCAGTTAGAACTTACTTTTAGTTCATTGGAAGTAAAAGTTTTTGTTTTACTACATCGAAAAGCTATCAATTTCAGCAGCGTTTAGCGGCCGAAAACTCCCACTTTTTTATACTAGCAACTTTTACTTTTCAGCCTAGCAACAAAAACTAACTACCAGTTTCATTGGTAGCAATCAAAATAGACATTTCCATTTTGCCGTATGATCATGACCTACTGGACTTTTCCGTCTTCCTCGATTAAACTGTCACTGTATAATTAGAAAAAACGCTACCAAAGCAGTAGAATAAAAAATGATGTATGTAATTCGCACGAAAGCGAACTTTTACACTCACCTTATTTATGTGTCTCGCTCGCGCGGGCTCGTCCAAAAAGTCTTTATTTTCGTAGTTGTAACATAAGCTAGGAACTAAAAATGTTGCTTAGCAACATACCCTTATTGTGTCAGTAAGAGAAGCGTCAACTGCAATGACAGATTTTGATATTGAAAGTAATGACTTTGAAGATGGTTGCGGAAAATTGTTCTTTATACAACGAGTAGCTAAAGTGTCACTTTTTTGCAAGCGTGGAAAGTGTCAAATAATGACCACCTTTAGGAAATGGTAGTCGAAAAATAGCTATTTGTGCAACAAATGCTAAAAGTGTATGTTTATGCACGAGTTTGCACACAATATTTTTTCTACGGCCTTAAATTTACTGTTATTAATCCATAACTGTCGATTTTACAAAGGTTTGCATTTATGACAGTTATAATTATGTCATAGTAAAGAGATGGCCTTGACGGCACAGGTGACTGTTTCTGCAGCCGGTAGCTCTCAAAGTCAGTTATCAAAGGTAATTATAATAGTACACATTTGACTGTATTCATTGCATAATGCTTTAATTATTTAAAAAACAGTTTACCTCTAACGAAAGAAGTAATTAGAATAACTTTATAACCTCACTTCCAGTTCAAAATTCTAAATTCAACACCAGTTGTTTAGTTTTAGCACATGGGCTAAAAATAAACAGCTGATTTAACTTTTAACACGCTGATTTAGAAAACGTCATTTTTAGTGAAACAAGCTATTGCTAAAAGACCTACTTTTAGTAGTGGTCGTAGAAAAAATAATTTTTAGTTGCTATGTACATGTTATTATGCACCAGCTATTCAGTGAGTTTATAACACCGGAGTCAAGAAAACGAAATTTATTGTCATCATCATCATCTGCCAGGATTAAACCTTTGTGGTTTGTTCCGTTCTCATGAAAATTGTTCATTCCAACGTTTCTTTGGCCGTCCCAGTCTTCTTTTCCCTCGTGGTCGATAATGTATAATTTGTTTTGGGATACGACAATCGTCCATTCTTAATATATGATCTCTCCAATTATGTCTATATTGGTCAATGTTTGTTAATAAATCGAAATTTTTCAGTTCTTGACGTATCTCTTCATTTCTTTTGTGATCTAGTAGCGTATATCCAGCTACTCATCTAAGAAACTTCATCTCCGTCGATTGTATTGCATTTTCTGATCCGTATAATAGTACTGGAACAGCCATTACCTTGTAGAATTTTAATTTTGTATCTTTACTAACTAGCCGTAAATGCCTTCTGATGGTTCCGCACATTTGTCTGAATTTATTTAATTTATTGTACACATCTTTGTTGTTTGTGTATGTAACGTTAAAACCCAAATAATTGAAACAATTAACTTGTTCGATAGTTTCATCGTCTATAACAATTTTGGCTGTTATAGGTTCTTCACCTTTAAAAGCTAGGACTTTGGTTTTCGAAGTTGAAATTTCTAAGTTGTAGGTTTTCGATATTTTGCTTAATGTGTGTAGTCCATACTGTAGATTATCTTCTGTGGTTGCAAATACTGTTTGGTCATCAGCAAACAAAATAGTGTCAATTTCGATATTGTTTATTTTAAAGTGTGTTTTTATTTTATTTTTCCAGTCTTTTACGACTTGGTCCATATATATATTAAACAGCGACAGTGATAGAGGGCATCTTTGACGTACTCCGCAATTTATTGTTTCAGTTTTCTTATCCTTCCTTTCATTTCTTGTGTTGATCGTAATTTTATTTGCTTCGTATATATTTTGAAACACTTTGATGAGAAGGCTATGTAGGTAGGTAGGTTAAATTCTCTCCTTTTTTCAATCATTTGTATAACGGTAAAGATGCAGCCTGAGCACGATCTACCTTTCCTAAATCCATGTTGTGTTTCCAATAAGAGTGTTTCTATTATTGTGTTCAACCGTCTTGTCAAGATATTGGCTTATAATTTATAGCAAGTATTAAGTAGGCTGATTCCTCTGTAGTTATTACAGTCTTTGCGGTCTCCGCGTTTGAATATAGGTGTTATTGTGGCTACTTTCCAGTCCTCCGGTATATGACCAAAGCGCCAGCAGGTGTTCATGAAATGTAGTAGCTGTATGTGTAGGGCAGCCGAAGCATATTTTATAAGTTCGATATTTATATTGTCCGTGCCAGGAGACTTTATTTTTGGCGTGATGCAGCGCCATGAGGATTCATCCATTGTAATAGGATCTACATGTTCATTTATGAATGTTTGTGTGACCTCTTGTTCTTTTTCTTGTTGTGTCCATAGGTTTTTGTAATGAGCAAGCCATATTTCTTCACTAATTGTGTTGAATCTTATGTTGTCCCTTTCATTATTATTAAGATATCGTAATATTTGATAGGCTTTGTCTTGCCTTCCGTGAATGTCGTGCTCAATGTCACTTATATATTTTCTCCAGCTTTCTCGCTTAAGTTTTCGTACCTCCCTTCTTACTATTGCGTTTCTGTAATTATATTCTGCTCTAGCTTTATCTGATTTTGTGCTAAGGTAGTTTATATACGCTACTTTCTTATTCTGTATATGTCGCTCTATTTCTTCATTCCAAATTTTTAGTCCTTTGTTGTTGGTCCTCTTTGTTCTTGTTCCTAGAGCTTCTGCAGCGGCTTTGATTATTAGGTGTTTAATCTCTGTCCATTCCTGGTTTATGTTTCTGCTAATAGATTTTTGTTGCAGGTATAATAATATTCTATTCTGATATAATAATCTAGTACTTTCATCTTGCAGCAGATGCACTTTAAAGGTCTGGGCCTGAGATTTATTTGTTGTGAGTTGTTTCTTCCACCTAGAGGGTATAGCTATTTTGGATATTAGTAAGAAGTGGTCTGAGTTTACATCGGGGCCTCGATAGACTCTTGTGTCTTGTACTAGGTTTGATAATTTTTTGTTTACTAGCACATAATCAATTATTGATTTCCTACCTCTCGCACTCCACGTAAATTTGTGAATGTTTCTGTGTGGATAGTACGTGTTTGTTATTTTGAGATTGTTTAGAGTAGTGAATTCAATTAATTGTTCTCCATTACTATTTAGGGTTTCTTCACCATGTGATCCCATGATATTTTCTATCGGTGTATTTCCCACCCGAGCGTTTAAGTCTCCCGCAATAATGATGTTATCGTTCTTGTTTACTTTGTTTAAAGTAGCTTGTAGGGTTTCATAGAATTCCTGTGTATCTCTGTTGCGGCCATCTTCAGGACTATAGCCGCCTATGACAGTCGTATATCCTCGTAGTGTTTTACATCGAAGTACTATTATTTTTTCATTTACAAATGTATACTCCATTTTTTATTTATGAGGATGGCTACTCCAGCTGCTGCGCTTTGATCAGCAGGGACTCCGCTGTATATCAGTATATAATGCTCTAATTCTGTCGATCCTTGGCATTTTTTCTTTGTTTCCGCAATTATGGTTACATCAATAACTTTGTCAATTAATTCTTTTTCTAGTTCTAACTCTTTGTGTCTAAGTCCTCTAACGTTCCATACTCCTATTTTGACTATTCCTGCCCGTCTTAATCTCTTATTCCGTTTTCTTGCTGTGTTCGTCATGGTGGAATCCGTCCGGCTTTCAAAATCATGAAACTTTTTAGTAGATTCGGTTGTCCTCTGGGCATGTTACTGGCATGCTGCAGAGTAAGACATCTGGTGGGGCTGCCACCTTTAGGCTCTATGTCTAGCGTCCTGATGTATTTATTGGCCCTCGTCAGGAAGGTTGCCTCTTCCGCTCATACGACCGTTGAGGTCTTCGCCCACATCCCTGGGCTGGGTCTGGACTACTTCCCAGCTGAAGTGCCTCTTCCACCAAGTTTATCATTCCGGAGTCTATTCCCTCTGCCAAGCTTGCTGTTGGGACTTAATTGCTAGTTTTGGTCCGCCCCGAGTATTTTATTTCCTCGGTACTCGTCATATCTGTCGGGCCTTCCCCTATCCGCCACCTGGGGAGGCGCTCGATGGGGGACTAGCAACCCCACACGGGACGAAATTTATTGTATGTGGTGTTATAGCCTTGCGCCAGTTACATTGTAGCAGCTCACTTTGATTAGACTTACGTACTTGCAACCTTGATGCTCCACGTGCCGTTTCCTGCCAGCGCATCAGTACATAAGGTTTATCAGTGGACAACTTTATTTTAGCATTAATCAATTTACCCATGCTAGTAACAATTGTCGGTTTTGAAATTACAATGAAATAATACCGTTTCAATTAGTTTCTATAGTCACTATGTTGTTCATTTGTTTAAAAACACCATGGTAACAGCAAGTAAATGCCCTATGTCTAATTTTGCACAATTTAGGCATGTACAGTCTTACATTATTCTCACCGTATGTGCTAGTAGTATTACGTTTTATCTTTAGTTCCTAGTTCAGTGCTTAACATGCTTGAAGTAAGAAAGTGCATTGCGAAGCCTGTGTTCATTGTAAAATAAGAATTAGATTTTAAGCCGTTTTGGCGTTCTTTTAATTTAACTCGCTGGGATTATAGTATGATATTAAATTGTTGTATAATTCATATTCTGCATTAAAAAAGTAGGTATGGCGGCACTTGAGCGTGGGAACTAGGTCATCTCTTATCATCGTGGGAACTGGGTCAAGGTCGTCTCTTATCATCGTGGGAACCGGAAGTGTCGACTGATAAGCGTGGGAACCGGGTCAAGGTCGACTGATAAGCGTGGGAACCGGGTCAAAAGTTGCAGATAAAGGTAAAGGTGCATTTAAAAGTGCATTTACGGGGTTGAAAGTGCATTTAAAAGTGCATTTACGGGGTTCAGGTAAAAGGTAAAAAGTGCATTTACGGGGTTCAGGTAAAAGGTAAAAAGTGCATTTACGGGGTTGAAAGTGCATTTAAAAGTGCAGTTACGGGGTTCAGGTGCATTTACGGGGTTGAAAGCGCATTTAAAAGTGCATTTACGGGGTTCAGGTAAAGCTAAAAAGTGCATTTAAGGGTTCAAAGTGCATTTAAGTGTTAAAAAGAGTCATCTGTAGGTGTTCGAATTGCGTGGGAAAATTTTGATAAGCGTGGGAACCGGGTCATCTTTATTATCTTATCATCGTGGGAACCGGAAGTCGACCGTGGGAGCCGGAAGTGTCGACAGATAAGCGTGGGAAAATTTTGATAAGCGTGGGAACCGGGTCATCTCTTATCATCGTAGGAACCGGACCGTTAGCAGAATGAGGTCGCGCGATTAAAAAATCACAAACACGGTGTCTACACCTGTCTTATCTAAATGCCTTTTAATATAAGGTGTTTCATTCCAAACAACTACCATCCTATTTATCTTATCGTATGAGGTCAAAGTACAACTCATAACAGATAGCAGCGACTATTATGTTCAACAGACCTGGTACATCCAAATTAGCATTAACACATTACCGATTTCATTGCAAAGTTTTTATGAATCATTCGACTTGAAAGCCCCGTATGCTAGATAAAGTGCGAGAAGCTTATCTTTTGATAGGACAGCGTTCGATTCCATCCATACATGTCTATCTCTGTCTATCTCATGATACATCCCCATACAAACAATAGCTAACGCATTCTGCCGTATACTGGCCACTTCATTTCCGATGAAGGGATTGAACATTAGATACTTCCCTAGTCGAGAAAGTTCTCAAACGTAAAAGTAGTCAACTTTATGTCAAATGGTTGGACATCGATGAACGTTCTTGGATCGCTAAGAAAGATTTATTGTAGGCACTTTGTAATTTTTTAAGTTTCTAATTGGTGTAATTTTTACTTATGTACTGTTCTGATACTCTTTACAAATAAATGAATACCTTTATAATTTGTTGTTTTATTTCTTATATTATAAGGAAATAAAAGACGAAATACAATAAACACATTTATTTTATAGTTCTATATACATAGTGCATATACAATCATTTATGTAAACATATGTACGTATATCAAACATTAATTCTATATGTTGCATAAACTACAACAACTGTCGCTGTCTGTATTCGTTAATCTTATAGTGACCCCATGGAACAGTTTCGATTTTGTTAATAAAAAATCTTTTATCATCTAAAGCACTTAAGACTTTCTTACCAATTAAATAAATAGTTCTCTTGAAGCTCTTTAAATTTCACTCCTGCAATTACTTTAAAAACAGGTTTCGATATTGGCATGTAGAAATATGAATCTAACTCAAGAAGCACTTTATTGAATTTTCTAACAACCACAATGCGTCTATAAATCCGAAGAAAGATGATTAGTTTATAAACTGTTCTTTTAAATTTTTGTTTTAAAGGCTGACTACGGTGTGAACAAGAATCAAATACTTTTACGCAATGTGCTGCATCAGTTATGTATTTAAAATATCTACTTTCTCTAGCATACTCGTAGCCTTCTATCGAAGACCATTTCCAAATTATTAAATTGGTTTGCAAGAACTCTAAAAATTGGGTAGATAAAACGTACTTCTTTTCCGTTATGTTTAGATACAAACACAAGAAGTTAAAATCAAAGCTCTGAAATATATCAGAGGGATGCTCATAAAGAAATATGAAATCAAATTTGATACCTCCTCTTTCAAATTTTACAACCGGCTTTTGCAACTTGTAACGTATTTTCTCCACCTCCAAAATTCTATGTGTAGTTCTTTTACTACATACAATATCATAATCGTTGCAATGTAATGGTTTTATACATCCAAAATTGAGGTTAAATTCACGGCAAAATAAGTTAAGCGCTTGACTTCCAACTAAATATCCATTATTAAATTCTCTAATGCAAAGGGGTACGTATTTACATTTCACAGTTGCATACGTTTCAAATTCTTGCAATAACAAATCGAAATTGTATGAAGTATACTTGCGAAACATTTAAATAAAATACACTTTCATACCAAATATGTACGTTTCTATTTTTAGATGGTGGAGTTGAGAGGTCGTCGTTATCTGAAGGTCTGGGATTGAACTGGCAGCTAACAGATGTTAATTTAATTATTTCACTTCTGAAACAAGATAAGTCATTTAGGTATTTAACATGTAATTAATTTGAGTGATGTGAAAAATTTAATAAATCATATGTAATTATAAAATTGTTTACATACCATTTATTCCTCGATGTGAAATTCGAAACTAGAAGCCGGTTGCGCTTTTCCAAAGTCTACCTGTCCCATGTAGGTAAAGTAAACGTTTTTCTTTAATAATTCCAGACACTCTTTATCGGTTAGAACTTGACAAATTCGCTTCGGTAAAAATATTGTGAAATCATCGCTTTCGAGAAGAATGGTCCTTTGTCCACCCAATTTTGAGCAGTTAAACGGCTTTAGGCTTTCAACCCTATACTTCTGCCCCACGTTCAAGTCTTGGGCCTTTAGATTCGGCTTTGTAGTAATTTTTCCAGCTGAATTTAATTTTTTTAGTAAGTCCATTATCTAAATATGTATACAACACCTTATAAAACAGTCAGGAAAAAATATGTTCTTTATACTTACAAAGTAGAGAAGGACACGTTTACAAGAGCACTACACGTCAATACTATGTCAACTAGAAACGATTAATTATTTGGCGCTATTTATATATGCCAATTTCGGGGGTGTAAGTTTAATAACATATAAAAAACAAGTCAACGACTTTTATGTGGTCCATAATAACACCAATTAAAATCGCAATTTTAACAGATAACCTTAATATGTTTTGAATGAAGTCTGCAAATAATGTCATCTTTGTTTTATACTTCCGGTTCCAATTTCTTTACTGTATCAATGACTACGATATTATATATGCCAATTTCGGGGGTGTAAGCTTAATAACATAAAAACAAGTCAACGACCTATGCAGTTCATAATAACATCAATTAAAATCGCAATACAAAGGTCGCTTAGATTCGCAAATACTGTAATGTTTGTTTGTTTAGAGTGTCTGTGATATGAGAGAGGTCGAAGTCTCGTATTAGCACTGTTCTATATATAAGTTATCATTGTTAAAGTTCTTTGCCTTATTATGCATATGAGGTCAAAGTACAATTACAGAAATGAGCACGACATGTCGACTGAAGAAAAAAGTTCTAGAGATGATGAAAATTCAAGAACTCCATCGTGGATACGTAGTCCAAACAGCGAGGGGATGCAGAACAGTGAAGACATTGTCGACGACGATTACGAGCCCCGTGAAAGTTTCCAAATTATACAAAAAGTGTCGCCTTTATGGTGTGCGTATCAACAACGAGATCTGCTGTTTAACAGTCAATATCAACTCGAGAGGCACGTCAAGGAGCAAACATGGTGTTGTGTGGTTTTATATTTATGTGTGGTGATGCATCTGACACAACCTGTCGTGGAGGTAAAAATTTGATATTTTTGACGAAATTTAGGAAAAGTTAGGTAAACATAGTCTTCTAACCCATCTTTGATAACTTGGACCGCTGATTAAAAAATTTGATATTTTTGACGAAATTTAGGAAAAAGTTATTTAAACATAGTCATGCGACCCCTCGTTGAACTTGGCTTCGACCGCTGATTAATATTCTGTTATTTTTGCCAATTTCCGGTTTACGAAAAGTTATTTAAACATAGTCATGCGACCCCTCGTTGAACTTGGATTCGACCGCTGATTAATATTCTGTTATTTTTGCCAATTTCCGGTTTACGAAAAGTTATTTAAACATAGTCATGCGACCCCTCGTTGAACTTGGATTCGACCGCTGATTAAAATTCTGTTATTTTTGCCAATTTCCGGTTTACAAAAAGTTATTTAAACATAGTCATGCGACCCCTCGTTGAACTTGGCTTCGACCGCTGATTAATATTCTGTTATTTTTGCCAATTTCCGGTTTACAAAAAGTTATTTAAACATAGTCATGCGACCCCTCGTTGAACTTGGATTCGGCCGCTGATTAATATTCTGTTATTTTTGCCAATTTCCGGTTTACGAAAATTTATTTAAACATAGTCATGCGACCCCTCGTTGAACTTGGCTTCGACCGCTGATTAATATTCTGTTATTTTTGCCAATTTCCGGTTTACAAAAAGTTATTTAAACATAGTCATGCGACCCCTCGTTGAACTTGGCTTCGACCGCTGATTAATATTCTGTTATTTTTGCCAATTTCCGGTTTACGAAAAGTTATTTAAACATAGTCATGCAACCCCTCGTTGAACTTGGCTTCGACCGCTGATTAATATTCTGTTATTTTTGACAATTTCTGGTTTACAAAAAATCAGTTAAATAAATAGAGCTGTTTCTGACCTATAACTGTATCTTGCCTATTTATAGCTGCTTCTGACCTTTGCACAGAGGGGCCTTTTTAGGTGGCTCTTAAAAGCTTATGTGCATTTTCAATAAAAATCTAATGGTCTGACGTTTATAATTTATGTTATGAGTTGTTATCTGTAAAGTAGTGCCTTAGAATAGGCATAGTCATTTAATGGTTATAAATTACAAAGCAGAAGCTGTTGACCTCGTGCCTCTGTGTAGTGCCTTTGAATACGAGGGGCCATTTATGGTTATAAATTACTAATAGTTTGAAGCCTTGAGCGGGTGATCGGCTGTTTTCTCCCCATCAGGGCCCTCACGTAGGGAGAGTACCAACTCCGAGTGTTTGTAAGACCCATGTACAAAGTGGGCCGTCACTCATAAAGGAGTTAGGTATATACAGTGGGAGAATTGCTGCCTGTTGGATGTAAAGAATCATCTGTTCGGTTTCTTTTCTGCTTCGGTCATTTACAACCTATTTCAGAAGAAGAAATTTATGTGAACCCCGCTGTCAGATTAAATTCATAGCATTATACAAACTCTTATCTCTTGGCGCTTGCGGTCAGCCTTACCGGTTTGCGTAAAATATCTCGTTTCGCTTATCATGTCTATGGAACACCCTCGAGTAATGATGGATATAGGGGTAAATAAAAATACAGTAATAATACATTTTTTTATTTTATTTAGCTATCAATACAGTTCATCGGCCTTAATTCTAACATGAGGAACTATGCTTAAACATGTTTTGGTTTTTTGGTGTACCCATAGGGCACTGAATCGTAATTTTCTATGATTCTACGTTTATTAAATGTAATTTTAAATGTTTTAAATTCGTCTTTTGTTACTATCGTATGGTCCGTAGTTCTACGAATATTTTTATTAAACAGAATTACCTCCTTGTCGTCTTTACTCATATTTATTATTAGGTCTTCTAAAACACCCATATTCACTTTTTCTAGATTTTTCTGCGATAAGGTAATACCTTTAAATTTACAAATCTCTGTATATTTTTTTGTTTCTGGCGAATAAACCACATAGGCGTATGTTTTAGGCCCTCCTGTTACAAAATTAGTTATATAGCTTCCTGGTCCATATTCCTCTAGCTCATCGGTTAGTTCACCTAGGAAGTTCCCTGATGGGGGTTCATAGTGATTTTCCTTGGATATGTACTGGAGCGAATCCGTATCTCCGTACAAAACCCTCTCCCCCAATTTTTCCATCTCGTTATACAGCTTGAGTCGGGCTTGCGCAGTCGTGAAACAGGCTATCGCCACATTCACAGTCGATAAGGGCTCAGATGCCTCCTCTTTGTGTACCCAATTAACAATTATAGCTTCTTCATTAACAGGATTTATATGACAAACATTGATTTCAGGGTTGGTTAGGAGCGAGTACAATTCAGCAGGTTCTGTAATTATTTCTGTCTTGGGCTGATTTTCCCGCTGACCAAACTTACCCCAGAACGAATTCAGCATAAGTTTAGCCAGGGAGCGTAAACCAGGGTTTTTTTCTATTTTAGTATGGTCCAGTCCTATACCCTCGATTCCAAAATAATCTTCTATATATTGCCTTTTCTGCTCCTCAGTCGAACAGTCCGGGGGCCATCCTGATGCCTCTTGTTTAATTTTTAGAAATGTGTCTATAAATTCTGTAAACAGACCCGTTCGTACCGTATATTTCCATATTTCTTGAATGTTTAAGATTCGGTATCCTCTGCTGAGAGCTGTCCTAACCTCATCTATAACCCAGGTGCCAATTAGCGCTCTCTCATTTTCGGTGTGAGTACATATCCCTTGATTGGAGTTTACAGCGCATGTACGACAGAGAGAGAACAGCAATTTTTTATTTTCTTTTATTGGTAAAACAGGATGATATAAATCTTGAGGTGGTAATATAATACATTTAATTAGCCCCTCTGCTCCCTGTTCGAGTTGTTGCGCACAATTTTCATGACCCACATGTACATCAGGATGGCCAACTGGAAACTTGCCGTATTTGCACACCCACGGATATAAACTGCAGAAATCTTTGTAGTGAATTTTTTCTCCATCTTTTATCTCGTGTTTTAATTTTATTGCTTCGGTTCTGCCCCCAAAAAATGCCTCTCTCGGATTCAATGGTAGTGATGTAAGAAGGGAATGATCCTCTAATTCTGCCTGATGTCTGAACTGACACTCCCACATTTCAATGACCTCATATCCCTGCATCTTTAACTTTTTAGTCTTGGATATTGTTCTGTCATGGCGATTTTCTAATGTATCTGCTGGATCATCGTGTAGAGGTTCGCTTCTTTTAGTTTTCATGCAAACTGGACATCCATGATAGAAACAGCCATGAAACTCGAATATTTGACGGGTTTGTTCACAATACCCGTCAACTTTGAACCCGCCCACACATGCCTCTCTACCACGAGCAGCGTTTTGTATAATTATTCCGCGTTGTTTTTCTTCGTGAATCAACCATTGTAGAGCAATTTTAGACTGGTTATCGCTTAATCTGTAACCCCTGCGCGGTATGATTCCTATCGTATTTGGTTTAAGAAAATTGCGGCGATATACTAAATTACATGCCGAGGCTATAGTTGTTGCTTCCAGGAAAGGCTCTACATTACACCGATCGAGAAACATTTGTCTAAATTTCAAACAGCCTGCTTTCAGAATTTGCACATCGGAAATACAATATTCAACTAGTTCTTTTTGCATATCAAACATGTTGTTTTTGTGTTCGTTGTGCCATTTTAAAAACAGCTCTAGGTCTTTCGGCTTCAATCGGTCGGGGTCATAATATTTAGCCTCCGGGAGTGTTCCCACAAAATTCTGATTTGCTTGAGTGTTAAATAAATATGGAAAATACCCTTTCTTGAAATTTTGACCTAGTGCAAAGGCTTTAGGCAGTGCTGCTAGTGCCATTGGAAAATAGTTCAGCGAATCTAGAAATTTTATAATATCTAATTGCATGAGTATGATTTTCGTACCGCGCATAATGAGTTTAGGTTTTATATTTAACTTAGAATTTAGAATATATTTTAAAATAAACTGGTGGTCGTACGCCTGTCCGTTGTGGGCCAGCACAACAATTTTTTTAAATTTTTTTCTTAACTCTAAGAGATACAGTATAAAGTCCTCTACACATTTATCTCCTTTCAAAATTCTCTGTCGAAATCCACATTTTTGACAGAAACACAACCTATCCTCCCCTATGCACACATCACATGTCTGTTCAAATACACAGAGGTTAGGTCTGTGTACATTATCGGCTTCTAATCGCGATTCTAAATCGTAGAAAATATAGACACAGTCTTTTGTGTTGGGTTTCCGATTATCTGGCTTTATATAACAGAAATGACCCATTGGCATATAGGCCTTGCACATATGGCAATAAATTTCGTTGCAGGTGTGTGCCTTACTCTTGCGTGATTTTAAATTGTATGTCTTGAAACAATCGGGGCATTTTCGTACATATTTGCATATTGCAGTATGCTTATCGAAACAGGTTTGGCCGCGAAATGATCTGTTGCAGTCATCACAGGTAATCTCCATCTCTTGATTCGGGCAGGGTGGTGATTGGCGACAACATGGACATGATTCTCCACAGCGATGTCTGTCCTTGTTATCGTAAGGCGCATGGCATCCTTCACAATAATAACTACAACAAAATACTGCAGTCAGGGAAGTAATTACATTATAATGTTGTTCGTGGTAGAGTAAATTTAATTTATGTGGTGTTTCAGACCCTTCAAATAGAACTGTTCGACCCTTGTCACCGTACTTGTATACACAGATGGTATAGTCCTTTAAATATTGTTGAAACTGTTGCAGTTCTGGGATGCCACATCCAGCTTCAGGTATAATTACTCCTGTATTCTGTAATAGTTGCTGTGTCCTTTGCGTTTGAATTTTAGCTATATCGCGCCGAATTTCTCTATACTTTGGATCGTGTGACACATGCGCAATGGCTACTACAAGAGCTCTCGGTAAACAGAGATTGTCTTTGTTTTTGATCTGTATGATTCCTTGTCGTTTAGCGCACTCCTCATCGTATGTCAAATATTTTCTGCCGCGGCCTCGACCCGCAGGTAATCGAACCGATGTCACACCCAAACAGAAGGTATTCGTACTAAATCCTTTGGAATTGGATTGATACACTTTAAGTACCAAATCCCAGACATCTCCCCATGTTATTTTGCTAGCCTTCTTAAAATTCAGCCACCCCGGTCCGCGCTGGAAGGAATCATCGCAGAATGTTATCCCCACCTGGTCATCGGGTAATAAATCGCGCATCGCATAATTTACAATTTCCTTGACTCCATCGCGAAGATTTTCTACAATCTTTCCGGGAGCTTCAGCCTGTGGTTTTAATTTAAACTCGACATGTCGGCCTTCGGTGTTGAACCGCTTAATCTTCCTTCTGACGTGACTCTTGATAATAAACTTGGACATTTTAGAGACAACCGTACTGGTCGATAACTGAACACTAATAGCGGCGAGTCGCCCGCGAGAACTGTATTTATATCGCAGCTGGCTGTTTGCACGTACCGCTAATAGATCCATTACTTCCGAGGGCCCCCTGTTCGTAGCAGATTTGTGCTAGTTTTGCATAAGAACCAATGTTAAATTGATCATTTAGTGTCTGAAGTCGCATAATCTCATAAGAATACATGTAAATCGAGGCACAGGAGTAGAATTGCTGTCGCAGATAGCTTGCCTGGCACATCCTGTGTGCGTTGAGGTTAGCTGGCGCCCCCCCGTATCTCGATTACATCCGGAGATGCGTACCAGCAGGTAAATAAAACACTAACATTTGCTTAAATTATTTATTTTGTAGATCTCGTACAAAAATTCGACTTACTCTATCATTAACAGTGTTTCTAATAGATTTTAGATGTGAGGGTGCTTCTTCGTTTGAGAACTTTCTCGACTAGGTAAGTATCAAAAACTCCTCCTTAAATGCACTTGCCTTAAATGCACTTTCCGGATATCTTATCTTGTATGGCGAGCTACTAATAATTAATAATTAATTGTAATACTTTGCTTTTAACAGATTAAAACTAACACACATCTTTATCTAATCAGACATCTTTATCTAAACAGACATTATTAAAAAGATCAGAGGTTAAACGGATAAAGAATTTCGATATGCGGAAGTTTACAGCTGAGGTTTTGGCTGGAATAGTTGTTGTGATTTTTTAATCGCGCGACCTCATTCTGATAACGGTTTCACAATTACCTGGCACACAATTTCAATTCGAACACCTACAGATGACTCTTTTTAACACTTAACTGCACTTTGAACCCTTAAATGCACTTTTTTACAGGTACCTGAACCCCGTAAATGCACTTTTAAATGCGCTTTCAACCCCGTAAATGCACCTGAACCCCGTAACTGCACTTTTAAATGCACTTTCAACTCCGTAAATGCACTTTTTACCTTTTACCTGAACCCCGTAAATGCACTTTTTACCTTTTACCTGAACCCCGTAAATGCACTTTTAAATGCACTTTCAACCCCGTAAATGCACTTTTAAATGCACCTTTACCTTTATCTGCAACTTTTGACCCGGTTCCCACGCTTATCAGTCGACCTTGACCCGGTTCCCACGCTTATCAGTCGACCTTGACCCGGTTCCCACGCTTATCAGGCGACAATGATAAGAGACGACCTTGACCCAGTTCCCACGATGATAAGAGATGACCTAGTTCCCACGCTCAAGTGCCGCCATACCTACTTAAAAATTATTCGAAGTAATCAGAAATCAACTTGTCCTGGTTATCTAGTATTCACCTGACCAAATTTTATAACTTCAAATTATACCAGGACTACAACCTGTTGCTTCACGCATTTAATTAACCATATAACAACGTGGTTACTTTAAAAAATCAGAACAGCAAATTCAGTTGAAATACTCCAAAATGTTCGTATGTATTCTTCTGTTATTTATAATTTTTGTAATAACATACACATTATTTCTTCGTATTTTATGTAAAATTAACTATAGTAAGTAATTTATTCATTGTTCTATTCGGCCTACTAATCAATTAATTGAAACTTATAAACCATAAACCAAAATTTAAACATCTTCTATACCGTTGAAACAAGAAAACTCTGTCTTCTGGTCGAACCCTACGTAAGGGTATAGTGACATCATGTTACAAGTCTGTTCATGGCTTGCCTCCATAATTTCCTGTTGTGGGCATGATGGGCTGCTTCCTGTAAGCTCTTCCCGGTCAGGTTCGTTAGTTGATCTACCCATCGGGATGGTGAACGTCCCCTTGGCTTTCGGCCGTCGACTTTTCCCCCAATAATATGTTTTTCCATTGCCTCTAGTCTCCTGGAAATATGCCCGAAGTACTTGAGGAACTGTTGGCTTACAACGGTCGACAGTCTCGTTTCTACGTCGAGTTATCTCAGGATCGAAACTTTGGTGCGGCGTGCTATTCACAGTATTCGAAGCATCCTTCTATAGCACCACATTTCCAGAGCGTCCATCCTAAGGCGTATACGGCAGAAACTTGGACGGTGAAGATGGCAGTCTATCTTCACCGTCCAAGTTTCTGGGCCAATCTCAGTTTCGTCTTGGCGATGACAGAGATATCTTTCCATATCCGAGTGAGTTTTGTTGTCAAATTCCTCGCCATCACAATGCGCCTACGGATTTCAGGGTCGCAGGCCGGTGTTGGTGATGACAGATCCCAGGTATCAGTGACTGACAACATCATAGCCATTGACTCTCACGGCCTCTGGGTTATTGTTGTTGGGGCGGTTTACAATAATCACTTTAGTCTGCGTGTTATTAATGTTGAGTCCGTACAACTTGCTCCGCACCTCTAGTTTGTTAAACTTAAACTTTCAGCAAGACATATTGTGAGAATTTTCGTCTAAGATTATAGTTTACTCTGTATGCTGTTGAATTTGTAAGATTGCATACTCCGGTTTTTCAAACCTTCAGAATCTTGGGAGTAGTCTATGACATGTGGAAAGCACATTTTTGGAAAACATCTTCTGACAGCCATCAAAAGGAAAGCAAGTCGCAAGTTTATGCCTTGGACATCATATATTATATATGTATTAGCGATCCCCTTTAAGCTTGTAATAGGGCTGTACACTGCTTGTGAACATTTTGGGTGTGTTATTTTTGGAATTTCCTCAAGTGAAAGCATTCATTTCGCTATATTTGCGGAGCCACATGTTGTCGAGTGAGAAGAACTCTTCCATCGTGGAAGCTGGGGCAAACTAAGAATCCCTCTTTGGGCCTTACGGCTACCGAAATTCCCTGAAAAGAAGATTACGTGACATCGTGAAGGTAATAATCATTTTGCATACAAACGTGAGGTGTGAGGCCACCACCTACAACGTTCAGTTCAATCTGGTTCCTGAGCGAGTTCATCGTGCACGTAACGTGTATTCAGCAACCCTACATCATTGGCCGTACAAGAGCAGCAGTGGTGCGTACAGTCGTCAGAAGCTTTTCGTTCGACGTGGACAGGTATTCCGAGCTACCGTTTTTAGCGGATGGTTGCATCTACCCTTTTCGGAAGCTGTGTGTGTGTGTGTGTGTGTGTGTGTGTGTGTGTGTGTGTGTGTGTGTGTGTGTGTGTGTGTGTGTGTGTGTGTGTGTGTGTGTGTGTGTGTGTGTTGTGTGCTCACGTGTGCCATTAACTATAGCATATCGCGCATGCGATAGCATTCTTTATGGTGTGGGGTTGTTTTTAAAATATAATAGAAAATATGTCACAAGTGGGGTCCAGCTCGAATGTGTAAAATCGTACAGAATGACTATATTTGTGACACGTCAAGAAGTTACTGAAATCCGCGCCACCTAGCGGTGTGTTTTTTTTATAAGTGCACAATTAACTGTGGCATGCTGCGCGAAGCTGCCACAAATCAGTTGCGCGTGTACGTAAAATTTGCTTGCATTGTAATTTCCAAAGAGGATATATCCTGCTCTGGGAGTGTTGGTGTCTAGCGCGTTGTGACAGTGATTTAGCTTGTACAATTAAAAAACAGTTGGGAGGTAAGTAAACAATTTATTGTGAATTAAGAAAAGTGCACTTATCATGCCATTAGCCTAGTGTGGAAAATTCCACCCTAACTAATTTCTTAAACCATTTGTTTTGAAAACGAGCGTATTTTACCCAGGGCTTTCTATCTAAATATGAGCATCATGCAATCACATTGATGCATTTCTAGTAGGTAACTAATTTACGTAGGGATTGTAATTATATTTGTTTTTCTTTCAATTTTGATCAGATCACCCGTATGCCACCTGTACTAGAACGTTAAAAATACTGTCGCGGCTGTCCTGTAAAGAAAATGACATCATTTCAGCTTTAAATCTGCCATCCTATAACGCAACTAAAGTAAGTACTGCCTTCTAGTCAACAGGAGTTGGCTATAAAATGTAAGCATCTGCCAGCTAATTGTAGATTCTTAAGGTATACTTGTAAGCACCATTACCAAATTGTACTTAATTAACTAAAAATCTGATTTACTCAACTTTTAAGAATGGACCACTACGTACGTACGTTTTTGTTTCAAACTTTAAATGGGCACCTATAAAGACGCCAAAAGCCATAAATCACGGATAACTGATAAAAAAGCATGCAATTCCGGTCGTGTCATGTGCCCCGTTGCCCGTCAACCTTCAGAAAACATTGTATTGGATTAAATAACGCAACGCTAAAGGAATGAATGTCCGCGAGAATTGACGCCTTTGCCACCTTTTCGATCATCGGAACGAATCCGGACTGGAAACTTGGATTCGATCCAAATCGATCCTGACCCGGATTCATTTCTTTGTACCGGTCCAACCTGATCGACACATCACTATTTTTCACCACATTCTAGGATTTGCAGAATGATCTTCAGTTTAAATTTTTCTTATGGTCGTAAAATTCGATTTTTATAATAAATAATATAATTTTATATGTTAATTTCAATGATGTATAACATACTAGATGGTTGTTCCAAAAATGGTCCTCACTGACAAAAACAGATTTTGAATTAGAGAGTATGTTGCAAATGTTTTATGTTCTGAGTAGTAATTTTATGTACTTGCAGGCAATATTATTTAGAATTGTAATATGATCAAAAATTGTTTTTACCTAGTATGGCTATGGAATAGTTCTTAATTTATGAATGCAACTATAAGTAACTTAAAAATCAAATAATATAAAAATAATTTCGTTTTACTAAAAAACAACTTTTTGATGTGTTGCATTAGGTAGGTGCATTATTTTTTCGACCTACTTAACTGGTTGAAAAGTAAATACAGTAATTCAAACAACATTTCACGAAAACAATAATTTTATGTACGATAGATCCTAGAGAAGTGTTTTTTAAACATAATTTTCAGGCATAAACCAACAAAGTCTTTTTCGTCCTCGAGCCATAAAAATGTTTTCGGCCTGTTGACGTTTTTAAATTTATTTCTGTGGTTATACAGGTTTATTCGATCGATTATTAATAATCGACTTTAATTGGGGGGGGGGGGGGGAGGTGCGTTTTTTGTTTAAATGCAGTCACTGCCAAAACAGAAAGGTTTTTTTAACAATTAATTTCAATTCTACATAAAGTTCCGTATGCACTTCAGGTGTAACCAGCGTCTTTGGCCCTGGTCGTGTTCTATCGTCAGTGATTTACATCTTGTGCTATAATTTTTACGTTGCACGCCAAAAGCAATAATTTCCTTGAATGGATAAAATCTCTTCATTCACGTGTGGCAGGCAAAATTTTTTCCAATTCTTACATTTAGTTAAATAAATAAGTTTTAAAATTAAATAAATAGTTTTAACTAAATATCATGTATCGGTTTTGTACTAGTTACCACGGTAGCACGTATTTATTTTGTTAGTTGCTATGGATTATGGACTATTTTATTCACTAGTGAATAAAGTAGCATTTTATACTCCCTAATCATTAAAATGTTACTTTACCATGGAGATTTTCATAGATAAAATACAGCCTTAGAAGTAGATATTGGAAAAAGTTATGTTATTTACTTGTGCTTAAAATGTCACTTTTGACACTAATAGCTACGTCAAAAGGGGCCAGTATTTAACTCGGGTATAGGTTATTTTGTAGTACTTGAGAAATTGTACCTACACGACATGTGACTTAGTTGATTAGAATCATTTTTCCATGGTCATCTATTAAAATTTTGTAAATAACAGTAGTTTCTGCCAGTAAAACTCAACCACCCTATAAATCGTTAAAATCAGCATGAATTGTTAATAACAAACAAATTATGGCTGAAAACTGAAATTGTTATTTTTTTGTTTTTTTATATAAAAATATAAAGCAGATTGTTCAATAATTTTTAAATTATTGCTCAGTAATAAAATACTCAACAGACTTCGTATCTCTTAAGGTTTCTGAGACCTCAGCGGAGAGACTCGAATTTAAATAACCTTTTATCATTTTCAAGTATCTTTCATAATGGAAAATACACCGCCGTTCATTTGAAGTGGATCACTTAAAGAAACTAGTTTCGACGACTTTTTCATAACAAACTGTAGTTTGTATTATTACTAGGAAGCGAATTAATTATTGTTTTAAAAGCATCAGGTAGCCACACGTTATTTTAAAAAAATATCACTTTCAATAAGTAGCCGATAAGTTAACAATGCGAAACTTGCAGTGAAGAAACTTGAAGATTTTGGTGTGTTTTGTGTATTGTTTGATAAAAATGCATGAATTATTAATTAATTATTGATTATTACCGCTTTTAACAATACCCTGACGTCAATTAAACTTTACTTACAAGTTATGCATTGTTGGATTATCGCGTACTTATTAAACATGATATGACTTAAAAATTACATGTGGCTACTTAATATTTTTAAAACAATAGTTAACTCAATTATTAGCTACAATACAAACTAAATTTTTCTATAAAAAGGTTAGAAAAATGTCGCCGAAACTAGTTTTTTTAAGCGATCCACTTCAAATGAACGGCGGTGTACTTTAAACACATACCACACGTGATCTTATGCAAGTCAGCTACTTTATTTACTATAAATAATGGCTATACGGGGAAATTTGGTGTTGTTGGCACACCTTGTGAGTAAGTAGCTCGCATTTACCTATAAAATTACAAAATTAAGTATTTTTTTAATGGCAATAGATATATTTTGTATCATTTTCGGATTTACTCATTTAAAATTGTTTTTCAGTGCTACTGAAATATATAGTTATATACTATGTGTTTAAAAAGAAATTACATAAGGGTTGGCTATAGAAGATAAAAGTAATGTCAACAGCAAGCTTTAGAATTTATTAACTGTCAACACTGTTGGTACTGTAAGTTTTTATTATACGCTATTATCGTGATTGAAGATTCTAAAGGTTGCTGTCTCTAACGCTTGCTGTTGACATTAGTGTTATTTTCCATGGCCAACCATTATGTAATTTCTTTTTGAACACATAGTATTATTCGATAATTAATCCAAGCGAATAATGCCCTCTCTCACGAGTTAAATAGTATACGTTTCCTAATCGAATTAAATAATTACATTAATAATTGTGAATAGTGCGCCAAGACACATTTTACTAATTTTGTTACTGCCGCTAAGGTTTTACATTTAAATTTATCAGAACCTTCTGTTTATATGTTTCACCTTCATGATTTACTGAAGAAAAATGAAGAACTTGGCCAATAACAATGGAATAATGAAGAACTCAGCATATCAATGGCTGACTACAATTGAATTATGAAATACTATTCCATTGCTTCATTAATTATAAAATTATAAAATAACTTTTTCAATTAAAAACACACTAATAATGTTCATATTATTTAATATGATTAGAAAACTATAAATGAAACCTTAGTTGTCAAAATAATTATTTAGCTTTGGTTAAATATTATTTCGGTTAAATGTGTGTAATTTGTGTTTAGTTACGTACCACTAGTGCTTACAATAAGGGGATACCAGGATCCCGAATACCGGACGAATTTTGTCCGGTATTGAAAACCAGTATGATGTAAAAAATACCGGTATTTAGGTATTAACATATTCCTAAAAATTACAAACTTTTGACAGCTGATGCATCTTCAAAATGTATGATGGAGGCTCTTTTCCAACAAAAATATTCAATAGCTGTAGAATGACTATTTTGGATGCTTTAGAATTTGTCATTTTACAACGACGAACAGATTTGTCACAGAAACTTCAGTACCTACAAAGGGGAAAATTACTATTTTATGGACAATTTTAATTAATGTGTTAGTTGGTTTATTAGGTTACGCATAAAAAACATGTGTCTTTTATATTTATAGAATTTATTTGTTATATTTTTCACCTACGTTATTTATTTATTTACTTATAAAGAAAAAATATAAGTTAATGGAATTCGCTGTTTTTTTTGTATAATATTTTTAATTATGTCATAATAACTAGGTACAGATTTAATAAGTAAATTTTCTAATAGTAATACCGGTATCCCGGTATTAAAAATTTAAAATACCGAATACCGGTATTAAGATTTTGGCCCGGTATTGTAAGCACTACATACCACATGCTTCAAGCAAGATTATTGTAAAACTGAATTTTTTATTTTAGGGTGGAATGCAAATCATAATCGCAAAGGTGGAATTATGTTAGCTGCAACTGAAGTGAATAATATGCAGGTGGTTACCGAGCTTCATTCTGAAGTCAATACACCTATAGTATATGAAGTAGCAAATATCTTGCAGGCAAAGGAAAATATTATTACGAAAGACGTATTACAGGATTGTGAATTCGATGCGGTCTTATATTTTTGCTAGAGGAAATGATTCTAAAGAACATATAAGAGGTCACGATTGTTTGAGAAAATTGTGTTCAGAAGCCGACCTGCAACAACCTGAACTAATAAATGGTACTCAATTAAGAAAGTATATAGCTACCGTGTGCCAAATATTTAATTTAACCGAGAATGAGAGTGACTGGTTAGCTCGTCATTTAGGGCACGACATAAGGGTGCACAGAGATTTTTATAGACTTCATGATTCATCTATTGAAATGACAAAAGTCAGCAGACTATTAATGGCAGTAGAGCAGGGGGAGGCTAGTAAATTTCATGGAAAGAAGTTAAATGAAATAAATATAACTGGTAAGTAATCTAATTGAAGTGCAACTCTAATTTAATGTACAATATTATTTTTATTCAGATTTGCCTGCGCTTGAGAACGAGGAGGATAACGTAGAATACAGTGACGGTGAAGAAAATAATAAAGAAAACAGTGCAGATGATACACAAGCTGCGGAAGATGTAATATCAACAATATCTTCAAATATCAGAAAAGCTAAACGCAATAGTGCTGTAACTAAAGCTAAACCCAACGAAGTTGTAACGAATAAAACAAAGTCAACTAGAAAGATCACAAAATGTGCACGTCAAGCTGCTACCAAGAGGCCATGGAGTGAAAAAGAATCTGGTGCAGTAATATCATTCTTTAAAACTAATATAAAAGCATCAAAAATTCCAGGAAAAGTGCAATGTGAAGAATGTATGGAATTACATCGTAACGTTTTATCATCTAGATCATGGAAAAACATAAAATATTACGTCAAAAATTATGTAACTAAAACTAAACAGGGGAGAGCATAAATGTATTTATATACCTTTCAGTTGTATTTGTCGATGCATTTATCTTTATAAGGAATTATTTTTATTCACAGCTTAGTTATATCTACCAATTTAGTATTTTTACAATGATAAACAATATTTAATCAATAAATTTTTAAAGCGTATATAAATTGTTTACTGAACAAAAAACTTGTAAAATGTATGGAATGTTGCAAAATCACAAAATGAGAAGAAAATTGGTGTATTTGTCACAAAATCTACACCAAATTTTGAAAATAAAAGAAAACGCTAGTCATATTGGATTATAATTTTCGTTTAATATGTATAGTTATAGGTTTTTTATTTATTAATCACATTAAATATGTCTAGTTTCTCGTTTAGGTGGTAAAGAGGTATAAAGAATGAAAAGGGTAGGTACTGGCAATTGAAGCAATATATCCTTGTGATTTAGAATCTTGCTCATAACTCTACGTAACCTTAAAATACATACACACATAACACACATTCGTCCATCAATTTTCCAAAATAATGGCATACTTATACACTCCAACCGTCAACCATTAACTATGACCTATTCCTTTAGCAGGAGTGCATACCTTTCACATGGAGTGTATGTAAATTTTGATAAGTACAGCCACTTACTAGATAAAGTAGCAAGCTAACGCAATGACAAAATGTGATTATGCCACAATTCAGGCCAGGGGTAAATATGCCATAAAGATAGCCGGCGCCTGTATGTGTGTGTGTGTGTGTGTGTGTGTGTGTGTGTGTGTGTGTGTGTGTGTGTGTGTGTACACCTACCTACCATGCTATTTCAGCGCTTATTTATTTTCAATTTTTGTAGGTTATAAATCGAGTTTCGTTAACAATTTACTGTGTAACCTAAATTCACTGTTATTTATTGTATTTGGATTAGCTTAATGGTGTACTCCTCCAAATTTCAGTTTGATGTACTGCGAATTCAGTACTCAATACTAGTTGTCATATTTTAGGGCGACTCTTTATGCGTCGAATTTGAACTAAGTCGATTTTTTACGATTTAATATTCACTTAAATTGTGAATGAACCGCAAGCAGTTATTCCTAATAACCTAATTATTTATGTGATTTCTTTTCTTTCACGCTCTGGTAATTGAAGGCCTTTAATTATCCGTCAGGCGTTATCATACGCAAATTATGATGGGTTAATTAATTTATTATACCTGATGAGTACAATTTTCAAGTAACCTACTTGCGTTTTATTTTTTTCTTTCAGGTTGTAACGAGCGAGCGACTCGTTCAAATTCAACTTAACATAATTGTTTATTTTGCTTGATCCGTATGATTAATTATTTCATTGGATGGGTTTGTAATAAATTTTGTATTTTGTATTATTCATTCATTTATTATCCACTCGGTGAGTACCTTTCATTTAATGCATTGTTATTAAATGAGTAGCATTTTGAAGTGATTATTTTTCTTACACTATTTACCGATATTTCATTTCTTTATGTTATTATTCTACCTTAGTATGGACTTGGTGAACGAAGTATATAAACCAGGTTTTACTTCGCATTTGATTGTCTTTTTTTTGGGTTTGATTTTCAGCACTTTTAGCTTTTGGCTGATCCGACAAAAAGAATTCAGCTGTTGTGTCAATCGTTCGGGACTATTCGATCTGGCGCCCTTGTAAGTACATCCGGTATTTTGACCCACAACCACGCGAGAGCTAATTTAACACACTTATTACCAACGTCGCAAAACCCGGACCCAATTAACAACGTTAGACATTATTTAAAAATCGTTGTAATAAATTTCCGCATGCCAGTTTCTAGTTCATGCTCGTCTTTCGTTATTATGAGGATGTCATCAGGGTAACGTAAATTGCTGATTTTCTTATCAACAACTGCGATGCTGCCACTCCAGTCTTCGAGTCTCTCTCATGATGTATTCGCTGTAAACGTTGAAGAAGAGAGGGGATAAGATGCACCTTTGTGCGGAGGCGAAGGTTGGAAAGTCATCTGAGAGAGTGTCGCTAACTCGCACCGTCGCCGTGCCCGAAGTGTACAGTCGTTGAATCAAGTACACCAGCTGTCTCAGTGTTCCCATTTCGATGAAAATGTTCCAAAGCTTCGACCATTTGAACTTGTCGAAGGCTTTCTTATAGTCGACGAAACACATGAACATCCTGGCGTTGATTTCTCTGGCCTTCTCAACGAGCTGTCGAACCTTCAGCATCTGTTAGCGAGTTTCTTTGCCTAGAACGAACCCCATTTGCTCGTCCGGTATGTGTGGAAGGAGGAAGGTCGTCAGTCTCTCATTTAGTACCGTAAGCCTGACTTTGCTGGCGTGGGAGATGATGGAGATCGTTCGACAGTTTCCGCAGTCAAGTGGCTAGCCCTTCCTGGGCACGGCGTGAAGATGGAGTAGCACCATTGGGTCATTCGCCGTACGTCCAGATCTTCTGGCATAATCTGTGAAAAATATCGACTCCCAGTTCACCCATGTTCTGCAGCACTTCAGCGGTGATTCCATCGAAGCCTGGTACTTTCTGATTGCGCAGCTTCTTTATGGCGCGTTTTACTTCCTCTTTGAGGATCGCTGGTTCGAGATATTGTGTCTAGTCCCTTGGAGGAGGGGAGGCTGTGGCTCGGCGCGATACAGCTTGATGCAGTATTCTCGCCACGTTTTCGCTGTCTTTTGAATTCGTTATGACGTTGCCTTGATCGTCCCTGATAGTTTGTGTTTTACGTTTGAACTCTCGAGCCAGGTACTTCACCTTGTTGTAAAGTTCTGTCAAGCGGTTCTCAGTTGCATGCCTCTCCAGCTCCGCGCACAGCTTGTTGATATGCACGTTTTTTTCTTTTCTGCAAGCGTGGTTAATGTCAGTGTTCACTTCTTTCAGCAACCGTTTCTGTTGTTAATGATCCGTGATTAAGAGCGGGATGTCGTTTTAAGATGTTGTTGGATTTTGAAATTGATTAACTGCTTCAGAAATCCATCTTTCTATCCCTCTTCAGATTTCATCACTGTTTTTCTCGAGGTCTGGTGGACCAATGTCTCGAAGAGCTTTCTGAAAGGCGACCGGCTGAGGAGCGATTATTCTCTTAGATTTTACTTTACTTGCTGGTTTGCTCAACTTAATCTTGAGATAAGCCCAGCGTAAGCGGTGGCCAAATCCACACTCAGTGACTGGGCTGGTCTTGATGTTGCGAAATGAGGTTCTCCAACTTTTGTTTATGAGGATGCAGTCGACTTATATCGTCCGTTCGGTGAGATCCACGCGTAGAGACGGAGTTTGTGATGTTTGAACATGGTGTTCATTATCGACAGGTTGTTGTCAATCAAGAACTGGATGAGTCTGCTGCCACCCTCGTAGAGAGCTCCAAGCCCGTAGAGCCCTACCGTGTCCCGTAATGGTTGTCCGTCGCAGTGATCCCAACCTACGCATTCTCCCATCAAGACCACGATTCCTTTGGGTTTGAGAGCTGCCATGGTGTCTTCTAGGATAGCATAGAAATCTTCTATTTCTTGATCGTCTGCGTCGGTGGTGGCCATGTACACCTGAACCAGATGCAGCTTGTATGGTTTGGTATTGAGGGTGGGGGTTAAAACTTTGTCGTTGATGGGTTTGTAAACTTCCACGTGTTGGGCTATTAATTTTTTAACGAGAAATGCGACCCCATTTTGGCCTGTGACATCTACTCCGGCGATGTATATCACATAATCTTCTGTGTCAAAGTGTCCGCAGCTGTTCCAGTGCGTTTCCTACAGTCCAGAGATGTCTATTCCGTGTCACTTCAGTTCGCGCTCAACAATGTGAAGCAGCAGTCCTATTACTTTCCATGTTGCGACGGTTTGCCAATGCGAAGTTGGCCTGCTTTTTCTTTTCGGTCAGTAGCAATTTTATGGTGCAGGGACTGATTGCTCGCCACTGCAAGCCCGGTCGCCCATTGCACACCAGCTGGCTCAGACGCGGACTGACACCGATTGCTACTCGGATCGCTCGGCACAACAATATCGTCTTCCTGATGCTACATGATGTGCTCATAGGATAATAATCAGATGGTTTCCATTTACCTTCCTGAATCCATGCCGTTGGTCTGATAAGGGCTCATCCGCCTTCTTGGACAAAAGAGTGCGTATATGCCTCTTCCACTCGATTCGCCGAGAGAGAAAACTAAAAACCATAAAATCTCATAATTCCATTTACAAAAAAAAAATACTTTCAGATATTTCAAAACCTCGGAACCATTTATAAACATCTGTTAAAATTAATCATAAATCATAACAAGTTAAATCGCCAAAATGTTTACATAATAGCGTAGATGAACGTAGGTTTCTTCTGCAGTTACAAAATTGGCAGTTAAGTTGGGTATGCGGATCACGGTTAAATGTTCAATTAGTTTGAGAAATCGAAATTTGTATATGTTTTTGATTTGGCTCCAACATTCTCAAAATTTCTCTTCCAAAAAACATTTCTATTCTGTTCCTTTATACGTTTGAATGTAAACGTGTTGGTTGTACACTTTCTAGAATTTAGTGAAATACAGCATTTGTTGTATCACTTATTCGGTGAAATAATGACTCTTTGGAGACAATCGATGGCTATGTACAGAGTTTCGTTCTGTGTGAATATGGCTGTATCATCGGCAAATAATACTAGATTGCCTTGCTGTTGGTTAGGCATATTGTGTATATAGATGTTAAATAAGTAGGGCCAAGGAAACTGCCTTGGGGCACTCCAGCATGTATGTGCTTTATAGGTAAGACAGCGCTGTTGAGTCGGACCGCAAAGAATCAACTCTTCAGAAACGAAAAGATTATACGGGTCAAGTACTGCGAAAGCGGTAGGTGAAGTAGTTTAAATTTTAACCCATCTAAC
Organism: Agriotes lineatus; assembly: GCA_940337035.1. Classification (NCBI taxonomy): domain Eukaryota; kingdom Metazoa; phylum Arthropoda; class Insecta; order Coleoptera; family Elateridae; genus Agriotes; species Agriotes lineatus. Next base: position 74,142,048 of record OW679196.1, on the reverse strand, counting down.
CAATCCCTGTCAAAAGCCTGGGTGATGTCCAAGGAAGCTACTGTCGTGTAACATTTATCTTCGTACCCCCTCTCAATTATTTCCACAATTCTTTGCAGTTGTTGCACTGCTGAGCGGCTTGCCCGAAAACCAAACTGAATGGATGATGTTCATTCAGGGTTTGGTTAAAACATAAGGATGGCTCTTTCGAGTAGCTTGGATAAGGTCGGGAGTAAGGTTATAGGTCTATAGGAAATTCAGCCCGATTTTCATTTTCCTGGCTTGAAGAACATGAGTATAAGCAAGTTTCCATTTTTTAGAGAAATGGCTCATTCTTAAGCATGCACTAAAGAGTATAACCAAAAAGAATACTGTTTTTTTACTTACATTTCTGAGAGCGATGTTGGGGATCAAATCCAGACGGGAGCTTTTATTATGGGTAGCGATTGGATATATCCTTTCAGCTCAAGCGGCATTGTGGGTTGGTCGAAAACATCTGCTAATGGCTGTTGCATTTCCACATATGTTGCGTATGTGTGATGTCTGTTCTCATCTGCTACGTGTCGGCGTAAAGGTATTTTCAAGATGGTTAGCAAATAGGTTGCATATTTCTTCAGTGGTGCTATAGGTACCATTTGGCGTTGTTAGGGTCGGCATTACTTACGTTTTTTGGCTTATAATCTTCGTGGCTTTCCAGAGATTTGAGATGCTTTGCTCAATGTTTTTGATGTTTCTTCTGTATTTGTGAAATCTGTATTTGTCGATTTCTCGTCGAATGTGATAACTTAGGTGATTTAGCTGATCTTTTAGAATCGGAACTTTGTTCCTCTGCTCTTGGCTTCTGGTTCTGCTTTTTTGCTTAATTAAGTGGATTATGTATAAAAGTGGGACATTTGGATTATTCATTTTTCTAGATTTGTAGGGTATGGTTGTAGCTTGTATGGAGTCGTCGTCGATTGCCTTTGAGAACTTCTCTGTATGTTTGTCAATTTTTTGGGTATATGTGTTCTGAACTGGATTATATAGTTGTTCATCTATTTGCCGTATCCTTTTATCATTCTTGGAACTGTAGTATGGGGTAGAGGTAAATGTGATTAACACAGGTAGATGATCAGAGTTCAGTTCAGGGATTACTTCTTGTTCAATGGGCATATGGTAATTTTTAGGTAACACGATATCCAATATGAAGGGTTTTTTGTCGTCTCTGTACGGACAGTATGTATAGTCGTTTGAGGAAAATATTTGTATTTGGTGTTTTGCTGATATACTGTTGAGTTTTTTATCATTTGCGTTTTTTGCATAGCATCCCCACACATTATTCTTGCTATTTAAGGTCGCCTATGATTAGAGTTGGTTTCGCTGTGTAGTTTATAGGGTTGTTTGTACACTGTTACGGTTTTAATAGTTTCTGTATTAGTAATGCTGATGATGATAGATAATTATTCATAGTTACTGACGGGTACCTCAATTAGTGCGACGTGTTTAAGTTGTCGTTTGATGCTGATCCAGCTGATCTGTCTTGGCGAAAAATTTGATAGTCGTTGATTCTAAATATTTGTCCTTCTGATAAGTGAGTCTCCGTGATACACGCAATATCTACATTGTATTTTGCCAGAAAGGAGATGAAAATTGGCCTTTGGGATTTTATGCCATTAGCGTCCAATTTAGGATTCTGAGCTTATGAATAGAATGATTTAAGTTATCCATTTGAAATGTTTGGGGAAATGCGTGTTTTTATAAAATATTTAATGTGTGATATTAAAGGTTTAATTAAATCTTTGAGGATTCCGTCGTTGTTAACAGGGCGGGGGGAGGTTGTGGGCTGATTTATTCCTTTGATGATTTTGTTTGGAATTAGGTTGTGTGGCTTCACTGTATGATAGGTTTGGTGTCGTGAATGCTTGTCGGGGAATATTGCTTGAGTTTTTTTGTTGACATATGCGTTGTTTTTACAGCTCTATATGATGGGGACATCCTTTGTAGCTGGCTGGGTGGTCGTCGCTACAGTTTACGCATTTCGGTAAATCATAGGGTTTCTTGCATTAATTACGTAGATGTTTTCTTTGCATTTAACACAGCGCACAATCGTTTTTCGTGTGCCAGTATCTCTGGCACTTGTAGCATTGAGGGACGTTAGCGGCTGTTTGCGTTACTTCGACTGTTATGATTGCATATAATACTGTTTTTACGTTATTAGTTATTCATATAGTAGTCTGTTAACTTTCGGTAATCATCATGTTATGTGAGATTTACTTTCATATATTGGGTGCGGTAAAATGTTGAAAACTCTCTGTTTTCTGTATTTCTGTATGTCTGTCGAATATAAGCGATATTTTGTGTTGTATTCATTTATCGTTGTGATTATGACTTACATATAAGTTAGTATCATTATTGATCGGATTTTTTGTTCAAAGGAGATAATATGGATTATTTTTTTTAAGTCGTCTGAGTTTCATGCATAGCGTTTTAGAACTTCTACAATATTGCGTTTTACATTGTTATTAGCAGAGTCGGTTGTTTGTATGCGCAACCCCGGAGAGGCGGAAATTCTGGATATTATTTGTGCACTTCCCCGAAAAGGTATGTTCACTTACACGTTTGAAAATAATTGACTCGTTCAATAGTTGACGATGAGAATAATATCGGAGCTAACGGTTCACTGTGATAAGGCGACCTCACTGCACGACCGCTTACGTGGTCTAAATTTTTCGACAAGCAAACTGTCACGATTGGTTATTCCCGCTTTGATAGTATACAGACTGAAAATAGTGGTTTCGCCAAGATTTAGAAAAAACGAAAGAAATAAGCTTCATGCTGTCATTAAGTAAAATAATTTTTTTAATTGCAATCCTTAACATGTTCTCAACCATTATCTTACGGTTAATTAAACTTAGTACCATCACTTCGATCCCGAGTGTCAATAACAAAGTTGAATGGCGTAATTTAAGCAAATTTACTGTACAGGCTCTGGCGGGAAAAAAATAGCCACATCTTTTTTTACGATATTGAAAAAACTTACCCCTAGATTACTTGGTCGCACAATAACTGATCAATCTTATGCAACATTATAGTTACAAAACTTTGTGGTTGTGTTGAAGAAAAAAGAAAAGAAAAATTGTCAAGTAGAATTCTGTTTCATAAAGATAACGCTTCAGCTTTTAAGAGCCTTTTTATAAACCGAATTCGTAATATTAGGTTTAAAGTTACGTAGCATCTACCTACTCCCGGACTGAGCACCTAGTGATTTTTATTTCCAGTTCTAAATAAGATTCTTCTGGGTTGTGGTACCAGAGTAGAAATTCTTTTCTCGTATCATTCAGTACCATAAGTAATTTTGTATTAATAATTTTAAGAAGTCGAGGACCAAATGGTTGTTCACTGAACGTGTTCCTAATACCTAGTACTTGAAACCAGGTAATTAAAACTTAAATAGTCTACTTACTGTCTAAATCTCGGTGCTTTTAGTATAAAAATTTAAGCTCAGTTAAGTATTTATTTGACATTATATTGCATAAAAAAATGCTGGCAACGTCATACTTTACAAAAATTCCTGTTACAGAATGGCAATTAAGATTTGTTAATCAGGGTTGACCATGTTAGAAACAATAATTAATTAATGGTTCAACCTCGTCTCATCAAGATGATTTATCCATAATAATGATATCTCTAACGACAATTTCCATAATATTGATTTTAGAGGAAGTAACGAAAGTGACAAAGAACAAAAACGTCGTGGTAAAGAAAATTGACATTTCATCCCAACAATCCATCCGTGAGTTTGCCGAAGATTTCAACAAAACAGAACACAGACTTGATGTACTAATACACAATGCAGGCGTGTGCTTATCTGAAAACTCGACCAGCATCGATGGTTTGGAGCTGACCATGGCAACCAACCATTTTGGGCCATTTTTGCTCACCCACTTACTTATAGGTGAGACATGTACTGTACATTTCTTGTGCTACCCCATTTTGTACCCATTTAACTACAATAAAATTAATTCAGTCTAACAGTTCCACTATATCAGAATATGCAAATGATTCTTTCCATTATTACAGATATACTGAAGAAGTCTGCGCCCAGTCGCATTGTGGTAGTATCATCAGTAACTCATCATTTTGGTATGCTCAACTTCCATGAACCAAACTATACCGCTTCATATTTCCCGTTTTGGAACTACTTCAACTCAAAGCTAGCCAACATTTGCTTCACAATGGAGCTATCGCGTCGTTTAGATGGTAGCAATGTAACTGCAAACTCTGTGCATCCTGGACTTATAGATACGCCTATTTGGAATGGCGCCCCAACCGTTTTTAGAGGACTCTTGAATTTTATCGGTAAAATGATTTTTGAGAGCTGCGAGGAAGGTTGCAAGACAATCGTCTACTTGGCCTCCTCTGAGGATGTTACGAATGTGACTGGGATATATTTTGTAAATTGCAAGGAAACCAACGTATCCAATAAAGCTAGAAATAAAAATAATGTCAAAATGCTATGGGAAACTTCGAAGGCGATTGTTAAACTGAATGACAACGACCCCGCAATATAACGGCTTTAATACTTATTATCATTGTTTCAGGGTTTGGTCCTTTATTTATTTATTCATTTATTTATACTGCTGCCAACAGTGCTGAAGTACTAAAATTAGGCTACAGTGTAATTACTATAACCATAACAATATAAGAATATGACGTGACATAATTACTTAAACTAAATTTTAATTTAAATATATTAGTACCTAATATACTCCTGCATTTGAATGACTTAAGACAGTAAATGTAAATATTTGTAGAAATGTAAAATAGTAATTTACGATACAAGTGCGTAAAACTAGTCTTTAGTCACGAGTGGGGCAGAGTTCAAACGCGAGTGAGCGAGCGTGTTAAGCCCCACCATCGGCAAAATGATTTTTCAGAGCTGCGAGGAAGGTTGCAAGACAAACGTCTACTTGGCCTCCTCTGAGGACGTTTCGGATGTAACTGAGAAACATTTTGTAAACTGCAAGCAAACGCACGTGTCCAATAAAGCCAGAAATAAAAATGATGTCAAAATGCTATGGGAAATGTTTAAGAAAATTGTATGACACTATGGAAGAACCAATCAGAATTTAGTATTTAATATGATTACCATAGCAACACAAAAAATTTCCGAACATTTTTGACAACTTACTCTTTAGCAAAAATTAATAAGTGGAAATCTTTTTGACAACAAAAACTAACCCTAAATTTAATAAAACTTTATTTTTATTTTATTCATCACTATAAATGGTTAACAATAAACATCAAAAACTAAGATTTATAATTGAACACACAATTATTATATATGTTAGTTGCACTGGCAGTAGAGTTTGATGTGGACGTAGACTGCATACTGGTTGAGGATACCATATCTGCGAATACGTTTTGGCCCCTCATTTGCTTGACGATTCTGGACTGATGCTGTCGATCCATTTGCAAGTAAGGCTTTAGCGAGTGAGTGTTGCTATGGCCAGTCATTTTCATGACTTGCTGTTCTCCAACTCCTTGCTTGGCTAGATTCGAAACTACGGAAGCTCTTACATAATGGTTTATTACTTTGCATTTCGTTGTATCAATCCCAATGTTTCTGGCTGCCTCAGACATCCACGTTGACATTTGATTTTTACCAACAGGAGTGTATTTATGCCATCCTTTAGATGTTGCGTTTGGCCAACTTGGGTTTGGTGTAACAAACAGCCTGTCCGTTTTAATAAAGCTGGTTTTTTTCCCAGGAATTTTCTGAATAACCTGGTGGTAAAACAAAATACAGCGTTAATACATGCAAAAAAAGGAATTTCTATTTACCTCACTGGACAAACGTCTGGGTTTTCTCTATTGGTTGTAAGCCACTTGCTATCGGATAATTTCTTGGACTCTCCTTGACATGTTTTTGTAAATACTGGGTTATACTCGATGCGTCCAGTTGTTAGATCATTTTTAAGTCCGATCGTCATTTTAAATTTTGGGCTCGATCCGGCACTGCCTGTCCTCTGCTTTGTAGTGCATTTTAGGCATTTGTACCTCGCGGTCCGTGTACCGGTTAAAATTAATTCAGATAGTCACGTTTCGTTAGCAGAATTCCATTTTTAAATTTACCCTTTGTTCTTTGTTGCCTGCAAGGCGGATGCAGATTATCGTTTCTCAGTATTTTGCTAGTTTGAGACATTTAACCTTCGAGTCCCGTGTGGATCACCCAGTCAGCTTTCCTGCGTTTCTGTTGCAATTTTCCGTTACCTTCCTTCGTCTTCGCATATGCAAGAGAAAGATGCATATAGGACGCGTTGGTTTTAGCCGCAGTTTGAAAGTCAGTCCCGACCCGATCTTGCAGTATACAGCACGTGTTCTAAAATCGCACCCCCCTGACGGTTTCGCGTGATGCAGCCGTTGGGGGTGGTTTTGTTCTCGTTTCCGTCTTCTGCGTTAATTTATGTGTTTCGCTATTGTTGGTGCCTTATGAAGGAGTCGTATGCTATCGGTACGAGGGAATATCAGTTATAACAGCCGTGAGGAATTGAAGTGAATCAAGTTTTAGTTAAAACGTAGTCGGAGTTCTTTATCGTTGGAGGATTGCGAGATCTTCTAAGTTGTCGCCATGGGCGGATTTGTTCACGGACTCCTAACCAGACCATCGTTAACTAAGCATGGCGTGTATCGTTCTCGCATGTCGAAGGCTTTGCCCATTACCGCTGTGTACGTCGTCTACCCGTCGAGGGGATTATAATTGTATTCTACCGACCCCGGTTGCTGTCGTTACCATCTTTAATATCGAAGTTGAGTTCCGCATTCCATCTATTCCTCTGGGATTCCCCGTTCCCGTTCTCGTCTATTTCTTCAGGCATCTTAAGGCAAGTGCTTGGAAGGCAAAACACCCTACCGCGCCGACCGTCGATTACAGCCAGCTGAACTCCTCAAGGTAAACCATGCTTGTATTATGTATTTTATGAAACTGTCGTGTATAACCTAGTGTTCTTTTCGTCAACGTTTTATGTAATTATCGTGCCTACTACATAGTGTTCTTTTCATCAAAAAGTGTTGAACATTCCGGCTTAATATTACTGCTTTAGTTAGCATTGTTGATTTCAAGGTCATGTCTGTACAGTAAAATTTATTGTTCGTATTGAAGTAACTTGTAACGTAAATTAGTAACTAACCCCTTTGATTATTTTTCTTGTAACTAGTCAAACATTTTATGTCCATTGTTACCTGCTTATTTTATTTATTATTTGAATAGAGCTCATTGTTAAGTACTGATGTCTTTGATTTGTGTTGACGATATTTTGTTTGTTGTTGTGTTCCTTTTCAGTTAGTTGTAAAGGAGTTTAGCAGCTGCTTCAGGAAGTTGTTTTGTCAAGGTAAGTCAGTGCCGCAGCGTGTTAGTCGAACCAAACTATGCCGAGTTGTTAGTGGGAATTGAGCCCACACTTCTCCATTCAAGTGGGTTCGATTTAGTTAGTTAGAATGGAGTGGCGTCCTACATTTACCATCATTACACCCTTTCGTATCGATGTACAGCCCTAATTCGAAGGTAGAAAAGAACCCGCCCTCCCGGTTGAGTTGAGTCGAGCAACCCTTCGTGTTACCGTCATCTAACGGGGTTAGGGCCTTGTATTTTCGATCGACCTCCAGATTTTGTCGTTTTATCGTGTCGCGACTAACAAGTCCGGCTCTCGAGCGTATGATTTTGTTGTGCACGCTTGAGGGGTGGTTTGTTATGTCGTTGTGTCGTTTTTGTACGGTAACACAGTTAATAATTCATTATGGTCTCGCTCTTCGTGAAAGTTATAAATCAAGCAAGAACTACCTTCATCTCCTCTCCATGCCAGTTCATAACGAAATCACATGAAAGAGCTTCCTTTGTAGGCCTTCAGGCGTATCTTCATTCCATATTCCGATTATTTTTGATAGTTCTTCATTATCCAGAGCTATAGAGCTCATTTTTCGTTTGTTGGGGTTTGCTTGCAGCACACGACGCTTCGCGTCTCTGGCTTGTCGAGCACAGGCAAATTCAACATCCGCAAAAGGGTCAAATTTAATGTTAAAGCTATCATAGTATTTTTCTTGTAATTGCTTTGCAGTAGAATTCCACATCACCTTAACGACACTTTCCTATTAGCAGTATTAGCAGTGAAATAAAGAACGCCCCGATGGACAAGCGAACACTTTATTGCAGTTACACAATAATCAAAAACAGATTGACACATCAATACAATACAACATGTAACAAAACACGACCGCAGTGACGCGCAAGCAGCGACTGTTCATTACTAGCGGCTTCACGAAACTGTGACGTCAGATGCGCCGGATCGAACCATTGGCGTACCGTATTCTGACACTTCCCCTCGATACGCAGCGGATGACTTATCTTTTCCATGGTGATTCCAAATGTTCATCATCTCCAGGCATTTCAAATGTTTAGGTCTAGGTAAACACTTCGTAAGCACGTCAGCTGCCATATCTTCCGTCTTGACATGTAAAACTCTCAGGGGACCATTCCGAATAGCTTCTCGTATGAAGTGGTACCTGATGTCGATATGCTTGCTTCTGCCATGAAAGGTTGGGTTGCTCGCTAACTTGAGGGCACTCAGATTATCGTTGTATATCTCCACATCAGCTAGGTGGGAAAAACCAAGTTCTGTTACAAAATTCTTCAAATATAAGGCTTCCTTAACAGCTTCCGTCAATCCCATGTACTCCGCTTCAGTAGATGAAAGGGCGACAGTTCTTTGCTTCCTAGCATCCCATGATATAGCTCCAGACGATAGAATAAACGAATATCCAGTATAAGAGCGCCTGTCATCAATGCAGTTTCCCCAATCGGCATCCACGTAGCCTCTTATTCCCTGGTTGTCAGGTTCGTAAAGGATTCCTAATCCCTCTGTACCTTTCAGATAACGAAGTATCCGCTTAGCAGCAGTCCAATGTATATTCCTGTAGCAATTATTGAACTGTCCGAGAAAACTAACTGCAAAGCATATGTCAGGCCGGGTAGCCATTGTCAGATAGGTAAGAGCGCCTATCAGTTCCCTGTACGGGAGCCTCTTCTCTTCTTCAGTGGCTTCTTCCGTCGGTTTTGTGAGTTTGACGTTGATGTCCATGGGAGTAGATACAGGTTTGGCTTCTGACATACCAAATCGGGCTAGAATTTCAGATATATAACCTCTCTGGTGAAGTCTTATCTTGTTTCCTGATCGAGAAAATTCAATTCCCAAGCAGTGACCAATATTTCCAAGGTCTCGCAGTTCAAATTCGCTGGACAATTTTCGTTTCAGTTCGTTGATAGTTTTATCTTGTTTAGATGCTACCAATATGTCGTCGACATATATCACAATCAAGGTCAAATCTTCCCCTTTTCCCATGCGGTATACAGAAGGATCAGCTTTGGTAGGATTTGCACCGCAGCTCAGTAGTACTTGATTCAGCTTGGCATGCCAACTTCTACCAGCTTGTTTCAAGCCATAGAGAGATTTATTGAGTAAACATACTTTCTCACCTTGTTCGAGTTCCTTGAGCATCTTGGCTGCTTTTCTTCCAACTTCAGAATCATCGGATTGATTTTCCACGATGGTTTCTAGGATTACTCTAAGTTGTTTTGGTGGTTCCATGTAAATGACTTCTTCGAGATCACCGTTCAAGTAAGCGCAAGTCACATCGAGCTGGTGTATCTTCATTCCACATCGAGCTGCTAAAGCCGTAACCAATCTTACAGAACTTAAACGTGCGACTGGAGCAAATGTTTCGTCGAAGTGAATACCAGGCCGTTGACTAAAGCCTTGTGCAACCAGTCGAGCCTTCCTTCGCTCGAGCGTTCCGTCAGCACGATACTTGTTTCGTAGTACGATTCTGCTGCCTATTACATCTTGGTCTGGAGGACGGTCCACAAGTTCCCAAGTGTCATTTTTGATGATAGATTTTACTTCGATAGCCATTGCTTGATACCATTCTGCAGCATCCGGTCCGTTTATGACATGATTCATGGGTATCTCGGCCAAAAACGCCTGTTCTGCAATTTCTGCTGTCTCCGCTTCCTCGGGAATCGTGTTGTACACTTTTCGTGGTCTTCCCCTTGATCCACTCCTCACCAATTTTGGTCTTCCGGGTCCAC